>JAPPVO010000002.1:205505540-206114122 GCA_030407325.1 Camellia japonica | reverse complement strand
GGAATAGCAGATGGCAAACACGATGTCCTACGCGCACCAATGCACATGCAATGCAAAGAAACACATAAGTGTAATCAAAACAAGATATCATGAGTTCGAGTCAAGCTCTCTAAGTCCCCAGCAGAGTCGCCAGAAACTATAGACGTCCTCGAACGCCCCGGGAGGATGAGTCCCGTTCTGTTCATTTTGGGCTCACTACAGTTCAGGACTCAAATTGTCACGGTTCTCAATCTGAACCAAAGAGTCCAAATCCAGCAAATCGTTTTGAGAAAACAGATTTTTTGAAAGAAATGCCAAACATGGACTGCTTTGCCAGATACAGAGTCGCCACCTAAATATTTTATTTTTGGGGAAATTTAGGAAACCCCAACTCGTTTGCCTAAGGCCACGTATCCGTCATCACCAAAGTTGCCTCGGCTAGGGAACTTGGGTACGATTGGGGAAGGTCACTTCGTGAGCACCCCCGCTCGCCCGATCAACGATCGGCCTCTACTAACCATGATATCGAGTTTTGAAAACCTTATGCATTCTTATTCCGGTTATTAGCCTAGATTTACTATGTGATGCGCACAGCATACAAGTATAGATCGGGTCGTCTAAATTGGAACAAAACATTTCATGTTTATTTTTGAAAGA
Source organism: Camellia japonica (assembly GCA_030407325.1). NCBI lineage: Eukaryota > Viridiplantae > Streptophyta > Magnoliopsida > Ericales > Theaceae > Camellia > Camellia japonica. Next base: position 206,113,486 of record JAPPVO010000002.1, on the reverse strand, counting down.
TGGTTTGCTACTCGCAAGTAGGCTAAAATGCAGATTTCGCCACCCTCGGGTGGGCTTAGAAAATATGGTTTTGCCACTATCTAGTGCGCTTAAAACTCACAGTCAATGCATTGTTCCAATCCAAATAACCTAACCTTCACCCACAGGCATTCAGGCAGTTATATCACATAAGCAAATAGCCTCATGGTAAGCATGCTATCATGGCAATCACTCACACTCATGCAAGGATGCTAAAGCGTAAAAACTTACCGAGTACTCCAAGCCAAAACAGAAACTATGTTAGAAATCCATGCATGATCCTAACTATACAGAAATGCCTAATGCAACACATGCAAAAATGCAACTAAGATAGGCTCGGCTATTCTAAACATGGCATATGGGATGCTACAACTAACATGTATTCAACTTAGAATTGAAATACAAATGCAGTTAGTATGATGCGCCGAGCCCGGTGCATGCAAAACAAATGAATGAATGCAAACATGCTATCATACTGTATGCTAATTGAAACATGCCCTAATCTAACCATCATAAGCTGGTAAATAAAAGGGAGAAAGACGTGGGGTTGGAAGACATACATCACACACACGCACACTTATTACAACATTGCCCTCGCGCGGAGGGTCCGAATAAATAATATACAGTCTCGAATAAATAACTACAGTCCGAATAAATACAAAATCCTAATTAATTAACAAATTAATCTAGGAAAGCAGTAAATTAGCATGCAAGCTAGGGACTGCCTCAACTCTGCTCCGGATGATGAATGATGCATGTTCGGGTTGCCTTCCACGGAAATCCATTGCGATGCCCCAATTAGCCTCTGTTTACAATTAAGCCCGGAATATTGTGCAAAGCTCTGAAAGGCTGTTGATTCTTGATTTGCTGCAACAGAGAGCAAGAAAGGGGCATGGCAAAGTATTTTCACATATGTATGCACGCCTCAATCCTCGTGCCACCAATCACGCATCTCGATACATGATGGCCGAGGAGTCGAATTGCACGACTCAATGTGAAATGAATGCACATAAGAACACAACAAGACCGAGACTCCATCATGGTTACTCCGGAGTGTCGGTGACCGGGAATTGAGACACGTTCTGTCACTCAGAGTACGAAACATCCCTCGTTTCCCGTGTTTGGGCTAACTCCTATCCCAAACACAATGCAATATGCATGACATGCATGAATGCAATCCTAACATACAACCTAGCATACGCAATGCTATGAAATGGCATACACAATGCACGATGTAACATGGCATACACGATGCTCTAACATACAACCTAGCATACACAATGCAAAGGACTAAGATGACATACACAATGCATGATGGACTTACACCAACATGAGTGGGCCTCACCCACATCCACATCAGTATCCATAAGATGAAAATGAGACACTCGAGATGCGTGCACACATGCGCGCAAACCGAGGACCGATCCTAAGGCACAAATGCCACTCTAACAAGGCATGGCAAGGCATGAAATATGGCATACAAACATGCAAGTTCCAGCACTGAAATGTGATGCAAAATGATCCCGAAACATGGAAACATGGCACCCGATGCATGAGGTGGTCCCGAAACTCATGACTAGGCACATATATTGACTTATAGCTATACAAAGCATGCATTATTTGACCATGAAGCACAAAGACAGAGCCAAGGCAGTCCCAAAACATGAACATTTCTAGTTCAAAGCATGGCCAAAAGATGCTAGCAAGATGGACTAAAATAGCATGCAACTTTGACTAGCAAACATGGTTTACATGGCATGTATATGAAGCATATGAAATCTCATCAAACCAGAAAAAATCAGTGAACAAAACATGTGAAAATATGCCCAAATAAACATGGAAATGCAGCCAATGCATGTAAAAATGAGGGGCTCCTTTGGAAGGGCATACAAGGGGTTATTAAGTACATGCATCAAGGACACTTATCATGGTAAAATTAACTCTGGAAATCAAATATGATAGCCCTAAAACTCATCAAATTGGCCCTGAAATCAGTCAACAAAGCATGCAAGATAGAGCCTCTTTGGAAGGCCGAAAAGACCATCAAGCAAAACAAGGAGAGAGGGGGTCACCCCCCTCTGATTTTGCCTTTAGTGGCTAAGAGGCCAAACCATGGCCAATGCAAGTGCTCTAATGCATAGCCCTAATCATGAAAGAATGAAACACGCATAGGGGAAGATGACTCCAAACAGAGAATAGACCTTAATCAAACATGAAGATGATGTCAAAACAAGACTTTTTTCAGTTTAGGTCGAGGTCCACAAAGGCTCACAAATAAGGCTAATGTATCATGCAAAATAAGCCCTAAAAGAGAGATTGAACAAACAGGATAGTAAAAGGCCTCAAACAGAAAAGATCCCTTCAACAAAGTTGAAGAGGGACTCAAAAAAAGATACTTTACAGTTTATGAAAAATCTCAAATATGCTCACAAGTAAGGCTAAAATATGATGCAAAAATAGCCCCAAAAGAGAGATAGAGAGCAAGAGGCAGTAGCTGGCCTCAAACAGTAAAGAGTCCTTCAACAAAGTTGAAGAGGGGCTCAAAATAAGGCACTTTAAAGTTTGGTTCGAAACCCAGAATTGCTCACAAGTAAGGCTAATATATCATGCAAGAATAGCCCTAAAAGAGAGATAAAAGGGAAAGGGGCAGCAGATGGCCTTAAAAAGAGAAAGGTCCTTGACCAAACATGAAGATGAGCTCAAAAAAAGACTATTTTCAGTTCAGGTCGAAGCCCAAAAGGGCTTGCAAGTATAGCTTATAGATGAAGCAAAAAAATGCAAGTTTAAGGGAAATAGGTGCTTACCCTTGAAGAGCCGACCTCCAGCAGCTTTTGGTCCAAGGAAATGAGCTTTCAACCTCTGCAAATGACTTCCAAGGGGCTGGAATGGATGATGGAGGTGGTAGGCTATGGGTTATAGTGCAAAATGGCCAAGAAACTAGGGTTTTGGAGCTTGGAATAGTGAAAATGGAGGGAAAATGGGGTGAGTCTTGGCTGATTTTTCTAACCCCTAGAAATGGAGGTGGGGTGCTGGTTATATAGAGGAGAGAGGCCAAGGAAAAAGGGGGGAAAACCAATTCAAATTTCCCCCCCAAAAGGGCAGACCCTCGGGCAGGGGTCTGGTGCAAAACAGCTGGCACAGCTAGAATGCACCAGGAGAGAGAAGTTTGGCCGGCCAGGTTCAAGAGGTTCAGGTGGCTGGCCAGCCACCTCCCCTGGCCGACCGACCAGGTGCAAAAGGTTCAAGAAAAATTGTTGGCCGGCCACCCCAAAAAGGTGGCCTCCCAAGTGAGTGCAACACAGCTATGTGGAGAAAAACCAAAAAATGTAACCCAGGAGAGAGAAAAACCAACTTTTTAGAGGGGTTCAAAAGGGTCAAGGACAATTGTTGGCTGGCCTACCCATATTGGTGGCCTCCCAGGTGTGTACAACACAATGGTGTGGTGGAAAGTCAGAAAAAGTGGCCCGGGGATGGAAAAAATCTGCTTTCTAGTGAAGAAAATGGGCGATGAAGAGCGATGAAGGAATAAAGCTGGTTTTTACAACAATTGCTGGCCTCCCACCTTTCTACAACCTTCCTAACAATGAAAATAAGGTCTCCGCCAAAAATGAACCCAAACCGATGCACAACGAAGGTTCGGGGGCCGAAACACGCGGCCCGGGGCCCCGAAAACTGACTATTAAGCACCGGAAGTGGCGTTTGACCATGAAGTTGGTCTCTCGAGCCACAGTGTCCCTCAAAAGGGAGGAAACAAGGTGCATGCTAAAAACTGGAGCAAACGGAGGTGGTTAAGCGGTCCCGAACCGAGGCACACGGCCGACGGCTCCGAAAACCGGGAACCGGGCTCCAAACGGGAAAAATGGCCTATGATCACGAAACGTAGCCTACGGCCACTGAGAGATGGTTTACGAGACCTCTACCTCCCTTCGGGAAGAGAAAACAGAGGAAACAGGGCCTGGTTCGCAAACCGAGGCAAGGCACGAAAGAGTCCGGAAGTCCAGAGGCAAGGCTCGCAGCCGGGACTCTGAAACCTCTGAACGAGCTCAATATGCAACATCACCGAGCACTCAATTGGTGACGTCTGAGTCTTAAGGTCGGTCAAAAATGGGGTGTCTACACCCACTTAATGGCAATCAAGTAAATAACTTAAGCTAAATTAAGTAGCATTTTTTTTTAATTCTAATTTAATCGTTCCAAATCGAATTTTGATTAAACTTACCATAAAATTCTATAATTCCTAATTAACATAAAAATCAAGTCAATTTCTGAATCTGATGCCGATAAGGCTTTCAATTCGCAAATCAAAACTAAAACATTAACAGATCTTTCTACGTCAAACAGATATGAACACAAAATGATGCGATACACATATAGGTCGGGATTGTAACAGAATCAGTGATCAAACAATGGCATACATCTTATTAGGGAATCAATGAGCCAACAAGAGTATAGTAATATCGGTTCAATCCATCAGGGAGAAACTTCAGAATCCACATGCTTAACATCATCAAGACCCAACATACATTATTTGAAACTCATACTTACTTAAAAGTTTAAGCCCATAAATGGAGAGTCCATCTAACATGTATTAAGACCTATCTCTTTTACTCTTTATCCAATGTGAGACTCTATATTCACATATGTTCCAATACATCTTTGTCTGGCTTCAACCTCGCCATCTTTATCTTTTCGAAGCATCTTTCTCTAGAAGAGATGCACGTGCCCATCCATGTATGAGCATGGTATAGGTTTTGACATTTGATTTCACTCTGACAACTTGCATTTTTAGATTTTGCTTAATAAGACAAAATCATACCACAAAATTTATATTATGAATAGCAATTGTTGAATTAATTTTTCAACATTTGTTTTCCATGGAGGAAAAGAAATGCCTTCCAATAAGAACTACTTGTTTTGATTGATTATTATTCTAAATAGTGGATCTCACTTAAAGAAGTAGACTCCAGTAAAAGAACTACTTATATAATAGGAAAAAAAAAAAAAAGACATATGAGAAGTTACAAGGAAAACGTATAATTTGTTGAAATTCTACATAATTAGGTCAAAATTTAAAATTTTCCAATTTAATAAAAATCATTTCTAATTGAAAAAATTAAAGTAAAATATTTTACTTTTAATACTATTTTCATTTTCGTTTATAAAATTTATTATGAGAGAGATAAAATTTAATTATAAATTCATTGAATAAATTTATTTTCATATTTTGATGCCCTTTTTTTTTTATACATAATTTGTTTATTAATAAGTAATGTTACACTTATCGCTTATTTGTACAACATTTTGTATACTACTTATATGGTACAATCACAACCAATAAGAGATTTTACAAAAATTTGGAACAATTACAGAAACCTCACTGTCATTCTTTGGAAAGGATCAAGGAAAAGGGTATCCCATAAGTTGTACTGTTTTTTGATAATTCGATATTTGGCTTATTGGACTGTTTAATTCAGGAGATCGATCCCACCATTCACATTGTTTGTACCTAAGACCTTAGAGAAAATAGTTGTTATAAATATTTCTTTGTCAGAATTTATCATTTAACAAAATTAATGAAAAAATAAAATTCTTAACTATCCTTCTATACAATAATAAGATTACTAGAACTGTTGATTGAAATTATTTTTAATATCATTAAAAATTATTAATTGATTTAATGGCTTATTAATAGAAGAAATATTTGTTATGTGATTAGAAATTTGAAAGGGTGAGACGCAATTTCCAGAATTATAAGAGCAATTAGTAATATTTTAAACAAATCTCATTATATGTATTTATTGTTGGAACAATCTTCTATGTACAATAAATAAATTGAAACAAATCAAACATATAAAAATAAATTACTTACAAAATTTATTTACCGAACCGAACTAATATTTAAAAGATCAAGTCAAGTGTGCGACACTCTGTCCTTTAGACAGATTTGCCCCGCTTCAGTACTTACAGATAAATGACGTCTATCTCCCAGGATACAATGATCTTCACAAATTGTAGTAACACTCCAAACAATTTGTACAGCGAACCCAACCTGTATTCTATACTCTCTGAATTTTATTCTAAAACTAGTATGAAAAATAATGAAGCAAGAAAACAAAATGAAGGCAACAAAATGAATTTTTCCTGAATATTTTCTAACCCCCAAACTGCTGGAATATGCTGGTATTTATAGGTAAAATGGTTACCAACAGATCTGTCCAAATAGATCCAGTTTTGAACTAAATAGGTACAGATTTCAATGAATAGATACAGTTCAAATTTTGAACAGATCTGTAACAGTTTGAAACTATATAACTGCTGGCATTTTTTGGCAGTTTTAAACCTGTCAAAAAACTAGTTTAAATCTGTTCAAAATTTTAATCTGTTGTAGAATCAAATGAACAGATGCAATTCAAACTCAGATCTGTAGAAACCCAGTTTGAATCTATTCAAATCTGCCCGGACAAATTTAAATCTGTTTGGGAAATAACATAATCTGTCAAGTGCAAAACAGTTTCAAAAACTGTTTTGGACAAATTAATCTGTTTGAAGGAGGCATAAATTATGGACAAAAAATTTGAATTAATTTCAATTTGAAATTCAAATAATTTCCTATAAGAATTTGGAGAAATTCAAATACATTTTATCCAAAAATTAATGTTAGAACCGACTCGACCCACAACCGGGCACGACTCGGCTGGGGTCGGCTAGGCCGGCCGTCACCGACGGCACGCGTGCGTTTGTGTTGTGGTTTAAGCTAAGGTTCACTTTGTCCATAACTCCTCCTTTCTATAAACTTGGGGTGCCCCTTGGGACTCAACCCAAGTGTTGCAACCTAGAACTTATATACACACATAAGTTCTCTTAAGTTTCCAATGTGGGACTAACCTTACAAAGAAACCCATATTTAATTATTTAAATGTCCAATTCCACAAACCCGAAACAACGTCAACTTCCCATTCACTCATAAATGGTTTTGACGAACTGTCTTCACTGTGTGACTTGCTATGCGGCAAGAAACACATCACCTCTTTGGACCCACCCCAAAAGACGTTTGGGACCCACTTAAATTTGGGCTCAAAGATGGCCCAAAATAAGTCTATAAAAACCAAATTTCCAACAATCTCCCACATGAATGGAATTTGATAGGGAGAAAATGCAACATGATCTGATTACAGAGAGTACAGAAATTAGGTATATTCTGCAAAGGATAAGCAACTTTGGCTTTAAACCTTCCCTTATGAGACACTATCGGATTTACTAGCTAATCAGTGAACATGATGTCTTGAACTGTTCAGCCATTTGTGTAAACCAAGACAATAGAACTCACACAGTATATTACCAAACACATTTTAGTTCTCACTATTGTGTTCATTTTGGCCTTGAACAACCTGGTCTTTCATGAATGCTCTAGAGAATTATAGCCTTTCACAAATCTCATAAAACTGGCCCAGTTCACACTCACATAGGTGATTCTTATGAAGAGTATCCTGCCATACTCCACTAGGTTTACCTAGATATAAGAATCATTAAAATTTTACTTAACCTAAACGCTGCAGACATCATTATTTCATCATAGAAATGGGTAGGAGTTTGACTCCCCAATGATCCTTATAAGTCATACACAACTCGGTTGTCCCTTTGAACCTAGATCTTGGGATCTCCAGTCAACTAGGTTGGGTTGTCGTTGTGGTAACTCTTATTTAATAGGCTTAAGTCCCATTCCTCTCAATGAATTTTTAACTAACTCTCTTGCTAACCATTTGGTTAGTGGATCCGCTATGTTGTCTTTAGACTTCACATATTCAATGGAAATAATTCCATTAGAGAGTAGTTGTCTCACGGTGTTATGTCGACGACGAATGTGTCGTGACTTACCGTTATACATATGACTCCGTGCTCTACCAATTGCTGATTGACTATCACAATGTATACATATAGCATGCACCGATTTTGGCCACATTGGAATATTTTCAAAGAAGTGGCGAAGCCATTCTGCTTCTTTCCCAGTTTTATCTAAAGCTATGAATTCTGATTCCATAGTTGATCTAACAATGCAAGTCTGTTTGGAAGATTTCCAAGATACAACCACCCCCACCAAGAGTAAAGACATACCCATTAGTGGACTTTGAATCTCTAGTATCCGATATCCAGTTTGCATCACAGTATCCTTCAAGTACTGCTGGATATCTAGTATAATCTAGCCCAATATTACGAGTAAATCTGAGGTATCTTAGAACCCTAATAATTGTTTTTCTGTGTTCCACTCCTAGGTTACTCGTATATCTACTTAATTTACTTACTGCATAAGCTATATTTGGTCGAGTGCAGTTCATCAAGTACATTAAGCTTCCAATAATTTGGGCATATTCTAATTGAAAAATATTTTCCTGTACATTCTTAGAAAGAAACAAATTAACATCCACAGGTGTTCTAGCAAGATGATCATCATCTTTGCTGAACTTGTCAAGTATTTTCTCAATGTAATGTGATTGTGACAAAGCATAACTTTCTGATGTTTTGGTAATTTTTATACCAAGTATTACATCAGCAATCCCCATGTACTTCATGTTAAAATGTTTATTCACATGCCAAAATGTTTTGATAATTTTAATCATGTCATTATTACTACCTATGATGAACATATCATTCACATAAAGACGTACTATAACATAACCATTGTTTATGTTTTTAATATAAACACATTTGTTACATTCATTAATTTTAAATCCATTTGATGTCATTGCCTTGTCAAATTTCTCATGCCATTGTTTTGGCGCTTGTTTTAAACCATATAATGATTTAACCAATTTACACACTTTCTTTTCTTTCTTTGAAAATCCTTCTGGTTGTTCCATGTAAATCCTTAGAAAGTTCTAGCATGTTTACTATGCCTAGGTTCCTCTTCCTCATTTTGATCTATCTCTTGCTCTTGTTCTTGATCATGACTAGTAATAGCATGATAAGATCTTTTATTAGTACTAGTCTCTTGTCCAATCTTGTTTGAAAATACATGTTCAAAGAAAGACACATTCTGAGATTCAATAATAGTATTTACATGCATTTCGGAATATTCTGACTTATGAATCAAAAACCGATATGCACTACTATTCTTGACATAATCAATGGTTTTAGGACCTATCTTAGTCTTTTTAGGACTAGAAATAGTCACTTTGGCCAAACATCCCCGCACTTTTAAGTATTTGTAGGATGGTACTCTCCCATGCCACATTTCATAAGGTGTTTGATTCACTTTCTTTCAGGATACTTTATTAAGTATATAATTTGCAGAAAGTATTGCTTCCCCCCACAAGATCTGAGGCAATCCAAAACTTATTAACATGGCATTCATCATTTCTTTTAAAATCCTATTTTTCCTTTCAACAATTTCATTTTGCTGAGATGAGTAAGGAGGGGTGGTTTGATGAATTATTTCATGTTCTTTACAAAATTCACCAAAAGGTGATTCATATTCACCACCTCTATCACTTTTAAATTTCTTAATTTTCTTACCAAGTTGATTTTCAACTTCATTCTTATATTGAATGAAAGTTTCCAAAGCTTCATCCTTGGTTCGAATTAAATAAACATAACTATATCTAGTATAGTCATCTATTAAAGTAATAAAATACTTTTTTCCACCTCTAGTTTGAATTGATTTCAAATCACAAATGTCACTATAAATTACTTCAAGTGGTTTCGTACTTCTCTCAATTGAATGAAAATGAGTTTTGGATAATTTTGCCTCAACACAAATTTCACATTTTTTATTTAAATCAATGTCAAATTTGGGTAAACATTCTATATTAATTAATCTATGCAAAGATCCATAATTAACATGTCCAAGTCTACCATGTCATAAATTTGAATACTGAAGCAAATAAGAAGAAAATGTATTTTTATTAATAACAGAGGATACAACAATCATTACATTTATTTTGAAAAGGCCATCAAACATGTAACATTTTCCTACATACATCCCGTTTTTGGTAAGTACAAACTTATCACTTTCAAAAACTAGCCTAAACCCATTTTTACTCAACAAAGATCCGGAAACAAGATTCTTGTGAATGTCTGGTACATGCAGTACATTGTTGAGAGTGAGTACCTTTCCAGATGTCATCTTCAAAATAATATTTCTTTGTTCTTCAACTTTAGAAGTTGAGGAGTTATGCATAAAAAGTTGTTCACCGTTGTCCACTATAGAATAAGATGTGAACATCTTTTTATCAGCACAGATATGGCGAGTAGCACCAGTGTCCATTCACCATTCTTTAGGATTTCCGACAAGGTTTGCCTCGGAAACAACTGCAGAAAGATTTATGTCATTTACACTATTGGAAATTTTGTCCATTTCGGTCATATTGGCTTGAGCAGGCTTCTTGCTTGATCTTCTTTTGCCTTTGCGTTTGCAACGGCAATTTTTGGCCCGATATCCCTCTTTGTCACAAATGTAACACTTGCCATTAAACTTGTACTTCTTAGTTTCCCCTCCTTTAGATAGCATTTTCTTCTGCAATCTTTTAAAATCAGTTCCTAAGAACTTCTCTGGCTTTTCACCATGATTGACTGGTACAATCACAATAGGAGAAGGAGTTGGCACAGTTACAGCCACCATACCAGTGCTGGTTTGAACATTATTTTGACTAATTTCTGTAGTCATGAATTCTAAATTATAAAACAAAATTAGAATTAGAATTTTTATACTACACAGAAAATCAGACCAAAACCACATAATTAAATTCTGTAAAAATAAAAGAAATAAGAATTGTAACTTTTATTTCCAATTAATTTGAAAATAAAATAAAATTTTATTTAAACAAATTAATTCCACACAGAAAAATATTTCTGTAACACTTCAAAAATTAAAATACTGAAAACAGAATTTTAATTAATGAACACTCAGAAATTATTTCTGAAAATCAAAATTAATTTCTGACAAACTTCACAAATAAATATTCTGAATTGTTAATGACACCAATATATTACTACTAGTTGTCAAAGAAAATAGACAGTATATTATTACTATTTGTCAAACAGTATATTACTACTATTTGTTTTTCTAACCAGAATATTATTTTGTAAAACCACAGAAAATAATTTATGTAAGAAGAAGAAAGAGAAAAGGAAACAAATAAAAAATTCTATATAAACAGAATTATTCGAATATGTCTTAAGATTGTTGGAAATCTTCTGTGTACAATAAATAAATTAAACGAATCAAACAAATAAAAATAAATTACTCACAGAATTTATTTACCAAACCAAATTATTATTTAAAAGATCATGTCGAGTGTGTGACACTCTATCCTTAAGACAAATTCGTCTCGCTTTGGTGCTTACGAATAAATGGCGTCTATCTCCTAGGATACAATGATCTTCACAAATTGTAGTAGCACTCCAAACAATTTGTACAGCGAACGAAACCTGTGTTCTATACTCTCTGAATTTTATTCTAAAACTAGTATGAAGAATAATGAAGCAAGAAAGCAAAATGAAGGCAACAAAATGAATTTTTCCTGGATATTTTCCAACCCCCAAACTGCTGGAATATGCTAGTATTTATATTTAAAATGGTGACCAACAAATTTGTGCAAATAGATCCAGTTTTGAACTGAATAGGTACAGATTTGAATGAACGGATACAGTTCAAATTTTGAACAGATCTGTAACAGTTTGAAACTGTATAACTACTAGCAGTTTCTAGCAATTTTAAACTTGCCAAAAAACCAGTTTAAATCTGTTCAAAATTTTAATCTGTTGTGGAATCAAATGAATAGGTGCAATTCAAACTCAGATCTGTAGAAACCCAGTTTGAATCTATTCAATCTGTCTGGGCAGATTTAAATCTATTTGGGAAATAACAGAATCTGTCAGGTGCAAAACAGTTTCAAAACCTGTTTGAAGGAGGCACAAATTATGGACAAAAAATTTGAATTAATTTTAATTTGAAATTTAAATAATTTCCTATAAGAATTTGGAAAAATTCAGATTTTTGTTAGAATCGACCCACAACCCATAATCGCACCCGGTCAGTGGCGGCAGCGCGCGTGTGTGTGATGGTTTGAGCCAAGGTTTACTTTGTCCATAATTCCTCCATTCTACAAACTTGGGGTGCCCTTGGGGCCCAACCCAAGTGTTGCCACCTAGAACTTATATACACACATATGTTTTCTTAAGTTTCCAATATGGGACTAGCCTTATAAGGAAACCCACATTTAATTTTTTAAATGTCCAATTCCACAAACCCAAAAACGACGTCAACTTCCCATTCACTCATAAATGGTTTTGACGAACCGTCTTCACCGTGTGACTTGCCATGCGGCAAGAAACACGTCACCTCTTTGAACTCACCCCAAAAGACGTTTGGGTGCTAACTTGGGGTTCTCGGGGTGTACTAAGTCGGAGATATTTAATTCTATTTTGAGTAGAGTCAGCTCTAAGTTACAAGGATGGAAATGTAAAGTTTTGAACTTTGCCGGTAGGGGAATTTTGGTGAAACATGTTCTTCAGTCTATTCCTGTGTACCTAATGTCGGTTTTCCGTATGCCTGACATTTTCCAGCATAAGCTAACAGCTATTATTCGTCAGTTTCTTTGGGCTTCATCCAGGGGTAAAGGATTATTTTGGAAAAAATGGATATATTTATGTCTTCCTAAAGACTAGGATGGTCTAGGATTTCGAAACCTTACTTGCTTCAATCAAGCATTACTAGCGAAACATGCATGGCGGATTTAGTCTTCGCCCAATTTATTGATTTCACGAGTTTTGTTAGGCAAATATTGTCAACGACGTTCGTTTCTTAAGACTAAGCAATCTTCGGCGTCATCATGGGGATGGCGGAGTATATTATGGGGACGTACGTTGTTAATTTCTGGGCTACAGTGGGTAGTGGGCAATGGTCGGCGCATTAATCCATTTGAAGAACAGTGGATTCCGATAGTATCCAACCCTTGTAGGGGACGAGGATTGAGTGATATTTGTCCTGCTATACGAGTAGAGCACTTCATTGAATCCTCATTACGATCTTGGCGAGTGGATTTATTGAACTTGTTTTTTCCTGACCATGTTATACCTCATATTTTATCCATCCACATTCCACAGGAGGCTATTGAGGATAAAATTGTTTGGGGTCCGACCAAATGTGGACAGTACTCGGTTAAATCGGGTTACAAGCAGGCTTTATTGCGACAGTTCCCCAACTATTGTAGGTCTGATCCAGACTGGATAATATGGAAACAACTATGGCAATTAAAGATTCCTCCTAAGTGGATCTTATTTGTGTGGAAATGTCTTCATAACATTCTCCCAGTCAAATGTGAACTCAAGAAGCGGGGGCTCAATATAGATCCAATCTGTTCACGGTGTTCTGAACATAAAGAGACTATTGAACACTTATTTTTTGATTGCCCAATCTCCCAAAGGGTTTGGCGTGGGTCAGTACTGGGATTAGATTTCGGAGTTGGCACTCCCTTATCCTTCTTTTCCTGGTTTCAGAACTGGGTGCGGCAGATTAGTGATTTCGAGATTTTAGCCCACTCCATTGCTCTGTTATGGGCCATTTGGTTGCAACGTAATTCTGCTGAATTTCATTCTGCAATTCTGTCCACTGAACACACATTACAAACAGCCCGTGAACTATTATCCACATTTCTGGCACCACTACATAATATTTCTTATGACATATCCCACTCTTGTAATATTGCTCACAAGTTAATTGCTAAGCAAGTTATTTTGCAGACTGCTGCCTCTACCAATGCAGATTTTCAGCAACATCGCATCGTTGTAGATGGGTCTTGGAGCTCGGTTAATGACGGCACGGGTTTGGCCTGGGTCTGTTTCGATGAAGATAACAAATTCATCCATGAGGAAGCCACCTTGGGGCCTCCAATGGTTTCTCCTCAGCAAACAGAAGCTGCTGCGGTGCTCCAGGCTATGCGTTGGGCATACCAGAAAGGCATAAAAAGTCTCCTTTTGCAAAAAGATTGCCTGGTCTTGGTGCAGCTCCTGCAAACCTATGATCAAGCAAAGGAATGGCAGCTTCAATCTATCTTAAGTGATATGTTGTTCTTTAGTAAACATTTTGCACATGTTGTATTAGAAAAGGTAGAGCGAGAAGTTGTTCAATTTGCTCATTCCTTGCAACTGCTGTAAGACATCATTTTGCAGATTAATGAAATGTCTATGATGTGTTTGTCCTCAAAAAAAAAAATTTAATTATATAAATATTTCTGCAATAAATACCATGAGATGTGATTTCACAAATAATACATAATGCACACAGATGAGAGTAAAAAACAATAAATGCAGACCCCTAAATGAAATTGCCAAATTTTAAAAGTGGTAACGGAAGAAAGACCCCTGAAAATCCAAAGCATTCTTGAGGAAATATGTGTCTCCCAATATATGACAAATAAGATTATGTTTATATAAATTAACAAAATTTATAAATTTTTTAGCATAAATTACACTTATTTCTTGTAAAGTATAGAGAAAATATAATTAGTCTCACACTTTTGGCATAATTACACTGGTCACTTTTGAAATTTTAATTTACATAATAGTTAAGTCTTTTTTCATTAGTAATTCGTTAGTCGTTTGAATAAAAATGATATAATCATCTATTTTCAACTAAAATTATATTTATCTTTATTTATTTCAGTTTTTACCTATTATATGCATTAGTTTCAGTCATTTTAATCATATTAAAAGGGAGTCAATGTAATTATATTAGAAGGGTAGGACTAATTATATTTTCTATAAACTTCATGAAAGATGAGTTTAATTTACTTTTTTATATTATTATTAACAGATGTGATATGCAAATCCACACAAGATAGAAATTTTCAAGTCTTATGGATACCATAGTGCAAAAATATTTTTGCAATGATTTAAGAAAGATCTCACAAAACCAAAAGGTTTAGGTCTAGAAAGTCATTCTAACTTCAAAATTGTAATATTTGAGGCATATATAGTAGTTTAAAGACTTGCATATTTTATATCATTTTTGATGCAATCACAAAATTATAAATTTATAATAAAACTATTTGCACAATAGACCATTCACAAACCAGACACAAGATGGTGAGTTCACAAGCGAGTCTCGCAAGTGGGATCCATCTTCTTTCGTTTTATTTGTAAATAATTCATATGCACATGACATAATTGATAAATTTATTTTTCTGCATGAAAATTCTTTAAAAAGTAAGGGGTGGGGCTCACAAGTGGGTCCAATATGTGGGACCGATTCTTATATGCATATGACATAATTGATAAATTTAAATTTCCACATGAAACCTCTTTAAAGGTGGGGTTCACAAGTGGGTCCAATATGTAAGACCCATTTTTTTATGTGTGAATAATTCATGAAATAATGTTGAGGATACAAAATATTCTACTAAACACTCAGATAGGTGTGAAATCTATATGCATGTAAGTGTTTGATAAAAATTTGGATAAAATATTTGGGGCTTATAGTATTTTTGTAATTTATGTGCATGTTGAAAAATAAATAAATAAATAAATCCTGTTAAAATTTTAGAACAAAATTTAGCGGGCGTCCCAGTAAAAATTAACTAATTATTTTTTTATTAAAATTTTAGTGAATTATATCATTATTTTTTATGAATATTAAATGTGTAATTAAATGAGAGGTTCTCTAACAACGTACCTTTATTGGAACAATTATCAAATTTTATAATACCAAATAATTTTTTGTTTTTTGTTTTTTGTGTGGGGAAAAATTACAAAATAACGAGTTCTACCTTAGTAACAAAATATAATGGAACTAAACTAATAGTTTACATTTGAACTAATTTAAAAATCTAGGGTTCAAATGACAATGTTAAAATATTGAAGTTTATTTTGTTATTGTAGTAAAACTCTAGTTTTTTCTTTTTTTGCAATTTTCTCTTTATTTTTTAATGATAAATACTTAAGTACAATGATAATATTAAAAAAAAAAATTGTTAATGTTGTCCATAAGGCACACGTTAAGAAACTTAAAGAGATCGTACGATTTTTTGAAGTTTCTTAACATATATTCATAAGAGTACCTAAATTAACAAAACACATTTAAAAACTAAAAAATTTCTAGCATGAAACATTAAAGTAAGAAATTAATAGACAATAACAACCTCCTTAATGCAATAATCATTTTATCTCCTTAATAGAGAAGGGTATTGTTAACGGGGGTGCTTTCAGGGCACACGATAACAAGTTTAAAATAGTTATACATTCTCTATAAAGTATGATCAATAGAAAATGTGTAACCATTTAATTAATATTTTGTTAATAAAAGCCAATAAAAAAAATTAACCATTCCAATAAAGGCAAATGAAAATGAAGATGACATAAAATTGCGAAAACTCATAATTAGACAATGAGTAATGCTACGCATCATGAAATAATTATCATGAAAAGTTTCATGAAACTAATCCAATGGTGATTGCATAACATGTAATAAAATACTACAAACACTATAAACTAACCCAAGTGTGGAGAATTTTCATAGAGACTTTTCATGATACCTAACATTATTGTTAGACAATAGGTAGCAATATAAAGCTAGCAAAAGTTCAAAACACAAACTCGAAAGCACACACAGACCACACATTTGACACGAAAAGGAAAGACTGGTAATAAGACTATATAGTTAGCCATGTAAAGCTGGCAAAAGTTTAAAACACAAACTTAAAAGCACATAAAGACCACACAGATAGAAAACAAAACAGAAAATTAATAATAAGACGATATAGCTAGTCATGTAAAGCTAGCATAAGTTCGAAACACAGACTCCAAAGCACACACAATCCACAAACATTCGCAAAAGCAAGATCTAGTTCATCCTTGCTCTCTTCACTGGGCGGTTGAGGGTCGAGCAATCAAGCATATCATCATCCTCGCAACTTGGACATTTTGGGGCACTTTTAGGCACCATGAAGAACATATGGCAATGCTTGCACCCCATGCAAACTAGGGCTGCCAAATCCATGGTGTCAACTTCATCATAGAGACCATTGTTATGACCTTCTGATTCCGATAAAAGTTTGACAAACAAGACTTCTTTTGATTTTTCCCCATTAGAATTCAGATCAAATCCATAGCTACCCCTTTTCTTTTCCTGCACATAGCATTTTTCTTTGATCTACAAAAGATATAAAAGGGTCATAATTTTCCAGCCAAGTACTTTGATGTTAAATCACTTAAATTCATTAGATAGCTGTGTTAAACACAAAGTTGACGGCTTTGACATGTAGAACAAAAATAAATCAAAATACAAGTTTATTATTTCTTTTTTTTTTTCCCGCTTCAAAATTGAGGAAAATAGTAAACATATTTCATTATATTGAATGTATGAGCAGAGCTCAATATATACAGAGTTCAAGTAACTAACTTCTGTTATCTGTAACAATCTGTAACAAACTAACAACCTTACTAACTGACTAACAGAGGCACTAACTGACTAACAAGATATTTAACAAGATGTACATATATTTCCTTTCCTTTATATTTACATAGAGGAAGCTTTATCATGCCCCTGCAAACCCATGGGGGAAGACACCATGAGTTTGTCTTTAAGATACTAAAAGCGAGAGACCGACAACGGTTTGGTGAAAATGTCAGCCAACTGATCAATGGTGGGAACATAATGAAGAGAGAGACGTTTAGCAAGCACCTGTTCTCGAACAAAATGACAATCGACCTCGATATGCTTGGACCGGGAATGAAACACCGGGTTAGAAGCCAAAGCAAGAGCAGACAGATTATCGCACCAGATCACAGGGACAGTAGGAGAAGGAATAAACAAGTCAGCAAGTAACATACGGAGCCAACTAACTTCAGCTGCAGCATGGGCTAAAGCCCGATATTCAGCCTCGGTGGATGAACGAGAGACGGTGGCTTGTTTCTTGGCAGACCAAGAGACTAGATTGGATCCCAAAAAGACACAATACCCAGATGTGGATTTACGATCAATAGTGTCACCGGCCCAATTAGAATCAGAAAAAACATGAAGATCAAAGGTGCTTGGTGTATAGGTCAGACCATGAGAGAGGGTACCCTTAATGAAGCGAAGCAAACGTTTAACAGCAGAGAAATCACCATTGGTAGGAGCATGCATGTGCTGGCAAGCTTGGTTGACAGCCAAAGAAATATCAGGACGAGTGATTGTTAAGTATTGGAGAGCCCCAACAAGAGTACGATAGAGAGAAGGATTAGCAAAAGGAAGAGAAGAAGTAGGGGAGAGACCAGGTTTAACGGAAATAGGAGATGGGCATGGCTTACAATCATCCATTCCAGCTTTGTGAAGGATCTCCTGGGCATATTTTTTCTGAGAAAGGAAAGAATGAGTGGCAGAATTTTGAACTGAGATCCCAAGAAAGTAAGACAAATGGCCTAACTCTTTCATAGAGAAAGCAAGATGCATTTGAGCAACCAAGGTGTGAATATGAGAAGGATCACTGCCGGTAAGCAAGATATCATCAACATAAACCACTAAAATGGTAATGGAATGAGGGGTTTGTGAATGAAAAGAGAGGAATCACAATGACTATTATGAAAACCTTGAGAAAGTAAAAAAGTAGAAAAGGTAGAATACCAAGCACGGGGGGCTTGTTTAAGCCCATACAAGGCCTTATGAAGCTTACACACATGAGTAGGAACAGAAGAGTCAACAAACCAGGAGGTTGAGACATGAAAACCTCTTCTTCAAGCTTACCATGAAGGAAAGCATTGGATATATCCAACTGTGTGAGAGGCCAGTGATGATGTAAGGCAAGGCAAAGTATTATCCGAATGGTAGGAAGCTTGGCAACAGGACTGAAAGTCTCCTGAAAATCAATACCTTCTTGTTGAAGGAATCCTTTAGCAACAAGACGAGCCTTATAGCGAGCAATCGAACCATCAGAGTTGCGTTTGATTTTGAATACCCATTTACACCCAATTTCATTTTTATGAGAAGGCAAGGGAACTAAGGACCATGTGTGCTGCTTTTGTAAAGCTCCAAACTCATCTTTCATAGCTGCAAACCACACAGGAGAGGTAAGGGCTGCTTGGTAAGTAGGAGGTTCAGAATCAGTATATAAAGAAGAAGAAAGACTGAGGGAAGCAGAAGGACCAGAAGATTTGGATCGAGTGATCATAGGATGAAGATTAGTAGATGAAGAAGAAGGAAGAGGTGGAAGGGCAATGTGTATCGAGTGAATAGGAAAGGAATGTATAGTAGAAGGATGAGACTGGTCTGAGGAGAAGACAGCAGCAGAAGACAAACCAGCAGCACAAGGCAAGTCTGTAGGCATAGCAGCTGCAGGTTGCAAACCAGCTGGAGACAGAGCAGTAGTAGGTAAACCTCTAGCTGAAGACTGAGGCAACTGAGAGGGCAAATCAGATACGGCTGTAGGCATAGCAGCACAAGGCACGGCTGTAGGCATAGCAGCTGCAGGTTGCAAACCAGCTGGAGACAGAGCAGCAGTAGATAAACCGCTAGCTGAAGACTGAGGCAACTGAGAGTGCAAATCAGATGGAGGTAGAGCAGACAAAACAGCAGCACAAGGCACGGCTGTAGGCATAGCAGCAGTGGGAAAATCTGTAGCTGAAGACTGAGGCAGCTGAGATGGCAAACCCAGTGGAGGCAGAGCAGTAGGAGGTGGCAGCACTGGATGCAGAGACTGATAAAGATGCCCAGGAGCTGGGGCACAAGCAGACTGAGGAATAGGGGGAGAATCCCAAAAGAAAGTGTGAATATCTTCCAAGGAGGAAGGCTGAGATAGAGCAGTATCAGAAGAAGAAGGCATAGAAAAAGGAAAAATATGCTCATGAAAAGTCACATGTCGAGACAAGTAAAGTTTACCAGATTTAGGATCAAAACATCTATATCCCTTAGCAAATGGATGATATCCCAAAAAAACACAAGACACAGATTTAGGATGAAGTTTTGATGAACTATATGGTTGAAGCCAAGGAAAACATTGACAGCCAAATACGCGAAAGAAAGCATAATCTGGGATAGCATGAAACAACACTTCATATGGAGATTTATTAGCAAGAATAGAAGAAGGCATTCTATTGATAAGAAAAGTGGAAGTAGCAACTGCATCAAACCAAAAATGTAATGGAAGAGAAGCATGATGAATCAAAGCAATGGAAGTTTCAATAATGTGTCTATGCTTGCGCTCAGCCACACCATTCTGAGCGGAGGTATAAGGACAGGAATGTTGATGAACAATCCCATTATGTAAAAGAAAAGCATGCATTTTATTATTGAAATATTCTGTGCCACCATCAGTGCGAAGAACTTGAAGAGAAGTAGAGAATTGCTTCTCAACATAAGATTTGAATTCAACAAATTTAGCAAAAACTTCACTTTTGTAAGCCAAAGGATAGAGCCAAGTAAAGCGGCTAAAATCATCTACAAAAATCACATAAAATTTGAATCCAGATGTAGATTTATTAAAAGGCCCCCAAACATCACTATGAATTAAAGACAAAGGTTGTTTGACAGTGGAATTGGACAATTGAAATGGCAGTCTATGGCTTTTAGCAATGCAACATTCAGAACACTCAATAGCAGTAGGCTTATTAGGTTTACAAGAGAAATGCTTTTGCTGAACAGAAAATTTGTGAGAAGAATGATGGCCTAATCTATGATGCCACAGTTCAGCAGAAACATTCTTATTAAAAACATGAAAATTAGCTTGAGGCACAGCAGGTGAATGAGATGAATGTAGATGAGGCTGAAAATGATATAAGCCATTAGTGTGGAAACCTTGGTGAAGAATTCTCTTCGTTTTCTTGTCCTGGATCAGAAAAGAAGAGGCATCAAAAATAATGTTGCAGTCATTGTCTTTAGCAAGTTGATGAACTGAGAGAAGATTAGATGAAATTGCAGGAGAATGCAAAATATGATTGAGACGAAAAGAGAAATGAGGAGTTGGTAAAATACTTTGACCAGTGTGATGAATAGGAATAGACTGGCCATTACCAACAGTAATACGATCAGTACCTGGATAGTCTTGATAGACATTGAAACTGTTCAAATCATTGGTCATATGATCAGTGGCAGCCGAGTCCAAATACCAAGGCATGACAGAGGAAGAGGAGGAAGAGATGGACGGAGTTGGATGAGAAGAAGAAGCCACAAAGGCTTTAGTATTAGACACAGGTGTCTGGGATGCAGATTGTCCATGAGAAGGTTGATATTGAGCATCCAACCGATGCCAGCAATCAAAGGCAACGTGACCAAAAACACCACAAATTTGACAAACTGGTCCATTACGTCCTCTGCCTCTGGAAGAGAATCGACCACGGGAGTGCTGAGAAAATCGACCTCCTCTGCCCCCTTTAGAGAAATACCGACCTGGTGAACCACGAGAGAAGCCAGAAGAACCAGGCTGATTTGAACGGAAACCTCGAGCAGCAGCAGAGAAAGCAACATTAGGTTGCTCAATAGGAGATAATTTTTGTGCTTTAAGCTCAACATGAATCGATTCGGAACAAAGCAAGGCACACAATTCATCCATAGAAATTCTGTCGGATCGTGCTCGAATGGCAGTCTTAAAAGAGTCATACTCGTTTGGAAGACCATTCAATGTGATCAACACAAGATCTTCATCTTCAACTATAGCAGATGCAAGTGCTAATTGAGTTGACAATTCCTTGATCCGAGTCAAATACTCCTCCATGGATGCACCTTTCTTGGACACAGTATTCAATTTATTCTTGAGTTGATGAATATGTGACCGAGAGAGAATGGTGAATCTCTTGATCAAAGCATTCCAAACTTCATAACAGTGTTGAAACTGTACAACAGTAGCATAGATTGGAGGAGATAGGGTTGCCGTAAGACAACTGAGCAGATGTGCATCTATGAGATCCCATTGAACTCGTGTGGGATTAGATACACAGATCCAGAAGAGTCCTTGATCTGTGTTGGTGGACATGGAATCGATCCATCGACAAAACCAAGCAAACCAGTAGCTCTTAACATATTGTGGATCTGGTTTCGCCAAATCAGAAAATTGGAAGCATCAAGCTTCACTGTGACAAATGAGGATAGATTGGAGATGAGAAGTGTCAGATTTGGAGGCAAGATAGTTGAAGAAGATGAAGAAACCGAGGCTGAAAGAGTAGCAAGAGGATCAGCCATTGGAGCCAAGAATCGATGCTCGTTAGAGCTTATTCAATGCTCTGATACCATGAGGAAAACAGTAAACATATTTCATTATATTGAATGTATGAGCAGAGCTCAATATATACAGAGTTCAAGTAACTAACTTCTGTTATCTGTAACAATCTGTAACAAACTAACAACCTTACTAACTGACTAACAGAGGCACTAACTGACTAACAAGATATTTAACAAGATGTACATATATTTCCTTTCCTTTATATTTACATAGAGGAAGCTTTATCAAAAATCAATACCTTTAAGGGCAAAGGCTAATGAATAACACCACTACTAATAAAGAATAATGACCATTTCATCTCTAAATTTTTCCGATTGATATGCAGGCACACATGCACACACGCAAGTACCAAATCATTCTTAAAATTACTTAAGTTAATTATTAAAAATTGATTACAAAAAAAAACTATTTTTGTTTGAGTAGAGATAATATTAGATTTAGTCAATACTTCAAAAAAAATCTTTTTGAAGAAAATAAAAACCAAACAAATGAATAATTCAATCACAAATGTTCCTTTTTTGTTTTAAGCAAATAGAAAGTACATGTATGATTCAATTTTGTCGCAAACACCAACCATAAAACGGATCTCTCAAATTTTGATACATTCAAAATGTAAAAATTAAGTAGAGAAAAGTAAAAAACAAAACACTAAAATTTATCAAAGTAAAACATGAAACTTTTACCTCATCAACCAAACCATTCATCATGATTGCAATAAAACCATAAAAGGCATTAAGATTAGCCAGAGGAAAATTCAGATTAATAGTGTTATTGACCCCTCCATTAAAAACAACACTAAGGTTGTCTTCCAATACAGTTGCTATAAGATAATAATAGATCTCATCACGATTTTTTAAACTAGGAGCCATTTCTACAATGAATTAGAAGAAATGATGAATAATGGCTTCCTGCAATCTCATATATTTATAGGTAAACTTGGGGACAGGGTCGAGGTGTCACTAAAAGGTGGCACCACAGTTTTAGCTTTTGCCAGCTATTCAAATATATTTAAAAACTATTTGCAGGCATCGACACATATTACATAAATATCTATTAAAAATTATTTATCATCTTTTTTTTTCAAATTTGAAATATATATTTATTAGAATTTTTTTCTCATTATTAGAACGATATAAATCAATGTGGCAATTGAAAAATAGAGACAAGGTTATATTTTGAAGACAATTTAATGCATTCCAAATTTTAAAAAATAAGTAATCCAAGTACGTTTAACTTGGTTTACGATGAGGATGAATTTATTGTAACGATAGAAAAAATAGGCAAAAGAGATTGAATCAATTGGAAAGTTATTCACCAGGTGTCAATTGAACTTTGTCACTCATTGAATGCAAGCATCATCTTAACAAAATTCAGAAAGGAAATTTCAGTAACTGTCGTAATTATAAAAAGTAAACAAAGAACAATTAGCTTATCTGTGCAAAATGAGATTATTTTACATCACATGATGGTAACCAGTCAATGACATGGTCACTAATGATGGTAATTTCATAACGAACATATACAAAACCATGGAGGAAGTTTTTGAACTGGGTCGGTATCATGTTGATAAGGGTGAGCCAGAACAAATTGAGGTTGTAATCTAATTAGCTGTTTGAATTTTGACTAAGCGCAACTAATAAGCCATTTTCACAGCCCAATAATGTTTGTACATAATATTGCCCTCTGAAAAGCTAAGAACAAAGTTCCCTATGGCCCTTAACACTCACACTCATATTCACATATAACTGATTTAAACGTCAAATATTCTTATGGCAACACCACACTGGTATCCCCCACCTTTGATAGTTCTCTCTTCATCCACTTTTTCTAGTGATCGTCAAGGACAAGCATTATTGAGATCAAAAACCAATTTCCAACATCAACAATCACCATGTTTAAGAGTCGGAGAAAAACTATCGTCCAAATTTCATATTATGTTTGTTTTCATTTTATTTAAAACTTCATGCTTAACGAGCTTTGCTCAAGAACTAGTCATAGGAATGTAGGAATTTATGAACATTGAAATATGAAGGGGTTTCATGCTCATTGGGAGAATAGAAAATTATACTAAATCAAACTCAATATTTCTATTGCAAGATTTTTTTCCAATATCAAATTTGTTTAAAGAGAGTTCTAATTATTTGATTTTTTTTGCTATATGTATTTTTTGGTTTTGATTTGGAAATCATTTTGGTAGTTTCTAGTGACTTATCGAAAAAAGCCTTCAAATTGGAGTTAGGCAATTGGTTCTTTGCCTTGTTTTAGGTCTTCCTTGGAATGATTAAAAAAAAAAAAAAATGAAAAGTAAAGAAATGCATAAACAAGATTGAAGGAATATAAAGTAACAACCCTAATTTGAAACCAACAATGAATTTTTTTTATTCCTTCATGAAAAGTTAGTAGCAACTATGCATTGCAAATTGTTTTTTAAAATTCAAAATGATTGTTGTCGCACCCGAATTTTTGTTTGTTGTTCGTGAAGATAAAAAAAAAGTGGTATCAACAATTATTCACTCATTTTTTTAATATAATTTCTTGTAACCAAGTCCACAATTGTTCTCATACCCTATTTTCATATTCAAGCCATAGTTGTCAACTCCAAAATCTACTACCTAATATATGAAAATTTTAGTAAAAATAATATAAGTATGAGTGGATTCACTATACTTTTAAGTAGATATGAGTTTCAAACAATATGTATGACTTTTTGATTTTGCTCAAGTGAACTTAAAAGTTATGCAACAATGAATTGGGCTAGTGTAGTTGCGAGTTTACGAGCTCTCTGAATTCCTAACAACTGGTATCTGAACGGATGACTAACGATTTATGAACTCTCTTACATTCTCATTAGTCTGCAAGAAGAATATCTACACAAATTTGAATTGCACAACTTACAGACAAAATCACTTTCCTGCATTCTACAAGTGAAGGAAAGGAAAGAGTATCATGTGAAAAAATCAGAAACTTCACGAAAAGAAAAGTTGTAGCTCAGAGAACTATTTACCAAACATTCCAATGCTCAAACTTGCAATTTAAAACACTGGTCTATAGTCCAAATTAGTTTTTCTTTGATTTAAATCACTCATCTCTAATTGAACAAATTAAAGTAAAATATTTTATTTTTAATATTATTTTCATCTTTTTATAACATTTATTACGAGAGAGATAAAATTTAAATATAAATTCATTCACTATATTTATTTTCATATTTTGATGATTTTTTTTTATATGAACAATTCTTTTTATACATGATTTGTTTATTAATAAGTAATGTTACACTTATCTCCTATTTATACTACATTTGATGTACTATCTAATATGACGCATTCACAGTGGGTAGAGTAAACATGTGGATTGTACTTTTTTTTAAAGCAAAAATTTGAAAACCTCACTATCGTTCTTTGAAAAAGGTTCAACGCAACGGAATTTAAAAGAGACTCAAAAGAACCAAGCAAAAGGCCCAATCTATTTGATGGGTCTATTGTTTGCACACCTCTATGGGGGGAAGAAGGGGGGTCTCTTTTATTTAGGCCTAGTTCCTCTCATATTTCCTTTGAATCAAAAATAAAATAAAATATTTTGTTAGGTATCATGAAAAAAAAAAAATCATAAAAAAGTTTCATGAAAATTATCAACTCTTTGATTAGTTTGTACTATTTTATTGTATATTATGCAATCACATTTGGATTAGTTAAATAAAGCTTTTCATGATGTGTAACATTACTGTAACAAGCCCGCGAGGGACCTCGCTACAGCTCGGACTCGATTTGTGTCACGGTTCTTAATCTTGAACCAAAGAGTCCAAATCCAGCAAATCGTTTTTGGAAAACAGATTTTTGAAAAACAGATTTTTGAAAGAAGTGCCAAACATGGACTGCTTTGCCAGATACAGAGTCGCCACCTAAATATTTTTTAAATGGGAAATTTAGGAAACCCTGACTCGGTGCCAAAGGCCACGTGTCCGTCATCACCAAAGTTGCCTCGGCTCGGGAACTTGGGTACGATTGGGGAAGGTCACTTCGTGAGCACCCCGCTCGCCCGGTCAAAGACCGGCCTCTACTAACCATAATATCTTATTTTGAAAACATTGTGAGTTCTTATTCCGGTTATTAGCCTAGGTTACTATGTGATGCTCGCAGCAAACAAGTATAGACTGAGTCACCTGAATTGGAACAAAACATTTCATGTTTGTTTGTTTGAAATTGTTTGATGGTGCTACCCGCAGGTAGGCTAAGACGCGGATTTGCCACCCTCAGGTGGGCTTAGAAAACAATGGTTTTGCCACTATCTAGTGGGTTTAAAACAAACATTTGATGAATTGCTCCAATCCAAGTAACTCAACCTCCACCCACAGGCATTCAAGGCAGTTATATCACATAAGCAGTTAGCCTCATGGTAAGCATGCTATTCATGGCAGTCACTCACACGCGTGCAAGGATGCTAAAGCATAAAACTCACCGAGTACTCCAAGTCAAAACAGAAAACCGATTAGAAATCATGCATGATCCTATTTATATAGAAATGCCTAATGCAACGCATGCAATAATGCAACTATAGCAGGCTCGGCTATTCTAAACATGGCATATGGAATGCTACAACTAACACGTATTCAATTTGGAATTGAAATACAAA
This sequence comes from Camellia japonica, assembly GCA_030407325.1. Classification (NCBI taxonomy): domain Eukaryota; kingdom Viridiplantae; phylum Streptophyta; class Magnoliopsida; order Ericales; family Theaceae; genus Camellia; species Camellia japonica. Next base: position 206,086,655 of record JAPPVO010000002.1, on the reverse strand, counting down.
TGCAGTTTGTATGATGCGCCGAGCCCGGTGCGTGCGAAACAGATGAATGATGCAAACATGCTGTCATACTGTATGCTAATTGAAATATGCCCTATATCTAACCATCATAAGCAGGTAAATAAAAGGGAGAAAGACGTGGGGTTGGAAGACATACATCACACTCACCCACACTTATTACAATTTTGCCCTCGCGCAGAGGGTCCGAATAAATAATACAGTCCGAAATAAAAGAATAATACAGTCCGAAATAATACAGTCCGAAATAATATACAAATTCTTAATTAATTAACAGATTAAACTAAGAAAGCTGTAAACTGACATGCAAGCTAGGGGATGCCTCACTTCCGCTGAATGATGTATGCTGGGCTGCCTTTTTGGAAATCCACTGGGATGCCCCAATTAGCCTCTATTTGCAATGTTCCTCGAAATGCGTGCCAGACTCCGAAAAGTTGCTGATTCTTGATATGCTGCAACAGAGAGCAGGAAAGGGGCATAGCAATGTATTTCACAAATATATGCATGCCTCGATCCTCGTGCCACCAATCACGCATATCGATGCATGATGGCCGGGGAGTCGGATTGCACAACTCAATATAGGATGAATGCAGAAGAATGCTACAACAAAACCTAACTCCATCATAGGTAATCCGGAGTGTCGGTGACTTGGGAATTGAGACCCGTTCCGTCACTTGGAGTACGAAACGCGTCTCGTTTCCCGTGCCCGGGCTAACTCCTATCCCGAACACGATGCAATATGCATGATATGCATGAATGCAACTAAAATACAATCCTAGTATGCACAATGCTATGAAAATGAGATGCCTCGAAATGCGTGCACGCGGGCACGCAAACCGAGGCGATGGCCCTAAGGCATGAGATGGCATGAAATATGATATACAATGAGACTAAAATGAGATGTCTTGAAATGCGTGCCCACGGGCACGCAAACCGAGAAAATGGCATACGGAATGCAATGACGCTAAAATGGCATACAGAATGCAGAATGGACTTACACTAACATGAGAGAGCCTCGGCCACACTCACATAAGAAGCCGTCGGATGAAAATGAAGTGCCTCGAAATGCGTGCACACGGGCACGCAAACCGAGGCGATGGCATACGGAATGCGATTAGACTAAAATGACATACAGAATACAGAATGGGCTTACACCAACATGAGAGAGCCTCAGCTACACTCACACAGGAAGCCGTCGGATGAAAATGAAGTGCCTCGAAATGCGTGCACACAGGCACGCAAACCGAGGCGATGGCATTAAGGCATGAAATGATGTGGAAATGATATGCGAACATGTACATGAATTTCAGCACCGAAATATGGGGGAAAACAGTCCCGAAAGATGGCCAAAATGCACACGAAGCATGGAATGATCCCGAAATGCAATATAAGGCGCCCGAAATGGCCTACAGCCATACTAAACATGTATAATTGGTACATGACATGCAAAACAGTAGCAAGGCAGCCCCAAAATAGCATTTTTCATAGTACAAAACATGGCGAAATAATAAGCATAGATAGGACAAACAATAGCCAATGCAAAAATGCGGGCCAAGAGAGGGGTATTGAAGCCAAGTGATAACGCGATGCCCAATGGAAAAGTACCCTTCTACAACACTGATTAGCGACTAAAAATATGAACATTTACAGTAGATGACATCCCCAACTCAGTATGAAAACATGCTAAAAATGCTATGCAAGATCTAGGATACATAAGGCTATAACATGAGGTACCCCAAACATCCATCAAACCAGCAAAGACCCTTAATGAAATATGTCAAGAAGATCAAAATATGACTCTTTATAGTTCTGATGATGGCCGAAAACAGAAGCTAGATAAGCTTAAAAAAGCATGCAAAATGGGGTCAAAGAGGGGATAAAGACAAGTATAACATGGAGACCCCAACAGATTGATCCTTCTACAATGTTGTAGAGGGACACAAAATAAGCTTACTCACAGTTCATGACATGCTCCAAAACAGAGTAAAGTAGGTCAAACAAATCATGCAATTTTACGGTAAATATGAGAGATTATGTAGAAAGTGCACGATAGAGAGGCCAAACAGGATTGAGCCCTTCTTCAATGTTGAAGAGGGGCTCAAAATAGGCCCACTTACAGTTTACCTCATGCTCGAAAACAGATCACTCATAGGTTAGAAAAAGCATGCAAAAACAAGGGTAAAACATGGATTCAAAGCAAGTGGCATATGGAGTATGAAAACAAGGTTGAGCCCTTCTTCAATGTTGAATAGAGCCTCAAAATAAGTACAATATCAGTTCATGAGATGCTCCAATTCAGATCACACATAGGCCAAATATTCAATGCAAAATATTGACATACAAGATGATATTGAAGTAAGTACAAGATGGAGGGCTCAAACAAGGTTGAGCCCTTGAACAACGATGAAAATGAGCTCAAAAGAGGACCACTTTCAGTATTGGTCGGAGCTCAAAACAGTGTGGAAATAGGGTTAAGAAAAGAGGCAAAAAAGTGGTGTAAAAGAGGGATTTTGAGACTTACCCTTGAAGACAAGTTCTTGGCTGCCTTTTCCTTGAAGAAAGTTGCTTCTAAGCCTCTTAAGAACTCCCCCTTTCTGCTGGAAATGAAGTGGTGTTGGTGGTGCTAGGTGATGGTGAAGAAATGGAAGCAAACTTGAAAATTTGAGAGAGATGGAGAGAGAGGTGTGTATCTATGCTTGAAGCAATTTTTTCTAACCCTTGGGACAAGTTCTTGGCTGCCTTATATGGACAAAAGGAGGGGTGTAAAGGTGGAGGGAAATGCACCCAAGCATTCTCCTCCAAAATATCCCCCGGATACAGATCTTTTCTGGGGGGAAAAGGTGCATAGCTGTAAGGAACACATCCCAAGGAGCATGGCCGGCCATGTGCTTTTTCTGCAGGTGGCCGGCCAAGGGGTAAAAATGAAACACAAAATTGCTGGCCGGCCACCAGATGATGGTGTCCTCCCAGGTGTGCTGAACAAGACCCTGTGGTTCAAATTTGACAACTCTGAAACAGGAGAGAGAGAATAGGCAATTCAAAGGGGTTCAAAAGGTTCAATGAGAGTTACTGGCCGGCCATATGTTTTTAGGGTCCTCCCATGTGTGTACATCACAAATATGTGGTTTTGGCTTGAAGAAAATGGCCCTAGGGTGTTCAACATTAGCCCGGAAGTGAGAAAAAACGGGCGCCGGGGGCGCCGGAAGAGCATAACAGGTTGCTTAGACAATTACTAGCCTCCCACCCCTCCAGTGATCTTCCTGGTGATAAAACAGAGGTACCTGCCAAAAATGAACAAAAACCGATACAAAACGAACGCTCGGGGACAAAAACACGCAGTTCGGGATCCCGAAAATAGGCTGTTGAGCACCGAAAGTGGCATTCCGCCCCGAAGTGGTATCTAAGACCCCAGTGTCCCTCGAAGGGGGAGTAAATGAGATGCATGCCAAAAACCGGAGGAATCGGAGATGGTTGGGTGGTCCCGAACCGAGGCACACGGCCTGACGGCCTCGAAAACAAACGGGAACTGGGCTCCGAAATGGGCAAAATGACCTACGGCCACGAAATGTAGCCCACGGCCACTGAGAGATGGTCTACAGGACCTCTCTCCCCTCAGGAAAGAAAACAGAGAAAAACCGAGTCCGGTTCGCAAACCGAGGCAAGGCACAGAAGAGAGAGTTCGGAAGTCCGGAGGCAGGCGCGCGGCCGCGACTCTGAGACTTCTGAACGAGCACAATATGCAACATCACCGAGCGCTCAATCGGTGACGTCTGAGTCTTAAGGTCGGTCAAAAATGGGGTGTCTACAATTACTTAAAATAAAATATTTATTGCAATTGATATCACATAAATTGTATTTGTTTTTTATTTATAATTAGACCGACTAATCTTGGGAATCAATCAAAATCTCGTATGGACTGGCCTGAAAGGCCGGCCCGGCCTAAGGCCCCAAAAATAGGACCCCCAAATTTAGTAAAATGTTATAGGCCCAATGTTTTTTTTTTTTTTTTTTTAGGATCAATTTAAGGGTCCCAAAATATTTTATTGGATCCATGTATGGTTTAACCCATATTTATTTATAAGTGTAGTTTGGCCCATATTTATTAAAATGAAAATATATATTCAAAAAAAAAGGGGGCATTCTATTTGAACCCAAAAAATATCTTAGTACTCCCAATTTAAATTTATAAATTTTAATTGTTATTATATATTAATGTGAATTTACTAATAAGGACAATCCATATTAACCCTAAAATAATCTCTTTTTTTTCTCATGGTACACACTAATCTATTATTTCTATTCAAATCTCTACATCTTCTTCTTCAAAGATCAAAGTGAGATCTATCTTCTCTTCTTTTTCACTCCAAAACTCCAATCCATCTTACCGAAACATAGGTTTTTTTTTTTTTTTTTTTGAACCAGATGAGCAAAGAACATTAATAATTGTGTTTTTTCGCACCATCTTCTTTGAATAAATTATTTAAAAAAAAACCAATTAGCTAGAACTAAAATTGAATAATATCCTATTTGTCGATTTGTTTTTGAAAAAAATCCTATTCGTTTTTTTCCTTTCCCGAGCTCTCAGGAAAATACAGATCTACTCCAACAAAAATAATCCAATCTATTCCTTGAAAAAGCACAATCTTCAAAATACAACCCTAGTTTGAAATTTATCTTTTAAAACACATGCTTTATTTCTCAAAACTCTGTTCATTTTGACAAAGACTTAAAAGCTAACTTTTAATTGATCTAAGGGTTAGTTGGGGCCGTAACTGTGCAATGCAGTTTCTTTTAATTGATTTTTGTAATTCATAAAGAAAATGTTCAACCAGGGATTATCACTGGACGTACTTGTGTGTATATTTGAGGGATTTTCTTGTGTATTAAAGTGTTTATGAGCCTAGGCTTAAATAATGGTAGAGAGTGTGGTTGTGAAAGTTGTTTGTGGGTTTCATATTTTTTTGTTTGATGGTGTTCATCATTCTGTGTGTTTGATGATAATGGTGAGTTTCGGTAAGATGGATTGGAGTTTTGGAGTGAAGAAAAAGAAGAAGAAGAAGACAAACTCACTTTGATCTCTTGGAAAAGAAGATGTAGAGATTTGAATAGAAATAATTGATTAGGGTGTACCATGAGGAAAAAAAAAAAAAGATTATTTTAGGGTTTAATATGGATTGTCCTTATTAGTAAATTCACATTAATATATAATAACAATTAAAATTTATAAATTTAAATTAGCGGTACTAAGATATTTTTTGGGTTCAAATAGAATGTCCCAAAAAAAAGTGTTTAGGCCCAAGAAGAACTGTGCATACAATATATGGGCCCTAATTTATTTTTTTTACCTTCTTTATCTATTAGATTTTAGTGGAATAAATAATTTTGTCCTAATTTTTTTACCTAGATCTTTATCAGTTTTAATTGAATAGTTTTTTCCTAATTTTTTTGCCCTAATTTTGTTTCATTAAATTGTTTTGTTCATAATTTTTATGATTATATGTACAAGTAAATTTTTTTGTGGTTACAAACAAATAAAAAAATTGTAACTTATCATTTTATCCATGAATTTTTTTCTTTTTTTTTCCAATATAAGAGGGGCTCCCATTTCCGAAATTTGACTTAGGCCCCCTAAATCTCAAGGCGGGCCCTGCTGGCTTGAACAAATTTTTTACACTTAGATCTTGAAGAGAGCATGCCTCAGGCTCCAAGACCACCATATCAACCCCTTGAAGTTCCTCACTTAAGTAGTATTAATATCAAACAGTTGTTATTGTGTCAAATGAGATGTTATACAAAATGCGGGATAAAAAGATGATAAGTATAACATTATTATTTATAATTATTATTTTTTAAATAAATTATAACGATTTATGAAAATTGTTGATTTCATTTTACAAAAAAATTAGTGAATCCCTATTTTCCTTTCCAAGCTCCACATTGTCACTTGAAAAATGACCAAGCGTGAGAGCTAGCCAATAATTGTGTGTCATTTTATTACTAGGTAAATTAAAATTATATTCTTTGAAATTTGTTTAAAATATAAATTGTCTCTTATACTTCTAAAAATTATAAATATTTTCTAGTCAGAATGTCATTTAACAAAATTAATAAAAATAAATAAAATTCCTAACTATCTTTCTATAAAATAATAAAATTAACAAAACTGTTGATTGAAATATATTGTTAACATCATTAAAAATTATAAATTAACTTAATGGTTGATTAATGAAAGAATTGATTCGTTATGTAATTAAAAATTTGAGGAGTGAGATATAATTTCCAAAATTTACGAGAAATTTAATATTTTAAACAAATTTTATTGGATGTATTTATAATTTATCCTTTATTAGTAGTAGTTCATAAAATTATATAAAAATATGAAGTAGCACACAATTCTTGTGGCATTACCATTTACCCAATTAGCCGGTCACGCCCTTTTTTTTTTTTTTTTTTTAAACAGCCAAAAGAAACCTTTATTGATGAGCAAACCATTCAAGATGAGAATACATCAAAAAGGAGAGGAAGGGATTTGGAGAGGAACCAAACCGAAAAGGAACTGAAAAAACAAGGAAGAAGAGAAGCAGAACAAAGCAGAATAGGCAAGGTACAAAAAAGAACCAGAACACAACTCATAATTCATCCTAGACTAAGAACAGCAGCCCAAACTCCATCCCATAGCAGCAGCCCCAAACAGCAAGAGATTCATACCCCAACTGCATAATTCAAGCAGAACCCAGACCCCAAAGTGATGTGCCTCAAGTTATTCAGAAACAGCACAGCAGAGGTTGATATGCCACAACAACAGCCCAGAGAAGAGCTGAAATCGAACAGCAACCTCAACAGAACATCAACCTCATCAAACAGAAGCAGAGGGATACAAGTAAACTCCAAGGGAAAACAGCAGACAAATAAGACACATTACAAACTCCTCCCTGTAATGCAGCATCTAACTTGCCTAAGATTAACCAGAAAATCCTGCACAGAAAAATGGTACTTAGAGAACCTTGGTTTCAGCCATAAAGCAATTCTCACCTTAATCACTTCACACAGCTCCCCCAAGTTTGGAGCAGATGCCTTAAACACTATCGCATTCCTGTGCTGCCAGATAGACCAAAGCACAACCAAAGGCACTCCTCTCCAGATCTTCCTCTCTTGACTCCTAACACATTGTCCTTCCCACCATAATAAGACTCCATCAATAGATTCAGGTAAGGCCCCCACAACATCCCACCACAGCAGCATTGCAGACCACACCTTCCAAGCAAATGGGCAGGAAATCAACACATGATTCACAATTTCTGAGTCAACAGTGCAAAAGACACACAGGGATGAAACAGAGTTGTTAAGGGCACCAATTCTTTGTAAGTACACTGCAGTCTTAACTCTGTTTCGCCAAGCTAACCAAGTAAAGAATTGGACTTTTGAAGGCATGTAAGGGATCCACACTAAATTAGTAGACCTTAACATAGGGCCAGCTGAAGCCAGCAAACCTGTGTAAGCAGAGCAGACAGAAAATACCCCAGAAGATGTTGCATTTCACACTGGGCAATCTATTTGATCTGGAACAGGAGCAGGTGCTGCTGCCAGGAAGTTCCTGAGTCTGAAAACCTCACTAACCTCCCACTCATACAACCTTCTTCTGAACTGACACACCCAATTACCTTCAGCAACTTTTTGGTCATGCATTGATCTAAGTGACTCTTCTTTATTCACCACCAACCCATACAGACCCGGAAATTCCTCTCTAAGACTTGTCCTATTCCACCATTTGTCCACCCAGAATCTAACATTATTCCCATCCCCAATCTTAAGCTGAAAACTATTCATGTAAAACTCCGAGAGGGTGTTATTAAACTCTGCAATGGTAACTATGCCTTTCCATACACTGGACATTCTACTAGTGGTAGAAGTGGGAGGAGTCCAATCCCTAAAGTCCACTTTATACTTACTGCAAACAACTCTTCTCCACAAGGCTTCCTTCTCAATCCCAAATCTCCACCACCATTTGATTAGTAAACAAGAATTTACCACCCTCACTCTTCTTAGCCCCACACCCCCTTGCTCCAAGCTTTTAGTCAGCTCCTCCCATTTGACCATGTGCACCTTTCTTCTAACTTCTGTTCCACCCCAGAGAAATGAGGCTTGCAATCTCTCCAAAATTCTAGCTACCCCATCCGGCATTTTGAACAAAGACATACAATACACGGGCAAAGATGCTAGAGCAGATTTAATAAGAGTGAGTCTACCAGCATGAGATAGAGTCTTCCTCTTCCAACTAGCAAGTCTACTTCTCACTTTCTCCACCACTGGTTTCCAGGTTGCTTTACAACTGGGATTAGCCCTTAAGGGCAGCCCTAAATACTTCACAGGCAGTTTCTTGGTCTTACAGTTTAAAATAATAGCAAATCTACCCAACACACCATCAGCAACACCCACTCCACAAACCTGACTTTTATGGTAATTAAGGCCAAGTTTGGCATCCTCAAAAAAATCTAAAAAGTCAAAAAGTCACTATCCTATTTAAGTCATATCATCTTATTTAAGTCACATCACCTCTCTAACACATCACTTCAAACCCAACCCAAATCCAACCCATATTTCATAAAAAATCAAAAAGTACACTTATTTAGTCTTCCAAAACTTGGCCTAATTCTCAACCCAGACATAACCTCAAAGCACCTTAATATCCTCTTTAGGTTACTAACCTCCTCCACTTCAGTTTCACATAACAATAAGGAGTCATCAGCAAATTGCAAATGAGACAACACCACATCCCCACCCCCTATTTTCACCCCTTTAATAATACCTAACTGGAGTGCCCTATTTAATAGCACAATCAAACCCTCAGCCACCAAGTTAAACAAGAAAGGAGACAATGGATCTCCTTGTCTAAGACCCCTCTGCGGACAAAACTCATTAGTAAAAGACCCATTGACCAGGACAGAAACACGAGTTGTGGTAACACACTCCATAATCCATTCTGACCATCTAACACCAAACCCAAAATTCAGAAGCATTGAGTGCAGAAAACCCCAATTTACTGAGTCATAAGCCTTTTCAAAGTCAAGTTTGATTAACACTCCCTTCTTTTTAGACTTCTTCCACCCATCCACCACTTCATTTGCGATAAGTACACCATCAAGAATATTTCTCCCCCCGAGAAAAGCTGATTGGGTTTCACTAATAACACTAGGAAGCACAGCTTTTAGCCTTGTAGACAACACCTTAGCTAAGATTTTATACACTGAACCAACTAGGCTTATGGGCCTATAGTCAGATAAGCCCACAAGGTTCTCCTTTTTGGGGACTAAGGTGATAAAAGAGTTATTCAATCCCTTCACCAATCTACCATTTCTATGGAAATCCTTCATAAAATTAATCACATCCCCTTTCATCACCTTCCAGAATTTTTGAAAGCACAGCATGTTGAAACCATCAGGCCCAGGAGCCTTATTACCATCACAATTCTTCACAGCTGCCTTAATCTCTTCCTCAGAGAACTCTGCTTCAAGCATAGCAACCTGAGGACTACTATGAACAGATTTAAACAAGCCACCTAACTTAGGCCTACCCACCCACTCCTCTGTAAAATGTTTCCTAAAATGCTCAAATACTTCCCTTCTCACACTATAGGGATCCTCTACCACTGAATCCCCTACAGTAATGGATGCTAACACATTCCTACTTTGACGGCTCCTGGCCATCACATGGAAAAATCTGGTATTCCTATCCCCCTTCAATGACCAATTCAACCTTGAGTTTTGTAAACACATCCATTCAACCATCCTACTCAACCTCCAGACCTCCTCTCTAAGAACCCTTCTTCTACTTATCTCAGCTTGATTGAGGTCCCTGGTTTCAGCTTGAAGATCAAGATTGTTCTCCTCCTCCTCTGCAGCTTTCAATTTAAATGACACATTACCATACACCTCCTTATTCCATATTCTGAGATTCTGCTTCAAGGCTTTCAGTTTTTTGAGTAATATAAACCCAGCCCAACCCTGAACCACAGTCTCCTTCCAAGATTTATCTACAAGAGGAGCACAAGAAGGATGCAAACACCATGCATTTACAAACCTAAACGACTTAGGGCCCCAGTCCCTATCATCCTCCATCACTAACAGAGGGCAATGATCAGAGATGAGCCTAGGCAGGCCCCATAATTAAAACTTGAACACCTCCAACCAATTTGGATCCACCAAAACCCTGTCAATTCTACTACATCTCTCCCCCTCTGCTGAGTTACACCAGGTGAACTTCCTACCCAATAATGGCAAATCATTCACCTCACACTTATCAATAAATTCATTCAAATCTGTCATCCCTCTATCCCTTCTAATACAGCCTTTCCTTTCACTCATAAATCTGGTTTGGTTGAAATCTCCACATAAACACCATGGTTTTGGAAAATCATTCTTTAGCTTCAACAGAGCCTCCCAAAATTTCCTTCTGTCTCCCACTTCATTAGGGGCATACAAATTTACTACCACACAAGCAAAAGAATTAAACAGCAAACCAGAAAGCAGAATAAATCTCCTACTGCTACAACAATCTACTAACCGAAAAACCAGAGGATCCCAGATACAAAGAAGCCCACCAGCATAACCTTCTGAACCCACTGCTATAAATTCCATTGAGTCCCTTCCCCAGATTGCTCTGACTTCTTGATCTGTGATATCTGCCTTCTTGGTTTCTTGAAACAAAGCAATATCTATACTTCTCTCCTTAAGCAACTTCCTAATCTTACCTTTCTTCACCCTCCTACCAACACCTCTTAAATTCCATACTAAATCTTCATCAAGAAACAAACAACACACCTTTTAACTCCTTTATGGTTGCATTCTATGCAGCTGGCCCATTCACTCCTCCAATTCGTCCCTTATCTTTCCTCTCAAGCTCCACAATTTGGTTAATAACTTCAGCTTCTTTCCCATTATACTACAGACCCAACAATGCTCCCATCTGTACTGTAGCTTGAGCCTCACTAAAGATCCTTCTACCTGCAGCATTCCCACTGTCTATGGAGGCTGATAATGAAGCTTCCGCCATTGAGCCCCTAAAAGCAGCTTGCTTCAACACTTGCTTGCTGGATGAGGCTCCCTTAGAGCCATACCTACTTAGAAGGTCAACAAAACCTCTTCTCTGTGATTGTAACTTGCCTTTCCCTTTATGGGACCTACTATTTTTGCCTAACCCTTTTCGGTTCAACAGGGCTGAAGAGCCCACGGCAATTGGGCCATTCGTTAAAAGTGGCAACCCCCCCAGCCCATTGGACCCCCTATTACAACCCAACACCACTTCCAAGTTCAGCCCAGACTTGAGCCGGCTAGACTCACTTAAGCTCCTCATGAACCCTGGCGTACACACCTGATCATAATACTGCTGATCTTTGTCCACAGAGCTGACTTTTTTCCTTTCTTGGCATGCTTTTGCCTCAGACTTCTTCGCCAAAACTCCCTCTGACTTTGCCACTGTCGACCCAGTTAACCCACCCACCTCTTTGTCTACTGCCAAGCTGTTCATCCACCCAGATTTGCTGAAAGAAGCCCCCGATTTTTCTTTTCTTTTCCAAAATCTACCTTGAGGACCATTGTTAGTCATCACCGAGGCAGGGGCAACAGGTTGGGCCACTTCTCCATCATCTTCACTATTGCTAATCTCATCAGCAGAGTCACCCACTACCAAAACTAGGCTGCCATTAACAGAGTGGGCTACCTTCCCACCATCAGGTTGCCCACCCAACTCATGGTTTAAATTACTAAGGCCCAAGTCCACATGGTTTAAGTTATGATGACCCAAGTCCACTTCTAAGTTCAGCCCAGCTAAACTGAGACTAGCCTCACTCAATCTACTCATACAACCAGACGAGAAGACTTGCCCATCATTACCTAGATCAGCTGGTTTGGAGGCATTAAATGCACTGCTACCTGCCACATTTTCTTTGCATGCTTGAACCTCGAGCTCCTTACCTGCTATGCTACTAGACTCAGCCACTACCGTATCACTCTTCCATTTTGCCCCTATTGCACTTCCATCCCCACATGTCAACAATCGTCTGGACTCATTTTTGAATTGCTCAGAGCCCTGAGCTGACCCACCTTTCCTGGGTTGAGTTGACTCAGCTCTAAAGGACTGTAGTGGCTTACCAACTCTGTTAGAGCCATGATCCTCATCTTCCTCCTCTGGACTGTGTTCATTCAACTTATCTAGATGATTCAAGCAACTGCAGCACTGATTTAATGTTCTTGCTTGAAGTACCTGAACTTCCAAGACTCTCACTGGATGAGAGGAGGACTTAGTCTCCAAGTTAATAACAGAGTTAATAGGTTCCATGCACTTGGTAAGAATCCTAAGCTTTGCACAGTCAACAGACTGGGGCATGCATTCCGCATCATCAACAACTTCTCCCCAAATACTACCAATCTTACAAAGATTGGCCCTATTCCATAACTGTAAAGGAAGGCCATAGCAAGTAATCCATACAAGTCGCTCCTGCACCAGAACAAGCTCTGGCCTCCATTGGGTGATGTCATCACACCACTCATCAATAACTTCTTTGATGGACTTCATCTTTGTTGCCATTTCCTCTTTGGACTTAAAGGATAACACCAATTCACGCCCTTCAATTGTATTTATGTGTTATAAGTCAGGTTTGGTATGCAAATTCTTTTATTAGTGTATTATTCTTTTTTTTTAAAATTATTTTATCTAAATTTAATGGCTCATATGTTTTTTAAATCATTTTGTTTTAACAATTGATTTATCAAGTCTATTGAAATAGTAAGCTGATTCCATTTTTTTCCTCTAAAATTACCTTGTTTGCTATCTAACGATTCAGATTTTATCTTATCTAATGGCTCATATTTTGTTTAGATACCATACGTAAAAACTGCTCTTTTGTACCACAATTTATTTTTATTTTAACTTTTTTTGTAATAACATTTGATTTAATAAGTCTATTGGAGTGGTGAGATGATTTCATTTGTTTCCTCCAAAACTATGCCTTATTTTTTCAAGAAACCACCTAAGATTTCAAATCTGATTTTAATCATTACTATCTAATGGTTCAGATTTAATGAAATATTGATCTAATAGCTCATATTATTTTAGATATCAGAAGTGAAAACCGCTCTTTTATATCACACAAAAGTTCCTTTTTTTTTAAACATTTGATTTATCAACTTCATTGGAATAGACCTACTAAGTAGTACAGATACAGACACGTAGATATATAAATTTTTAAAACTGTAAAACGATCATGGGTCTGCTGAAAAAGACTCTTATTATTTGAGGGATACGTAATATATAACAAATACTTTGCTTATTTTTACTTATTTGAATTTCACAAATATCTCATGTGTCAACTACTAATAATTTTTAAAATATAAAAGAGGAGAGTATATATAAATTTATATTAATTTTTTTTTGGTTTTGGGTCTGGATTTCAAATTATTTTATTTAAATTTATAATAGATTTCATATGTATCTAAAAATATCTGATAAGTGTTATGTACACGTCAAACATACTTTAACTTCATAAAATTTCTCTACTTGAAGTAAGTTGATTCCTTTCTCTTTCCCTCCAAAACTCCCTTACATTTTAGACCTCCTTGGTAATGGTCTAGATTTTGTTTATGTAAATCTAATGACTCATATTTCCTACCAAAAGATCACGGGGGTGGTGGTCTAGTAGAGAAAACATCCTTCTCTATAGACGTGATTTAGATTCAATTTTTAGGAGAAGCGAATTTCGCTGTTTTGCAGCTGGCTCTATTCGGAGACCTCGCATATACACTTCTCGAAATCTAAGCTTATCTGTGGCGTGTTGTTGAGCTTCATTAGTGCCTCAGTGGTGAGTCTCTTCCTTTTGATTGAATTAAATCATGCCAACAACTAGCTACTCCAAAACTTGGGCTCACGAATGCAGTAATGATACCTCAGAATATCTTTTTTTCTTGTTAAAAATATATATATATATATTCTACCAAAAGGGTTTTTGTTAAGTGTGAATGATTTTGTGAGATGACTTACATAGAGAATTCATGCAAGTTATAATTTTTTAAATTTTTATGAGTTAATTTAAATAAAATGGGGTTTAAATTATGTTATTTTGTAAGATAATTTACGTATTTAATGAGAATTTACACAAATTATATATGATGTGCAAGTTACACACCCAACACTTCTCCTAATATTGTGTTTGGTGGGGGGGATTTGAAGAGAGATTTGGAAAGATAAATGAAAAAAGTAGGTGAAATGTAAATAAAATATACTTATATTTCACATAGTTTCACACATCTTTTCCCTTTATATTTCTAAATTTTTAAACCAAACATAGTATAAGTGAAAACCACTCCCCCAAAAAAAAAACTAAAACTTCGTTTTTTTACTAATATTATTATTTTTAAAATCATCTCAGTAATTATTCAAAGCTACTTCCAATAACTTATATATTTTTGTCCAATAACGTTATGATGAATATGACGTTTAAAATATTGCGTTTATCACTTTTCATGCGTCAACATTGTATTGGTAAAATGAATCTCAGTATTCATTCTTGTTTCGAATGCAGCGCTGACACAAAATAAAAACATAATAAGGTGATAAAAGATAAAAATAAATAAATAAATAAATAAAAGGTAAATTATAAATACACCAAGTGAGATTTAATTAAAATATAAATTATTTTTTATAATTTTGAAAATTATATTTCACCTTTTGAGATTTCGAATTACATAACAAATTGTCTCTTTTATTAATAAATCATCAAGTCAATTAATAATTTTTAATGATGTTAAAAACATGTTTCAATTAATAATTTAGTTATTTTATTATTGTATAGGAGAGCAATTATGAATTTTATTTTTTTAATTAATTTTGTTAAATAAAAATTCTAATAAAAGGGTATTTATAATTTTTCAAACCATAAAAGACAATCTATATTTTAAACAAATTTCAAAAAATGTATTTATAATTTACACAAAAATAAAAAGATTGTCATCCTGGCATTATTGATGAGAGGGATGCCATGACAAAAATAAGAAACTTTTTTCTTAATATTTTTTTTTTTTTTTTTTTTTTTGGTCTTTGGTGACTTTTTCTTATAATTATGTCAATGTTTTTTACTTTTCTTATTTGTCTACTCGAATCTAAAAAGTAAATTTTTTTAAAAATAATTCCAAAAAAAATAAAATAAGCCAAAATAAGCGCACAAAAAAAATCTACTACTTTTGTCTTTTTTGAACTATAAAACTTTAAATGAAAAAAAAAAGTTCACTAACAAAAATAAGCAATCGAAAAAACAAATCCAAAGGCCTACTTTGGTTGTGCTTAATTCATAGATTTATATTTCGTTTTGGTAACATCATTTTTTAGTCTAAAAGTCAAAAGTCATTGAAAAAATTAAAAAACTAACAATCTATACCAAAAAGTCAAAATTTTCCTTTTCTCTCTACTTTTTACACATCTTTTCATAAAAAACTAAAAGGTCATCCTAAATATACTAGTTTTTTATCATATTTTAGCTAAAAAACTAAAAAAATACTAAAAAACTTGTTCCCAAACGAGACCTTAAAAAGGAAAATAAAAAAAATATGTAAAATATAAATAAAATATAACTATATTTCTTTTACATTTTTTATACATATTTTTCCTTTTACTTTCCAAGTACCTCCATAAATTTATGAATCGATCATAACTTCAATTTTTTATTAATAAAGAAATAAATCCTAAATATTTGTAAATAGTGATACAAAATGGTGATAAAATTACAAAAATGTCTATTGGATTGTAGTAATATCTAGGAAATCTACTCTCTGTTCAACCTATTAATGCAGAGTCCTAAATGAAATTGCCAAATTTTAAAAGTGGATAATGGAAGAAACCCATCAAAATCCAAAGCATTCTTAAGGAAATATGTGTCTCGCAATATATGACAAACAAGAATATGTTTATATAAAGGAAAATGATATAGAAATTCACTTAGGGTTCGTTTGGAAAGTGAGTTGGTTTTTTGATTTTTTGGTTATTTTAGCCTGAAATTAAAAAGTCTCGTTTAGATATTAGTTAATTAGATGGCTATGTTAAACACAAAGTTGATGGCTTTGGCATGTAGAACAAAATAAATCAAAATAGAAGTTTATTATTTCATTTTTTTTTTTTTTTTTTTTTTCGGTCTTCAAAATCAATACCTTCGGGGGGAAAAGCTAATGAATAACACCACTACTAAGAAAGAATAATAACATTTTCATCTCTTAATTTTTTTGATTGATATGCACGCACGTGTGCACGTAGTGCGCATGCACACGTGCAAGTACTAAATCATTCTTAAAATTACTTAAATTAATTATTAAAAATTGATGAAAAAAAAAAATTATTTTTTTTTTAGCAGAGATAGTATTAGATTTAGTCAATCCTTCAAAAAAAAACTCTTGTTGAAGAAAATAAAACCAAATAAATGAATAATTCAATTGTAAATGTTCCTTTTTTTGTTTTAGGCAAGTAGGAAGTACATGTATGATTCAATTTTGTTGCAAACACCAAACAGATCTCTCAAATTTTGATGCATTCAAAATGTACAAATTAGGTAGAGAATTGAGCAATTTTACCATATAAGAAGTTACTTTGTTACTATCATTTAACAAATATATTCATTTAGTAAACAAGTCTTAGGTACTGATATCTCGAGTCTTTCTAAACAAGTTCTCTACCTCCACCACTAGATACCCTTATTTTGGTAAGGAAGATGATCAACACACAAAAATAAAAAATAAAACACTAAATTTATAAAAATAAAACATGAAACTTTTACCTGATCAACGAAACCATTCATCATGATTGTAGTATAAGCATAAAAGGTATTAAGATTAGTTGGAGGAAAGTTCAGATCAATTGTCTTACTGACCTCTCCATTAAAAGCAGCGCCAAGGCTGTCTTCCAATAGAGCTCTTGTAAGATAACAATGGATCTCATCACAATTTTTTAGACTTGGGGCCATTTCTTCAATGAATTAGAAGAAACGATGAATAATGGCTCTTGAAATCTCATATATTTATAGGAAAACTTGAGGGGAGGGTTGGGGGGTCACTAAAAGGTGGGCACCACAATTTAACTTTTGCCAGCTATTCAAATAAAAATAAAATTTATTTACAAGCATCAACACATATTATATTACATAAATATCTACTAAAGACTATTTGTCAGCTTTTTTTTTTCAAAATTTGAAAAATAAATTTATTAGAATTTTTTTTATCATTATTAGAACAATATAAATCAACATGGCAATTGAAAAATAGAGATATCTTTCGAAGACAATTTAATGCATTCCAAATTTTAAAAACTAAGAACTTGAGTTATTCTAGTAATAAATGTAATGGAACTAGACAAATAATTTACATTTAAACTAATTTTAAAATGTATGCTTCAAATTGATAAAATATTAAAATTTTTGAGTTTATTTTGTTATTGAAGTCAAATTTTGGTTTTTTTTTCTTTATTTTTTATTGATGAATACTTACGACTCATGTTTATACAATCTTTTCAAGTTTCTTAAGAGTATGTGTTAACTAATAAGGCTTACATTTAAAACTTAAAAAATTTCTGCAATGAAACATTAACTCCTATTCATTTATTTTGAAAAAGAATAATACTATATGTATTAATTAATTACAACGTAATTAATTTTTGCAACATAATTAATTCAAGAGTAATGCTAGAGATCTTAAAAATTCTACCAAAGTTTTTATCAAATGTCTCACATAAGTGTGGGACCCACACAATGTGTGTCTCATGTGGATCCCACACCCTGTGAGACATTTGGTAGAACTTTTGATAGAATTTTTGAGATCTCTAGTATTTTTGTTTTTTCAAAATTTGAAAAACAATTATCATTAATTACAACATAATTACTTCAAAGTTTGTTAAATACAATTTTATGACATTAATTATTGCTAAGTGCTTTATGAGGCATTGTTTGCAGTACCCAAATTTTAGTAAAATTCATTTAATTAAAGACTTTGTCAATAGTAGTATTTTAAAAATAGGCACTTGTTTTAATTGCTATCACCCAAAGTTTTTTCATAGGAGAACGATATAGCAAAACAAATCAAAGTTTCAAAAAATGTTTTGAATTTTTTTTTGTATTTCAACTAAAATAAAATAATAAAAAAAGACAATAAAATAAAAATTATTCAACAACTAACTCATTTATACTACCTTATTAAAGCAAGAAATTAATAGGCAATAACAACCTCTTTAATGCAATAATCATTTTATTTCTTTAATAGAGAAGGGTATTATTAACGGGGTGCCTTCAGGGCACACGTTAATAAGTTTGAAATAGTTATACATTCTCTCTAAAGTAGGTTCAGTAGAAAATGTATAACCATTTAATTAATATTTTGTTAACAAAAGCCAATAAAAAAACGAAGGTAAATTATAAATACACCTCCTGAAATTTACTTAAAGGTACAAATTGTCTCCTGTGATTATGAAAATTACATCTTGCCTCTTGAAATTTCTAATTTCATAACAAATATGTCCCTTTTATTATCATCAAGTCAATTAATAATTCAAATAATTATATTATTGTATAGGAGAGCATTTAGGAATTTTATTTTTTTAATTAATTTTGTTAAATAAAAAATTATGACAAAAGGGTATTTGAAAATTTTCAAAGCGTAAAAGACAATCTATATTTTAAGCAAATCTTAGGAAGTACATTTATAATTTACCCAAAAAGGGCACAAATATTAACCATTCCAATAAAGGCAAATGAAAATGAAGACGACATAAAATTGCAAAAACCGATAATTAGATAATAGGTAGGCATTATCAAATTTCATTAAACAAACTGAAGCACAACTAAAGGGGTATAGCCGGCGAAAAAAAATTACTTAAATTAATGCAGAATTTATGTCATCTTCATTTTTAAAATCATTCTTAAAATTAATTTTTTATGTCATCTTCATTTTAAGTAATATCAAATTAGTTCTTAAAATCACCATGAAGATGACATAAATTAGTAATAATTAGGCGCCATGAAGATGACAGTCATCTTCATGGTGCCTAATTATTAAAATCATTCTTAAAATTACTTAAATTAATTATTAAAAATTGATCAAACCATTTTTGTTTGAGAAGAGATAATATTAGATTTAGTCAATACTTCAAAAAAAAAAATCTTGTTGAAGAAAATAAAAACCAAACAAATGAATATTTCAATTGTAAATGTTCCTTTTATGTTTTAAGCAAGTAGGAAGTACATGTATGATTCAATTTTGTTGCAAACACCAAACGGATCTCTCAAATTTTGATGCATTCAAAATGTACAAATTAAGTAGAGAATTGAGCAATTTTACCATATAAGAAGTTACTTTGTTAGTATTATTTTAACAAATATATTCATTTAGTAAACAAGTCTTAGGTACTGATATCTTGAGTCTTACTAAACAAATTCTCTAGCTCCACTACTAGATATCCTTATTTTGGCAAGGAAGATGATCAACACACAAAACTAAAAAATAAAACACTAAATTTATCAAAATAAAACATGAAACTTTTACCTGATCAACGAAACCATTCATCATGATTGCAGTATAAGCATAAAAGGTATTAATATTAGCTAGAGGAAAGTTCAGATCAATTGTCTTACTGACCTCTCCATTAAAAGCAGCGCTAAGGCTGTCATCCAATACAGCTCTTGTAAGATAACAATAGATCTCATCACAATTTTTTAGACTTGGGGCCATTTCTTCAATGAATTAGAAGAAACGATGAATAATGGCTCTTGAAATCTCATATATTTATAGGAAAACTTGAGGGGAGGGTTGGGATGTCACTAAAAGGTGGGCACCACAATTTAACTTTTGCCAGCTATTCAAATAAAAATAAAATTTATTTACAAGCATCAACACATATTACATAAATATCTACTAAAGACTATTTATCATCTTTTTTTTTTCAAAATTTGAAAAATAAATTTATTAGAATTTTTTTTTATCATTATTAGAACAACATAAATCAACATGGCAATTGAAAAATAGAGATATCTTTCGAAGACAATTTAATGCATTCCAAATTTTAAAAACTAAGTAATCCGGTTACGTTTAACTTGGTTTGGGATGAGGAGGAATTTATTGTAATGGAAGAAAAAAAAGCGGCCTCGTTTGGAAACAGGCTATTTTAGTAACTTTTTTTACTTAAATATGAGGTAAAAAATTTGCTATATTTGGGATGACTTTTTAGCTTGTTACAAAAGTATGTGTAAAAATTAAAGAGAAAAGAAAATATTTGACTTTTTAATATAATTTGTTGGTTTTTTAACTTTTTTTAATGACTTTTTAACTTTTAGGCTAAAATTTAATGTTGTCAAACAAGGACTGAATCAATTGTAAAGTTATTCACCAAGTATTGATTGAACTCTCTCACTCATTGAATGTAAGCATCATCTCAACAAAATCCAGGAAATTTCAGTAACCGTTGTAGTTACAAAAGTAAACAAAGAATGATTAAGTTATCTGTGTAAAAAGAGATTATTTTACGTTACATCACATGATGGCAACCAGTCAATGACTGAGTAAGTTATCGTGGTATTTGTAACGAAGCGCTCATGATGCACATACCATAATTTATTGACATGGTTACTAATGATGGTAATTTCGTAATGGACCTATGCAAAACCATGTGAGGAGGTTTTTGAACTAGGTCACTATCATGTTGATAAGGATAAGCCAAAACATACTGAGGTTGTAATTTATTTAGCCGTTTGAATTTTAACTATGTGCAACTAGTGAGCCATTTCATGATCCAAGAACTTTTGTACATAATATTGCACCCTCAAAAGCTTAGAAAAAAGTTCCCTATGGCCCTTAACAGTCACACTCACGTATAATTAATTTAAGCGTCGAAGATTCTTAAGACGACACCACACTAATATCCCCATCTTTGATAATTCTCTATTTGTCCACTTTTGCTGGTAATCTTCAAGAACTTGCGTTATTGAGATCAAAAACCAATTTCCAACATCAACAATTGCCATGTTTAAGACTCAGAGAAAAACTGTTGTCCAAATTTCTTATTAGGTTTGCTTTCATTTATATAAAACTTCATGCTTAAAGCACTTTGCTCAAGAACTAGTCATAGGAACATTGGAATTTATGAATATTGAAGTACGAAGGGGTTTTATGCTCATTGGGAGAATAGAAAATTATACTATTTCAAACTCAAAACATTTCTATTGCAAGAAAAAAAAAATTCTAGCATAAAATTTGTTATAAAGCAAGTTCTAATTTTTTGAATTTTTTTGCTATATGTATAATTTTAGTTTTGATTTGGAAATCATTTTGGTAGATTTTCTAACAAATTCTAGTGACTTATCAAGAAAGTTTGCAAATTGGAGTTAGGCAATTGGTTCTTTGCCCTGTTTTAGGTCTTCCTTGGAATGGAAAAAAAAATAGAAAAAGAAAAAGGGTAAAGCATAAACAAGATTAAAGGAATATAAAATAACAATCTTAATTTGAAACCAATAATGAATTTTTTATTCCTTCATGAAAAGTTAGTACCAATTAGGCCTTGCAATTTTTTTTTAACTCAGAATAATTGTTGTCGCACTCAGATTTTCATTTTTAGTTGTTTGTTAAGGGGGGAAAAAAAATGACATCAACAATTGTTCACTCATTTTTCCTATGTAATTTCTTGCAACCAAGATTATTCTTTCATACCCTATTTTCATATTCAAGTCATACCTACTACCTAATATATGAAAATTTTGGTAAAAATAATAAGTGGATTTACCATACTTTTAAGTGGATATGACTTTCAAACAATATGTATAACTCTTTGATTTTACTCGTGTGGACTTGACAGTAATGCAACAATGAATTGGGCCAATCCAGTTGTGAGTTTATAACATCTCCGAATTCCCCAACAATTGGTATCAAAACTGATGACTAACGATTTATGGATGAATTCTCTTACATTCTCATTAGTGTGCAAAATGAATACCTACACAAATTTGAATTGGACAACTTACAAACAGAATCAATTTCCTGATATTATACAAGTGGGGGAAAGGAAAAGGCAACATTTGAAATAATCAAAGGCTCGACGAAAAGGAAAGCTTCAGCTCAGAGAACTATTTACCAGACAATCCAATGCTCAAAACTTGTGATTTAAAACACTGGTCTGTGGTCAAAATTTGTTTTTCTATCATGATCATCATCTTCACCATCACCATCAGTATCATACAATAAAGCATCATCATCATCATCGTCACCACTAATGCCTAATCCATCATCATTATGTGAAATTGAGTTAGGAGTATTGTATGAGTTCCAATCAGGAGGGAAGGTCTTCTGCAGTGATTCTGTGATCTCCCCACCTGTCCTCTCAATCTTGCTTAGGCACTTGGACCAGTGAACTGCAGTACCCATATCAACAGTCAATCCCGATTGCACCATCTCACCACACAGAGACAGAATTCCTGAGTAAATGTACTCTTCGGCCATAGTAGCCCTTGACAACAACGATGTCATCAAACAATGGTATACAGCTTTGTCCGGCTTCAACCCCACCATCTTCATGTCTTCGAAGCATCTTAAAGCTTTCTCTGGGAGAGATGCACGTGCCCACCCATGTATGAGCGTGGTATAGGTTTTGACATTTGGTTTCACTCCGACAGCTTGCATTTCTTCAATCATTTTTGTAGCTCTCTGCTAACAAAATCGAATCTTAGCCAACTAGATGAGAATGAAATGATCCCATTACTTGAATTATAGACAAAATGTAAGACTGAGCATTCTAGATTAAAATGGAGCCAGCAACAAAAGACCAAGTTAATAATTGAAAATAACCTGACATGGAAATTTTCCAACATAGGACACAACATAAGGGGACACGTGCAAAATATATAATTTTATATATTTATTAATAAATAATTATTATATGTCATATATATGAATATTTTTAAAGACTAAATGGGGATAATATGTATAAATTTACAATGTTTTTGTTTTATCATGGGATTCTAATTTATTTTATTCAAACTTGTAATGTGTTTTATACGTTTCCAGGCGTTGAAAAGTGTCCAACAAGCTAAGGAGCCTGGACACTTCTAAGAAGGTGACGTATTCATGTCGTGTCGTTTGTGTCAGACACTGACACTCATTAGACACTTCCTGACACATGTCCCATTTTTTAAAATGTTTTTTTAGATCTGGACACTTTCTTTTTAGACACTCGTGTCCTTTGCTTAAACATAATGTAAATGAGTGCTATACATATATATGACATATAATAAATATATAAAATCACATATTTCGTGTGGGTACCCACGTTTCGTGTCCTACATTTTTTTTAAAATTGGCGTGTTGGCATATCTGTGTCTTGTCCGTGCTTCTTAGCCGACGAGTGTCGTGTCGATGTCCGACACGGTGATGGACATGACACGACACGTTACCTTCTTAGAAGTGTCTATGCTTCATGGGAGATAATACTATGAGGTTCTGTTAAGCGAGAACATGAAAATATGACTAATTCTTCCGTTCTCTGCCCTTTTTTATTCCTGTAGCATTATGAGCCACAAATCCAACTTTTAAAAGCAGTATGACAAAAATATAGTCATAAAAAGAGGAGTCATTGTCATCACATCATGAGAATATGACGCAATTAGAAAAACAAAACAAGGAACAACTACGAATGCACAATGCATTCAATATAAATATGGTGAGAGAATTTTAATATTTCCAGATGTCATGTTAAATATAACAGAATGATTTAATTTCAAACACCCACTGAAACCCTACATGAACTCAGTTTGTATACACATTGAAAGAAAATTTACAAGGGCAAACGTGTGGAACCCAAGGCACGATAATTTCTCACGTCTAGGTAACATACTATGCCAATAATAAAACTAAAAGGGAAAAACTAGGCTAATAGCGGAAGGCATACCAGCATATCTCCAGCTTTGCAACAAGCATTTATGAAAGACGTGTAAGTATGGATGTCTGGCTGAACCCCTTCGCGTTTCATTTGTTGCATCAAGTCAGCAGCCTCCCAAACATCACCTCTCCGAGCCCACCTACATCAAGGGGAAAAAATAACTATGAAATTAAGAGGTAAAAAATTTACAGCATTAGGCACCAGAAGCAGAAAAAGGGCCTATTTGGTATAGCTTCTAGCAAGCGAAAAGCTGATAATTAGAAAACAGAAGTTAAAAGCACATCTCCCAGAGCTCACAAATAATCAGTTTTTATTAGCGTATTTAAGTTATTTATGCCTTATAAATGGTAAGTAGAAATTGTACCAAACACATTGGTACAGATTCCAGGGAAAAAAACGAAACAAAACAACTATAAGCAGCTCCATAAGCTACACCAAACAGCCCCAAATACAGCTACAAAAAGAGAGGAAAATTATGAAAATCAAAATACAGAAACAAATATCCAGTCAAATAATCCATGCCATGTAGATATGTCATCCATACCCATCAATTAATATGTTGTAGACAAAGGTGTTTCTTGGAATCTTTTGAGAACTCATTTCTTTTGTCACTGCCAAAGCACTTTGCATCCTGCCAGACTTACAACATGCCTTCAGCAATGCCTCGTAAACATACACATCGAGCTCCAGCCCTTCATTTTTCACTTTACTAAAATATTCAAAAGCTTTTCCAGTATCACCAAGCGATGCATAACCATGCATGATGGTCGTATATGTATGCTCATCTGGAGAAATGCCTGCCAGGGACATCTCGTCCAATATTTCAACAGCCTTTTCCATCTGCAATAAATATGAGATAAATGAATTAGCTCTTCCATAGAAAATGGATAATTGAGATTTATAGTCACTAGTCCAGATACTTCCACACGATCCAATATATATATATATATATATCTAACATAACATACCTGACGCTTTTCAACTAGGCCTAGAACCAGAGCGTTGAATGTGTGCACAGTTGGAATGCATCCACTTCTCCTCATCATATCAAAAACCTCTAGGGCTCTTCTCATCTCACCAGCTCTTGCAAAACCATGTATAATAGGCATAAATGTTCGTGAGGTGGGTCTTTGCCTCTCTTTTAGCATTTCATCCACAGTACGAAGGGCACGATCCATGTTACCCATGCCACAGAATGCTCTGATGATGTTATTGAAGAGCACAACATCTGGCTTTAAGCCATCTCTCACTATGTCTTCAAATATCGCAAATGAGTTTGCCCAATCTTTTAGTTTTATAAATCCATTGATCAACATGGAGTAGGTCTTCATGTTATGTTTTATACCCGCCAACTTCATCACATCGCTGACCTCCAAGGCTTTGGAAACTTTTCCCATCTGAAAAGGAAAAACAAATAGATTGACAAATCAATATTAAATCATCAAATGATAAGACATTGAATACATCAAGATAATAGGCTAATTCATGGACATGTAGTAACTATACAGTCTCGACTTACTTTCTGCATTCACTTATGAGATAAAGACACCGTTAACATTTGCCTACAGTTTGCCACGCAACCCAACACAACAAGACGGAACTTCATTTGTTAGGTGTTTCTTGTGAGTGACAATTAAATAACAAGCAAATGTCTTCATGTAGGCAATTTCAGTTGATTTTCTGGCCTCTTACCCAGCAATGTTTTAACAACCTGGCCTAAAACCTGGCCAGACCGGCCGATTCAACTAGTTAACCCGTCCACTGGTCCTCTTTCCAGTTCAGACAAACCCCTAAAACCATTTACTAGGAAAATTGGCATTTTTTGATAAAACCATTCAAAACAGTGGTTAAACCACCAAATTGGTCAAACCGGAGGCTGTTCCCCCTAACTAGCTGGTATTATATCTACCACTAACGTGATAATTAATAAAAATTTTAACTGTCTTGGATGGCCCTTGTAATCCAATTATCCAATTACAACATGACAAGCATTGTGTACATACTGTCTCCTCCTTTTCCAAATGTGGGAATTGAGACCCCTCAAATCCATTGCTTTTGATGGAAATCTTAGACCAAGTCCTTTACAATTTTGTTTGCTTTTTTTTTTCACATGAAAAAGAAAAAGAATTCCTCTCAACTCGAACAACTGAGACAGTCTGCTAGACCTTCAAATGCAATATGTGCAACAGCTATAATCACTTTTTTCAAGGAATTAGTATAGAAAATTTTCTAAATTTTGTTTATCAAAAATATATTTATAGATATATAAACTAAATATATATATTGATACACTAATAGACTTTTACACACTCATATACTAAGAAAAATTAAGTTTTTAGGTAATTTTAACACCAATTTTTTTTAATTTAAATATAATTTTTAATATATTTATAAGGTAACATTATGGTTCGATACTAGTTAACCCAATGGTTCAACCAGTGACCCTTGACCCAAGCCCTTTTTTGGTTTGATCAACGGTACGTAGAGGATGCAGCATGTTTGTTTAGGATACGGACAGGGACAGCAGCATTACAATGAAGGGGGCTCTTGTCCTGTACAATAAGAGGGAAATGGAAGTCTTTGCATAATGCCAGTCCAATGGGTGAAAACAGGCACAAAAATGTCACATGTAGTCATAAAATATGTTCCATGCCATGTGATACAGCCCAGTCGATGTGGGGCCCACAGAAACATGTTTCGTGTGATACAGCCCAGGACCCACATAAACATGTTTCATGTGATACACCCAGTCGATGTGGGACGCACAGAAACATGTTTCATGTGATACAATCCAGTTGATGTGGAACCCACAGGAAGATGATAAGTTGATTATCAGTATTAAGTGATTATTCTTGTTAGGGTCTTTGAAATAATCATATTGTATTTCCATTTCATTAGGATTTTTAGTATTTATCCAAAAAAGAAAAACATTATTAGGATTTTTAGATGCTTATGTGATAGAATTTTTATTGCATTAACTGTGTCAGATTGGTATTTTAGGTACAATTTGATTTCAGAGGATATCTATATTTTCAGGGTTTTCTTCAGCTGATAAACAGGCCATATTGATGTAAAACGAAATTAGTCTCCTAGATATAAATAGGCTATATTGCCGTAGAATGAAACTAAGCCTCCCCCTTCTTTACTAGTCCCATTCTCATCCTCCTACGTAAATGTTCTCTCTCTTATATCTACTCCTGGGTCTTGCTAACAAGTGCCCCTAGGGCACAAGTAAAAGACAAAAAAATTGAAGAACACAAGAAACTTTTAACTAAATTCAATGCATTTTTACTGAAATCAATATACTTTTTAATGGTTTACATATTTTCAAGACATTTTATACACACTTCCGACCATTAAACAATGCATAAGGGGCACTGTTAGCATTTGCCATTCCCCTTACCCTATCAGTCTTTCTATCTCTAAATGTGCAAGGCCAACTTTTGTAGCATAACCTACAACTTCTAAGATACTCAATAAACATTTTCTGTGAGAGACATAACGACAATGATTCCTGAGCTAGGGGTGTGCCAGGGGCCCCTTGATTTTTGAAAAGCATGTTTATAGTATTATGCATAAGACTTATTTCATACATTATAATCAATAGCATTTCCCCTTGGGTCCCCCTTGATTTTGAAAAAAAATTAATATTGTATACAAAGATAATATTTTGAAAAATGTTTTATATGGTGTAGTGCAATGACTTTACAACTAACTTAATATACTGACTCTTCTATATTATAACTAACAAAATTTCATTATTCATACTTTGATGTATATAGTTTCTAAGTAAAACTTTAACCTAAAAACATATTACCATGAATGTACACTCGACATAAATTCACCAAATAACCTTTTTTATCATTTTTTCCTATCATATTCATAATTTAATATATATATACATAATACACTAATGTTTATATTTACTAGTCATGCTTTATGTGTGAAGCTTTTCTATTAAATTGTTCTTGGCCCCCCTTAAAATAAAATCTTGGCTTCGCCTCTGCTCATCATCCACCTGTCCAACTACCCACCAATTCTTAATAAATAGGAGGAATCAGCAAATTCTCTACAGACTGAAGCAAAGTTGTTATGTGAGTCCTCTAGTAATATAAAACACACCAGCATATACTTAGAACTATGAGTTTTACATAAGCAACAAATGAGTGACCATGAATCCCCATGATCACATACTGATGAAAAAATTTAATACAACTACAATTGGCCAGAAGTGATTTACGAACAAACATGTCTTAGCTAGGAAAAGAAGCTTCACAAGCAAAGAGACTGACGTTTGAATAAAGAGAGGCGGGAGACACATTGATCACCATCTCAAGCTTGGAATTGAAGGAATAAATAAATTATTCCTTAAATATTAAATTGAAGAAATCCTTAAATAGCGAGCAAGAAAAGGAAACACTCCAACTAGGGCTGGTAGTACTAGAAAAAGTAAGAAGGATTCATTACAACTCTACAATTTTTCCCACCGGTGCAAATAAATTTAACAAAAAAAACAACACTCAACAATAGTGTGGGGGATCAATAACAACAGTGAAGCATGTGACAGATAATAAGGGGCAAATTGACATAGATTAACAATCTTAAAAGCCAACATCAAGCCTGAAACCTGAATGACACCTTTAGTACTGTTAAGTGTTGGGGTAATTTGGTCTTTGTGTCTTATTCTTATTAGTATAAATAGTTGTATGTTAAGGGGGAAACCTTACGTTTTGAATAATATATATCAGCTGGTTCTCTTTCTCTCTCTCTCAGTTCTGCAACTTCTTTTTCTCCTTCTCCTTTCCTTCTCATCTATCCATTCAACATCGTATCAGAGCAATATCTTCCTCCTTGAAGATTGTTCCTCTCCTTCCCTCGTTCTTGTATCTTGTACGTTTCAAAAAAAAAAATTACAGTACGAAAATTGATGGACATTCATCCTATAATCTCCTTATAATTTTTTGGTTATTATTGATTGTGTTTTCCAATTTTTTTGATTTTTCATCAAAAATTGGTGATTTTTTGAAAGTCACCGGACGCACCCTTTTTGCTTGATTTTTTCCCTCTCCCTCACATCCTAGGGAGCCGACTAGGCCTACAAAGGGCTGTGCTGTCCTTATTTTGCTGTATTTTGGCTCTCCCTTGGTTTTTTCTTGAGTTTTGGATGATCTGCTTCAATGTTTGGGCTCCTATGTGATCTTGTTACGTTATTCTGGGATTATTTTGCACTGTTTCAACCTTAGAAGGTGCTTTGCTGTGCTGGTTAGGTTTTGTCAGGACTTGTTTGATATACTGTTTGTGTTCCTGCCCCATCTTTCTCTTATCTCATGGCTGAACGCGAGGGTCAGTACTCTAAGGGCAAAGAGGACAGTGGACTGAGTCGTGGTATGACTCTGGGTGACAGTCCTTCTCTCCAGATTAGTCCGGTCAAGCTTAATGGCACCAATTACTTGATTTGGTCCCGCTCCTGCAGTCTTGCCATTGCCGCCCAGCGTTTGACCGGCTATATTACTGATAGTACTAAGCAACCTACTGAGGACAGTGCTTTATCTGCTCAATGGATTTCGGAGAATGCTTTAGTGATGACCTGGCTGATCAATTCTATGGAACCTACCATTAGTAGGACTTTTCTCTTAATGGATACCGCTCACAAGATCTGGCTAGCGACATCTCAGATGTATTCTCAACAGGGTAATGATGCACAGGTTTATGAATTGCGAAAGAAGATTAGGGGCTTGGATCAGAAGGATTACTCTCTGGCAGTCTACTATGCTGAGTTGAGTGGTTTATGGCAGGAGCTAGATTACTACCAAAGTTTCCAACCCATTTGCTCCACGGAGGCCACTATGTTTCAGCAGGCTGTGGAGAAGGATTGGGTGTATGATTTTCTTACTGGCCTGAATTTGGAGTATGATCAGATCCAAGTTCAGGTGTTGAATCGCTCTCCGTTTCCCACATTGCGTGAGGCTTATCCACTGGTTCAGCAGAGGAGAGTCGTCGTAGTACTATGGTGCATGCCCCTATTCAGGATCGATCAGCGATGGTTGTCAGCCCCAAGTCCCGTGATACTCCGCTTTGTCCGCCTCAGGGTGGTGGTAAGGGTCCATTGGTTGATCGGGACCAGTTGAAGTATGATTATTGTGGGAAAGATAGACATGATAAAGAACACTTTGGAAGTTGCATGGTCGGCCTACTCGAGGCTGTGGTAGTGGTGGTAGTGGTGGTAGTGTTCATCCTCAAGCCCATGTGTCTGAGACTACTGCTAGTGCCTCAGATGATACTGGTTCTATTTCCCAAGATGAGCTTCACACTCTCAGACATTTGATGGCTCAACTTGATTCTTCCTCTACCTTAGCTCCTTACTCTTCTGCCTCTTCCAACTTTGCCCACACAGGTATTTCTGCTAGTGCACTTAGTGCCTCTTCGTCGTCTCCTTGGATAATTGATTTCGGTGCTACCGATCACATGACGGGTACTTCTAGTTTTTTCCATTCTTATTCACCTAGTTCTGGGCGAGATAAGGCTACAGTGGCTGATGGCACTTTATTTTCTATCTCCGGCAAGGGTTCTGTTCATTGCACCTCTTTACTTTCGCTTTCCTCTGTTCTTCATGTTCCTAATTTTTCCACTAACTTACTTTCTGTTAGTAGCCTTACTACCGCTCTCAATTGCTCTGTAACCTTTTTTCCGACTCATTGTGTCTTTTAGGAACTGGCTACGGGGAAAATGATTGGCAGTGGTAGTGCACACAGTGGACTGTACTTTCTGGATGTCACTTCTGCATCAACTTTGTCCTCTCAGGCTCTTCAATGCACTTCTGTCTCCTCCCTTCGCCTTCTTCATCAATGGCATCGCTGTTTGGGGCATCCTTCCTTTAGTATTTTAGAGAAACTTTTTCCTTCTTTAATTCGAGATTGTCCTAGAAATAACTTTGTTTGTGATGCTTGTGAGCTTGCTAAGCATAAACGTACTTGTTATCCTTCCATTAATAAAAGAAGTACTTTTCCTTTTATACTTATTCATACCAATGTGTGGGGTCCTTATCATGTGGTTTCTACCTCTGGTTATCGGTGGTTTGTCACGTTTATTGATTATTATTCCCGTGTGACTTGGATTTATTTACTTCGCACTAAAAATGAGGTTTTTTTGTACTTCAAAAATTTTTATAAAATGGTTTCCAATCTCTTCAATGCTACTATCAAAATTCTTAGAGTGATAATGAGACTGAATATGTTGATAGAGCTTTCAGGGCATACCTCGAGGAGCATGGCATTCTTTATCAGACTAGTTGTGTTGGCACACTCCTGAACAAAATGGAGTTGCTGAACGCAAGAATGGCCTCCTCCTTGAGGTTGCTCGCTCTCTCTTGTTTACCATGAACGTTCCTAAGTCTTTTTGGGGGATGTTGTTCTTACCGTGGCTTACCTTATTAACCGTATGCCCTCTAGTGTCCTACACTTCCAAATTCCTCTTGAGCTCCTTCTTGTC
This sequence comes from Camellia japonica, assembly GCA_030407325.1. Taxonomy (NCBI): domain Eukaryota; kingdom Viridiplantae; phylum Streptophyta; class Magnoliopsida; order Ericales; family Theaceae; genus Camellia; species Camellia japonica. The sequence continues at coordinate 206,055,212 of JAPPVO010000002.1, read as the reverse complement.
ACTTATCCCACTTCTTCCCTTCCACCTCAGGTTTTTGGTAGTGTTTGTTTTGTTCATCTTCAACCTCGTACTCGTGGAAAGCTTGATCCTAAGGCTATCCAGTGTGTCTTTCTTGGTTATTCTGCTACTCAGAAGGTTACAAATGCTATGACCCTCAGACTCATAAGCTGTATGTTAGTATGGATGTCACCTTCCGTGAATCTGAGTCCTTTTTTCCTTGTCACCCGCTATCTCCTCAGGGGGAGAGTGGTATAGATGAGATTGCAGATGAGACGGAGACGGAGACGGAGACGGAGACGGAGACGGAGACGGCATCCTATCAGCATAAGTTGTCTTTTTTCTTTCCTAATCAGCGGACTGTTATTTGTGGTGAAGGGGAGCCTGCGAGTTTTGTTGATAAGACTGATGTTGGTGGCCATTTGGACAAAGTTGATCTTAAAACTTATTCACGGCGTCAAAAAGAGCAGGCTTCTCTTGTGCCACCGAGTCAATCATCATCTCCTATGTCAGTTCCACACCCAGGTTTCACTGACTCTACAGGTACTTATCCTCAGTCCATTTCTTCACCTGTTGTTGATAGTCCTGTTGCTGATGATCTGAGTCTTCCTATTGCTCTCAGAAAGGGGGTTAGAGCCTGTACTCAACACCCCATTTCTAAATTCGTGTCATATGATTCGTTGTCTTCTCCATATCGTGCTTTTGTTTCGTCTCTTTCTTCTGTGTGTATTCCATAGGGTTGGAAAGAGGCCATCAATGATCCTAAGTGAAAGGTAGCTATGGTAGAAGAGATGCAAGCTTTGACTAAAAATAACACATGGGACTTGGTGTCTTTACCTAATGGAAAAAAACCAGTCGGATGTAAGTGGGTGTTCACTATCAAGCACAATGCAGATGGGACGATTGAACGGTACAAAGTAAGACTAGTGACCAAGGGATTTACCCAGACATATGGAATAAACTATCAAGAAACTTTTGCCCCGATAGCAAAGATGAATTCCATTTGAGCTATTCTGTCATGTGCTACTAATTTGGGATGGCCTCTACAACAACTAGATGTGAAGAATGCTTTTCTTCATGGGGATTTGGAGGAGAAGGTATATATGGATGTACCTCTAGGATTCTCATCACAGTCTACAGTTGGAAAGATTTGTAGATTGAAGAAGGCTTTATACGGTTTAAAACAATCTCCTAGAGCCTGGTTTGGTAGATTCCTAAAAGCAATGCTGGGATTTGGGTATTCAATAAAGCAATGCCGATCACACTTTGTTTGTCAAACACAATGTATATAAGGTAACAATGCTTATTGTATAAGTGGATGATATAGTTGTGACAGGTAATGATGAGGAGGAGGTGACCCATCTCAAGATGCTGTTAGCCAAGGAGTTCGAAATAAAAGACCTTGGTCCATTAAGATACTTTCTTGGAATTAAAGTTGCTAGATCTAATAAAGGTATCTTCATTTCTCAAAGGAAGTACATTCTAGATCTTCTTGTGGAAACGGGCATGTTAGGCTATAGACCAGCTGAGTCACCGATTGAGACTAATCATCTTCTTTGTAGTAGGGTTGGTGAGCTTGTGGAAAAGAAAAGATACCAAAGACTTGTGGAAAGACTGATATATCTATCTCATACTCATCCAGATATTACCTATGCAGTTGGGATAGTGAGTCAGTGCATGCATGATCCTCGTGCAACTCATTGGATACAATCTATCACATTTTGAGGTATCTTAAATCTGCTCCTGGAAAAGGAATTTTGTTCTCTAATCATGGTCACTTGAGGTTAGAAGAGTTCACAGATGCAGATTGGGCAGGCTCTATAGATGACAGGCACTCTACCTCTGGTTACTGTGCTTTTGTAGGGGGAAATCTAGTCACATGGCGTAGTAAGAAGCAGGCGGTAGTATCCAGATCTAGTGCTGAAGCTGAATACAGGGCTATAGCACATGGGACATGTGAACTAATGTGGCTTCAATCTTTGTTGAGTAATATAGGGCTTGATTGTAGTGATCCCATGACTTTGTATTGCGACAACAAGGCTGCTACTAGTATTGCACACAATCCTGTTCAACATGACCGGGTTAAGCATGTTGAGATTGACAGACATTTCATTAAGGAGAAGCTGAATAAAGGTGTAATATGTATACCTTTTGTTAAGTCTGAAGATCAACTGGCAGATGTTTTTACTAAGGGTCTTAGTAGTAAAGTCTTTCACCCTATTTATTGCAAGTTGGGTATGCGAGACATCTTTGCACCAACTTAAGGGGGAGTGTTAAGTGTTAGGGGTAATTTGATCTTTGTGTCTTATTCTTATTAATATAAATAGTTGTATGTTAAGGGAGAAACCCTACGTTTTGAACAATATACAGCAGCTGGTTCTCTTGCTCTCTCTCTCAGTTCTGCAACTTCTTCTTCTCCTGCTCCTTTCCTTCTCATCTATCCATTCAACAAGTACCACTACCAGCCTAAAGCATCAAAGTAGCCCAGCCAACTAAGAATTAAGCCAAATCATCCCACTTAGGGGATAGGCATACAGGAAATAACGGAAATTAATGAGAATCACACTTACCTTGGTGTAAAGATTAATAAGACATCCATAACTGATTACTGAAGGAGAAAACCCACATTCCTACAACAACAATCAAATGTTAGTACCTGACCAAACTGAAACCAAATAACTGATGATATCAAATTTCCAAGCAAACCTCTTCACATAAAATACACACACATGTAACAGTACCGTGTAAAGAGCATCATATGGGGCACAAACCCATAGTACAGGAAAGATATATAAGGTGAGAGAAAGAAACGGAATAACAGAGAAGATAAAAGAAGGTTTTTTTATCTAAGCAAAAAGAAAAGGAAGCCAAGGCCCTCCCTGCCAACCAAAAGACCAAGGAGCTAAGCAAAGACTGCTTCGGCTTGTAAACCAGCATGTCCCTCAAAAGTATGACACTCCCTCAAAACAAAGGTGAAGGCTTCCATACCCAAGAATACCACCCCGACAACTCTCCTCAACTTCAGCCACCAACAACAGTATATCTATTGGACTCCAAAAGGCAACAAGAAGATGACATAACCCAGGAGCAACAGAGCAATTCAATTCAACAATAGATGATTATCCGTCCTATCTGCCTCCTCTGAATTTCACACATTCATCACCAATTTTTTAGAACCCTCCTAACCAGACTGTTCATGGTCAAGATCTCTTCCAACACTAACATCTAAGTGAAGAGGGCCAACTTAGTGGGGGTCTTTGCTGCATCGAATACTACTCCATGGATCAGAATCACCGGACTCACCCTCTTCACCAGCTAAGTGAAGGTATCAAGGCAGATCTCTGCAAAAATCCTAGACACAACTCAAGGTACTGAAATCCATAAACTTGAACATGAAATGCACATCTAACACCTGCAGGCTAACCTTGGGCCTGAAACATATACATGTACAATTTCACTACATGATTCATGCATAAATCTTCAATTATCTTAAAATTTTCTATTTCACTTCAACTTAATAAATGCATTAAAAAAAATTCTTCAATAGTAACACTTCTAAAGTTCCAAACTGGCAATCAAGCCATTAAGTTTTGACATATGACTGGTAGAATCTTCTGAAATATATATACATGATCATTAAACACCACTTGGAATGTAAAAACATAATAAGAAGGAAAAGGTTATGAACAACCTCAGAAACTCAGACAACACAGGTTATTATTACCTTGAGTCTGCTAAACACAACTAGACATTTATCTTCATCCCCAATCATTGTGTAACCATCCATCATGGTGTGATAGATGTCAATAGGAGCATCAATACCTTCTTCTTCCATCTCCCTCACCAAAGCTTCAGCGCAATCCATGTTATAGGTTTGGCTGTTTATTATAGTAAAAGAAAAGGAAACAATATAAAATTAGGAACAAGGAAACCTGTTCCATGCATTGGTATTATACTACACACACACACATACAAAAGAGAGAGAGAGAGAGAGAGGAAGCTGCCAAAACGAATTGTGCTAAGAACTATGTTACCAGAAAATGCTAATACCCTAGCAAATTATGTATTGGTACGCATGTTCCGAAACATGTATTGGTACGCATGTTCCAAAACAGTAAATTTAGTAATCCAAAGCAATCCCAATAGTTTTTTTTTCCAATATATTTCCTTACATGTTACCTTAGGAGGAAAAAATCAAATATAATGAACTAAAATATAAGGTGACTTAAGTTTTGACATGACAAAAACATCAAAAATGGAAAGAAAAAATGTATATATATTTTATTGGAGGCCTAATAGTTAAAATAAAAAAAAAAAAATTTTACTCTAGAAGTACCTTCAATTCTTAAGTGTAATATATAATCTACCCTATCGTACCACATTTTAGAACAAGTGGCGTACAACATTACTAGAACGATCCACGTTCCAGGTAACATCGGCTAATAATCAAAAATGAAAGAACAAGTATACAATTTCATGTCATTGACTATAACAGCTATCCATTTACTACGTATGAAACCAAGAATTTCCTTGTGAAAGTACCAGAAATACAGTATTAAATCAAAGTGAAGGCATCCAACCTCCAGGCAATGTCTAGGGCCTTGGACCTCCCTAAGTAGGCAAAGACCTGGGTGGCACCGAACCAATGCTTTAGTGAACTTAATAAACAAAATATGTTTTCATGCCATTACTTACATGGTTATGCAGACTGTAGAGGTCCAATATTAAGCTTGCGCACAGCAACTTTCAATCACATGGAGGCTTAATTTACAATTTTATTAATTAATGTCCTTCAGTGTTTAATATTTAGTTTCTTATTATTATTAGTTCTCTTATTTTATTAGGGTTGCTAGACCATAAATAAGAAGCTTTGGCATTTTATTAGGAAGGCTTCATTTCCTAAGTGAATGGCTAATATATAATACAAGCAAAAAAAAAAGCACAGTACTTGTATATATATAAAGTTGATTTGCTAGACAAGGTAAAGTTTGGGCTAAGAATCGCTACGCTGACTATGGTTACATCAGAGGTCTCCAGGCATCATCTGATATTTCTAAAATTCAGCGTAGGAGCATTTCTATCAGATTATTAGCTCACATCAGTTTCAACAATTCTTTGCCCAAAAACAGATACCATAGATAGAATATTACAAATTTTTCAAAACAAATTTCAATAAGATAGTACCTAGCTACAGAAATTAGGAACATGATCTACAAACTTTTCATCTATACATATGGCAGAGCAAAAAAAAAAATAGCTCGAAATCTGTCAAATGAAAAACATACCAATGGGCATATATTATATTTCCATATATGATCGCATTCAATGTTGAATGTTTCTCTTTTGCCTCCTTAAACCATTGATCTGCAGCACTGTCAGAACAACAAAAATAAGTATTAGATCTCAAATATACATGATAGTCCATCCAGCCATTTGTACAACATGACAAATATCCTTGAATGTCTCAAAAAAACTCCTTACTAGAGAGGCAGTATTTAAGGCTCAGTTAGAGACGCCAAACTTCAAGGTTTCAAGTCCTATGCCAAACAAAAAGCTTGTTCCAAAGTAGCAAGTGTCTCTCAGTTATGAATCCTTCAAGAGCTTTAAATTCTGATCAAATTTGTCATACTTTATTTGCAGTTTTTTAGGTTCTAAAGCAAGAAAACAACCTCTAGTCCCATTACAGAGCAACCCATCAGGAATTATTCATGCTAAGGTATCAAGTCATTGCAACATGGTAATGTTTCACTACTATTTAAAGTGAGTCAAGTTCCATAAAATTCCAAAACTTGATAAACTTAATTCCAGTATAAGAATAAAAATTTTCCCTAAATCAACTACCAAAAATTACAATCCAAAATTTCAATAGTGGTGTTAGTACTAAGGAAACACAGAAAACAAGTAAAAGGGCTGAAAAGCATATCAAACTAAAAGCTTACTTAATCAGGTTATAAAAATGGAACTTAATTCCAGTATAAGGAGAAAATTTCTAAATCAAATACAGAAAACTACAATCAAAATTTCTAAAGCAGAGACAGACACTAAGAAAACATAGGTGGCACAAATAAGGGGGATGAAAACATGTCACTAAAAAAATTTAAGGAAAAAGAACAAAGTCACAATCAGAAAATAGAAGGTCACATTATAATGTTAAAGCAAGAACCATATTCTCCTTGAAGGAATTAATTTTAAAATTTATATTAAAAAAAAAAAACTTATTGCCTAATATATATATATATATCATTACTTACTCAACATTGCCAACTTTAGCAAATCCCCCAACAAGAATACTGTAAGTCACTAAACTCATTTCGATGCCCTCATCTTTCATTTTCCTCACACAAGCTAATGCTTCTTCCATGTCTCTACCCACTGCATAAGCGTGAATTAGACTGCATAAAATGAATTACAGTTAATGCTGGAACTTAAAATTTCAATATTTAACACTACAAGTTGATGAAAATATAAACTCAAGGTCATGATACTCACATATCCATGAGCTGAAATAAAGAATTTACCAAAACATGCCAAACAGTAGCTAAGAACAAGAAGGAAAATTAATATATAAGGAAAGAATACATGTAAAAATTTCAAGTTGAAGAAATTCTCCTGTATTCTATCATCAAAAGAGTTTGGCTCACCCAAGTAAATTTGACGGGATTAGTAACTCAAGCACAATATGCAGTCAAAACTAATTGCCCAAATAATGTCTATTGATAACCAACTAGAACAAGCAACCATAAGCTCAAAGTTCAATGTAGAATACCAACAGTAAAAGTAAATTACAGGTCCAAAGTGAATGAATACTATCAGAGGGTTTTACTTTGTATAGACATGTGAGGTTGGCTCTATTCCCCTGGCCCGCATGATCTCAAAAGTCCCACGTGCATGATGCATGTCTCCCCTCCTAGCATAGTAGTTCACCATCAAACCAAACTCTTTTCTGGAAGGCTAAAAGAATAAAGATTAAGAAAAAAAAATAAATAATTCATATTACATTACTTAAGTCAAGAAATGATACAGATTTTTCTGCATAATCCACAACATTGAATCTTGACTAATAGCTATTGCTTAGACTACGTGAAATACATTACAAGTATTAATAAAATAACATAGAATCCAATGATATAATAAAAACAATGAAAATTTATACATTTTCTCTTCCTTTAGACTTTAAACATTATTATCTTCGAATTACATATTTATATATATATGACATATAAAAATTGTTTATCCTTGTATATGCTGTCATATAACAATATAGAGATATAATGTTATGAGAAAGACTAGTTGTGTGTTTCGGATTTGAAGGGTAGTTTTATACATATCTTATTGTTATTTTATAGGGTATCCTTTTGGGCAATTAATTCAAACTGGCAACCCCATCTGCCACATTCATGCACTGTGGTGTTTCTCAGAGTTGTATGTGACCATTAAAACTTGCATGAAGGGATGCACACACCGCTTTAGGACAGTCACTAGCCATGCCTCTTGTGATCTCACAGGCTACAGTCTTTCCCTCTAGTTTAATTAGCATTATTATTTTGTTCACATATTTCTTGATCCTAGCACTTCAATTGTTCAATGATTTTTGTGATAGTTTGTTGATAATTTTAACAAGTATTGTTCACTGATCTCCACTACCAAACCCTCGAATTAGAATTGAAAGTAATGCAACATCAACCAAAAAGATTGACAAGAAGCAGTACCTTTTTAATCCTCTCAAAAGCTCGAACAACAGCCTGCCAATTCTCCGGCTGAGTCTCCAAAACTTTCCAAAACTCCCTCCGCGAGCCTTCCCTCTCTTCATGCCACTTGGACTTGTACTCCACTCCATCTTCCCCTTCCACCCACCTTGCCCTCTCCGCCGACCTTTCCTTCATTCTCCTCCCATCATCCAGCTTCACAGTCAAAACCCTCCCATGAAACTCCACACCGTCAAACTCCACAGCCTTCATTGCCAACTTGTCCGCCATTGGACCACCATAAATCACAAACCCAAACCCCATATTCCTCTCAGTCTCATTGTAACCCTTTATCAATATCACGTCCTTTATAGGCCCAAACTGCCTAAAGAACTCAGCCAATTCATGCTTCTTAATCCACAGTGGAAGATTCCCCACAAAGATTTTCCCTTCTTGGCGGAATTCAATTCTCGGGGGTTCTTCGGCACCCGAATTCTCCCTAATTTCATCTTCTTTGGAAAGGGTTCGACGTGGCGGTGGTGGCAGTGGTGGTGGCGGTGGAGGAGGAGGCGGAGAGAGTTTGCTGCTTAACCAGAGCTTGTTGGTGAGGCTTTGAGGACTGGAATTGGGAATTCTGGTGGGATTTACGAGGGTTTTGAGGGGGTTTGTGGGGGTTTTAGGGTTTGGAGGGGAGGGTTTGAGAGGGTGGTTGTGGGTTTTGGGGCGGCGGAGATTGCCGGAGGAGGAGGAGGTGGTGGGGTTTTGGGAATCGGGGGTGGGAGATTTGAGAGAGAGAGTGGCGGTGGTGATGGTGGCGGAGTGGTGTTTTCCGGCGAAGATGAAGGAGGCGGGGAAGGGTGAGGAGTGAGAGCAGTGTGTGGAGGAGAGAGACAACATATCCATAACTAGGTCGACAGTGGTCCGTATTGGTAATTTCAAAACCTAGGTATTTATAGGTGGGGCAGTATACGGGTCTAAGTTAATATCCGAAATTGGATCCGATTAAACCGGAATTGGATCTCCAAATGCCCAAGTCTGTGAATATTCTTAAAAAAATAAAAAATAAAAAGAGGGTAATTACAAATGAGCACAGCTACCTCCACTGAATTTTGACTCGCTCGAATCATTTGAGCCCTGGTTTGGCAAATTTCTCAAGCTAAATAATCACAAAAAGATAAATAAATACATAAAAAAAGTTAAAAAAATCAACAAAAAGTTTGTAATTTCAAAGCCAAAAAAGTCAAACAAGAAAACCAAACAAACAAAAAAGTCTCAGGTTAAAAAAATCAAAAAGCCAACTAAAAATCATTACCAAACAATCCCTGAATTTGTGCATGTCAATCGTCCAACCAGTCATTTGGGAACAAAGGCGATAACCTCGATTTACAAGGGTGACAATCGAGATTAACAAGGGTTGCACCGATCGTCCAGCTTATAAAATTCGAACAATTCGGGAGAACTCAAATTCGGTGTATCAATCATTTTTCATTACAAATATATTCCTGATGTTTGCTTAAAATGTGATTTGTTTCCTGTAATTCTGTAAATTACATCCTACCCTCTGAAGTTTCAAATTTCATTACAAATAGTCTTTTATTAATAAATCATCAAATCAATTAACAGTTTTTAATGATATTAGAAATTTATTTCAATTAATAATTTAAATAATTTTATCATTGTATATGAGAACAATTATGAAATTCATTTTTTCAATTACTTATGTTAGGTAAAAAATTATGATAAGGGTATTTGTAATTTTTCAAACCACATAAAAAAATCTATATTTTAAGCAAACTTTCATCCTTCAAAAAATAAAACTAAAAATAAAAATAAATTAACTTCTGTATTTTGAACAATTGCTTTATTACTTGTATAAGTTTTTTAAAAAGGATCTAATAAGAATAGTCTTAACAATTGATCAATAATAAATATAAATATTAAAATATTTATAATTTCAATATATTTGTATAAATTTTTGCAACGCCACTACATCCACCAAATTTATTCAACCAAAATTCGTCCAAATGAGACTCTTCCTTGTCAGAGTTTCTCGAGTCTTATTCAGGTAAAATCGAGCATAACAAATTCGGTAGATGAATCATTAATTATACTTTTATGCATTTTTATTTTATTTTATTTTTTGTATATTTCTGAATACTAACAATGAGAGGGAAAAATTTTGAAGAAATTTAAGGCTCTGTTTGGTGCAACTTTGGAAAGTTGATTCCACTCCTTCACCTGAACCGTCTATTTGGATAGCGTGTTAAAAATTTGATTCCACCACAATTTTCAAAACACACTTATGTTTCACGTTTAGCAAAACTACTTGCAATTCAAAGCTCTTACATTTTCGTACATACCCTCCGATTTGTCTTCTCCATTCTAAAAAATGTTCACATGCCAAAGAAGAGCAAAGTTAAAGATGCTTGCATGTTGTCTTTACTAGCCAAGATTAAAACCAGTATTGATTGAATGGTTAATACCGAGTCAATTTCTTCACTTCAAGCAGAGTCGAAGTCCTAACTCCCTATTTGCTGATTCTAAGGACATTTTATTTTATTGTTGGTCTTATTGATCTCGATCTGGGTTAAGTTTTGTTTTCTTTACTCTAAACTTGGGTTTGATTTATTATTTTTTGGATCTACATTTGAGATTGCAATTATTATATATGAAAGATTTGGGGTTTAAGATTTTTTGGGGTTTAGGAAGTTGGGTTTATATATTTGGTTTGATTTTGGGTTTGAATCGTTCAACAAGAGAAAAGAGATAAGTGACTGAAAGAGAGAGAGACAGGAGAGGTGGTTGTGGCAGAGAGGAGGTAAAAGAAGAAAATAGATAAAAAAAAGAGAGGAAACAAATTGTGACAACCCTCACCTCTGATTAGTGTTAAACTGTGATTAAGTGTAACAAGCCCGCGGGGGACCTCGCTACAGTTCGGACTCGATTTGTGTCACGGTTCTTAATCTGAACCAAAGAGTCCAAATCCGGCAAATCGTTTTGAGAAAACAGATTTTTGAAAGAAGTGCCAAACGTAGACTGCTTTGCCAGATACAGAGTCGCCACCTAAATATTTTATTTTGGGAAATTTAGGAAACTCTGACTCATTGCCTAAAGCCACGTGTCCATCATCACCAAAGTTGCCACGGCTCGGGAACTTAGGTACGATTGGGGAAGGTCACTTCGTGAGCACCCCCGCTCGCCCGATCAAAGATCAGCCTCTACTAACCATGATATCGAGTTTTGAAAACCTTATGCATTCTTATTCCGGTTATTAGCCTAGATTTACTATGTGATGCGCACAGCATACAAGTATAGACCGGGTCGCCCAAATTGGAACAAAACATTTCATATTTGTTTTTGAAAGATGGTTTGCTACTCGCAAGTAGGCTTAAAATGCAGATTTTGCCACCCTCGGGTGGGCTTTAGAAAAGATGGTTTTGCCACTATCTAGTGGGCTTAAAACTCACGGTCAATGCATTGTTCCAATCCAAATAACCCAACCTTCACCCACAGGCATTCAGGCAGTTATATCACATAAGCAAATAGCCTCATGGTAAGCATGCTATCATGGCAGTCACTCACACACATGCAAGGATGCTAAAGCATAAAACTTACCGAGTACTCCAAGTCAAAACAGAAGCTCTGTTAGAAATCATGCATGATCCTAACTATACAGAGATGCCTAATGCAACACATGCAAAAATGCAACTATAGCAGGCTCGGCTATTCTAAACATGGCATATGGAATGCTACAGCTAACATGTATTCAACTCGGAATTGAATTACAAATGCAGTTAGTATGATGCGCCGAGCCCGGTGCATGCAAAACAGATGAATGAATGCAAACATGCTATCATACTGTATACTAATCAAAACATGCCCTAATCTATCCATCATAAGCTGGTAAATAAAAGGGGAGAAAGACGCGGGGTTGGAAGACATACATCACACTCACGCACACTTATTACAACATTGCCCTCGCTCGGAGGGTCCGAAAGAATAATATACAGTCCCGAATAAATACAGTCCGAATAAATACAAAACCCTAATTAATTAACAAATTTAACTAGGAAAGCAATAAATTGGCATGCAAGCCAGGGACTACCTCAACTCTGATCCGGATGATGGATGATGCATGTTTGAGCTGCCTTGCGCGGAAATCCACTACGATGCCCCAATTAGCCTCTGTTTAAAATTGTTCTTGGAAAGCGCGCCAAGCTCCGGATGGCTGCTGATTCTTGATTTGCTGCAACAGAGAGCAGGAAATGGGCATAGCAATGTATTTTCACATATGTGTGCTTGACTACTCTACGGGGAGCGTAGCCCTCGATCCTCGTGCCACCAATCACGCATATCGATGCATGATGGCCGAAGAGTCGAATTGCACGACTTAATATGAAATAAATGCACACATAAACACAACAATACCTAAACTCCATCATGGATAATCCGGAGTGTCGATGACTGGGAATTGAGACACGTTCCGTCACTCGGAGTACGAAACGTCCCTCGTTTCCCGTGCTCGGGCTAACTCTTATCCCAAGCACAATGCAATATGCATGGCATGCATGAATGTAACTAATATACAACCTAACATGCACAATGCTATGAAATGGCATACACGATGCAGGAGGTAACATGGCATACACAATGCTCTAACATACAACCTAGCATACGCAATGCTATGAATTGAAATGGCATACACAATGCATAATGGACTTACACTAACACAAGTGGACCTCAGCCACATTCACATAAGAGGCCATAAGATGAAAAATGGGACACTCGAGATGCGTGCACACGTGCACGCAAACCGATGACCGATCCTAAGGCACAAATGCCACTCTAACAAGGCATGGCAAGGCATGGAATATGGCATACAAGCATGCAAATTTTAGTACCAAAATGTGATGCTAAACAGCCCCAAAACATGGAAACATGGCACCCGATGCATGAGGTGAATCCCGAAACACGAAATTAGGTACATGGAATGACCTATAGCTATGCAAAGCATGCATTATTTGAACATGAAGTGTGAATACAGAATCAAGACAGTCCCAAAACAAGCATATTTCCAGTTTTAAGCAAGGCCAAAAGGTGAACAAAAATAAGGCTAAGCTAACATGCAAAAACGGCCCCAAAAGAGAGATAAAGAAGCAAGTAATAGCTGCTGGCCCCAAATGTCAATGAGCCCTTAAACAAAGTTGAATAGGGGCTCAAAATAATGCACTTTACAGTTTACAATAAGCCATGAAAATATACACAAGTAAGGCTAAACTATCATACAAGGAATGGGCCTAAAAGAGGGACAAAGAAGCAAGTGGCCACTGCTAGTCCCAAAAAATGAAGAGCCCTTCAACAAAGTTGAAGAGGGGCTCAAAAAAAGATATTTTACAGTTTATGACTAAGCCCAAAATAGTGCACAAATAAGCTTAAAATATTATGCAAAAATAGGCCTAAAAGAAGGTTTAAACACAAAGAGCAAAAAGGGAGCCTCAAACAGCAAAAGACCCTTGATCAAACATGAAGAAGGGGTCAAAATATAACTATTTACAGTTCGGGTCAGAGTCCAAAAATACAATCACAAGGAGCTAAAAAAACATGCAAAAATAGGGCCAAACGAGGGACAAATAGGCAAGTGACAGATGGAAGCCTCAAACAGTGAAGAGCCCTTCAACAAAGTTGAAGAAGGGCTCCAAATAAGGTACCTCACAATTTATAGAAAAGTCTGAAACAGCTCACAAATAGGCCTAAAATACTATGCAAAAATAAGGCATAAAAGAGAGCTTTAACACAAAGTGTAAAAAAGAAGCCTCAAACAGCAAAAGACCCTTGACCAAACATGAAGAGTGGGTCAAAATATGGCTATTTTCAGTTAGGTTTGGAGCCCAAAAATGTAAGCAAGTAAGACTTATAAATAAATCAAGAAGAGGCTAGAAAAGGGAAGAAGAAGGCTCACCCTTGAAGAACCAAACTTCAACACCTCTTGGCTTGAGAAAAGGTGCTCCTTGCCTCTGGAAAACCAGCTCCAAGTGTTGGAAAGGATGGTGGGGGGGTGGTGCTATGTGGTGGTGTAGAAATGGGGGAGGATTTGAGAGGTTTTGAGGGTTGAAGTGTAGAGAGAGGGAGATGCAATGTAGGAGCTCAAGACCAAACTTTCTAACCCTTAAAACTGAAGGGGAGGGGCTGGTTTTATAGGCAAAGAAGTGGAGAAAATGGGGGGGAAATGGGGAGGAGATTCAAATTCAATTTTTTCCCCCCAAAAGGCTAAACCCTCGGACATGGGTGAAGTGCAGAACAAAATACACGGTTGGAATGCACTTGGGACAAGGATCATGGCCGGCCAACTCAAAAGGGCAAAAAAAGTCATCCACCAGGTAAGTGGCCGGCCGGCCAGAAAAAGGTGGCCGGCCGGCCAGGTCAAAGGGGTAAAGTGGCCGGCCACCCCTTAGGATGAAGCCCCAGAAGTTACCTTTCCAATGCCGCAAACCTTGCATCAAAATTCCTCCTGTGGAAAAAGTTATGCCAGTTTTCGTGAAGCCGCGCATATTCGGTCCAACCGGAATTCAACCAACCATATCTCCTCCCCCCGGACCTGGACTTAGGAGATTCTTGAGTGAAAAATGAAGCCCCGGAAGTAAGCTTTCCAATGGTCGTGGCCTCATATCTTAATTTCTCTTGTGAAAAGAGTTATGCCCATTTCGGTGAAGCCGCGCAGATTTTTCTCCTTCCCGGATTCATGCTGAACCACTTTGGACTCAAAAAAAGTTGGCTTTTCAGCAAAATTGCTGGCCTCCCACCCTCCTACAAGATTTCTAACAATGAAAATAAGGTCCCTGCCAAAAATGGACCAAGACGGATGCAAAATGAAGGTTCGGGGGCCAAAACACGCAGTTTGGGGCCCGAAAATAGGCTGTTAGGCACCGGAAGTGGTGTTCGACCACGAAGTTGGTCTCTCGGACCACAGTGTCCCTCAAAAGGGAGCAAATAAGGTATGTGCCAAAAACCGGAGCAAATTGAGGTGGTTAAGCGGTCCCGAACTGAGGCACACGGCCAACGGCTCCGAAAAACCGGAAACAGGGCTCCAAACGGGCAAAATGGCCTACGACCACGAAACGTAGCCTACGGCCACTGAGAGATGATCTACAAGACCTCTCCCTCCCTTCAGGAAGAGAAAACAGAGAAAACAGAGCCTGGTTCGCAAACCAAGGCAAGACATGAAAGAGTCCGGAAGTCCGGAGGCAAGGTTCGCAGCCGAGACTCTGAAACCTCTGAACGAGCACGATATGCAACATCACCAAGCGCTCAATCGGTGACGTCTGAGTCTTAAGGTTGGTCAAAAATGGGGTGTCTACATTAAGCATGATAAGTAATTGATCAAATTGAAATTTTGAACTGATTGCATGAGTATGTTGCTTTAATTGCATTTCTATCTGTTTGTCATTGAATGATCTGTTCATGTTTTAATTTCGAATCGCAAATTGAAAGCCTTATCGACGACCGATTCAGAAATTGTTTAGTGTTATATACTAATTAGAATTTATATGATTTTATAGTAGGTTTAATTAAATTTGATTTGGTATGATTAATTAGATTAAATAATGCTAATTTACACTAGTTTGAGTTATTTACACAATTGACACTTAGTGGCTTGATTCAAGACCATCCATTTTCTACTTTGACATGGATAGGCCCACAAGGACCACAACCCACTATTTAGACCCCATTGCATAACCCGGGTAGTAAAACCCAGGACAGTTAGAGGCCAACTGAGCAAGGAAGGCCAATGATACTCGGACGCATGGCAAGTGCAGAACAGGCCACGTCAGCAGACAAAGATCTGCAAAGTTATTGCCACAATACATCACCATTAATGCGGCCCATCACAGCAGTTATTACGACAACACCTTCCCGTCGGAACAGCGCTCCTTACCTTGAGCAAGGTAGGCTGCATCACAGGCTTTCGGCGATGGAGGCACGTCGGAAGGGACAACGAAATGATTACCAAGGAATATAAGCAAGCATGGAAGGCAAGAAGAAGGTTAAGCATTTCTTACCCCTCTAACCCTCTCTCTCTCTCTCTCTCTATCTATATCCACTACTTCCACTTCTAATTTATACGCCGGAGGGTTCACTGGGGGACTACCCTGTTTCCCGTCGAACTTGTTTGCAGGTCTTCCAGGGGGCTCCATCACTCGGACGTGGGCTTGAGGAGCTTGGATCAGTCCAGTCCATCTACTGTGAACGAACTGTATCATCAGTTGGCGCCGTCTGTGGGAACTGTTTTGTCCGTGCGCCAGTTGTGTTCATTGCCGCCGAAGACCCTGTTCCAGTAACTTTTTTCACCTCACCCGTCAAGTGTATGGTCACGACTAGATCCATGGCTTCCCACCATAATGTTGTCGATCATCAAACCGACCCTCCCAATCTAAACAACCCACCACAATACTTCATCGAGCTTACTAACAGCATCAACCGCATGGCCGAGCAAAACCAGGCCTTAATAAACGCTCTGCTCCAGAGAAACCTCCCCATTCCTCCACCGCCACCTCCAGATATCCTGCCCAACCCAGAACGAACTCCCGGCCATACTGCCCCACAACCCAATCCACCTAACTTGGGCGGTTTGCAACCTCCTCACCCACATGTAAATCCACCACCTCCACCCCGCACCCATCGATCATAGCACCAGCCCCAGAGGGCAAGGCCAGCAGCATCCAACACCTGTCTCCCTCTGGTGGTGACAACATTCCCCTTTGGGACGCTGAACTCCGCGCCATGAAGCTCCAGTTCCAAGGGGTTATGCAAAACATCCAGCATAAGCCCTCCACTACGGCCACCTCACCGTTTGTTGCCTCCATCCGAGACAAACCTTTGCCCCCCAAGTTCAAAATGCCCTCCATCGACTCCTTTGACGGTACACAGACCCAGTCGACCATCTGGAGACCTATCGCACCCTCATGATTCTCCATGCCTTCCCAGACGAGATCATGTGCTGAGTTTTTCCCGTGACACTGAAGGGGTCAGCTCGGCTGTGGTTCAGCCAGTTACCACCAGACTCTGTCTCCACCTTCCAACATCTCAGTGACTCTTTCCTAAGCCATTTCATCGGAGCCCAGCGTCAGCGACGTCCGGCCACCTAACTCCTTAATATCCGTCAGACCGAGGGGAATCACTGCGCAGCTTCGTTACTCGCTTCAACACCGAAGCCCTGCAAGTTGCCAAAAATGACGACAAGGTCATCCTCACAGCTTTCATGGCCGGTCTGCGGTCATCTGATTTCCTTTTCTCCCTCTCTAAAAACCCCCCGACCTCAATGGCCGTCCTACTCTCCAAAGCCCAAAAATACATGAATGCCGAGGACTCACTCGCCGCTCGGCAGGATCCAACAGCTAAAAACCCGACCCCAAGAGAGAAGAGAAAAGACTCAGAACCCAAAAACACCCAGTATCATAGCCAAACCCCCCACTATACAGACCGACCCCCTCGTGCAGACCGGACGGCACCAGTCCGACCGCCCGGTCGGTTCGAGCGATATACACCCCTCAACTCTCCCATGGAACATGTCCTCAACCAGATCCAACGGGACTACCCCCTCAAATGGCCTCCCCCTCCACGGAACCCTTCCAACCGGAAAGACCAGTCCAAATATTGCCGCTTCCATCAGGACCATGGCCATAACACTGATGACTGCATCAACCTCAGGGATCAGGTGGAGACCCTCATTCGCCAGGGGCGCCTAAGCCGATTCACCGACACCCGCCCTCAGCAACGGCAAAGAACCGAACCCCACAGAGACAATCGCCGGCACACCCCACCGCGGCGGCCGGCTCAACCAAATCCAGGCCATGACCGACCTCCACAACAGCCTCGGCCACCAGGTAACCCACCCCCGCCTGTTGGTGAAATCAGAGTTATTTCAGGTGGCCTCGCCTGCGGGGGACCATCCCGTTCGGCTCAGAGGGCGGAACTGAGAAAAATACGGCAGGGCTCAGACAAGGCAGTCGCTACTGTAGACCGACCTTCCAAACAGCCCAAACAGTGGACAGAGCCCATCACTTTTACGGACGCCGACTGCACAGGCATCCGTTACCCACATGATGACCCCCTTGTCATTTCGGCCATCCTCTCCAACTACAAGGTCAGACGAGTTCTCATCGACAACGGCAGCTCTTCAGACATCATCTTCCTCAACTGCTTCCGCCAGCTCAAGATTGGGGAAGAAAGCTTGTCTCCACTCCAAACCCCCTGGTCGGCTTCACTGGCGACCGTGTGACCTCCATTGGTTCCATTGACCTTCCCATCACCATTGGTGAATACCCACGGCAGGCCACGAAATTGCTCACTTTCCTTGTGGTCGATTGCCCATCTGCCTACAACATCATCCTTGGCCGCACCGCCCTAAACGCTTTCCAAGCCATCACATCCACCTATCATCTTGCCCTCAAGTTTCCCACCGACCTCGGGGTCGGCACAGTCAGAGGAGAGCAGACCGTGGCCAGGGAGTGTTATGTTGCCTCCCTTAAAGAAGTCAAGCTGAAGGAGGCAATGATCATCGAAGGACTTGACGTCCGGGATGAGGACGAGCTGGTCAGAGGAGAACCAGTGGAGGAGCTCGTCGAGGTCCCCATTGACCCCACCAACCCATTGAAAACTGCTAAGATCGGCAGCCAACTATCCCCCCAAGCGAAATCCGATCTTACTGCCCTCTTGACCGAACACAATGACGTCTTCGCTTGGACCCATTCAGACATGCCAGGCATTGACCCCTCCTTCATAACTCATCGCCTCAGCATCGAACCCCATTTCCGACCTTACCGCCAAAAGCAGCGTATTTTCCACCCAGAGCGTAATAATCTCATAGCTGCAGAGGTGGACAAACTCCTCGAGGCTCAATTCATCCAAAATGTCGATTATCCCAAGTGGCTGTCCAACGTGGTCCTGGTCCGCAAGAACAATGGCAAGTGGCGTCTCTGCGTCGATTACTCTGACCTGAACCGAGCTTGCCCCAAAGATAGCTATCCACTCCCCCGCATTGATCTGCTGGTCGACGCCACGGCCGGTCACCAAATGCTCAGCTTCATGGATGCTTTCTCCGGGTACAACCAAATCATGATGCACTCATCTGATCGGGAACACA
This sequence comes from Camellia japonica, assembly GCA_030407325.1. Taxonomy (NCBI): domain Eukaryota; kingdom Viridiplantae; phylum Streptophyta; class Magnoliopsida; order Ericales; family Theaceae; genus Camellia; species Camellia japonica. Next base: position 206,036,390 of record JAPPVO010000002.1, on the reverse strand, counting down.
CATCCTTCATCACCGACCGGGGTACCTATCACTACCGTGTCATGCCGTTCGGACTGAAGAATGCGGGGGCCACCTACCAACGGTTAGTCAATGCAGTTTTCCAACATCAGATCGGTCGGAACATGGAGGTATATGTGGACGACATGCTAGTCAAAAGCAAACTCTCCACTGACCATCTGACCGACCTACGGGAGACCTTTGCCACCCTTCGCAAGTACCAGATGAAGCTCAACCCAGAGAAGTGCGCCTTTGGCGTAGGATCTGGAAAGTTCTTGGGTTTTATGGTCAGTCAACGCGGCATTGAGGCCAACCCGGAGAAGATCAAGGCCTTGATTGAGATGCAGTCACCCAAAACTGTTAAAGAAGTTCAAAGACTCACTGGCCGAGTGGCGGCCCTCAACCGGTTCATTTCCCGCGCAACAGATAAGTGTCTACCATTCTTCAAAGTCCTTCGGCAAACTTTTGAATGGACAGCTGAATCCGAAAAGGCTTTTCAGCAATTGAAGCAATGCATGGCCAATCCCCCCCTTCTTTCACAAGCAATCACGGGGGAGCCCCTCTTCCTCAATTTAGCGGTATCGAACACCGCCGTCAGTGCAGCTCTTATACGGGAAGATGGCTCAGTCCAACGGCCGGTCTACTACATCAGCCGAGCTCTCAGGGGGGCAGAGCAGAATTATCCACTGCTAGAAAACTGTCCCTGGCCTTGGTCACCGCTTCCAGACGACTTCGCCCTTACTTCCAGGCCCACTCCATAGTGGTCCTCACCGACCAACCCCTGAAGAAGATCATCCAGCAACCAGAGCTTTCTGGCCGACTTATGCAATGGTCAATGGAACTCAGTCAGTTTGACATTTCCTACCGCCCTCGCACAGCAATCAAGGGGCAAGCTGTAGCCGACTTCATCCTGGAATTCACCAATACCACCCCAACCACTACTCCTCCACCTCCACCAACCCCTGTTGAACCAGAAGACCCCCATTCTTGGACTCTCAACGTCGACGGGTCATCCCGGAGAGAAGGTAGTGGGGCGGGCCTCATCCTCACCTCCCCTGAAGGTGGTTATTTCAAATGCGCTCTCCGTCTCTTGTTTGAGGCCAGCAACAATGAGGCCGAATATGAAGCATTGATAGCAGGCCTCCGCCTGGCCAAAGACATTGGTGTTAGCCACATCCGCGTGTTCAGTGACTCCCAGCTCATCGTCGGTCAGATCACGGGGGAATTCGATGCCAAGGATGGCACAATGCGGGCTTACAGGGACATGGCACTCCCCCTTGTTCGCCTCTTCAATACTTTCCAGATCAAACACATACCTCGGGCGGAAAATTCCAAAGCAGATGAGATGGCTCAGTTGGCCTCTGCCGACCAGTCCGACCTCAGCCACGGAGTCCGCCTCGAATACCTAACTCATCCTGCCATCACACCCGACCTGCACGAAGTGCAGTTCCTCCAGATTGAACCCATCCCTTGGGCATCCGACATCATCCTATTTCTGACGACAGGAGCCCTCCCAGATGATAAACAGCTGGCCGCCAAAGTAAGGGCTCGGTCGTCCAATTATCTTCTCGATGGTGGCATCCTGTACAAGCGTGGTTTTTCACGACCATATCTGCGATGCCTCAATTCAACACAAGCAACCTATGTCATGCGGGAAATCCATGAGGGAATTTGTGGCAACCACTCGGGCGGCAGGTCCCTAGCACACAAAATACTCCGTACTGGTTACTTTTGGCCAACTCTTAATCAAGATGCGACTGATTTTGTCCTCAAGTGCGATAAGTGTCAGCGCTTTGCCAACATCCCCCATGCCCCGCCTACAGAGTTGATCACGCTTTGCAGCCCCTATCCATTCGCCAAATGGGGGATCGACCTGATCGGTCCACTTCCCACTGGCCGAGGCCAGACCAAGTTCGCAGTCGTCGCCATTGACTACTTCACCAAGTGGGTAGAGGCTGAACCCTTAGCCACCATTACCGAGCGGAACACAACCAAGTTCATCTGGCAATCGATCGTTTGCAGGTTTGGCATCCCTCAGGCCATTGTGTCAGACAACGGCAAGCAATTCGACAACGCTAAGTACAAAAGTTTCTGTGCAGATCTCCAGATTCAACCATGTTTCTTCTCCCCCGGTCATCCCCAAGCCAATGGCCAGGTTGAGGTCACCAATCGGTCTCTTTTGAAGATCATCAAGGCCAAGCTGGAGGCTGCTAAGGGACTCTGGGCTGAGGAGCTACCAAATGTACTCTGGGCCTACCGAACTACAGCTCGGACTCCTACCGGGGAAACCCCCTTCCGCCTAACATACGGCGCTGAGGCGGTTATCCCAGTAGAAGTCGGTCTGCCAACCCCCAGGGTTCTACATCCCGACCCAACACTGACTGAAGAGCTCCGTCGCGCGGACCTAGACCTGATTGAAGAACTCAGGGAGACCACTGCGGTCAGATTAGCCTCATACCAACAAAAAATGAGAACACATTACAATCGCAAGGTCCGACCAAGGGAATTTGCTGTGGGGGACTTAGTGTTGAGAGAAGCAACCCTTGCCACCAAGAATCCGACTGAGGGCAAATTGGCAGCCAAATGGGAGGGACCCTATATTGTGAAAGCCAGACCGCGTCCAGGCACTTACCGACTTCAAGACATGGAGGGTCGCGACCTTCCCCACCCATGGAACGCTGAACACTTGAAACGCTACTTTCAATAAGCTGTTGCTTTTGTATCACCCAATTGTTGTACTTTCTTTTTAACGCAATATAAATTTTGATCATTGGAATACACTTCCAGCTACACCTGTCGTCTCAACAACATTTTTTACTTGCAGTCCTTACACTTCCAAAGCCTCAGCCAGACTGAGCACTTCAAAAGCCTCAGCCAGACTGAGCACCCCCAAAGCCTCGGCCAGACCGAGCACTTCAAAAGCCTCAGCCAGACTGAGCACTTCCAAAGCCTCAGCTAGACTGAGCACTGCCAGAGCCCTCAGCCATGATCGAGCGCTCCAGACTGAGCACTTCCAGAAGCCTCAGCCAGACTGAGCACTCCAGAAGCCTCGGCCAGACTGAGCACTCCATCGGCCAGACTGAACACTCCAGAAGCCTCAGCCAGACTGAGCACTTCCAAAGCCTCAGCCAGACTGAGCACTCCAGAAGCCTCAGCCAGACTGAGCACTCCAGAAGCCTCAGCCAGACTGAGCACTTCCAAAGCCTCAGCCAGACTGAGCACTGCCAGAGCCCTCAGCCATGACCGAGCGCTCCAACCTCAATTTCACCATCAGTGACCCTCCATAATTATATCCTTAATAAGATCTACATTGCACGTTAAGGAGTTCCTTACTTTCCTTAGACAGTCACAATTCCAGATCAAAGTTTTTACATCACCCTTTACTTAGTCAAATTTCAAAGATGTCCTCACATGCTAATCAGATTAACTCCGATCGGTCACTCTCATCCATTCAATTTTCATACAAGTCCCATTTTAGCCCACATTGCGCGTTCGGGAGCTTTCTTACTTTACTTTGTATTGAAGATTTTTCCAAGTCCAATTTTACTCTCCATAAAGAAGTACTTCACTTTACCCCCCACTGAATTGTTACTTAATCCAATCCTACTCTGCGTTAAGTTTTTGTACAGGTTCAGTTTCACTATGCCTAAGCAAGCTTTTAGTTTTCCTCAACGTTGAATTCTTGTTACACCTCTGTATGGAGAAGTTCCCAAATATAGTTCACTGACTTATACACAAGCAAACACAATCAACTGATAGAAACAAATGCAACTTTATTTATTCACAGAAATGTGTACACAAGTTCATTACATCAATTCAAAAAAAAAAAAAAAAACAAAGAGACAACAAAACACAAAGGGGCTCTTCTCCACCTTCTCTAGTCATTCTTCTTCACTAGATACCAGGTCTTCCTCTTCAACGCCTTCATCCAGGGGGGTCTGGGCCACATCATCTTCCCCAATCGTTACACTACTAAGGTCAAGTTCTGGGAACAGTTCCTCAGCCCTTCGTTTGAACATTTTCCACCCACTGTCCCAGTACTCTGCCATTTCGTGTTTGTAGAAGTCTGACTGCTGGAAGCTTGCAATGACTTCAGACTCAGTTCTCCCCCCAACAGTCGTCTTTGATGGGCCAGCCCCCCCAGAGTCCTCCTTTGCCAAACTGCTGGCAACTGCAGCATCAACAGCCATCTGAAATTCTGGAGATCCCTTGAACTGCTCCACCGCGCGACGCACAGATCAGGGTAGGCAGCCCTCTCCGAGGCCGCCTTCGCCTTCGCCTCGTCCAGCTCCTTCATCAAGGTCGCCTTTTCAGCTGCAGCCTTAGCCCTCCCCTCCTCTAACTCCTTTGCTAGGCTCTCTTTTTCCGCCGCCAATTTGGCCCTCTCAGCCTCCAACTCCCTCTTCAAAGCCTCTCCCTCAGCACTCAACTTCGCCCTCTCTGCATCCACCTCCTTCTGATACTTCTCCTTCTCCTCCTTTGCCTTCGACCGCTCGCTCTCCAACTCTTTCTGCAGAGCATCAACCCTACCATCCGCCTCATCCTTTTGCCTAACTAGCTCTTCATTGTTGAGCATCGCTTCTTCATGGCGTTCAACTGCGACGGCGCAAGCCTTCTGGGCCTCATCCACCTTCTTCCGCTCGCCAGCCAGTTGGAACTCGAGCGACACAACCTGGCGGCGGGTGTCCTCCAGCTCCCCCTTGGCCGCTTGCAGATCGGCATGAGCACTCGCCCAGCTTGCACTCTCCTTCTTCAATTTTGTGAGCTGAGTCTTGGCTTCCTCCGCCTTTAGCTTGGCAGCCCCCGCCTTCCTCAGAAGGGCCCCTGCCAAGGTGGTTACCTCCATTTGAGCGGAGCATAACCCCCTCAGCAGGTCAGCCTCACTGAATTTCGACGCTGAGCGCAGAGCGGACTCATCCACGATCTTCACCAAGCGGTCTGCTCCAGACCTGGCTGGGCCTTCTTCTCCCTCCAGCCGTCCAGCCACAGCACGGACATGGTAGATGGCTGTATTCAGGCTGACTCCCCCTTCCTGGGGCGCAGGACCCCCCTGGGGTCGTTCCTCCCCCCTTTGTCCAGGAACACTCCTCCCCACCCCTACGCCGATCCCCGCCATCACTGGCACAACTTCCCTGATCTGTGAGGATACGTCCACCACCTCTGGGACGACCACCCTTTCTGGGGTCTCCTCCACTTCCCCCCCTCCACCTGTTTGGCCTGGCTGGCCTCTTCCCCCCTCACCTCCTTTCTCTTTTTTGTGATGGCTCTTCCTCACTCCGCCTCAACCTCTTCTTTTTCTTCTTCCCTACGCCCAACGCCTCCATCTCCTTCAACGACCTCTCCTTTAAAGGGTCTTTTGGGAGCGGTCGCGGCACAAACTCGCCCAAGTTCTTCTCTCCCAAGGGTTGAGGACGCGGTCGAATCCTCTCCCTCGCAACTGGCTGGGGCGGTCGGTCGGCTTGCGCCTCTTTGAACTTCTGCGCCTTCACCAAGATGGCTTGATCTTCTGCCTCCTGCACCCTTCTCCTGGCCTCCAATTCCGCTCGGTCGAGGTCCCCACCGATCGGTTTCGGACCCAACCCCGCCTCAAACAGCGCGGATGGCTGAACGAGCTCATCTCACTTAGTTTTTTCCTTCTCCCTCCACTCCTTTACTCTCTTTACCCTCTCCTCTGCCGCCGCCCCTAGTTTTCGCTCCACAGACCTGGTTGGCACCTTCCACACCGTGCGCACACCAGCCCCTTCCAGAGGTGGACACGTAGAACCACCGTGGCCTCCAACCTTTGATGGACGTTGGCAACCCCGCCACCAAACCCTTCCCTGCCGCCGCCTGAAGGGTGACCCAAGTCTCCTGCTGCCCTGACGCCTTGTAGCAGCCAAAGAACTCATCCACAGTCATGGCATGCCCTCCATTCGCCTTCGGCCATGCACTTGCGCAAGCTAATAAGATATTCCATGCATTGGGCATTAGTTGCCCTGGCGCTACCTCCAGATGATTGAGCACATCCACCACTATTTGTGGCAGTGGCAACCTTAGCCCACCCTTTAGGGCTTCCTCATAGAGAGAAAACTCTCCTGGCCTGGCATCAGACGGCCTCTCTGTTGATGTGGGCAGCGACAACTCCACCTCCGCAGGAATCTGGTACCTTCCGCGGATCGCCTCCAGCTCCGCCACAGTAATAATGGATCTGTCAGCCCTCGAATGCCAGTGATCTGGTTCTACCTGACTGATTGGCGTTGGCGCCGCAATCATGGTAGAACCATGGCATCGCACCCCCGACTCCCCACCCTTTCTGACCTATATTGCGCCGCTAACTCCTCAGCATCGTCGTCTCCAAGGGGGTCCACCCTCACATTCACAACTCCTTCTTGTGTCATTCCTAGCGTATGTTTGCGAATCGATTCTGATGCAGGAGCAAGAAAATTGAAAAAGTGCTTCAAAGGTGTATCGTCACTAACGAAGGAATTGACACTAGGGATATTTTGAGTTTTTGTAAAGAAGTAGGTGAATCGAATGATACCAAAAGCCCACGGTTTGCCCGTATTCCAAGGATCCAAATTAATGTTCGCCAGTTTGAAAACTTTTCAAAATCATCCGCCAAAACTGTCTTTTCAACCACAAAATGACCTATCGTTTCATTTTTACTCCAACGCCCCACTTCCCCCCTACGATCCTGCCACGTGTATGGTCACGATTCACTGACTCCTCCCCTTACCTTGTCTTTTCCACTTTAAATCACCACGTGACACGCCGCCTCTTGAGCCCCGTGCCTCTCCCGCTCGGCCACCCTCACAGTCAGCACCCTCACGGTCGGCCTCTTCCACTCGGCCACCTTCGTGGTCGGCACTCTTTACGCTCGGCCTCTCCCGCTTGGCCACCCTCACGGTCGGCACCCTCACGGTCGGCTTCTCTCACTCGGCCAGCTTCGTGGTCGGCACTCTTCACGGTCGGCCTCTCCCACTCGGCCACCTTCGTGGTCGGCACTCTTTACGGTCGGCCTCTCTCGCTCGGCCACCCTCACGGTCGGCCTTTCCCGGTCGGCCACCCTCCCGGTCGGCCTCTCCCACTCGGCCGCCCTCGCGGTCGGTCTCCCCCTGCCAGTCGGACTCATCTTCCTCATTACTATTCCCTTCGTTGGACTAAAGCTGCACTCGGGAATGGGGGACTACTGACATGGATAGGCCCACAAGGACCACAACCCACTATTTAGACCCCATTACATAACCCGGGTAGTAAAACCCAGGACAGTTGGAGGCCAACTGAGCAGGGAAGGCCAATGATACTCGGACGCATGGCAGGTGCAGAACAGGCCACGTCAGCAGACAAAGATCTGCAAAGTTATTGCCACAATACATCACCATTAATGCGGCCCATCACAGCATTTATTACAACAACACCTTCCCGTCGGAACAGCGCTCCTTACCCTGAGCAAGGTAGGCTGCATCACAGGCTTTCGGTGAGGGAGGCACGTCGGAAGGGACAGCGAAATGATTACCAAGGAATATAAGCAAGCATGGAAGGCAAAAAGAAGGTTAAGCATTTCTTACCCCTCTAACCCTCTCTCTCTCTCTCTCTCTATCTATATCCACTACTTCCACTTCTAATTTACACGCCGGAGGGTTCACTGGGGGACTACCCTGTTCCCCGTCGAACTTGTTTGCAGGTCTTCCAGGGGGCTCCATCACTCGGACGTGGGCTTGAGGAGCTTGGATCAGTCCAGTCCATCTACTGTGAACGAACTGTATCATCATACTTCATTCATGTTTGTTATATCATCCATTTCATCTTTTAAGACCAAAACCGAGAGAGAGAGGAAGAGTAGGAGAAAAACTTGATTTCTTCAAGAGTTGCTTGGAAAATAAGAGGAATTGAAGGAGGTTTGCAAAATTAGGCTCCTACACCTAGAATTCAAGACTTAAGGTAGGGAGTTCTTCCTCTTGGTCATGAATTGGAGTTATTTCTTGTATAGTTCATGGAAATGTTGGAGATTAGAGTCAAGTTATAGCCTAGAGAGTTGAATTGAGTAGCAATGTGTGCATGCATGTCCATATCATTGAGTTTTGAGATCTTTTACATGAGAATTCCCACATACATGTTCATATTTTGGTTGTAGTCCATGAATTCACCATGTTTTAGAGTTCAATCTTGCATTTGACTATGTTTTGGAGCATTAGAATTCATAGGAACTCATGTATGTTATTTCTTGCTTAGTTCATGGAAGTTTCTTTGGAATTGTGTTTAATTGTTCCACCTTTGGGCTTGATTTTACAAAATGACCTTCAAAGCATGTTGTATTATGGGTTTCTAAGTGTTTTACAGAAAATTAGCCCAGAAAAATCGAATTTGAAGCTTTAGAAGTCGAGTTTTATGCTTGAGGATCAATCTGGAAATTTTAGATTTTGGATCCACGCTTGAGCGGAGGACTTCACGCTCGAGCGTACACTCTGAGTACATGCATTTCCGCTCGAACGTGAAATGCACATGCCCAGAAGTTCATGTGTTTTGCAGTCCGCTCGAGCGAGAGAATTCACGCTCGAGCGAGGGTCTGAGTCTCACGCTCGAGCGAAGGTCGAGCGTCCGTCGAGTGTGAATATTATACAACCAGTACTTTTCATGAGTTTGCATCCTGCTCGAGCGAAGGAAGTCACGCTCGAGCGGAGCTTCATTATCTGCATGTCCGCTCGAGCGTAGAAAGCCACGCTCGAGCGTGGACCCCTATTTCAGCAAATTTTGAAAAGTATTTTAAAGTACATCTTTGCATCCTCATTCCATCCTAGGCATTCCTAGGCCATATTTGAGGCATCTTAATGAGGATAATGTTATAGAACCACACCAAGTCAAGATAGGGACTAGTTATTGATTTCCAAGTGTGTAACCTAGTGTGTGTTCATTCTACAACTGTGTAGGGTTGGCATCCGAGGACGCTGACTAGCCTGTCTATAGCCCATCACTCTGTGAGTAACAATGTTGTAAAGATACGTTCAATTATAATTATTTTCTGAATGATTGACTGGATTGCTTTCTTAACCGGTATTGTTTCCTGAATGAATGTTTGTCCTATTTGTAAATTGTCCTTGTGGCATCCATAGCAACTTACTGTTACTGTTACTATTACTGTTACTGTTACTGTTACTGTTAGTGCTACTGCACTGTACTTTTACTGTTACTGTTACAGAGATCTCTGTCAGTTCCAATGTTTGGAACTACCACTGTTTACTGTTCTGATGGCCATCAACTGACTGTTCGGTCTGTTAAGTCCTACTGTTTAGTGTACTGTTCTGCTATGGGATGTACCACATATGACTGCTATGGTTTCTAATGTCTGTTCTGACATGAACTGTTAGCCACTGATTGAATAATTTATCCATTGATGCAAATGACTGTTTTAATTACTGAAAGGACATTCATTCTTAATCTCTTTACACGGTTGTTATTCACTAGGCTTTAGCTCACTGTTTATATCTATATTGTCACGACCCAAACCCGCCCCTAAAAGTTTGGTTCATGACCGGCCTGTACATAGGCCTCAAAACAGAATTTTAAAATAATATTTAACCATATATGGGGCCTTAGGCAGAAGCAATATCAATAAAAGACAACGTCCATTGAGCTTGTGCATACAGGATGATTTAATTGGATTTAAGCATTTAAATACATTTCCAAATATACATATACAATCACAGAATTTATATAGATCTCACACACACTTACATAAGACTTAATAATTTATAAGACTCCCAACAATAAATTAAGGCCTCCACGTGGAGACATACCCTAGGTGACTTGGCAGATAGGCAAACCTCAGTATAACTCTAGTGTCAATCCCCGATGGCTCACCTACAGAAATATACATAAAACATAATGAGCAAAGCTCAATGAATAATAGCAATGTAAAAAGGTTAATTGAATAAGCAAAACCATGGATAAAATAAATAGACAGATACCAACCATATACAGGTCTTATCCATAACTATATTTCAATACGGTCTCAGGCTCACATATAATACAGACTGGCTTCAAGCCCATGCAGAATACAAAACGGCCATAGGCCCAATACATTATGTAGAGCGGCCTCAGGCCCAACAGATTATATAGAGTGGCCTCTGGCCTAACAGATTATACAGAGCGGCCTCTGGTCTAGCAGATTATATAGAACGGCCTCTGACCTAACAGATTATACAGAGCGGCTGTAAGCCCAAATATGATACAGAACGGCTGTAAGCCCAGATATAATACAAATCGGCTGTAAGCCCAGATATAATACAGAACGGCTATAAGCCCAGACATAATACAGATCGGCTGTAAGCCCAGATATAAGGCTGAATGGCTGTAAGCCCAGATATAATACAGATTGGCTGTAAGCCCAGATATAATACAGATCGGCTGTAAGCCCAGATATAAGACAGAAACGGCTGTAAGCCCAGATATAATACAGATCGGCTATAAGCCCAAATATCAACAGATTGGCCTCGGGCCCATTATTAACAAAACAGAATGATTCCAGATACATGAGGATATCATTGTTCCATAATACACATATGTTCCATTTGTTCATCATGAATTCAGATAGTTAACTTGCAGATAACAGAACGTCAGTATTAACTATTAACAGTAAGCAAAACGTACTGCTACAGTACTATTACTCGATAGTGCACAAAGATTTTCCCATGGTTTATTACAAGTTGACATAGTTGTCTTGCGGATAATAGAACATTAATAATAACTATTAACAGAAGGCAAATGTATCACTGCATTAATAGGGACAGAACAATTCACATCATAATGGCCTCAGGCCCACTGCTATTAATAGGGACAGGACGGCCTTAGGTCCATACTAATGCCATTTTTCAATCATATCTATTAATTTAAGCAAAGCACAATATTAATGGAATAGGCCATTCACAAATGACAATACATAAATCATAATCACAGGAAGTAAGTGAGATATATCGTTACACTACTATTACTCACAGTGATCGGCTCCCGGTAGTAATGGGACGATGTCCTCGTCTCAACCTACAAGTACAGTGCACAACACATAATATGAGATTATACTCGATCCATTACTTATTCTCTTTGATTGTTCAACCAATTAGCCATGGTGGTACCAAGCTCATTATTCCTTAATAAGTTATAATCCATGTCTCAGAAAACATGAGAAATCGATGGGAAATGGTTTAGGTGAAGAAATGGTACAAAACTGGTTGACAGAAAGTGAACAGTTGTCACTCATTTGGGCATAACTATTTCTATATTTGGAATTTGGGAGTGAGACCACCGCCATTGGAAACTAGACTTTTTGGGGCTTGATTTTAGGCTAAAGAATCACTCAAAACAGAGTCCTGAGGCAAAAGATATGCTTATTCAAAGTTGGTTGGACAAAGCTGTCTCCCGCACGTGCGGGAGACATAGCCGCACGTGCGGCCCTGGACAGTTTGCAGTCCGAAAATGGCTGAAAAATTGGGACTTCTCATTTTCAAAATCAAACCTTAATTCCATGTAAATCAAAGCCCAAAACCCTTTAATACATAACAAATTTCACATTATTAATCTCCACCAAACATCATAACCTCAAAATAAACAAATATAATGACTTTAATTCTTCAATCAAACAACTCTTAGGAAATCAAGGTTCAATCAAATATATACATAGAACCCTAACTCAAATGGGTTCAAAGCTTCCCTTATTATCATGATTTCGTGAAATTGATGCCTCAAACATAAGGATTCAAGATAATTTATCATACCTTAGTTCACTCTTTGACTTTCTCATAGTTCTCTTTAATTTCTCCAAGCTTCCATGGTTGATCTCCTTCTTCTCTCTTCAATTTCTTCAAGTCATCTTCAAGCTCCCAACAATAGTGAACTCTCTCTCTAACACTCTCTTGGCCTCTCTTTCTCACGGTTCTGTCTCCCTCGGATATTTTGTTTTTGACTTCAAAAAGATGAGTTCACAACTCATATAGCACATCTCTATATATATAAATATATCACACATACAAGCTTAACACAAGGGAGAGCCAAACGTGGCCTTACAAATTGCGCAAAATAAAATTTCAATTAAACTTCCCAGATGACTCTAAAAATTGTGCTGATCATAAATATGTCCCATGTTCTGGTTTCTGAAGCCTCTAAGGCCTTCAATTTGCAGTACCAAGTTAACCATCCAAACGTACATTAACGAATCAGACAAATTAGATTTCCAATTAATTTTTCCAAATAGTTCTAAAAATTTCCATTAATATATCTATGTACTCAATTCCGATTTCTGAACCCACAAAGGTCGTCAATTCCAGTTTTAAAGTCATAACTCAACAGATAGTTCTTCAATTCCAATAGATATAATTAAATTAAAACACATTATCCTATAGTTAAACAAGGATGACTTCTTATACACATTTTGGGGTCGTTACATATATGTAGGTGTCCAGGCATCGGATCGGAGCTAGAAGTGTCAAGTTAAGCTCTCGTTTTGTCAAGCCAACCTTTGTGCCTCACTCGAGGTTCCAAGTCCGTTCAAGCTAAGGCTGTTTTGGGGTGTCTCAGTTTCACCCTTATGTTTCTGTTCTGTAATAGATGGTTAAGACTTGACTGTATAGTTATAGTTAGGGATTTGGTCCCTAACCTGGATGTTTGTGTATATGACGTATGTAAATATGTTTTGGTTATGGATGTGTCTTGTTCATAAAAGTCTTTTTGCATTCAGATCTTCACAGCTCATTGGACATCTTTTCATTACTGTTTGGCTTCCGCCAGCCCCTTACTCTGTATTACTGTCATTACTGTTAAGCAAGCCTTTGGTAATCACGGATTACTGGCCGGTTACGATACTAAACCCATAGGGACGGATTTGGGTCGTGACACAAATATAGATGTGTGTGTGTGTGAAAGAGAGAAAGGGGGGGTGCAAAACACAAGGGGGCGGTTGTCCGGGTGGACGACCGGCCGGAAGTCTGGGGGACGATCAGCTAGACGTCCGGGGGAAAACCGACAATGCAATTTTGCATCGATTCAACCGTTTGAATTTCACTGTGCAGTTGATGTATATTGTAACATTTTTTGATTCCCCGCATACTGATGACAAATTCTTTGGCCATTTATTTGAAAATCATGCTTAACAATAAATAGTAAATGATTTGTAACAGTAATTATGCAAAATATAAAAATATTCTAGGTCAGAAATATCTAAACAAAATAATTATAATCAAATATATATTCAAAAGTTATTTTAAAACAGTAATTGAATATTTATTTTTTAAAAAAATATTTTGTTTGTAATTTTTTCAATTAAAAATTTTTAATGTCATTTTTTATAAGGTATTTTTTTTTTGAATTGAATTTTAAACAAGATTGGTTATGCATTTTGAACATAAATTTTAATAGTATTTTTAGTTATGCGTTTGATTATGAGTCATAACTCTTTGAATTAAATTCTGAAAACTTTTTTCAACATTTATAACTAAACAAATTTTCTTAACTCATATGTCACTTCAACAATTCAAAAATCTTTTCAAAACTCATAACCAAACAAATTTTGGTTGCGTTTGGTAGAGTTTTGTAAATATGATTTGAGAGTATGAATTGTATTTTGAGTTTGTGAGTTGTGGAATTATGATTTGAGTGTAGAAAATTTATTTGGTTATGAATTTTTTAATAGAGTGTTGAATTGAGTTTTGAATTGAGTATGGAATTAAGTTTTAAAAGTTTGATTTGACATGTGAAGTAAGAAAATTTGTTTGGTTATGAGTTTTGGAAAGAGTTTTCAAAACTTAATTCAAATTGTTATAACTCATAACAAAATACACTACTTTCACACTATTGAAAATTCTGATCAACACTCATAACCAAACTCTTTTTTAAATTCAATTAAAAAATTTATTATTATTAGAAAATAACATTAATCAATTTTTTAATTGAAAATACTACAAAGGAAATAATTGTTTTTCAAAATAAAATATTCAAAAAATTTAAATCATAAATATTTAAATAATTTAAAAATTTTAATAAGTAAAAAATTTAAATAAATATTCAAAAAATTAAAATCGTAAAAATTTAAATAATTTAAATATTCAAAAAATTTAAATAATTTAAAATGTTAATATTTTAAATTTAAAAACAACTCTACACTCAAATCGTAACCAAACACATAAAACAAAACTCAATTAAGAAATTATTTTTAAAAATCATAACCAAATACATAACTCGAAACTCCATACTACTTTTACAACTCTACACTCAAATCATAACCAAATACATAACAACAAAATTAAAATATTTAAAAATATTTTTATAAAATAGAGTTTGAATTTATTTTTATAAAATATTTTAAATTTTAAAAAATTAAAATCGTAATATTTTGAAATTAAAATATTTAAAAATATTCAAAAAATTAAAAAATTAAAAAAATCATAACATATTTAAATATTAAAATATTTAAAATCTTAACAAAATTAAAATATTGATTTGAATTGAGTTTTGAAAAGAGTTTTGAATTATATGTTTGGTTATGAATTTTGAAAAGTAATGATTATATTTTGAATTGAGTTTTGAAAAATAGGTATAGAATTATGATTTGAAAGCTCAAAACAAACAACACACTCAAATCAATGGGTAGAACTATAATTCGAAACTCTTACCAAACATATTTCAAATCATAATTCCAAAACTCAAACTCAAAATACAACTTGATTATCAAATCATAATTCTAAAACTCTACCAAACGCAACATTAAAGTTTGTGTTATGGATGGCTTCCAAATAAGAAACTATGGTTTATTTCTAATGAAAAAATTATGAAGGTTTAGGTTGAGTTTGGTAATCTTCAAAGCTTTCATTCTTTTGACAACAGGAAGCGGGAGAGAGAGAGAGAGAGAGAGAGAGAGAGAGAGAGAGAGTTTTCATTTACCACTCATTTAAAATGTGTGACCAATGCATATGCTATTCTTATTTTCATCATATTCTGAGTCCATGGGCAAGATGGCCACCCTCAAATGTTCAATCAACTGAGTGATAATCCCATGAGGGAATCAAGATTAGTGACATTTCATAAGATCCACAAATGTCCTTCAGACAAGCACCTCTATGCCCGAAAGAGGTCCAGGACGGAGTTGCAGAGGCAAGAGACACGGGAAAGAGTAGTGAGAAGAGGTATAAGTACGTCCAAACTTACAAAAATGATGAGATGGTAAACATAATGCCAAGGGAAAAGAAAAACCTAGAGATGTAGATTAGTAAAATGTCTCATTAACTCCAACCTGGTTAAATTGTTAACCAAATAAAATAAAATAAAAATTGGTCTGAACAACACTGATGATGACAATTCTCTCTCCTGTGACATCACGGGAGAATCTTGCGTCTCCGGCGTGGAGTCTCTCGCTTCACATACATTTTCTCCATTTCATTCAAAGGTCTGCTGGATCCATCTGCCACGCTCATGAACTTCCATCCGCCACCATTTCCACGCTTGCCCCGAGGCCCCATTTTCTCAACCATGATACTCCAGCCCTCATCAGGACGACGCCTGCTATACTTGTGGCATTTCACCTTCCCCGCCATCTGTATACACAAACAAAACCCCCATCATCAAAAGTTTCTATAGAGGATGGGATATGGGAAGAAATTGAAAATTTTACCTTCATTTTGTTGAAGTTCATCCTTTGGACGAATTCCTGATATAACATCTCATCTTCTTTCATTGATATCTCGTAATGAACTTCATCTGGGTCCCTAGTGGTGCCATCCCAACCCTCAGGCATTACCTTGAAATCTGGTTTGTAGGGAAGAGAAGCAACATGAAATTCTCTGTCATGGGAATTGAAGAATCTGCAAGAAGAAAGAAGTTAAAAAGCTACAAAGAACACTATGATAACTTGCATTGCCAAGCAGAGAATGCTAAAAGAATAGCTTATTCTTTGGAAGAAAGAACCATCCCATTCCAGAACATGTCCTGGCAAACATGAATGCCACCACAACAATCTCATGCAGAAGTAACATAAATGCTTATAAGAATATCTACACTAGGGCTGTGTTTGATTTGTGGAGAGGGGAGCGGGATTGGACTAAACCGGGCCAGGATAAAAAATCACATGCCAACTTTTATCCCGCATATGCAGGAGTATTCTGTCGGGGGAAGACAATTAATCAGGGTATAACTCTTGCAAGTGAATTATTAACATGCCCCATTCCCGCCATAACCTAGCAAAACGAAGATAAACCCACAGAACTACACATAAAAACTCCGCAAATTGTAACTAGAATCATATCAGTTGTAGAAAAAGGGGGGAAGGGATAATAATATATATATATAATACAAATTGCATTATGTGAATGGACAAACACAAAGATAACATATGTGTTCAGCAATGAATCACCTATCATCAGTAGGCATGGAGAAAAAAAAATTAGAATGCACCAAGATGATTAATTGCAGCATGTTTGCGTGGGAGATTTATCCAAGCAATTATCCATTTCAACTTTTCAGTACTACTCATTAGTATTAGGATAAGAACTAAAAATCTAACAGGGACCTGTACCAAGGGCAAAACCTTCATTAAAATTACCATGCCCAACCCTCATCAGCAGTCCATCAAAGCAGAAGACACTTGCTCCAGGAAACTCCAGCTCAAGCTTTACTCTGCAGCTTGTTTGACAAACTTCGACCTCTCTGCGTGTCATTTTCTAGGGCAGGTGTCTCTGCTATCACTGAGATGTCTGGACTTTCTAAAAGTCTGTAAATAGACTTGTAATTTCTAAAAGAGAATTAATATCGCCATACCAGAAGAAGACATCTATGCTATCTTTTTTATCTTTTCTTTTCTTTTTTCTTTTGATAAGTCACATCTATGCTCTCTGTTTAAGAGAGGAATAACATAGTTCTTCATCTCTCACTTCCTCAGGAAACTTGTCTTTTCTACGTTGATAAGTATGATTCACACCCATGTCCCATAGAAGAGACATCAAACCTGGAGGGGGCAGAAGATGCCATTCAAGCTAACAGCTGGTTGTCCAATTAATCAATGCAAATTATTCTCACTTTTTGAAAATATTTTTAAAAGAATTTAGATAGAGAACTAAGGGGTTGGTGATAATGGCTGGAGTAAACAATGAAGATAACGGGGCACAAATTAGTACAGAAGAGAAAAAGAAATTCAAAATAAAATTACACACAATTGCCACACCTGGGATAATTTTACCTAGAGTTCATGACGTATATTCTCCAAAAAGGGAAAAATGGGGGAAATGGGAAAGCAAAATATCTATAAAGCAGAGAAACAAAGGTGGCGTTTGGTAGAATTTTAAAATTATGATTTGAGAATAGAGTCGTATTTTGTGTTTGTGAGTTTTAGAATTATGATTTGAGTGTGGAAAATTTGTTTGATTATGAGTTTTAAATTGAGTTTGAAATTTTTGATGTGACATGATATTTGATTAAAAAACTTACAACTCAAAACCAAACACACAACCCAAAATTCTATTCAAAGCTCATAAAAAATTTTAAAAAAATTTTAAAAAAATTCAGAAAATATTTTTTATTTAAAATATAAAAATAACAGGTGCCAAAAAAAAAACACGAATACTATTCCGGTCAACCGGCCGGACGTCCGGGAGGATGACCGGGTAGACGTGTTTTCAAAAGTGGGTGTGGAATCAATTTTTGAAAACTCTAACCAAACACCACACTCAAACCAAGGGTGGAATTGAGTTTTGAAATCTCCACCAAACACAGCCAAATATGTTCTTAAATGATTAATGAGCCAATTAAGCAACTACTTAACAAGTAGTTCGCATACAGAGTAATTCTAATGGAAATGATCAATATGAAGTAATACAACTTTCAAATGAATTGTTAAAATGCTACAAGGGATCCCATAGGTAGGAGCATCCATAAGTAAAAGAATCGCTTTTTTAAGTCTTAGACTATCCTCTCATGGTTATTGGCAAATGGAAAAGATTAGATATATTAGAAACTCCTAATATTTCGAATATTTTTCACACTCACATAAATAAGGTTGCAATGAGTAAAAACTGACAAAATCCTAGAAGGAAAAAAAAGGCATCAGGAATGCAAAAAGGTTCAAATAACTGTCATCTCAATATCTCTAAGCATCGAGGTTAGCAATCCTTAAATTCAAAATTGCTTTTCTTTCTACACACATTATAGTAAAAAGAGATTGGCAACTTTTCAAATGAAATAACAACTGCATCTGCAACTCTAATATCAATCCAACATCCACTAAACTAGGTAACATTATCAAGCCAAGCTTAAATTAGAATCTAAAATAATTTTATGCAAACTTTGAGAGCTTACTCAGGGCAAGTGTCTAGCAAGAGCTCAACAGAGTCATCCAGAGGGTGCCCAAGCTTTTTCTCCTCTTCCTCCTCAAGTTCTTTCAGCCACAAAATCGCATGCACCCTCTGCCTCATAATTCTGTAATCTCGAGCTAACTTCTCGACGGTATATAATTCTGGGTTCTCCTTGTGAAGCCGATACATTTCAGCCTTCTCAGAGTCCTTCAGATATGCACCTCTTGCTCCAGGCTCCCTCACTTGCTTCATCAATACACTCATTTCCCGCATCCTCTCACCCCATCCATCAACAAAGGCTTTGCCCTTGCGGTTCTCCTCCTCCAGTTGCTTCAAATGGTCCACTTCTTGAGAAGCTGTTGATGCAAACTGAGGCACAACATTGTCTCTGGCAACAGCAGCAGGAGCGGTCACCTGATGACCAACCACCTCTCCATCAAAATGCTCCTTGGTCAATCCTGTCGACCATGACGAGGCAACATCCCAACCCAAATCATCACCAGTAGGCGTAGTTCCACCAATTTTCTTCCCCCATTCACCGTCCTGGTCTGCACCCCCATCAGGCTTTGTTGACAACATTCGAGAATTAAGAAAAACCTTCAGATTTGATGTGTTTGTCCCATTTTTCAATGTGCTGGTGCTTGGAGCAGCAGAAATTTGGGATATAACACGCTGCAAAATCCGCATCTCCACAGTTATATTTTGGCACTATATCCTGTGAATAGAATAACTGAAAAATAAATTATGAGCTCCCAAGGCGACCGTAAAATCTCATAGAGGCATGCTGTTCGTTTGGTCTTAATTAAAAACCTAGAATATAAGCAATCTGATAGGCCGAGTCTCATACATATAATTCACAAAACACAACCACAATTTTATTTTTTATTTTTTTTTTATGAATAAAAAACACAACCACATATAACACAATGCAATATAGCCGAGATTGGCAGAGATTTTGGATATAATGCATATCAGAGCTCCGTATTGCCACTATGTCCCAGAATTACATAGGCAAATAGTTTACAATGACTACAAAGAATAACCACTAAATTTGGGATAGAGAACCATTTGGTATTCAAAAAGACAGAGAAAAAGAACAAAATAAACAAACATTGAACCCTATGTTTGTCTCTATTGTTTTGGGGTAATGATATATGCAAGTTATTACATTTGTGGGGTTGATCCTATCAGAGCCATAACTATAAAAATAAAAATAAATAAAAACGAGTTATAACCAAACATCACATAAGCTATAACTAAAATAATATCGCAACCAATATCACAATGAGTAATAACTAATACTAACACCACAATGTGTATAACCAAGTCATAATAAAGTCATAACTTACACTCCAATAGGTCATAACCAAAGACCTCAAAGGTTGTAACTAAGGGGGCATATAGTTCACACCCCCAAACAATTTCCCATTGTTTTGTTCCAACAAAGAACCAAACCTTACAAGATCAGGAAGAATTTCTATATTTGGAGCCCAAAATACTATTAAAAAAAAAAAAATCCGTTATATATATTCAACACACTATTGAGCACCCAAACAAGGAACAAACAAAATGCATAGAAGACTGCAGCTGCACATCGCATATAAATTTTGTTTTTTTCAGTTTATAAAGAACTGAGAAAATAATTCAAATTAAACCCCCCAAAAAACAAACCAAACTTAGATTAGCTACTGTATTTTGAGACCCAAACATCTAAAACAACCAAAAAAATAATAATTATAACTTATGGTAGATGCACACACACATATATATACACACACATATATGTATGACTATTGACAGTATTTAACACTATAATCAACTCAATCAAGAAAACAAAACAGTAATAAACCCTAAATCATACACAATTTGGTAAACAAAACTTGAAATTGAGACAAACCTTTAAGCTTTTGTAATGCTCAGAGGAATCGCTTGAACCCTAGCGATGTTGAATCAGAGAGAGAGAGAATGGTGATCTTCAGTAAGGGGCCTGAACATTGGGCCTAAGAATGAAGAGTTCAGTAACATAGAGAAAGAGGGAGGAGTTAATTTAGGGCTGGACTTTGGGCCGACAGCCCATAAATCTATCTATGCCGGCCCATTATTTATAGGTCTTGCCATTTCTTTGTTTTTATATTTAAATGGGATTTTCAAATAAATGACCTTTTATTTGTAAGGATTCTGAAAGATAACATACGTTTTAAATATTAATATTAAAAAATAATCAGCATGTTTAGTCTCAATTTTCTAAATTTAATTTTTTTAAAATTAAGTTTTTTGTTTTTCATTTTTTTTTTATTTTTAGTGAATATTTTTTAAATTTTAAGCAATTTTTTTTTTACTTTTTTAGATGTACCTTACTTAGATGTATCTAAATAGTAAATTATTTGTGAAAAAATAATTTAAAAAATTAATAAATATATAAAAATATGAAAAATGTACTGAATTTTTGTATTTTTTTGTATTTTCGGTATTTAGTGAATTTTTTAAAGTTTTTTTCACAAATATTATACTTTCTAAGTGTATTTATGTTAGGTGTGTCTAAAAAAATTGCTTAAAATATTAAAAAAAAATCAGTGAAAATAAAAAAAATATGAAAAACAAACTAATAGAATTTTTCTGAAAAGTGAATTCTAAAAGCTGGAAACAAATAATATTCAAAAGTTTATTTTTTTTAATTTCTTACATCGCATATATAGCATTAAAATTATTCTTCTCAAATTTTTATCTTCCTTCCTACGTGGTGCTTTTTGGAACGGAAAAACTAGTCTAACATCTCTCTTCAACTTTACGTAGTAGGAGAGGTCATAATAATTTTTTTGTTAGTTAAGGTCCATATTCGTTTTTTACATTGTAAAATACCTAATTCATAAAATACATTGATTTTGATTTGAGAATTGAAGATCTTTTTTGCTATGTTGATAGAGATTGCAAAGAGATTGGGTTTTGTTTCTGATTTCAATGGTAATTGTGTAGGGATTTCAATTTTGATTTCAATTTGATTTGTATGTAAGGATTTCGATTTCAAATTAAATTTTCGAGTTGATTTTTGATCGTGTTGATGGAGATTGCGTACGGATTGGGTTTTTTTTTTTGTTGTGTTGATAGAGATTGCGTAGGGATTGGATTTTGATTTTCGATTTTGATGGAAATTGCGTAAGGATTTCGATTTTGATTTTGATTTGATTTGTATGTAAGGATTCCAATTTCAAATTAGATTTTCGAGTTAATTTATGATCACGTTCGTTGTTCGTTGTTCTAGTGGAGTTGATTTAAAGTTGTTCGTTGTTCTTTGTTCGTTGATTTTTTATCAGTAAATTTCTCTAACTACATTTTGCAGACAAATTTTATATGCAAGTCAGATTACAAGTGTGTGATGGCCAAAGAAGATCGACATGCTATAGAAATTTCGGAGAAAATCAAATGTGTTAGAGAAATCATCATGCAAGTAAATTTATCTGGCTACATTTGCAGAGAAATTCCAGAGAAAGTCAAATGTATTAAAGAAAATCAACATGCAAATAAATTTCTCTAACTACATTTGTAAAGAAACTGCAGAGGAAATCAAATGTGTTAAAGAAAATCAACATGCAAGTAAATTTCTCTGACTACATTTGCAAGGAAATGTTATATGCAAGTCAGATTGCAAGTGTGTGATGGCCAAAGAAGATCAACATGGCAGAGAAATTTTAGAGAAAATCAAATGTGCCAAAGAAATCAACATACTCTGACTACATTTACAGAGAAATTTCAGAGAAAATCAAATGTGTTAGAGAAAATCAACATGCAAGTAAATTTATATTTGCAGAGAAATTTCAGAAGAAATCAAATGTGTTAGAGAAAATCACCATGCAGGTAAATTTTTCTTACTACATTTGCAGAGAAATTTTATATGCAAGTGTGTGATAGCTAAAGAAAATCAACATCGTAGAGAAATTTCAAGAAAAATCAAATTTTCCAAAGAAATTAACATGCAAGTGTGTAATGTGTCCAGTGAAAATCAAATGCACAAGAGAATAAGTTTTTTTGACTACATTTGTAAAGAAACTTTATATACAAGTCAGAGAAATTTCATAAGCACAAGAGAGTATTAAGTGTGTAAAATGTAAAGTGACTAGAGCAAATCTACATCTTAGAGAAATTCTACACACAACTAGAGAAATAACAATTGTGTGTGATGACCAAAGAAAATTAATATGCTAGAGAAATAAGTGTGTGATAGCCAGAGAAATTTCATGCATGAACATACACACACATGAACACACAAACAGACTCAAAGAAATTTCAAAGGGATTGTGATATATTCAAAGAAATTACAGTGAAAAACAAACAAGCCAAAGAAATCACTGTTAATTCAAATTTTCATATTTAAAGATTATGGGGGCGGATGTACGGATGTCCAAAGAAATTTTTGAATTTGTCAAAGAAATTTCAAGATGAAACCCTAATTGCGAACAATGATGAACTGAAATGAAGATGAACTGCCTTAAGGATGAATGGTGAAAATGCGTCAGAGAAATTTGGTTCGGCGGTGAGGTTGAAAATGCTTTCACAAATTTTGCTATCGATCGTGAAGATGAAACCCTAATTTCACTGTTGATTGTGAAGATGATGAACTCGATCATGGAGACGATGAACACGCTCATGGAGAGGATCAGTTGTCGGAAAAAATGGAAGCTAAATTTCTCTATTGATGGTGAAGGGTATTTTGGTCCAAAAACTGAATACAAAACACGCCTTTTTTTTTCCAGGGACCTGAGCTACTATATTTCTTTTTAGTGTCATTTATCCTCTAAATTCATATTATTATGGACTTTAAAAAACTTTCCCCTTTTAAAACACTCTAAACTTTTCTTTTCTTTTTTTTAATTTTGCCTGAGGAAATTACCAAAAAAAAACTCAGGAGTTTTACTTTTATAACAAAACTAGCAGTTAACCCGTGTAATACACAGATTAAAATATATAATAATCTTAACCATATCCTTTTATAAAAGTGTTATTTAAATAAATATATAATAATTTTAGATAAATTATTTATGTGTATTTAATATTTTAGCCCTACTGTGCTATAAAAATATAATTTAAATAAATATATATAATAATTTTATACAATATTAAATTATAACATAGTAAAAGAAATACTGATTTTGATAATGTTAGCTCCATCATAATATAAAAATATTATTTAAATAAATATATGTAATGATTTTGTATGATTACATGTATGATTTTGTATGATTACAGATTAAATATTGTTGGTTTTTTGGCTTTCGAAGGTTATTATTGTAATTGCGAGCGTGCCAGTAAGGATCAATCAGTCATTACAGAAAATTAATTGCCAACCAATTATCAGACGATTGTGTTTTAGTTCTTTCAGCCTCAATGAAGAGGATTTTTACTGGTGGCTTGATTTAGGAGAATTAAGCAAAATAACAATTAAATGAAGAACAGTTGAAGTATTTCATTAAAATGAAAAACTTACAATGATCCAAACTCAGCCTCATAGAGGTTTACAGCAACAATCTACTTGAAACTACTTCTATGAACGAAATGCAGTGCAGGAATTTAAAGTACAGGAAATGTAAAACTGAAAAGGAAAATAAGTATAATAAGACTGGTTTTTTGGATCTGAGTCTAGGGGTTTTTTCTGGGGCCTTCTCTGTTATTTATACTGCTCAAGGATGACCATCGAACTGCATTTCTAACCGTCGAACTGCTCCTCCATGATCGCTGATCATGTTGCCTCAAGATTAGCTTCATTACGCCATTACTTGCAGTTTGGCTTCCCTCCTAAATTTGAATTTAAATTTGAAATGTGAGTAACCGTTGAATCCACATCACCTTGCATCTCTTTGTTGATCCACTGCTACTCAGATCTCGTAATAACCAATACTAACTGCCACATGTACGATCAGGATCGAAGACTTGAATAGTCTTCCTATATTATCCTTATTTTGCCACGCGTCGAATTGTAATTGGCTTGTACAAAATATGTAGCCAACAAATATACGTATGATTTTGTAATGATTTACCCTTTAGAGGTTGTTTGGAGTGTCCTAAATAAGTGCACTTTTTGTCTTTTTGAACTAAAAAGTAGAGGAAAAAAATATGGATGTTTGGGTGAACTTTTTGACTTTTAACGAAAAAATGTGTATTAAAATATTGTATAAAATTATAAAATTACGAAATTACCCATTGCTGACACAAGCAGCAGTACTGCGCAGTGCACTTTCTGTCTCTTTTCAAATTTTTTTTTTATGGCATGTGTGGCTACAAGTGTGCCACGTTTTCAAACCACTTGGGATGTGTGGCTGCACAGTTTTGTGCAGCGCTGTTTTGCTCCTCTTTTTTTTCAATTGACAGATTTCCCGCCAAAAAAGAGGTAAATAGTATGAACTTTTTTGTTTTTTTAATAATTTTTTGACTTTTTAAATTTTTTTGATGATGCCAAATCAGCCATTATAACATAATAAAGGAAACACTAATTTTGACATTAAAAATGATAGTAATAGTTATAAAATTAAGTGAAAAGAGGGCATATGCACGGGAGAAAAAAAAATTAAAAGTAAAACACTACTTTTAATATATGAGCTGTGCTAGGGGGCTCGAATTTGGAGCCCCCGAATCCCCCGAAAATGAAGAGACGCAGAAGAATGAAGGAAGAAGAAGGAAGAAGAAGAAGGAAGGAGAAGAAGAAGGACTGGAGGGGGCACTATCAACCGGCGGAGGCAGAGCAGAGACGGAGGATCGGCGACGAGCTGTGATCGGCGACGAGCAGAGACGGAGGCAGAGCAGAGACGGAGGATCGGCGATCGGCCGACGAGCTGTGAGCTGCGACCTGCGACGATCGGCGAGCTACGACCTGCGACCTGCAACGATCGGCGACCTGCGACCTGCGACCTGCGACGAGCAGCTCCCTCCCCTCCCTCTCCCTCTCCCTGTCTCAGACCAGCATGAAGAAGAAGGAAAAAAAAAAAGGAAATGCCCAAAACGACGTCGTTTTGGGCATTTCGGGGGATTAGGGGTGAACTTTTTCGAGCTCTCAAACATTTCTCTTAATATATATATAAAATAATAATCTTCATCTTCAATGAACCAAATACAAAAAATATAAAACCAGAAGAAATGTTGAAAAACTTACAACAGTTGAAGAAGTAACCCAATACATAATCTACAACGATCTCTGAATATATATTTATTGCCGATTTCTTCTAGTGAGTTGTGATTGTATAGAATAATATAGGGAAGATTTGTACAATTAAAATATAATACATACAGTATTTGTAGTTAGATTTAATGAAAAATACAAATTAGATTTATCAAATAAGTATTTCTCAGTAATAGATTCTTTATAAAATTGGTTGAGTGTAACGGGTTTGTGGATTTGTTAGAGTAGAAAGAAATGAGAGCGGCTAAACCTCTATGTAAATAAAACAAACGTATTTTGAGGTGGTTTTTTTTTTTTTTAAAAAAGATTTTATAATGTGTCACTTAAGAAAAGAAAAAAATATTACTTATCTACATTATTATATATGTGAGCACATGACTTGGTGTTTAATAGTGTAGTGACTTCTCCTTCTGTCACATGGCAAATTGTCCTATCCTAAAATAAAAAAATATTATTCAAAGACATGAGCAAGATTCGAATCCAAGATTTTAAATTTCATTAAGAACACTCTTACTATTTAGATAACATACATATAATGATATTAATTTTTTATTATTTGTTTTTATGCTTACTTAGATATATAAGATAAATTTTTAATTTTGTCAAGTTAAACCCTATTCTTTTAATTTGTTTTTAATAGAAATCATTCGTCTATTTCTTTTAAGTAAAATTGATGAATAAAATGATATTTTAGTCATAAACTCAATGAAAAATAATATTTTGAACATTTTATATTTATCTACATTAAACATAAAATGAATGGTGTATTTTCCAAACATGTTTATCGTTTATTTTTTAGGAGACAAAAGTAATAAAATAAAAATATTACGATTATAGAATTGATCTATTTTTTTATAAAGAATATACATTGATGCCTATAAAATAAATTAATCAAATCATTAAAATGAAACTCGGGATCAGTCTTACAATCCTCTCAAACTTGAGAAAGCTCATAAAACTCCTATCTTCTTTTTTTTTTTATTCAAGTGAAAATAGGATAGGATAAAATATTGTTTACAATAAAGAGAGAGACTTATTGACTTATTTCTATCACATCATTTCTATACTTTTTCATATATTTTTTCATAATAAATTTAAAAAAATAAAAAAAATAAGCCATAGCTTAGTCCCTCTCAAATAAAAAAAATAAGCCATAGCTTAGTCCCTTTCAGAGAACATCACCACCACCATATCTTTGACATTTTAGAGAAGTTTGGATGAGAAGAAGACACATATACATGAAAGACAGATAAAAAAAAACAATATAATATGTATTCCTCCAACCCCACTCCCTCATGAATAATAATCCCTTACCAACCAGATTGGTTCAGTAAATAAAACTTTCGAATTCGTCGTTCAAGGTTTGGGTTCGAATTTTCATAACCTCTTATTATGATTAAACATACTCTTTAGTGCCTGAAATCCTCAAGAGCCTAAGCTTTGGCCCCGACGTAGATGCGGTGAGATTCCCTACAGATGTGCTATAAGTGCTAAGAGATAATGCTCCCTGATAGATATATTAGAATAGTCCATCTCCATATCCATTTATGAATAATAATAAATAAATAAAAGAATAATAATCCCTTGCCTCATCTCCGTTTTTTCTACTGTCCTTTTAGGACATGCTTTTCACAGCTATCAACAGATCAGATTAGATTTTGCAACTTGTGTGGTGGAACAATATCAAATTGCTTTACGGTTAGGTATTTGCTAGGACCACTAGTGTTAGGTCATACTCTATAAAAAGACATGTTTAGACACTCAAAGAAATAACTGAATTTTAATGGGATAGTAAAAGAACCAAAAAAAAAATTGGTGTATGTTTGGTATATAAAAAAAATTTGCACCATGCAGAGAAAAAGAGTTACTCCTTATAAAAATAAGAATAGTTTTTCACTGTCGTACTTATTTGAGATTTTTCCTATTCCAAATAAGCAAAAATAATTAAAATTTTGAGATACAAGAATAAAATAAATAAGCCTGGGAATAAATGTAGACTAAAATAGAAAGAGAGAGAAAAGGATATTATGTATCCTAAAAAAGGTCAAAACAAAAGAACACGGGTGAGGACATGTAAAGTTGGAGGGATTCAAAGTAATTTTTAAAGAAAAATGCTTAAGATTTCTATTTTTTGAAAATCTCACAATTCCCTTTAGATTTCTACCATTGATATTTGAATGGGGCCCACTTATGTGTGGGGCCCACGACATCAATGGTAAAGATCTAAAGGAGTTGTGAGGGTCTTCAAAAAATGAGAATCTCAATCATTGTTGATTTTTAAATGTTTATGACTACATAGTTGAACTTCCTTGTAATAGGTCAAATGCTCTTATTTACCCAATTTTTTGGTAAGGAAATTAGTTCAAGGAAAAATTATCACAAATAAAATTGTATTAGTTTTATCTTTTTATATCATTTCTAAAAAAGGCATATTTGTATGATTTTCAAAATTAATAAAATTAATATGTACGAATTTATTGAGAAATCAAATAATATTCATTAATAATTAAAAAAGTTTTGAATATAATTAACCCTATTTATATTTGAATAACCAAACTTATTGTTATGGGAGGTGAGATAAGAATATTTAATACAATGGATCAACTAGTAAGATATGAAAATGCCAAAGTAAAAGCTGGTACAAACTTGTTAATTAGGGATGTAAGTTGATAAAAGTTGGTCTTGACCAATGTGCATATAATAATAAAAAAGACAAATAATAATAATAATTAATATAAGGTAAAAGGGTCCCACAAATAAATGGAATGAGGGACCCATGGATCCAAATCTTGTGAAACCACAAAGGACCAATTGACTTTTTTAAAAGAGACAAAAAAATATTTTAAAAAAATTATTCAATTATGATAGGATTTAAAAGGCATGGAATATGACCCAACAGGACGGCCCATTTCTCTTTTTGCCCCCCACACAATGCTCTTCTTATCTCTTCAACATCTATCCTGTTTTTTCATCCCAAAGTAAAAGGTAAAGGCATCATGGTTTTCTTATTGTTTTTTTCATTTCTTCATTTCGTTTTTTAAGTTTGTTTTCGAATCTTAGATTTGTGCAGAAGGAAAAAAAAAAATTGATTTATTCTATTTTTTTTTTTAATAACTCAGTATTCAGTCTATTGGATTGACTAATTTGGGAACTAATTTCATTGTCTACTTGTAAGAATTCCAATTAAAACCGAAACAAAATTTTATATAGATTGACCTTAAGAATTCTACTAATTTTTTAGAGTGACTAAAATAAATTATTTTGATTCAATATAAATTTACTAAATTAGTTAAGGTTTAAAATAATTTTTTGTTTATTTAATTAACTTTTTAATCACAATCAAATGAAATCTTAGAATCTTTAATTATTTGAGTTAATAGGGCTTTGATAGGTGCATTTAGTTCATGACTACAGTCACAGAATGTTGAGCTCCAGTGTGTGCTTTGTCTTCAACTAAAAATGATTGATCCTGTCAATAATTGTTATCTTGTGTATATGCCTTTCATTTCATTTTTAGTAAATTATGCTTATTTCTCCTAAATAATGAATAAATTATAAATAATTTCATAATTTCGACTTAATTGAGTTGTACTCTCTTAAAAATAAATTTTATAAAATTTTTGTCTATATCCATTAGAACATCTCCAATTGTTCATCAGATATTTTATTAAATTTGAGTAAAAATTTGATCTGATACGATACACTTTAACCGTTTCATCAAATCCGGCCGATTATCTATCTAGAGTAAATTTTCATCAAATTTATCCAAAAATCGGTTGTATGGGAGGATGTGTGGCCTAACAGTCACTTACAAATTTGATAAAAGGATAAATGTTCACTTCATTTGATGAAAAAAGTATTATTTCTTTCATTTGATACTAAACTGATAAAATAGTTAGAATACCATTTTTATTAATTTTTCATCAAATTTAAATTTGATAAAAGATCTAATAAAGAATTGAAGCTGGCTATACAAATGTAAAAATGATGCCTATATTATTTTTTAGACTAAAAACCTATTTTATTCTTTGTGCCATTTTGGGAACATGGTAAAAAGCCACGTTTTTGGACAAAATATCAAAAAACGTGGCTGCCAAAAACGCCAGAAAAGCCATTTGGCAAGTGCCAAAAACGCAGCCGTAAAATTATAAATTAAGGCCTATGAAAAAAAAAAAAAAAAAAAATCTCTTATGTTGAATAAGGGTATTTTGGTCATTTTAATTTGATTTGACACCATAAATAAATATTAAACTAAAAAGCAAAAAGCCAGCTTTTTACCAACTTCCCAAATCACTTCCAAAAAAGCCAAAAAACTTGATAAAAAGTCAAAAGCCAATTTTTTACCAACTTTCCAAAACAACCCTTTATCATCCATGAGTCCAAATATCATCTCCATCCAAACACTCATATAGTATTTTTGAATAATGCACATAGACAACAATACACTCATATTCTATGTTTGAATAATGCACATAGTTGACGCAACAATGATGGTTAGGTAAGGTCGTTTTTTACACAAGTGCGTACTTAAATATAAAGATAAATTATAAATATATTTTTTAAGATTTATTTAAAATATAAATTATTTTTTTTGATTTGAAAAATATTTAATTTATTTAAAATATAAATTATCTTTTTTGATTTGAAAAATTATAAATATTTTCTTATTAAAAAAATTTACTCAACAAAATTAATTTTAAAAAATAAAATTTCTTACTCTTCTAAACATTATAAAATTACTTAAATAATTAATTAAAATAAAATTTTAATATTATTAAAAATTATTAATTTACTTAATAATTTATTAATAAAGATGACAATTTATCATAAAATTAAAAATTTAAAAGGCGAAATATAATTTTTAAAACTATATAAAATAAATCAGATTTTAAACAAATTTTAAAAATATATTTATCATTTATCCTAAATAATAAAATATCGGCGAATAATAGTAATTTTGTCACTTCCATTATCACCATTAAAGTTGCTCTTTTTCTATTTGTCTTTTTCCTGGTGAACTATTTTGGTTTTTTCATATGCATTTCGAAAACCTCACGAGACAACTTTGGACTGAAAATTTTAAATTAAAAAAAAAAAAAAAGAAAGAGAAGAAGAAGAAGAAAGAAAGGAAGGAAGAAAAGAAGAAGAAGAGACATGAGTCGACACTAATCTTTCATGACTTCTTGTCATGCTTTCGTTCATTTAAACAATAGCAGGTCAAACATTAAAATTTAACTCAAAATTCTAAAGTTGATGGACTTAACATGACCCAATTTACAAAAAAAGATCTCAACCTAAACATTACTTTCGAGCATCTATACAACTTGCTAATACTGCAAAAAATATTTGCAGTATATTCCTTTCTTTTCTTCCCTTTTTTTTCTTTTCAATCCTATCTAAGTACCCATCAACTAAACAAAAAAGCTACAAGTTGGAGAAAACACATAAAATAAAAATAAAAATAAAGGAAACAAATGATATTTTTACACTTTGAGACTCTGGTCCTCACTTTCCTTTGATTCCTTCATAATTTCACCAATCTTTTGACTAGGACCCCCATCTCCTTCAGCATCAAAGCTAGCATGAACACTGTATAGAACATATACAAGCACTGCAAGAGCTGAAAAGAATCCGAACCTCACATAGGATGGCCCATCAAGAGAACCCAATAAGAAAATGTTGAGGAAGATTGAGATAGATGGTATCCATGGCATCAGAGGGACCCCCCAGAACTCGGGTTTTCGAGCTTGTGGGACTACACAATGAAACAGTTGTACCACAGCGATGGCAATTACAGTGCAGATACCGAGCACAAACCCCTTGGGCTTGCCAGGCGGAGCAAATTGCCAAATCATGGTGAATATGATTGATGTGAAGGAGAAGCAAAATAAAAAGGACAACGTAGGCCGTGGATTTGTTGTCCCCACTGAGACATAACGTCTGTAGATTACAGCATTTGCCACCATGTAGAAGACAAAGAGTGTGCCGATGGATACTAGGTTGAGGAGTACATTTAGATCGGTGAAAAGGGCAATTGCAGCTGTGCAGAGTCCTGAAAAGGAATATGTAGAACAATGCTTATATGTACACAACAGGGCTAGAAGATTAAGAACCTAACAATCTTTATATGCATAAAGATCACACTCCTAGTTGAGGATATTATTGAAACAAGTCAAGTGGCCACAGAGCAAGAATGAAAAAAATTCAAAACTTTCCATTATGAGAGGCAGCCCATCACTAAAGACTTCCAAGTGAATACCCTTGATTCTTGAAGGGATTGAAGTGAAACAATTTCTAGTGGCACTCTTATTAGGTCATTTTCAGTGGATTACTTCAGCCAGATAAGACCACCCAAAATGGAAATTCTAAAAGCAAGGCATAGTTCTACAATTGGTTCTGAGAAAATTCACAAAACCAAATTCACAAAACCCAAGTCATGTAGATCAATCTGGCAACTGGTTAATATATTCAAGCTTAAATGGAGCCAATGAAATCAAATACAAGCAACTACGGCCAACTTGCAAATACAGAACATCATTTGCAACATTATTCTGAAAGATTTTTTCTTTTTCTAAGAAAATTCACAAAATCCAAATACATCAATGTGCCAACTGCCTAATATATTAAGCTTAAACAGTGCCAATGAAATCATGCAAATAGGGCTAAAGCAGAATCACATTTATAAACATGATTCAGAAAGACACTTTTCCAGAAAATTTTTTTACAAAACCCGAATCAATCTGGCAACAGGCTAATATATTAAGCTTAAATTGTGCCAATGAAAAAAAATATATGCAAATAGGGCTAGAACCTCATTTATAAACATGATACTGAAAGATACTATTTGGGAGAATTCACAAAACCCAAATCCATCTGGCAACTACAATCAAATATAAGCAAGCAGGACCAAATGTAGAACACCATTTATAAACATGATTCTAAAAGATAATTCTTTTTAGGAAATGCTAAAAACAGCCCTAGTATTGGGAAATGTATATAAAGTGTATTTTGATATGTAAAGAATGAACAAAAATATGTAAAGGTGTTTTGAAATATGTAAAATGCGTATTATGATTATAACTATTTTGACTTTGTGTTGTCTTATTGACAGAACTTACAGGTGTTATTAGTAAAGACCCATTCTTTTTAAGGTATTTGCATCCTAAAAAGATAAGGTCACCAATTGTAAAAGTCTTGCTTGAATGCATGATTCCCGTGGAATCTGTTGCAATGAATCACTACTTTTATCTCTTTATGTCATATTTTCTTCCCAAGCACCCACAACAACACCGGTATTTGCATCCTAAAAAAAATAAGGTCACCAATTGTAAAAGTCTTGCTTGAATGCATGATTCCCGTGGAATCTGTTGCAATGAATCACTACTTTGATCTCTTTATGTCATATTTTCTTCCCAAGCACCCACAACAACAACACACACCAGCCCCCCCCCCCCCCCCCCTTCTTTTCTCAGATTATTGCATTAAAAAGAGCAAAGAAACAAAAGCAAGTAATTAAATGACAGCATCAATAAGGAGTACATAATGCTAAAATATTTATATTTTCAATACATTCTTTACATATCCCAAAACACTTTATATATTTTTACACATTTTAATATACTTTATACACATTTTCAATCTTAACAAAAGCACAAAGTATTTTTCCAAAATTAAATCACATTAAAATATTAACAATGCACACGACAGCACAATGAAAATTATGATAGCTCGTTGTTATCGGCTCATTGTCATGACCTGTATTCTTGTTATTTTTTTATGTTTTATTTGACTTTTGACTTTCTAATTAACACAATATTCTTGTTATTTTTTTATGTTTTATTTGACTTTTTTATATTTTTTTATGTTTTATTTGACTTTTACTAAATAGGCATTAGGATATTACATTCCTATACCTGTTTGGACTTGAGCTTTATTTAAGGGAAAACTACAATTGAGTGTAAATTTATAAAAGAAAAGAAAAAACCAAAAAAACAATGGCAAACTTTATTAATATTAATAATTAAAATTCTAAAAAATTCACGTATCTATAAATATTTTTTCAAAAAACCACTAAATTATAATTCCCCCTTATTTAACATTTAAAATAATAATAATAATACTAATAATAATAATAATAAAATCATGATTGATAACTCGAATTTCATCTTATCCCGAATGACTCGAACTTTGGCTTGCTAGTCGACCGGCTAATCATCCAAAAAGAAGGTTGACAGTCGCCATCGACAAGGTGACAATCACGATAGACAAGTATTTCACCAATCGTCCGGATGGTCGACAAGAACAAATTCGGACCAGCAAGTTCAATTCAAGCGGGGTCCGAAGCTTTATTCCTATCAATTTATATTGAAAAAAAAAAAAAACTGACTTTTGGGCTCTGCTGTACTTGTAAGGGCCCCTGGCCAAAAAAAAACTCGAAATCAAGGGGACCCGAATGCTGATTTGGGTGGCCCATACGGTGGGACCAAAGAAATAGTCAAAATCTATCACCATCCGATTCCCAGCTTTTCCCTTTGGTCCAAATGGACCCTCAAAATACTCAAATCACAGTGGCGCCCCACAGTAAACACGTGAGGACGCCTCGTAGCCTAACCAACCCTCTGTCCTTAACTGAAACGGTTCAATGTGGTGACCCACTTCTCAACAACAGCCAAGCTTTTATTAAGCAAACCAAACACACCAAAACCAAAAATAAAAATAATAAACACCTCAAAAATTTTATTAAAATTTTTGTCACACTCACATGAGACATTAAATAAAAAATTTAGTAAAATTTTTAAAATCTGTAGCATTACTACACCAAAATATAAAGAGTAATGCTGGACCTAAATAATCTATTAAATATTTTATCAAACCTATCATATAAATATATTGGATTCACACATTTGAGTCTGTTGAGTCCCACAACATGTAAAAAAATTCAACAAAAAATTATAAAAAAAATTTAATAAATTATTTAGATTCATAACATTTTCCTAAAAAAAAAGGGAACGTACCGAGGAAAACGGAGGCGTTAACAGGCGTGGATGTCTTGGGATGAATCTTAGCGAACCAAGCGGGGACCACGCTCGACCGTCCGATCACGCACATGTACCTAGCTTGCCCCATCATCGCCACCAACATCGACGTCAATATCCCGAAACTGGCCCCCACACCTATCACGTTCGAAACCCATCTCCAACCGCCAGATCCTCCCCTGAACGCCTCCGCAAACGGCGCCTCCTTATTGATCTGCGTGATCACCCACCCACACCAAATCAAAACCCCCAACATTAATCACCCTATTAATTACACTTTTATTTTATTTGTATGTATTTATTTCCAACCATTTTCATATTTAAATACAAAGCTTTTTGTTTTTTGTGTTTAACTTCCTTTACATTTTAAAACAATTCATACATAAAATTCTTTTTTAAAAAACAAAAACAAAAAATGTAAGATTATGCTTAATTTACATGCACATAAAATAAAAATTAACTAAAAAATAAAGGAAAATACAAAATCATACAGCTATTTCACAAAAAGTAGATTTTACATCATGTAGATCCCATCTTTGTGTGACACATAGATGTATATTCTTTGTAGTATTTTTTTTAATATCTTTTTAAAAATAAAAAATAAAAATATTATGAATTCCTTACTTTATTCTTCTTTTTTTTAAAAAAAAAAAACAAAAGATTGTAAAATAGCATTAAAAGCATTTATTACTTTTTTTGGCACTGATTGATCAACTTGAGATGGCCTTATTACACATACCATGTCATAAGGTAACAGCATGGACATTGAAGCGGCCATTAAACAGTAGAAAACGGTAACGACGATAACCGAACCGGACACTCCGATAGGGATATCCTTAACCGGGTTTTGGACCTCCTCCGCCATGGTCGACACGGCGTCGTACCCAATATAACTCAGATACACCATCGCAGCACCATTGAACACCCCCGAAGCTCCGAAAGGAAAGAACCCGCCCGGATGACTCGGGTCACCTGGCTTAGTAAAATTCTTCGAATCTCCCCTGTAAAACCCTACTACGATCACGAACACTATGAACAGAATGTGGAGCGTCGTCAACACCATGTTCAGAACCGAGCTCTCTCTGGTACTGTTAAATATTTCGAAATTGATTATTTTTCAAATTAAAATTTTCATGATGCAAATCAATGGAGTGTGTGTGTGAAAGAACCTGTAGCAGATAATGAGAGTAATGAATACTACTACGGCCACCGCGACAAAGTCGATCTCGTTGAATCCCTTTGGAAGAGAAGAGATTGAGACTCTCCATTTCGTTGCGGTGGATAAGCCTATTGCTGTACCTAAATAGGCCGTGAAGCTTCGAGCCACTGCGGCGTTCGATAGCACGTAGTCTATGATTAGGTTCGCACCGGTTAAAAATGCCGCAAACTCTCCTGTAAGATGAAGCGAATGTTTAGTGATTTTTGCAAAATGAAACAAATGTTAGAGAGAGAGAGAGAGAGAGAGAGAACCGAAAGTGACGCGGATGTAGCTGAAGGCGCCGCCTGCGACGGGCATTTCGACAGCGAATTCGGTGTAGCAGAAGGCGGAGAGGAGGGCGCAGAAGCCGGCAATGGCGTAGGAGAGGATGACGGAGGGGCCGGAGTATTGGTGGCTAGCTTGGCCGGTGGTGACGAAGACGCCGGCGCCGACCATGCCGCCGATGCCGAAGCCGACGAGGTCGAACCAGCGAAGGGTTCGGCGCATGTCGGAGCCGGAGCGGGCTCGGGCTTGGCTCATTTCTTCGAAGGATGTGGAGACAGAGGCGGCACGGCGGCCGAGGCGGCTGGGCGTGTCGGCTAGGGCTCGGAGGTAGGAGTTGAAGCTAGAGAAAGAAGAGCCACGGCTATCCATCACCGCTCTCTCTCTCTCTCTCTCTCGCTGTCTGTATATGAAGGGATGAGGATAGGAGTGAAAAGAGAGAGAGTATAAATAGAGAGAGATTGGGATATGTTTGGTATAGGCTGTTAGAGCTTGGTTGGGAAGATTTAAAAGATAATAAAAAAATATGTAAATATATGTAATATAGATATATTTTATTTAGGATAAATTATACTTACATCATTTGATATTTAGGTTTAATACATATCATTCTTGATGTTTGAGAAATTACACTAACTCCTTTCATTGTAATTATTTAGACGGAATGAAGACATTGAACTCATGTACTCTCTCTTTTTTTACTTTCTCTTTTTTTTTTTTTTCTTTCCTTTACTTTTTTTTTTAATATACTTTCCTCTATTTTTTTACTAAGAGTTGTTATCTTTTATATAAGCAGGGGTTTGTAAAATGAGGCTATTAACTACAAGGGTGGGAATGTAATTTCTAAAACGTTAGGGGGTAAGTATTAATTGGACCAAACCCCAAGTGGTGTCAATATAATTTACCCTTTCATTTATTATTTATATTTTATAAAAAAAAATCAAAATTTTTAATTAAATATAGGTCATATTTGGGAAGTTAAAATTTGGTTTTTTTTAATTAACATTCACAAAAAGATAAAGGTTACGTTTTGGCATGAAAAATCTGAGCTAAAATAGATTAAAAAGTGAATAAGACAAATATCGCATTTAAATCATAATTATTTCATTTTTTCTCTCACAAAAGTCAAAAAGGTCAAAAAGTTCATCCCAAATGAGCTTTTTAACCTTAGATTAAAATAGTCAAAAAATCAAAAAGTCATCTCACATCCCAAACGAAAGGAAAATAGGTCAAAATAGTTAATAAAACAAAATATAATATTTAATCCATAATTATTTTATTTTTTCTCTTACAAATATCACATCTAATTACAAAAAATTCAACTTTCTTCCTAAACATAAATATTTTAGCTTATTAAACATTTTAGGACTAAAAAAACACAAAAAGACAAAATAGATTATATAAGTTGATAAGACAAAATATCACATCTAAACCATAATCATTACGTTTTTTTAATTACAAAAGTTAAAAAAACCCAAAAACAAAAATCAAACAAGGCTAAAAAAATCTCAACACAAAAAGTTGATTACTGTAACCAAAGCCAAACAAAACTTAAAATAGTCAACTTCCCAAACGAGGCCATAATTTTAAGAGTTAAAAGTGGATAATTAAAAAGTAATTTTAAAATATTTTTTTATTTCCCTTTAAATAATTTATTTACATTATTTATGCATAATAAGGTATGTAAGAAAAAGATTCACAAAATAATTCCACATATAAATTGTCAAAGAGCGTTGCTATTCATGAATTTATTTTTTTATTTAATAATATGACAATCAATTAAAATATTAAAAATAATACTTTCTCTCATATTTTTTAATTATTATCCAATCATATCACTTATATAAAATTGTATTTATAAAACTATTAGGCCCCGTTTGGGGACTGACCTCGTTTGGGAAGTGGCTAAAATAGCCAAAAAGCCAACTAAAACACATCACATCACCTCTCTACTTTTCTGCACACCTTTTCGTAAAAAGTCAAAAAGTTACTAAAATAGCCTGTTCCCAAACCAAGCCTAAATTAGCCAATTAGCCAAAAAGTTACTAAATTAGCCAAAAAGCCAACCACCCATACCAAAAAGTCAAAGATTCTCTTTTCTCTCTACTTTTTGCACATCTTTTCGTAATTAGCCAAAAAGTCATCCCAAACATACAAGTTTTTTTTACCTATTTTTTTAGCCAAATAGCCAAAAAGTTACTAAATTAGCATGTTCCCAAACGAGGCCTTATTAAGTGAAGGACTAAATTGGTTTAGTGAAACTTTTTTCTCCTTATGTCACGTGACTACTTTATATATGTTATTATTAAGTGAAGGTCTAAATTAGTTTAGTGAAACATTCTCATCCTCATGCCACATGACAACTTTATATATGCTAAAATAAAAAAAAATATATTATACACAGCGTAAACCAAGTTTTGAACCCATGACATTTGATTTCATTAAGAAGATACTTATCACTTAAGCAATATACATATTATTATATTAAATTCTTTATTAATTATTTTTATTATTAGTTATTTGAATTACACATGCATTGCGTGTACCATCTAATAATATTTATAAAATAAATCTAAAAAGTGAGTTTGTATACTATTATTTTTTATTATAAAATTAAAGTAATGTTAAACAAATAAAATTTTTATATATATTTTGGATTATATTAACAAATACTCTTTGATTACTTGTTCAGAATACATTGATCTACTCTTTAGTTGATATTTTAATTTTAATAATATTTTTTTAATTAATAACTTATTCATACGACGAGACTTGTTGAATATTTATATAAGTCCTGTTTGGTGCAGCTTAAAAGCTGTTTATTTCAGCTTTCAGTTTAATTTAAGCTATTTTGATGTGTTTGGCTTAGCTTACAACTTATAGCTTATAGCTTTTTGGAAGTCAGAAATCAGCTTATTCTTTGAGTGGGGCAGAAGATGCTTAATTTATAAGTCAGAAATCAGCTTATGTTCATAGTTATAAGCTATAAGCTGTTTAGGCATAAGCTATAAGCACTTTCCCACAGCTCTACCAAACATGGCCATAACAAAAAATTATGTGAGGATTTATTTAACCAAAAAATTTAACTTTTTTTTTTACATTTTATTAAAGTTGCACAAAAATTTTAAGCTAGTAATCTTTACAAAAATATATATATATTTTTATTTATAAATTTCACCAAATGACCTCATTATAGAATTTCATTATCTAGAACTATTATATTGTCTGTGTCAATAAATAAATTGTTGCATTTCGTTAATTTGTGAAAAAAATAATATTAGATATCAAGAAAATAACTTATAACATGTGTGGAAAATGAAAAAGTCCATAGAAAAAAACAAGTAGAGAAATGTCAAAAGCATATTTTGGTTTAACTATAAAATAAAAATTCTTTAATAGTATATATTTAAATTTTTTTTTTTCTATAAGGGAGGAAGTTAATACTTAATTAATGCATTATTAACAAGTGTTTTTAAAGTACTTATTAAAACATTTGGGGTCCGTTTGGGAAGATGATTTGTGGCTAAAATAGTCACAAAAGACAAAATAGATTATTTTAGCCATAACAAACAAAACATCACATCTAACCCATAATCATTACACTCTTCTCTTACAAAAAAAGCTAAAAAAGTCAAAAAGCCAAAAAACCCTTACCAAACCAAACTTTTTAGCCCAAGCTAAAATAACCAAAAAAGCTAAAATAACCAAAAAAGTCAAAAAGCCAACCCACTTCCCAAACCCACCCTTGGTAAATTATTAACAAGTGTTCCCAAACTCATGTCAAAGGTTTGAAAAATTAGTTAATACTTAATTAATGCATTATTAATAAGTGCAGAGCTGCTACAGACCTCGAATCACATTGGTGCAAATGGCTCGAATGAGGTCGTCTGTCCATTCTTCACGCGCAGCAAAACATGTGTGGATTTCACGCGCCTACAAAATAATATTATGACCTAGAAAGACCACTTCTCGGGAGATAGAAAGACCACGACCTAGAGGACGACGACGACCTAGGTGGCCACCGGCGACGAAGAAGACCACCGGTGACCATTGACCACCGTCTCCCACTCCCCAATTCCTCCGGTTTCTCTGAAAATTTTGGCTCCACCCACCAACAACGAACTGATTCGTGGGTCACTACTGGTATTGCTTCAAACATATTCTTTGCTTTATATTGGTTGAAATCTGCTTGGTCTATGATTTTGCTCCTATTTCTTTACATTGGTTGAAATCTTCTTGGTCCATAATTTGTTTTAAACATGAGTTTCGTGTTTTTGTATTGATGCATTCTATGTGTTTGTTGAAAGTCCACATAGAAAGATTTTGTTTGTTAAGACAATTGTTATGTGTATGGTACCTTTATTTCATTGTTGAGAAATGTTGAAGTTCATCACAAAAACCAAACTGTAATGAAGAAATTAATGTAGAGCTGGATTCAATTTGGAGATGGAAACAAAACAGAAACAGATTGAACATTCATTGAACAAAATCTCTTATACATTGAACAAAAATTAAACTGTTTGAACATTAAACAAAAACCAATGATGGACTACCAATGATTTTGGAGTCATTTTACAACTCTTTCATGGCAGTGTTGCCCACAGCTGGGGCTTAATTGGTTGCGTGAGCTTAATTATAATTATAAAAAATAAAAATAAAAAAAGGAAAAAAGAAAAAAAAGGGAGAGAGATTGGGGTAAGTTTGTAAATAAATAGTCAGGAATTTGTTTCATTTTAATTGGCTCTGTTCTATCTTACAAGTAAAATTACTTTCTACATCATGTAGTGTTTAGAGGTTTGATAAAGTATATTGATTTCAATTTCTTGATGTTGTTCTATGTCACTTGATTTTGTATGTGATAATTTTTGGTGGAACTTGATATGCCTATAACCTTAATTGTCTTTGTAGCTTGCCTGTGATCCCTCATTGATGATTCTTATGTAGTAAATGGTTTTTGACTGGTTGTATTCTATTCTCCAAGTTGCTCCCAGCTTGCTTTTTCTCGATACTGTCCTTTCTCTTGAATGATTTTTTTACCATTTCCCAATAGTTTCCTTGATCTTATGTCAATTACTCTTTATATAATATCACTGGGTTTATTTATGAGAAAGCAACTAAATTTTTTCATATTGTTTACTTTCTCATTGAATAGGCACAAGGTGGCCTAATGCAAATGGTGGACAATATTGGAAGCGTATCTCTTAGTCATTCAAGAATGGTGAACAATATAAGCAGTCAAAGTGGATCAATTGCTTCAAAATTTGTTGACTTGAATATAAATGTGGATCCAAATGCCCCTTTTTATTTTTAGTTTTAGTAGTAATTTTATGACTTTGTTTTGTAAACTTTGAATACTTTGGTTTGTTTAGGATCCAATCAAGTGATTTTGGCCTTAAACAATATATTTTGGAAGGTGACTTATTATTCTCTTTAGTGTTTGGATGATGTTGATATGGTTTTATATTGGCTTAATTCAGTTTTGATGGAAGCTTAATTTAGTTTTATATTGATATGGTTTTATGTTTTAGAAGGTGACTTGAATTGTGCTTACCTATTTTAAACATGTCTATGCTATATGGTTAGCCGAATAATGGGAAGTAAGGACAGACCCTGATACCACAGATGTAGTAGAGTGGCTGTAGTTTTAACTCTCTTTGTGCTTACCTTTTTTTTTTTTTTTTAAATTTTTTTTATAACAAATGCTATCAAACCATTGAGAGAAATTAGATATTAAAGTTCTACTTAAGGATTAAAATGAACAAGAGCTCCTTTGGAAAAACTCTCTTTATGGAGGTGGCATCAAGATTTGAATGTGATCTCACTGAATAGTTATGGTTAAGAGATCATAAAAAGATTCTGTAAATCAAGAGGTGTATGATTATACTAAACTAGTCTTTAATAT
This sequence comes from Camellia japonica, assembly GCA_030407325.1. Lineage (NCBI taxonomy): Eukaryota > Viridiplantae > Streptophyta > Magnoliopsida > Ericales > Theaceae > Camellia > Camellia japonica. Next base: position 205,994,509 of record JAPPVO010000002.1, on the reverse strand, counting down.
TTCTCTTTAGGAATATGTCTTATGGTTGCTGAAATGTTAAGATAAGTTACAAGGTTTCTTAGGCTTTTTAGTTGAATTGGTGGTAAATTTACAATCTTTTAGTCAGTATCTTAGGATATTTTTTAACATGTTTCATGGGCACTATTTTGATGTGATAAACGTATGGTTTATGGTTCTTAATTTTATATATGTATGTCATATGGTATTTCAGGGGAAAAAAAAAGAGTACTCCTATCTTTCATTGAAAAAATCATATTACCATGAATCAGCATCCCAAAAACACACACATTCAGCAGCAACACATAAAATCCATAAAGATATCCACATTCGTCAACCATTCTACAAAACCATATGTGCATTCCAAAACCAAATGTATAAGTTTACAACATTCATTTTAACATTAAACAAATTAACACCATTAAACCAGTACACACTATGATTCATTGTTTCTGTTAGAATCATTCCTCCCATCATCTTCATTCTTCCTATGAATAAGATTAGGCCTCCATTGGATATTTGATGCATTGCCATGTTGGGTAGTAGGCGCCCACCATGCAAAGTAATTACACTTGCCATCTGCACACTTGAAATAAAGCCTCCTTGGATTTTTCTATGAGTCTGATATCTGAACGGCCGCTTTTTTGCCACATTTGCAACTTCGATTTTCGAACAGGCGACCATCGTTGCTTGAACTAGTGGAGGTATAAGCCATTGACATGTTACTCCTAATAGTAGCATTTTAACAAATAATTAGTACATTATTGAGCATAAAAAATACAATTCTCCATTCATAATGTCAAATGGCCCATGGAATGAAGATGGTATATGGTTTTGCTGGTGAAGTTTACTGTTGGAAGTATGATAGCCAAAAAAATTTGGTATTGTTATTCAAAATTACAAAGCATTTCATTGAGGCAAAATGTAAGTCTAGATATTCACCCAAAAAAAATGTAAGTCTAGAAACAATAATTTGGCCATTCACAAAGCATTTCATTGAGGCATTTTAGCATACACTTGCAATGCAAAATGTAAGTGTAAAGAGAATCACACCTACTTTCAATTATCACATATGCCTTCAATTCATCATTCAACAAGTTGGTTTTTCTTTTAAAATCACAACAGAACTCAACAAGTATATTTTCATAACATTCTTCATCACAGAACTTTTGTTCTGTTTTTCAAAAATCCTCTCCAGCTTTTCAGCAAGTATGATTTCAGCAAGTCTAATTTATGAAGTATGATTTCATAACATTTTTTTGAGCAAGCATGATTTCATAACATTTTCAGCAAGTATGATTTTTATGAAGTATGATTTCATAACATTTTTTTGAAAAATCACACAGCTTTTCATCATGAGGATTAAATGGAGAGGATTTCAAAATAAATCGAAAAAAAAATAAAAATAAATCTAGCTTTATCATGGTGATTAAATGGCAACGATTTATAATAATAAAAAACAAAAAAATCTGACCTTGGTTGTCAATGGAGAGATTTGGGGATCTAGGGCTTGGGTAACTGTGCAACGTGTCAATGCAAAGAAGGGACGCTGGAAAACGCAGAAAGCTCGCCACCGCCGTCGATGGGTTGGCTAATTTTGCTCTTGTTTGCTAGACCGAAATAGTGTTTGGGTTTCAATAGAGTAGAGACGGAGAGAGGGAGAGAGAGGGAGTCCCAGATTTGGGTTTGAATAGAGTAGAGAGTGAGATTGTTTTTGGGTTGAATAAGAGAGAGAGAGAGAGAGGTGAAAGGAGAAAGAGAGCCACACGTGTCACAGAGTTCATTCGCGCCATTCGCGCCTCACGCTCTCGAGGCCTGAAGCATTTTTCTAATAAGTGTTCCCACACCCATGTGAGAGGTTTGGTAAACTATTTGGTAAATTATTTAGGATTCCTAACATTACTCTTAACAAAACTCATAGACTTTTCACTTAAAAAGAGAATATTATTAAAAACAAACTTATTTATAATAATGACAATGTTATATTTTTTTTATCAATTTTTTTTATATAAATTTTATCTGTAAATATAATTACTTCTTTTAAATTGTAACAAATACTTTCAGATTCCCACCACAACACAATATAGGATAAATTACACTGATATCTCTTGAGATTTAGTCTAATTACATCCCACTCCTTGACGTTTTATAAATTATATTATCACCCCTGTGGTTAATAGTCTCATTTCACAAACCTCCACTTATATAAAAGGCAATAACTCCTAGTAGAAAAATAGAGGAAATTACATTGAAAAAAAAAAAGTAAAACAAAAGAAAGGGAAAAAAACAGATGAAGTGAAGCAAATAAAAAAAAGATAGAGTGTATGAATTCAATATCTTCATTCAGTCTAAATAATTACAATGAGAGGGGACTCATGTAATTTCTCAAATATTATGAGCGATATATATTAAACCCAAATCTTAGAAGTGTAACTGTAATTTTCCCTATAACACAAAACACACTCCATTTATCTCTCAAGTAATGTTAGAGACCCCAAAAAGTTCTATTAAAAATTCTGTCAAATGTCTCACGTGAGTGTGAGACCCATATAGGACCCACATGGTGTTTGGTAGAACTTTTGAGACGTTTGGTAGAACTTTTGAGATCTCTAGCATTTTTCTTCATCTCTTTCCTCTTTCATTGATATTGGACGATAATTTAAGAGTTATACTAAGGATCCCAAATAATCTATCAAATTTTCTATCAAACCTCTCACATATCTCACATGGGTGTGAGACCCAGACCCATACAAAATGTGTATGAATCTCACACCTATGTGAGAAATTTGATAAAAAAATTAATAAATTATTAATTCATAACATTTTCGTAATTTAAATGGCGATCGAAATTTTGGGAAGGCTTTTGAGACTCCTAATAAATTTATCAATTTAGTTATAGATTCGTTTGTTTTGGGGGAAATTGCAATAAATTTGTGGGAACATTACCTTACGGTGAAATATGAAAAGGTGTAAGTGAGATAGGCCTCATTTAGAAACAGATTATTTTAGTAATTTTTTCATTTTTTATGAAAAGATATACAGAAAAATAGAGAGAGTGATATGACAACTTATAATAATTTTTGACTAAAACAAAAGGTTACCAAACAAGGCTTATACTCTTTATAGATTTTTGCTTATACCACACCATAGAATAACTTATATCCTCTATATTTTACCTTCTTTTTTTTTTTTTTTTTTATCCCACGGACAAATAATTTTTTCTAAATTTATAACAACAATAATTTATTGCAAATCAGAGAGAATGAAAAATACTTTTAATATGTATGGAAAGATGTCTAAAATTTAGAAATAGTGGAGATAAATTGTAAAATTACAAAAAAGCCAATTTTTTTTCTCGCTCCTCTTCTTATCCCAACAAAGTTCCAATCCAACGCTGGTCAAGCCCTCACAACTCTTTCAATAACGACAACACAACCAGATGCTCTAGTACCACCTCTTGCTTCTGCCAACACCTTTCTATCCTCCCTCCCTCCCTCGATGCCACTAACCCAAAACCACCAACTCATCGCTTCATGAACTAGATCCATCAGTAAACCCAAAAAGACAATAATATGATAGAATAATATTAGGAATAAAAAATATTACTCATACACTACAACAAAAAAACATTTTAGTGACACCATACTAGTGGCATGTTCTTAAAAAATGTCACAAAAAGAATATTTGGTGGCATTTTTTAGAAAAATGTCATAGAGCCACAAACATACAAGGCTCTAGTAACATTTCAATTAAAAAAAGTATCACTTCACAACAATAAAAATGTCACTACAACAAATTTACACTTTAGTGACACTACACTAGTGGCATGTTTTTAAAAAATGCCACAAAATTAAAAATTGGCATTAAATGTTTTAGAAAAATGTCACAGAACCACAAACATATAAGGCTCTAATGGCATTTCAATAAAGAAATGTTACATCAATTTTATGGCATTTTATAAAATAATGACACAAAAAATTATATTCGTGATATTTACCAACAAATGCCACTAAACTTTAGTAGCAATGGCATTTTTTAAAAAATGTTAGGACACTAGGTAATTGCAAATTACTTTTTATGGCACTTACGTGAAAAGTGTCATAAACAAATATTTTATAGCATTTTGAGAAATGCCACTAAGCCAAAAACTTTCCAAGCTTATAATGGCATTTTTGAAAAAATAAAAAATGCCAATATCTTTTCTAAATTTTTAAAATGCAGTAAATGATTAAAAATAAATAAATTAAACTCAATATACACTACAGGAAAAAGCACATTCGGCGACTAAATTTCCTAACCAAAAAAAATTTGGTCACTGAAAGTATAGCTTTCAGCGACCAAAACAGCATTAGTAGCCCAAAGTAAAGCTTTTTGGCGACTAAATAATTTTAGTAGCCAAAAGTCTACAATTGACGACTAAAACTAAGTTTGGTCGCTGATTATATGGGTTTTAGTGACTAAAAAAATTTTAGTAGTCCAAAGTAAAGCTTTTTGGCGACTAAAAAAATTTAGTAACCAAAAGTCTACAATTGGTGACTAAAAATAAGTTTGGTCGTTGATTATATGGGTTTTACCGACTAAAAAAATTTTAGTAGCCAAAAGTAAAGTTTTTTGGTGACTAAAAAAATTTTAGTAGCCAAAAGTCTACAATTGGCGACTAAAAAATAAGTTTAGTCGCCAAAAGTGGTCATTTTTAGCACGGGAGAACTAAAATCCTAAGGCGGGAATTAAATTTTTTGGCGACCAAAATTTTGGTAGCTAAAAGTGCATCTTCGGCGACCAAATCCGATTTTAGTTGGCAAAAGTTGAGTTTTTTAGCAACTAAAAAATAATTAGTAGCCAAAAGTATAGAATTGGCGACTAAAAAATATTTTTAGTCTCCAAAAGTGGTCTTTTTTTATTTTGCTAGTAAATAGTTTATTTTACATATATTATATTTAATAAAATAATTATGTTTATACATATATTTTTATATTAATATGGATGTATGTACTATATAAATAATATATGTTGCATATATAATCATGTGGTGCTATAGACGTATAGTGGGAAGAGTGTGGTGTATAAGGTTTATGGTGCGGGAGGTTGGCGGTTCGAGTCTCCGCAAGAGCGGATCAAATTGTTCTACAACGAATTATCGTCACGAATGGCACTTGATAGCGCACGAATTGTGCCTACCATGACATTAAAGTGTCACTGAAAGGTTTTAGTCTTGATGGTGTAATGACACTTATAAGTGTCACTAACTCTTTTTTAATGGTGCTTGATAGTGCCACAAATAATATCTACCATGATATCAGAATGTCATTGAAAGTTTGATGGTGTAATGACACTTATAAGTGTCACTAACTCTTTTTAATGGCGCTTGATAGTGCCACAAATAATATCTACCATGACATCAGAATGTCATTGAAAGTTTTTAGTCATGATAGTGTAGTGGCACTTGAAAGTATCTACCGTGGCACGGATACAAATAACACTTGTTCAAAATGCCACAAGACTAAAAAATGTCATTAAACCAATAATTTTGTGGCACTTTCAAATGTCACTAAATTAAGAAAATGTTGTAGTGATATAGTGTGAAATTCGCATTTATATAAGTGTTTAATAGAATATTTTGATAAAATATTTTACATTTTTAATACAATTTCACACCATCTTTATCATTCATTGCGAAACCAGAAATCACAAAAAAAGATTATAATTTTTATTATATCTCTTTTTTCCTAAAAATATATAGTATATTATTAAATAACATTTATCATTTATTTATTTTTTAAAAATAAACGTAATAAAGGGGTGTTTTAGGAAATATGTTAAATTTTTTTTTTTTTTTATAAAAAAAATACGTACAAAAAATAAAGAGGTAATGTGATTCAAAAAAATCTAAAAATTAAAGAATTCACGTTTAGTCTAACAATAATGCTTGAGACCACTAAAAGTGGTGCTCTAAAAGCACCACTAGTGATGTGATAATGGACGGGACCCATTGCTTGTGTCTTGCTTTTTTTTTTTAAAGTGCTTGCCAACTCATTAGTGGTACTTTAGAGCACCACTTTTAATGGAATGTATCATTACCGTTAACCTAAATGTCAAAATAGGCCAAAATAAAAAATAAAAAATAATCATGCTGACAAGTGCCCCCATATACACTTGATAAGATGCAATAAATATAGTCATATTTATTGAAATGTGGTGAAAGAATTCCCAACTTAGGGGTCTCAAATAATCTAACAAATTTTATACTAAACTTTTTACATGGGTGTGGGATCCATACACATGTGGGTTTGTATGAGTTCCACATCTATGTGAGAGATTTAATAGAAAATTTGATAGATTATATAGGGTCCATAGCATTTTCCTATACTTTAATGCAAATCATAAATGTTTAGCATACTTTTTCTATTGACTATTTTAACCTTCATATATGTAAATCCCATCCTTCCTTAGTTACGTAGGTGTTGTTTGGCAATGGCTTTTTAGCTAAAAAACATAAAAAATAAAATGAGTTAAATAAATTAATAAAATAAAAATATTACATCAAAATTATAATTATTTTATTTTTTTCTCACAAAAATAAAAAAATAAAAAGCCATATTGATAGTCAAAAAGTCAATTGCCAAACAACAATAGTTTTGTCTAATTTATTCATGGAGCTAATTTTTGTTAAAAATTAGATAGAAAATAACATATTGATAGGTACATAGCATAAAAAATATATTATTATATTAGAATTTAAATTTGTGTTATAGGTGTGAGTTATATATAATAAAATATTTGTATACCATGTAATTGTTAATATATCATTTTTTGTTTAATTTATAGCAAAAATTAATTTTAGGAGTAAATTGAAAAAAAAAATTTGAAACATAAAATATTGAAATGAGAAAAAATAAATTTTAAGAGTCAAAATAAAAAAAAAATGACCACACATAAAAAAAAAAAGATATAGTGTAATTTGTTCTTACAATTTTATTGCTTAAAACTTTGCGGGTGGGCTAATTAAAGACATTATTTAATGCACCTTAACAATTTATTAGCATTTGTCATAAAAATTACGAATTATTGAATTATCATAATTTGTTTTAGGGCAAATTACAAACACCCTCTCGAGATTTGGTGAAAATATAAATTCCCCCATGAGATTTGAGAAATTACAAAGTACCCCCTGAGGGTCAAATTTTCATAACAAATTAGGAAAAATTAGGGAGGAATCTGTATGAAAATAAAAATCTCAAGGAGCAATTTGTTATGGAAATATAAACCTCAGGGGGCGGGATGTAATTTCTCAAACCTCAGGGAGAAATCTGTATTTTCACCAAATCTCGAGGGAGGTGCTTGTAATTTGCCCATTGTTTTATGAATGATATATACAAAGAAGTTTAAAAAATAAGTAAACAAAACCCGTAATGACTCCATAAATCTAAATAATTCTTTTAGGCTCAATTTAGTAGGTGGTGTTTGGCAAATTGGTTTGTGGCTAAAGTAGCCACAAAAGATGAAATAGGCTATTTTAGTCACAACAAACAAAATATTACATCCAATCCATAATCATTACACTATTCTCTCACAAAAAAAGTCAAAAAAACTAAAAAGTCCTTCCCAATTCAAGCTTTTTAGTCCATGCTAAAATAGCCAAAAAAGTCAAAAAGCCAACCCACTTCCCAAATGGAGGCTAAGATAAAAATTATAGAAAGTCAAAGAGATAGAAAAAAAATAAAATTCTTCTAAATTTGTTTAGCATGAAATTGGTGGAAGTTACAAGAAAATTAATTTTCTTATACAACTCATAATAGCATAGTAATTAAGTTTCCAGTTTATTGCTTAAAAAAAACACAAGAAAATACAAAAACATTTAAATTTGTTATAAAAGTAGTTACTTATAATTAGAATTCTTATTTTCTTACATAATTTTTATCCTAATTAAATTCATACAAGAAAAGATATTTTATTTTCCTTTTTTTTTTCATTTCACTTTACTTTCAATTATTTTCACTTTTTATAATTTATTTTTTTCTCTAAACAAATGGAGTTTTAAGAAAAATGTTAAGGGACTCTAAAAATTTTATAAATGTTCCACATGTGAGTCCCACATTCACATAAGATATTTAATAAAAATTTTGATAAATTTTTTATAAAAATGCTCTAGATCTTAAAAATTCTATTAAAATTTCTATCAAAGGTCTCACACGGATATGAGACCCACATGATATGGAACTCACATCCACGTAAAACATTTGATATAAATTTTAAAATCTCTAATTTTTACTCAAATTTTTAAGATCTCTAACATCACTCTTATTTTAATCAACAAAATTTTCCTTAAATTTTAATGAAAACCTAATTCTTTTATTGCGTAATCATCACGAGCTTCCAAGCAAAACATACATGCGTTGTTCAAGTATAAATGGTGTGAAGCAATGAGTCCAGATTTTCAACATGCACTCTTTTCTTATCTTCTTATTTCTAATGGTAGAAATGTATTTTAAGATGATCTAATGGTTCAGATCTAATTATTTTAAATTTATTATTTTTTAAATAACTAAATTTGAATCGTTGGATCATCTTAAAATGTATCTCTGTCGTTGCAAGTAAGAAGGTAATGAGAGGGTACAAATACAAGATCCTAATTCGTGAAGCAATGCCCTGAGGCAATGAATAATTTCTCGTGTGTGAGGTAAGCAACACTCAAAAAGCGGCAGAGTTTGGAACGTAACGGTTCGCGAGCGAACAATAAATAAATAAAGAGAACTTACGAATTATTTTTTGGAAAATTTATCCATAAGTCTTACTTTTTGAAACGTTAAATTATTTAGTTCTAAAAGTTTTCTTATGCTCCATTTAGTCCCATTTTTACATCAGTATGATGTAAATGATGTAAATGATCTGATGTTTCATTCTATAATTTTAAAATTTATTGAAATCTGATGAACATTAGATGTTTTTCATCCTATATTTTCAAACATTATTGAAATTTGATGAACATTAGATGTTTGAAATCTAATGTTTGTAACATGACTCTGATGTTATTAACATTGTATCTGATGTTATTAACATTGTAATGGGACCTTTCAGTCTATAAGAAAACTTTTAGGACTAAACAGTGCATAAGTTATTAACTTGGGATTTATTGGTGCATCTCCCTTATTTTTTATAGTTTTAAAAATTATAATTTATTTTTTTGAAATTTTTAGTTTCATAATAAATTGTCATTTTTATTAATAAATTATTAAATTAATTAATAATTTTCAATGATGTTATAAATATGTTTCAATTAATAATTCAAATAATTTTATTATTATATAGGAAATCAATTATGAATTTTATTTTTTTAATTAATTTTATTAAATAAAAATATTAAGAATGAGATATTTGTAATTTTTTAAATTATAAAAAACAATCTATACTTTAAGTAAATTTTATAAATATATTTATAATTTACTCATAAATAAACTAAACAAACACTTTGGAACGTAACGGTTCGCGAACCAACCATAAATAAATAACGGTAATGCTACGTAGCTCAAATTTTGTGACTCAAAAGTGACTCAAATGGCCAAAACGACGTCGTTTTGAGTACAGAACAACATAAAAATAGCCAAAACGACGTCGTTTTGACCATTTAAATCACAAAATTTGAGTTACGAGACATTTTCCAATAAATAAACTAAACAAACACATCCAACCGTTACGGTTCATTCAACAAGGCTCAGCTGTGGTTATTTTGATCGACCCACTTCTTCTATGAGTTTTTTCACTTTCTTAATATTTTTATCAATATTTTAAGTAATTAGATTTGTTAGTAATGGTGGTGTATCACTTAAAAGACTGTTACCCTATCAACTCGAATCCCTATTCTTTTTTCACTGCCCCTTAAGGTACAACTATTGCCACAAAAACCTTAGTCTTCTATCAATTATTGAAATACAATATTTTAATAGAATTCATTCTTGATGTTACTTTTTATAATAAATTACATCTTACCTTTTTATTTTGACTATTTTTTTACTTTTATTTTTATTTTTTTTACTTTTTCTTTTCATATTTATATTTTTAATTTATTCGTAAAATTAATTTTTATTCAAATTTAAATTAAAAATATCACGTTAATTATCACATAACATAAAATATATTATTATATCGAATTTGGGTTTTGTGCCATAAGTGTACTAATAAATATAAAATATAAATTCAGTGTATTTTTAAAAAATTAAAATCAGTGATTAATTTTATTAATTTTAATAATTAAAGTTATAAATATTTTATAAAAGTACTATTAAGCTTGTTTGGTTTTACTTTCAGAAAACACTTTTTGGAAAATTTTACTTTTTTTATTTTTCGTATTTTTTTTAATGAATTTTTTCATTATTTTATGCAATTTTTTCAATTTTTAGACATATACCTAATATAAATACACTTAAAAAGTATAATATTTATAAAAAAAATTCAAAAAATTCACTAAATATAAAAAAAAAATGAAAGTTTAGTACATTTTTCATATTTTTTTGTATTTATTAATTTTTTAAAAAAAATTTTTCACAGATATTTTATTATTTAGATACATCTAAATAAGGTGTATCTAAAAATGTAAAAAAAATGGGTTAAAATTTAAAAAATATTCACTAAAAATAAAAAAACACAAAAATTAAAAAATTAAATTTAGAAAACTGAAACCAAACACACTGATTAATTTGTAATTTTTTGATTTTAGGCCTCATTTAAAAATAAGCTATTTTAATAATTTTTTAACTTTTTTATAAAAAAATGTATAAAAAAAAATAATATGACAATATATAATAAATTTTTTGATTTTTTAACAAAAACATATTATTCTCAAATGAGACGTTATTGCATTCATAAGCACCGATTGTGCAGCACGCAAAGGGTAATACGAGTAATAGGACACGTCTCCCATAAAAGCGCGCGGATCCCAGCTGGCGTGATTTCCCGTGTCTAACAAATAGTGACCAACAACCCATTTCCCCAAATATAAAAATAAAATAAAAATATGCATATGATAATTATTATTATTTTTTTGTTACGAAAAATGTATGAAAAAATAGAGTGAATAAGCCTCCGTTTGGGAAGTGGGCTGGCTCTTTAGCTTTTTTGGCTATATGAGCCTGGGCTCAAAAGCTTGGTTTGGGAAGGGCTCTTGGCTTTTTGGCTTTTTTGACTTTTTTTGTGAGAGAAGAGTGTAATGATTATGGGGTTAGATGTGATATTTTGTCTGTTGTGGCTCATGAGCCTGTTTTGTCTTTTGTGGCTCATGAGCCACTTGAGCCCTTCCCAAACGAATCAAATCAAATCAAACCAAATCAAATTAAATCAAGTCTTAAGTTTTATCAAATGGGGTGGGTTACATAAATCATTCTTCTCCACTCGATTCTATCTAAGGCTATTTCGTTAATCAAATTAAGGAGATTCATATTTCTATTTACTACACTAGTCCACGTTAATCTAGGTCTACCTCTTCCCCTAATATTACCATTTACCGTCACTATATCGCATCTTTTTATTACTGCCACTGTTGGTCTCTGTATATGACCAAATCATCTTAATCTATTATCTCTCAACTTATCCTCTATCGGTACTATTCCTATCCATTATCGATCATACTCATTCCTAACTCTGTCTTTTCTAGTCTTATCATACATCCACCTTAGCATCCTCATCTCAACAATATTTATCTTCTCTACATGTTGTTTCTTAGTTACCCAACATTCCGTCCCATACAATATCGCTAGTCTTATTTTTTAAATTTTTAAAATAATTTTTTGACTTTTAAACTAAAATTACAATTTGCCAGCAAAGGTCTACATTTTTTCAGTTTGGTTAATATTTATTGACTTTACTTGATTCGTGACATTTGTATTTACGGTGCTCGGGCGATAAATCCATGGCGTTAAAATATAAGGACAAACTCTTATAAAACGACTAAAATACGCATCACTATTTATTTGGATCACGCGTGTTTTAAACTATCTCTCATATCCATTTGTCTCTCTATCATTTCGCTCTATCTCTTTCGTCCACTCAAGGAGATTACACCCTAGCTGTCTTTCTCATTTTCTACCCCTCCTCCGACATCCTCTCCGGTGATGATCGTTGACCACCATCAACACTATTTCACCTTGTCCACTGCTAGACCATGGCAGCAACCAAAAATATACCAAAATCTCCATCATCATTTCTCTGTACTCCTTTCTCTCTCTTTCTCTCTTGCTGTCACAGTCGATAAGTGGCAATGATTGAGATTGAACTCCTTTCCAAAGTGCGTTAGCGTAGTCGTGGCCGAAAACATAGAACTTACATCTCAGATCTAGGCTCCAACAATGAAGCCCTCGGTAAGGTCTCTCTTCACTGTTTTGTTTCTAATTGCCTTTGCCTTGGCTATCACGCTCAGCTACCAAGTCTACATTAGATGTCGATTCGAGTTCACCGTAGTCGAAAAATCGACGGTATTAAATGTGACGGCCAATTTAAGGGATGTGCAGATGAAGCAAGACATCGAGTAGAAAATCTAGTCGTACTGGACCCTAGATCGACAGAGAGTTCAAAAACGTAGACCTTAGACCCTAGATTTGGTTAAAGAGAGAAGAGAGAGAAGCAAGATCTAGTCGCGACGGTCTCTACTCTACTTTTTCTCTCTTGTCAACGTTGACGAAGCTCCAATGACACTAAATCATCTAGTCAGCTCTAGAAATGCAACCTTTGACGTAGTAAACCATCTCCAGCGACTTTGGTGGTTATCCTTATCACCACTACTATTCTCTCTCTCTCTCTCTCTCTCTCTCTCTCTCTCTGTGTTTTTTGAAATTGGTTGAGTGGTTTAAGTTTGATTGTTGTTGTAAACGTGTTTCCTAATTTTCATATACTGGGATGGTATCTGTTGTCTCTCTATCTGTTGAGTTTGAATTTGTAATTAATTATTATTTTTTATTCTTGTATTGAACAGATACAGATCTTTGTGAAAACCTTAACTAGAAGCAACAGAGAGAGAGAGAGAGATGGAAAAGAGACGAGGAGTGAGTGAGTGAGACTCTCTAACAAGTTGGATATCTTTTGTTGTTGTTGCTATTAATGTTGATGATGATCATTACAACTGATAAACAAAACAGTTATGACCCAAACTTTCAACATATAGTGTTTCAACATATCAGAACAAAAAAAAAAAATCCACAAAATTTGAATAAATAGAGAAACCCACATAGTTTAAATAGGTAGGGAAAAAATTGAACATACGAGGGGAAAAAAATTCAAAAAACAAATATAAATTTGACCAGATGGTCAAAAAAATTTGAACAAATAGAAAATAATTTGAACAGATAATAAAAAAAAGTCAACAGATAAATTAAGGAATAAAATTAGAAATAAAATGTCCTTCAAAACAAGCAAAATGACTTGACACCAAAGCATTTTACACATTTTACCAATAAAAAATATATTTTAAACCTAATATCTTATGCACTCTTTAACTTGGACTTTTCAACAACTTCTAAGAAATGTGCCACATCGGTTCCATGTTAGCATCGAGAGGGTATTTTGATTAATATCTATCTATCTATCTATACTATATATTAAGTAAAAGGGGGTTTTTAACCCCAAGCCTTGTGAGAGCTCCAATCTCCCAATCTAAATTTCTTGATTTTTTGATTTAAAAAAAAAAAAATCTTAGCATTTATTAACTTCTCCCAACTCCTAAGTCTTACCCTCATAATAACACTTTAATGCATTAAGAATAAGCATAAAAAAAATTCTTTGAAATCTAACACATATGAATTCCTTGAAAAGTCCAACACATATGATTATTATCCCTCATAATAACACTTTAATGTATTAAGATCAAGCATAAAAAAAATTTCTTGAAAAGTCCAACACATATGATTATTATCAAAATATTAAACTTTAATATAATATAATAAAAAAAAAGACATTTAATTCCTTGAAAAGTCTAACACATATGATTATTATCAAAATATTAAACTTTAATATAATATAAAAAAGAAAAAAAAGAAGACATTTAAAAAAAAATTAAAAATTACAATTCACATATATAGCTAATTGTAAACACAATCCGTGCATAGCATGGGTGATATGCTAATATATATTATATATTATCTATCTATCTATACTATATATTAAGCAAAAGGGGGTTTTTAATCCCAAGTCTTGTGGGAGCTCCAATCTCCCAATCTAAATTTTCTGATTTTTTGATTTAAAAAAAAAAAATCTCAGCATTTATTAACTTCTCCCAACTCCCAAGTCTTACCCTCATAATAACACTTTAATGCATTAAGAACAAGCATAAAAAAAATTCTTTAAAATCCAACACATATGAATTCCTTGAAAGGGCGCAACACATATGATTATTATCCTTCATAATAACACTTTAATGCATTAAAAACAAGCATAAAAAAAAATTTCTTCAAAAGTCCAACACATGATTATTATCAAAATATTAAACTTTAATTTAATATAATAAAAAAAAGACATTTAATTCCTTGAAAAGTCTAATACATATAATTATTATCAAAATATTAAACTTTAATATAATATAAAAAGGAAAAAAAAAAAAGAAGACATTTAAAAAAAAAAAAAGACATTTAAAAATTACAATCTATACTATATATTATGCAAAAGGGGTTTTTAACCCCAAGCCTTGTGAGAGCTCCAATCTCCCAATCTAAAATTTTCTGATTTTTTGATTTAAAAAAAAAAAATCTTAGCATTTATTAACTTCTCCAAACTCCCAAGTCTTACCCTCATAATAACACTTTAATGCATTAAGAACAAGCATAAAAAAAATTCTTTGAAATCCAACACATGAATTCCTTGAAAGGTCGCAACACATATGATTATTATCCCTCATAATAACACATTAATGCACTAAGAACAAGCATAAAAAAAAATTCTTCAAAAGTCCAACACATGATTATTATCAAAATATTAAATTTTAATTTAATATAATAAAAAAAAGACATTTAGTTCCTTGAAAAGTCTAACACATATAATTATTATCAAAATATTAAACTTTAATATAATATAAAAAAAAAAAAAAGACATTTAAAATAAAAAAAAAAAAGACATTTAAAAATTACAATTCACATATATAAATAATTGTAAACACAATTCGTGCCTATGTAATACCACTCAATTGTTAAACCATGATCAATACAAATAGGTGCAATGCCACGTGCCTTAATAAAATGTTTATTAAAAATGAAATTTTATGAATGTTTACCATCTATATCTATACTATATATTAAGCAAAAGGGAGTTTCTAACCCCCAAGGCATGTGGGAGCTTCAATATGCCAATCTTAATTTTTTAATTTTTTATTTTTTTTCTAAAAAAAAAATTAACCTCAGCATTTATTAACTTCTCTCAACCTACAAGACTTTTTGACTTCTCTCATAATTACTGCAGTACCTTTTCCAAAACAAATAATTTGTATATTAAAAAAAATTTAAAACAAATATAAATATCTATATCTATATCTATCTATTTATTTATATCTATCTCTAACCCACAAGTTTTGTGGGAGTTCCAATATCTGAACCTTAATTTCTTAATTTTTTTGATTTTTTTTGAAAAAAAAAACTTAGCACTTATTAAATTCTTCCAAGTCTTTTTAACTTCTCCAATTCACACACTATTTTTAACTTTTCACATACCTATTGCAAACAGTGTGTCTCCTTTTTGTTTTCTCCTGCTTGACTTCTCACTTCTACACTTTCAACTTCAGTGACCACGTATGCAAACAGTAAGTCTTCTTTTTGTTTTTTCCTTCTTGACTTTTCCTTTTGTTTACTGTTTTAATATTGTAGTTAGATAGCGCATAAAAATATTTGTGATTTGTCTAGCGAATAAAAAATAATAATTTGATTTTTTAATATGATTGAAGTTAGATAAATATAAACTCTCACAAAGAAAAAAATGTAATTATAATTAGTTGAATGATTTTTTTTTTTTTAATGTGATTGTAATTAGTTTAATAGTTCTTTTTTTCATTTATTTATTTTATTATGGGAAAAATGTGATGTGATTGTAGTTTGTTCAATGGCTCTTTTTTTTAATATGATTGTTGTAGTTAGTTCAATAGATTTTTTTTAAATGTTATTTAATCTTTTTATTTACTATTTTAATTTTATTTTTAATATGATTGAAGTTAAATAAACATAAACACTCACAAAGAAAAAAATGTGATTGTAATGTGATGTGATTGTAGTTTGTTCAATGGCTCTTTTTTTTAATATGATTGTTGTACTTAGTTCAATGGTTTTTTTTTTAATGTTATTTAATCTTTTTATTTACTATTTTAATTTTATTTTTAATATGATTGAAATTAAATAAATATAAACAGTCTCCAAGAAAAAAATATGATTGTAATTAGTTCGATTGTTCTTTTTTTTTAATATGATTGTAGTTAGTCAATGGTTCTTTTTTTCATTTATTTATTTTTTTTATTATGGAAAAAATGTGATTTGATTGTAATTTGTTCAATGGTTCTTTTTTTTAATGTGATTTAATCTTTTATTTACTGTTTTAATGGTTCTTCTTTACAATTATTTATGAAAAAATATATGATTGTAGTTAGATAGCATAAAAATATTTGTGATTTGATTTGCTTTTTTTCTGATTTGACTTTTAAAGTACCAGTTATTGATAATGATTAGATTGTATTTTGAAAAAAAAATTTGTAATTGATTTGTTTAACTCACTGTGTTTTTTGAAAAAAACATTATTGTCTTTTTTAAACTATCAATTCACTTAATTTGTGATTTGATTTTTAACTCATTGTGTTTTTTGAAAAACAAAATGGATTGTACTTATTAGGGTCACATAATGTACCAATTATTGATGATAATTAGATTGTATTTTGACCCCAAAAAAAATTGTAATTGATCTTTTTAACTCACTGTGTTTTTTGAAAAATAAATTATTGTGTTTTTTTTAATTATTGATGATGATTAGATAGCACTAAAAAAATTGTGATTTATATGATTGAAGTTATTTCCTTTTGTTTATAATTTTATTTTTAATATGATTGAAATTAGATAAACATAAACACTCACAAAAAGAAAAATGTGATTGTAGTTTGTTCAATGGTTCTAAATAATCTTTTTTATTTACTATTTTAATGGTTATTTTTTTCAATTATTTTTTTATTATGAGAAAAATGTCATTGTAGTTAGATAACATTAAAAAAAAAATTTGATTTGTATGATTGAAATTATCTCCTTTTGTTTATAATTTGATTTTTTAATATGATTGAAGTTAACTCACAAAAAGAAATATGTGATAATAATTTGTTCAATGGCTCTAAATAATCCCAATATGAATTTTTTAAATTTTTTATTAAAAAAAAAAAAGCATTTATTGATTTGGTCAAAATCTCCTGATCAGCATTTATTAACTTTTTTCAATCCACATGTCTTTCTACATGCCTGCATTTATTGATTTGGTCAAAATCCCTTGATCAGCATTTAAAATCCCCTCATACAAATAATTATACATACAATCTGTGTATAGTTACTACAGTACATTTTTCAACTTCTCTCATACACTATGATTAGTGATAAGATTGTTAAATTATTTTTATAAAAAATCTTAAAAAAACATAATTTATATATTAAAAAAAATCTAAAACCAATATAAATATATATAATTATCCTGTGCATAGCACGGGTGATAGGCTAGTACTATATATTAAGCAAAAGGGGGTTTCTAACCCCCAAAGCTTGTGGGAGCTCCAATATGCCAATCCTAATTTTCTAATTTTTTGTTTTTAAAAAAAAAGTTAACCTCAGCATTTATTAACTTTTCTCAACCCACAAGACTTTTTGACTTCACTCATAATTACTGCAGTACTTTTTCCAAAACAAATAATTTGTATATTAAAAAAAAATTAAAACAAATATAAATATCTATATCTATATCTATACTATATATTAAGCAAAAGGGGGTTTCTAACCCCCAAGGCTTGTGGGAGCTCCAATATGGCAATCATGATTTTCTAATTTTTTGTTTTTAAAAAAAAAGTTAACCTCAGCATTTATTAACTTCTCTCAACCCACAAGACTTTTTGACTACACTCATAATTACTGCAGTACTTTTTCCAAAATAAATAATTTGTATATTAAAAAAATTTAAAACAAATATAAATATCTATATTTATATCTATCTATTTATTTATATCTATAACTATCTCTAACCCACAAGTTTTGTGGGAGTTCCAAGGTCTATGGGAGTTTCAATATGCCAATCTTAATTTTCTAATTTTTTATTTTTTTTAAAAAAAGTTAACCTCAGCATTTATTAACTTCTCTCAATCCACAAGACTTTTTGATTTCACTCATAATTACTACAGTACTTTTTCCAAAACAAATAATTTGTATATTAAAAAAAATTTAAAACAAATAGAAATATCTA
The DNA here is from genome assembly GCA_030407325.1 of Camellia japonica. Lineage (NCBI taxonomy): Eukaryota > Viridiplantae > Streptophyta > Magnoliopsida > Ericales > Theaceae > Camellia > Camellia japonica. Next base: position 205,976,077 of record JAPPVO010000002.1, on the reverse strand, counting down.
TATTTATATCTATCTATTTATTTATATCTATCTCTAACCCATAAGTTTTGTGGGAGTTCCAATATCCCAATTTAAATTTCTTGATTTTTTTATTTTAAAAAAAAAACCTTAGCATTTATTAATTTCTCACAACCCCCAAGTCTTACCCTTATAATAACACTTTAACTAGCCTATCACCCGTGCTATGCACGGGATAATTATAGATATTTATATTTGTTTTAGATTTTTTTTTATTTATAAATTATGTTTTTTAAGATTTTTTATAAAAATAATTTAATAATATATTAAAAAAAATTTAAAACAAATAGAAATATCTATATCTATATCTATCTATTTATTTATATCTATCTCTAACCCATAAGTTTTGTGGGAGTTCCAATATCCCAATTTAAATTTCTTGATTTTTTGATTTAAAAAAAAAACCTTAGCATTTATTAATTTCTCACAACCCCCAAGTCTTACCCTTATAATAACACTTTAACTAGCCTATCACTCGTGTTATGCACGGGATAATTATAGATATTTATATTTGTTTTAGATTTTTTTATATATAAATTATGTTTTTTAAGATTTTTCATAAAAATAATTTAATAATCTTTTCACTAACCATAGTGTATGGAAGAAGTTGAAAAGGGTACTACAGTAACTATGCAAGGGTTGTATCTATAATTATTTGTATAAGGGGACTTTAAATGCTGATTAGGGGATTTTAACCAAATCAACAAATGCTGAGTTTTTTTTTTTTTTAAATAAAAAATTTAAAAAATTCAAATTGGGATCTTGGAGCTCCCACAAGACTTGGGGGTTAGAAACCCGTTTTTCTTTTATATATACTAGCCTATCACCCGTGCTATGCACGGGATAATTATAGATATTTATATTTGTTTTAGATTTTTTTTAATATATAAATTATGTTTTTTAAGATTTTTTTCTTATCACTAACCATAGTGTATGGGGGAAGTTGAAAAGGGTACTGCAATAACTATACACGAATTGTATCTATAATTATTTGTATAAGGGGATTTTAAATGCTGATCAGGGAATTTTGATCAAATCAATAATTGCAGGCATGTGGAAAGATATGTGAATTGAAAAAAGTTAATAAATGCTAATCAGGGGATTTTGACCAAATCAATAAATGCTGAGTTTTTTTTTTTAATAAAAAATTTAAAAAATTCAGATTGGGATATTGAAACTTCCATAGGCCTTGGGGGTTAAAAACCCACTTTTGCTTAATATATAGTATAGATATAGACAGATAGATAGATATATCCTTTTATTTTTATTTTTATTTTTGTGTGGTTTCTATTCGGGTATTTTTTTTTTTTCAATTTATTTAAGATGGAGTTGTGGGTATTTTTTTTTTTAAATTTAATTTATCTGTGGTTTCATTTGTTTTTAATTATTATTATTTAGGTAAGTTATAATGTGAGTTAGATATGTGATTTTATTGATTTAAAGTTTATTTAAACTTTAAAGATTTTTTTTTAGTTTTTTAGTTTTTTTTGTTATGTTATAATATAATATATAAAATATAGGTAGATATCTACAATTTTAATTGAAAATATTATCTGATTTTTTTGGGAAGAGAAAATGAATGCAAGTTTTAATATTTTTTTTTGAAAATTTGTGAGTGAGATTAGGAGGGAGAGATTATAAAATAATTTTGTTATTAAATAAATAAATCAGTCAATAGTTTTTTTTAATTTATTTTGTAAATTAAAAATCAATAATTTTGGAAAATTGATTAATTTGTCTCATTAAGTAATTTAAAATTTTGATAGATATACATAAAAAAAAAATACATAATTATATTATTAAATCACAATTCAAATTTAGATATTATATCTTTTTGAGATCTATAACTAAATTCTTATCTTTTTTATTTTTTATTTTTGTGTGTAACCATAGTTTATGGGAGAAATTGAAAAGGATGTTGCAATAATTATGAGAGAAGTCAAAAGGGATTGTGGGTTGGGAAAAGTCAATAAATGCTGAGGTTGGGTTGGGAGAAGTCAATAAATGCTGAGATTTTTGTTTTTTTTTAAGTCAAAAAATTAGAAAATTAGGATTAGGAGATTGGAGCTCCCACAGGCCTTGGGGTTAAAAACCCCCTTTTGCTTAATATATAGTACTAGCCTATCACCCGTGCTATGCACGGAATAATTATAAATATTTATATTTGTTATTAATTTTTTTAATATATAAATTATGTTTTTAAAGATTTTTTATAAAAATAATTTAACAATCTTATCACTAACCATAGTGTATATGAGAAATTAAAAAGGCTACTGCAATAACTATGCACGGGCTGTATCTATAATTATTTGTATGAGGAGATTTTAAATACTGATAAGGGATTTTGATCAAATTAATAAATGCAGACATGTAGATTGAAAAAAATTAATAAATGTTGATTAGGGGATTTGGACCAAATCAATAAATGTTGAGTTTTTTTTTTTAAATAAATTTTTTTAAAAATGCTACTGCAGTAACTATACACGGGTTGTATCTATAATTATTTGTATGAGGGGATTTTAAATACTGATCAGGGATTTTGATCAAATCAATAAATACAGACATGTGGAAAGACATGTAGATTAAAAAAAGTTAATAAATGCTAATCAGGAGATTTTGACCAAATCAATAAATGCTGAGTTTTTTTTTTAAATAAAAAATTTAGAAAATTAAGGTTGGAAGATTGGAGCTCCTATAAGGCTTGGGATTTAGAAACCCCATTTTCCTTAATATATATATATATATATATATATTATAAGATGAGAGAAATAAAGTACTATCTTATTATAATGGAGGAGATCTTAAAAAAAAAACGTGTAGACATGAATGCCCTCCTATTTTATTGTGTTTACAATTATCTATATATGTGAATTGTGATTTTTAATTTTTTTTAAATGTCTTTTTTTTTTCTTTTTTATACTATATTAAAGTTTAATATTTTGATAATAATCATATGTGTTGGACTTTTCAAGAAATTAAATGTCTTTTTTTTATTATATTATATTAAAGTTTAATATTTTGATAATAATCATATGTGTTGGACTTTTCAAGAAATTTTTTTTATGTTTGTTCTTAATGCATTAAAGTGTTATTATGAGGGATAATAATCATATGTGTTGGGACTTTTCAAAGAATTCATATGTGTTGGATTTCAAAGAATTTTTTTTATGCATGTTTTATGCTTGTTCTTAATGCATTAAAGTGTTATTATGAGGGTAAGACTTGAGAGTTGGGAGATGTTAATAAATGCTAAGATTTTTTTTTTTTAAATCAAAAAATCAGAAAATTTAGATTGGGAGATTGGAGCTCCCACAAGGCTTGGGGTTAAAAACCCCCTTTTGCTTAATATATAGTATAGAAGTATAGATTTGTCCCATTAAGTAATTTAAAATTTTGATAGATATACATAAAAAAAATACATAATTATATTATTAAATCACAATTCAAATTTAGATGTTATATCTTTTTGAGATCTATACCTAAATTCTTATCTTTTTTATTTTTTATTTTTGTGTGTAACCATAGTTTATGGGAGAAATTGAAAAGGATGTTGCAATAATTATGAGAGAAGTCAAAAGGGATTGTGGGTTGGGAAAAGTCAATAAATGCTGAGGTTGGGTTGGGAGAAGTAAATAAATGCTTAGATTTTTGTTTTTTTTAAAATCAAAAAATTAGAAAATTAGGATTAGGAGATTAGAGCTCCCACAGGCCTTGGGGTTAAAAACCCCCTTTTGCTTAATATATAGTATAGATACTAGCCTATCACCCGTGCTATGCACATGATAATTATAGATATTTATATTTATTTTAGATTTTTTTTAATATATAAATTATGTTTTTTAAGATTTTTTTCTTATATCTAACCATAGTGTATGGGGGAAGTTGAAAGGGTACTGCAGTAACTATACATGAATTGTATCTATAATTATTTGTATAAAGGGATTTTAAATACTGATCAGGGGATTTTGACCAAATCAATAATTGCAGGCATGTGGAAAGATATGTGGATTGAAAAAAGTTAATAAATGCTAATCAGGGGATTTTGATCAAATCAATAAATGCTGAGTTTTTTTTTTTTTTTAAATAAAAAATTAAAAAAATTCAGATTTAGATTTTGAAGCTTCCATAGGCTTTGGGGGTTAAAAACCCCCTTTTACTTAATATATAGTATAGATATAGATAGATAGATAGATATATCATTTTATTTTTATTTTTATTTTTGTGTGGTTTCTATTCGGGTATTTTTTTTTTCAATTTATTTAAGATGGAGTTGTGGGTATCTTTTTTTTTTTAAATTTAATTTATCTATGGTTTCTATTTGTTTTTAATTATTATTATTTATGTAAGTTATGATGTGAATTAGATATGTGATAATAGACATGTGAGTTTTATTGATTTAAAATTTATTTAGATAAACTTTAAAAATTCTTTTTTAGTTTTTTAGTTTTTTTTGTTATGTTATAATATAATATATAAAATATAGGTAGATATCTACAACTTTAATAGAAAATATTATCTGATTTTTTGGGGAAGAGAAAATGAATGCAAGTTTTAATATTTTTTTTTGAAAATTTGTGAGAGAGATTAGGAGGGAGAGATTATGAAATATTTTTGTTATTAAATAAATAAATCAGTCAATAGTTTTTTTAATCTATTTTGTAAATTAAAAATCAATAATTTTGGAAAATTGATTAATTTGTCCCATTAAGCAATTTAAAATTTTGATAGATATACATAAAAAAAAAAAAACATAATTATACTATTAAATCACAATTCAAATTTAGATGTTATATCTTTTTGAGATCTATAGCTAAATTCTTATTTTTTAAATTTTTTTTTTTGTGTGTAACCATAGTGTAATATATAGTATAGATATAGATAGATAGATAGATAGATATATCATTTTATTTTTATTTTTATTTTTGTGTGGTTTCTATTCGGGTATTTTTTTTTTCAATTTATTTAAGATGGAGTTGTGGGTATCTTTTTTTTTTTAAAATTTAATTTATCTATGGTTTCCATTTGTTTTTAATTATTATTATTTAGGTAAGTTATGATGTGAGTTAGATATGTGATAATAGACATGTGAGTTTTATTGATTTAAAATTTATTTAGATAAACTTTAAAGATTCTTTTTTAGTTTTTTAGTTTTTTTTGTTATGTTATAATATAATATATAAAATATAGGTAGATATCTACAACTTTAATAGAAAATATTATCTGATTTTTTGGGGAAGAGAAAATGAATGCAAGTTTTAATATTTTTTTTTGAAAATTTGTGAGAGAGATTAGGAGAGAGAGATTATGAAATATTTTTGTTATTAAATAAATAAATCAGTCAATAGTTTTTTTTAATCTATTTTGTAAATTAAAAATCAATAATTTTTGGAAAATTGATTAATTTGTCCCATTAAACAATTTAAAATTTTGATAGATATATATATATATAAAATACATAATTATATTATTAAATCACAATTCAAATTTAGATGTTATATCTTTTTGAGATCTATAGCTAAATTCTTATCTTTTTTTTTTTTTAATTTGTGTGCAAAAATGCTAGAGGCCCCAAAAATTCTACCAAAAGTTTTACCGAATGTCTCACATGGGTGTGGGACCCACATGGGACCCACATTGTGTGGGTCCCACACCCATGTGAGACATTTGGTAAAACTTTTGGTAGAATATTTGGGATCTCTAGCATTACTCATTTGTGTGTGTAACCATAGTGTATGGGAGAAATTGAAAAGCATGTTGCAATAATTATGAGAGAAGTCAAAAGGGATTGTGGGTTGGGAAAAGTCAATAAATGCTGAGGTTTGGTTGGGAGAAGTCAATAAATGCTGAGGTTTTTTTTTTTTTTAAATCAAAAAATTAGAAAATTAGGATTAGGAGATTGGAGCTCCTATCTGATTTTTTGGAGAAGAGAAAATGAATGCAAGTTTTAATATTTTTTTTTGAAAATTTGTGAGAGAGATTAGGAGAGAGAGATTATGAAATATTTTTGTTATTAAATAAATAAATCAGTCAATAGTTTTTTTTAATCTATTTTGTAAATAAAAAATCAATAATTTTGAAAAATTGATTAATTTGTCCGATTAAGTGATTTAAAATTTTGATAGATATACATAAAAAAAAATACATAATTATATTATTAAATCATAATTCAAATTTCGATGTTATATCTTTTTTGAGATCTATAACTAAATTCTTATCTTTTTTATTTTTTATTTTTGTGTGTAACCATAGTTTATGGGAGAAATTGAAAATGATATTGTAAATACAGTCCGCGCATAGCACGGGTGATATGCAAGTATCTATACTATGTATTAAGCAAAATGGGGGGTTTTAACCCCAAGCCTTGTGGGAGTTCCAATCTCCCAATCTAAATTTCCTGATTTTTTGATTTAAAAAAGAAAACCTTAATATTTATTAACTTTTCCTAACCCCCAAGTCTTACCCTCATAATAATACTTTAATGCATTAAGAACAAATATATAAAAAAAAAATAATTCTTTGAAATCCAACACATATAAATTCCTTGAAAAGTCCCAACACATATAATTATTATCCTTCATAATAACACTTTAATGCATTAAAAACAAGCATAAATTTTTTTTTTGAAAAGTCCCACACATATGATTATTATCAAAATATTAAACTTCAATATAATATAATAAAAAAAGAAGACATTTAATTTCTTGAAAAGCACAACACATATGATTATTATCAAAATATTAAACTTTAATATAATATATAAAAAGAAAAAAATAAGACATTTAAAAAAAAAAAAAAAAAGACATTCAAAAATCGCAATTCACATAAATAGATAATTGTAATCTATACTATATATTAAGCAAAATGGGATTTTTAACCTCAAGCCTTGTGGGAGCTCCAATCTCTCAATCTAAATTTTTTGATTTTTAGATTTTTTTTTTTAAAAAAATCTTAGCATTTATTAACTTCTCTCAACCCTCAAGTCTTACCCTCATAATAACACTTTAATGCATTAAGAACAAGCATAAAAAAAATTCTTTGAAATCCAACACATATGAATTCTTTGAAAAGTCCCAACACATATGATTATTATTCCTCATAATAACACTTTGATGCATTAAGAACAAGCATAAAAAAAAATTTCTTGAAAAGTCCAACGCATATAATTATTATCAAAATATTAAACTTTATTATAATATAATTAAAAAAAAAGACATTTAATTCCTTAAAAAGTCTAAAACATATGATTATTATCAAAATACTAAATTTTAATATAATATAAAAAAGGAAAAAAAGAAGACATTTAAAAAAAAAATATTTAAAAGTCGCAATTCACATATATAGATAATTGTAAACACAATCCGTGCATAGCACATGTGATATACTAGTATTATATAAGGAAAATAGGGTTTCTAACTCATAAGTTTTGTTGAAGTTCCAATATCTCAATCTTAATTTTCTAATTTTTTGATTTAAAAAAAAAATCTCAGCATTTATTGATTCTCCCAACCCACAAGCCTTTTTGTCTTCTCTCATACTCTATGGTTAGTAATGTGATTATTAAATTATTTTTATAAAAAAAATTTAAAAAATATATCTAAAACAAATATAAATTCTTTTTAAAAAATAACAGGTTGTAATTGCGAAAAAAAAAAGAAAAAAAAATTACAATGTGCATTTCATTAATAATGTTTAAAAAAAGTGCCAAGTATTTATGTAAAGGTTTGACACGTGTCTACTTTCAAATCTATATATTATATAAGGAACGATGGTTCTACATGCACCAATCAGTATACGAACTAGTGTACTAATTAGTGTTATGACATTATTACTGACCCCACCTATCATACAAATTACAAATATCCAAAACTTCTAAAATTATGTCATATCATCTGTTAATATATTAGTTAGAACACTATTAGTACATATAGCATTTATCTATCTATCTATCTATATATATTTATACTATATATTAAGCAAAAGGGGGTTTTTAACCCCCAAGCCCTGTGAGAGTTTCAATATCCCAATCTGAATTTTCTAAATTTTTTACAACTTTGATTTGTGCACACAATTTTTGTGGCACTAATAGCACTAATTTCCATATAAGGCAAGAAAAGAAGAAAAAAAAAAAAAAACAGTTACCCAGATTAGAAATTAGTGCCATTAGTGCCACAAAAATTGTGTGCACAAATCATTTTTCAATTTTTTATTAAAAAAAAAAAACTCAGCATTTATTGATTTAGTCAAAATTTTCTAATCAGCATTTATTAACTTTTTTCAATCCACATGTCTTTCCACATGCCTGCATTTATTGATTTGGTCAAAATCCCGTGATCAGCATTTAAAATCCCCTCAAACAAATAATTATAGATACAATCCGTGTATAGTTACTGCAGTATCCTTTTCAACTTCTCCCATACACTATGGTTAGTGATAAGATTGATAAATTATTTTTATAAAAAATCTTAAAAAACATAATTTATATATTAAAAAAAATCTTAAAAAAATATAAATATTTATCATTATCCCGTGCATAGCACGGGTGATAGGCTAGTACTATATATTAAGCAAAAAGGGATTTTTAACCCCCAAGGCCTGTGGGAGTTTCAATATCTCAATCTAATTTTTTTTAAATTTTTATTTAAAAAAAATTCAGCATTTATTGATTTGGTCAAAATCCCTTTATCAGCATTTATTAACTTTTTCAATCCACATGTCTTTTCGAATCCAGATCCTCGGTCGCCTTTACCTGCAGCACTTTCCTGTAACGTCCCAAAACGACATTGTTTTGGGGCAACTTTTCAAGAAAAAAAAAAAAAAAAAACCGAACAAACAGAGCAGAACTCAGACCCATCTGTCTCTACTTTTACATGCTCTGTTTCTTCCAGAACCAGAGTATGAACTCTCTCACTCTCTCCATCTTCTTCTTGTTCCTTTCCATCATCTCACTTTCAGGAAAAAAAAGAAAAAGAAAAAGAAAAAGAAGAACAAAACTCAAAAAGGGGGGAAGAACCCATTAATGGCGTCGAACACAGAAGGAAAATTTTTGAATGTGTTAATCAATGGACATGTGAAGACAAAGAACTGTACAAGAACATCAGACTCATGAGATGCATTGGACAAAGAAATAGTAACATCTAGATCATAAAAAGATTGTTTATAAAACAAAACATTTAAATCCAGAAATAAATTGTTTTCAATGGAACAATGATCAACCCAGATAAGAAATGTTTCTGATGACTCAAATAAAGAAAAATAAAGATCCTATGGAGCTTGCATGAATTCAAGATAATATCAGAACTATTTACAGTAGTTGTAAATTTGAAAAACCCCAACCACCAACCAGAAACAGAATCAATTAATTTCAAAATCAAGTGCATAAAAGTAAAGTGATAAACAGTCTCCACACACAAAAGTCGCAAATGCAGACAAAAATTTCTGAAGATCATCTTGAATCTTGATCATATATATAGTTGCATTTGGACTTGATTTTTTTTATAAAACCCCAAATCCCAAATGAGAAAACCCCTTGATCTTGATCATCTCTCTGTATACATATATAAATACATATTCAGAGATAGATATTATCAACCTTCACTGATAGATAACATCAGATGATCAAGATTTCAGAGAAGATACCCAGATGGGGAAAACTCCATGGATGCACATAAAAAGATGAACAAGAAAAGGAAGAGTGAGAAAACTAAGCTTGATATATACCAAATCTTACTCTCTGTTCCCAGAAAACCCAAGAAAAGAACTTGATGAGGAATGCATATTATAGGGTTCAATGGGAATAAGGAATGAAATCTTGGAGAGAGGGAGAGAACGAGAGAGAGAGCGATGGGAATGCCCACCTGGTTTTCTCCTCTGAAAACTTCATAGAGCTAATCGAGAGAAGGATACCCAAATGCAGTAAACAATATAGATGTCTAGACAAGACAAGACAAGACCCACCTCTCTCTCTGTGTGTGCAGTGTGAATGTGTGTGTAAAACTCGTTCAGTACTCGTTTCACCTCAAAAATTTTCTTCCTGTGTTCGACGCCATTAATGGTTCTTCCCCCCTTTCTGAGTTTTTTTTTTTTTTTCTGAAAGTGAGATGATGGAAAGGAACAAGAAGAAGATGGAGAGAGTGAGAGAGTTCATACTCTGGTTCTAGAAGAAACAGAGCATGTAAAAGTAGAGACAGATGGGTCTGAGTTCTGCTCTGTTTTTTTTTTTTTTCTTGAAAAGTTGCCCCAAAACGACGTCGTTTTGGGGCATTACAGGAAAGTGCTACAGGTAAAGGCGACCGAGGATCCGGATTCATGTCTTTTCACATGCCTGCATTTATTGATTTGGTCAAAATCTCCTAATCAGCATTTAAAATCCCCTCATACAAATAATTATAGATACAATCTGTGTATAGTTACTGCAATACCTTTTTCAACTTCTCCCATGCACTATGGTTAGTGATAAGATTGTTAAATTATTTTTATAAAAAGTCTTAAAAAAACATAATTTATATATTAAAAAAATCTAAAACAAATATAAATATCTATAATTATCCCGTGCATAGAACGGGTGATAAGCTAGTATATTATATATGGAAAATGGGGTTTCTAACCCACAAGCCTTGTGCGAGTTCCACTATCCTAATCTTAATTTTCTAATTTTTTAATTTAAAAAAAAAAAAAAAATCAACATTTATTAACTTCTTCAAACCCACAAGCCTTTTGGGAGATTTTGTCAAAACTCGCTCATAATAAAACTTTAATGCATTAAGGACAAACATTAAAAAATAAAAAAAAAAAAATAAAAAATATTATTTTTATTGAAAAGTCCAACACATATCATTATTATTAAACTTTAAAATAATATAATTTTTGATGTAGATGACGATTTTTAATAAAATTGGTATTTTTAGAATTCTCTCATCAAGATCTATTAAATAAGATCTATGTTGACTATGAAATTCTTAAAAAAAAAAAAATTATTACCGTTGAAATTGATGTAAATAGTAACAATAACATGTTACTCTGTTTAACAGTTATTTTGTTTAACAGTAACATGTTATTCTGTCTCACAGTAACATGTTACTCTATCAATATTATCCAAGAAAAAAAAAAGATATTTTACTTTATCCTTGCTCAATTATGTGTTTTCTCCTTAGAGGGTTTATGAAGTAAAATAAATTGGGCTGTCATTTTCACCAAACAATGATCCAATTGAGGGGTTTTGGCTAAATTTTCCAAGCCTTTTTGACTTCTCCCATACTTACTGCCGCACCGTTTTCAACTTCTTCCATACACTATAGTTAGTAATAACATTGTTAAATTATTTTTATAAAAAAATCTTAAAAAATAATTTGTATATTAAAAAAAATCTAAAATAAATATAAATTCTTATTAAAAAATAACAGGTTGCAATTGCAAAAAAAAAAAAAGAAAAAAAAATTACATTGTGCATTTCATTAATAGTGTTCACACGATGTGCCAAGTATTTGTGTAAAAGCTTGACATATGTCCATGTGACAACCCTCACCACTGTTTACTGATTAACCACTGATTGCTGCTAAATTGAGACTAAACATGTTAATTGACTGACTGACTGAAATCTGGAACTGACTGATTGTCTGTATCTGTTTAAGTGCATCTCTATCTGTTCGACTGTTAAACTATCTGTTCATGTTTTATGTTTTAAACTGCAAATTGAAGGCCTTATCGGCGGCCGAATCTGAAATTGATTAGTGATATGTGTTAATCATAATTTATGTGATTTTATGGCATATTTATTTGAAATGTGATTTGGTATGATTTAATTAGATTAAAATAAGCTAAATCCCACAAGTTGCATTATTCACAATTTTTCCCTATTAGTGGACCACTACACCAAACATTTTGAGGCTCGTTTTATTTCATCTTGTGCATCATTTTGTTCATTCTTCTTGAGCCAAACCGAATTAGAGAGTGAGAGAGAGAGTGAGGAAGCTTGAGTTCATGAGTTTTAGCTTGGAGACTTGAAGGAATTGAAGGATAAGTGCATAATGGAGCTTTCATACTTGTGATTGAGGACCTAAGGTAGGAGAAACCTCTTCTTAATTGTGTATTTGAGTGGATTCTTGCATGGTTCATGAGTCTCTAGTAATTTAAGTCTAGAATTGGTCCTAATATGTTGAATTAGAGCTTAATCCATGCATGCATGTGCATGGTCTTGCATTTTGAGGTCATTCTTCATGAAATTCCACTTGCATGTTCATATCTTGAGCTTAGTCCATGAATTCATCTTGTTTTTGAGGCAATTGAGCTCATTTGAGCAAGTAATTGAGGCTTTGAATTTGATTGAACTCATGCATGTCACATTAGAAGTATGTTCTTGAACTTTGGTTTGAAATTAGATTTAATTGAACTACCTTTGGGTTTTGATTTTACGAATTGAGCTTTGAATCATGTAATACTATGAGTTTACAAGTGTTTTCCAGAAAATTAGCCCAAGATGATCGAATTTGATGCATTAAAACTTGGTTTTGAGCTTGAGGTTCAAACCTGGAATTTCCAGAATTTGGACTCACGCTCGAGTGGGGAAAGTGGCGCTCGAGCGTGAAATACGTGCTCTCAGCACTTTGCATGTTTTACAGTCCGCTCGAGCTATAGCGATCCCGGTTGTCCCTTTACTGTTCAGTTGTATTTCGGACTCGGTTCCGTAGAGTTGGTGGTTGTATCTATCTTGTTGTCGTCCTTTAAATCCATACGTTTGAGTTTTAGGATGTGTTGGGCTTGTTTCGAGCAGGTGGGTTGAGTCTTGGTCTAAAATCTCGTTGCCAGGTTTTTGGTCTTTCCGCTCGAGCGGGTCTTGGAGCGCTCGAGCGGAGATCTCACACTCCCAGTATTTTGGTGCCCTGCAAAACTTCTGCAGGTGCGTTATTCACGCTCGAGCGGGTTTCTTGCGCTCGAGCGGGTCGCGCTCGAGCGGGCTTGTTGGCGCTCGAGCGGACAGTGCATTTTTGGTGTAGGTTCTGGAAGGGGAAAATTGCGCTCGATAGGACTGGTTTTTTACGCTCGAGCGGATGTGCTTTACTTTTGTGTCTTGGCGCTCGAGCGGACCTTATTGCGCTCAAGCGGAATCAGATTTTTGTTCTTGACGCTCGAGCGTTGTGTTTTCTGCTCGAGCGGACCTGTCGTATATCAGTTGGCTGTAAGGCATTTTTTGATCACTTTTTACAATCTCTCTCTCTCTCTTACTTTCTAAAAAGATATTTTGAGAGCCTCTCTCTCTCTCTAGAAACTCCCTTCTCTCTAGGGTTTGATCTAGTTAGAGTGCTTCCCTTCCCTTCAGCCTTTGTAAAAGTTGTGTTGATCGTCGAGGGCTTCGTTTTAATCTGAAATAGTTGGGATTTGGAGCACGTTAGGTTTTGGTCTTCATCTCCGTTTGAGCTCTAACTTCGAGGTAGGGATATCCTACTCCTCTTTATGAGCTTTGTCGTTAAATTTTAGTATTTTGATATGTTGGGGGTTATTGGGTAATTTTGAGAAAGTTTGGGCCTTTGTGTAATTTTACAAAGGTTGGGGTTTTAAATATATAAAACCTATATGCATGTTTGGCATGGAGAGATGGAATTAATGTTGAAACATTGATGAAAATGAAACCTTGGGGTTGTAAGGTTAATTATGGAAAATGCCCTAATTACATTGACTAATTAATTCATATAATTAATTGTGAAAAATGAGGAATTTAAATGAGAAAGTCGAGATTGGGAATGTATGAGATTAAAGGGTGTAGTTGAATCATTTACCGCTCACCAAGTTGAAATGTTGACCATTATATCCGTTGGATGCATTTATTTTTTGTTTAGAAATAATTGTTTTGGGCTACCGGTGAAGGGTAGTTTTGATTGTTGTAGACAATGCATGATGATTAGGCAAACTAAAACTAATCAATTGGATGTGTCATAGAGTATGACGGTTGAAAGAATACATTAACTTTATGTATTGATTGGTTATGTATACTATCGATGTGTATATATATATGTTGTTTTGTGCAGGCGGTTTATTGGAAGAAAGGGGCTGGACCTCTAAACCAAACGGTTTACTGGAAGAAAGAGGCTGGACCTCTAAACCGGAAATTGATACAGCTCATATGCTTATCTTTTGAAATGTTGATACAGCTCATATGCTTATCTTTTGAAGTGTTGATACAGCTCATATGCTTATCTTTTGTAGTGTTGATATAGCTCATATGCTTATCTTTTGAAGTATTGATATAGCTCATATGCTTATCCTTTGAAATGTTGATGCAGCTTGTGTGCTTATCTGTTGAAGTATTGATATAGCTCATATGCTTATCCTTTGAAGTGTTGATGCAACTTGTGTGCTTATCTGTTGAAGTATTGATATAGCTAGTATGCTTATCTATTGTGAAATGGGAAAATGTTGAAGATGAGTTATTGTCTCATATAAGTTGTTTGGCTAGGTTCTGAACTATGGTATGAATTGAGAATTGAATAAGAAACGGAAAGTGAAATGTAACTTGGACATGATTGTCATGAAACTGTAACACGGTATAAGTGGGAATATAAGTGTGGACCATCTGTTGAATGCTATTATTTTAGTCATTGTTTATAATTGGTCTAGTATATTTCTACTGGGCTGTGGCTCACCCTTTATGGGAACATAATTTCAGGTACAGGTAGCATGCCACCTCCAAGGACATAGCTTGGGAGGCTAGAGGCGGACAGACCTTTTTGTTGTCTATTTTCTTTTGATGTATTACATGTAATTCAGGCCAAGGGCTTAATATGTATTTGAGTTAGCACTCTATTTTTTTGTAACCAAGTGTTGACTTGGAAAGCTGTAAGCCCGTAGGGCATTTGCTTTGTTGTTAACATGTAATACTGTTGTAAGAACTACTCTGATGAATAGAAGAATGTTGGTCTTTTGTATATCAATGCATCTCAACATTGGTGGGTTTATTGCATTTTTTTGAGGGCGTTACACGAGCGGGGAAACATACGCTCGAGCGGGGACTTGTGTCACACGCTCGAGCGGGTGTCGAGCGCCCATCGAGCGTGATTTTCACACATCCAGTACTTTTGCCATGTTTTGCAGTTCCGCTCGAGCGGGGAACCTTTGTCTGCATGTCCGCTCGAGCGGGAAAAGCCACGCTCGAGCAAGACCCTGTTTTTCTGAAAATTTTGTAAGGTTGTTTTAAGTGCATCTTTGCATCCTCATTTCATCCTAGGCATTCCTAGGTCTAGTTTAAAGCATCTTGATGAGGATATTGATGTAGAACCACACCGAGGCAAATTAGGGATTAAGTTATTACTTTCCCAACTGTGTAACTTAGTGTGTGTTCATCCTGTAACTGTGTAGGGTTGGCATCTGGAGACGCGTACTAGCTTATCTGTAGCCCAGAACTCTGTGAGTAACGATGTTGTAAAGATATGTTCAATAATGATTATCTTCTGAACAATTGAACTCTACTATTTTCTGAAATGATATTGTTACTGAATGAATGATGTCCTAATTGTGAACTGTATTGTGGCATCCTTAGTAACCTACTGTTACTGTACTGTACTGCTACTGTCACAGAGATCTATGTCGGTTCCTATGTTGGAACCACTACTGTTTACTAATATGATGACCATCAACTGACTGTTCAGTCTGTTTACACCTACTGTACTGTTTTGCTATTGGATGTACCACATATGACTGCTATGACTGAATAACTGATATACTGATTGAAATGACTGTTTTCAATACCGAAAGGACATTCATTCTTAACCTCTTTACGCATATGTTATTCACTAGGCTTTAGCTCATTGCTCATATATATATGTTGGTGTACAGGCACCGGACCGTTGCTAGAGGCGTCAGGATAAACTCCAGTTTTGTCAAGCCAACCACTGTGCCTCACAGAGAGGTTCCAAGTCCTTCAAGCTAGGGCTTTCGGGGTGTTTTAGATTTCCCCTTTTTGTATCTGGTTTAGTAATACTGTATAGACTGAATGATGTTTTACTGTACTGTTCTAATAGGGATTAGGTCCCTGTCCTATATGACTGTATATGGATGTATATGTACTGTTTATGTGTATATGTATGAAAAGTCTTTTGCATACAGACTGTCACAGCTCATTAGACATATTTTATTTACTGTTTTGGCTTCCGCTAGCCCCTGTACTCTGTATTACTGTTTTACTGTTAAGCAGCCCTTCGGTAATCTCGGATTACTGGCCGGTTACGGTGCTAAACCCATAGGAGCGGGTTTGGGTCGTGACAGTCCACTATCAAATTATCAAGTGAATATAGATGAAATCAAATAACTCAGCTTTAATGGTGAACAAATATTAGAAACTTGACCATTGAAGCTTAATAACTATTAATTAATAGAATT
Organism: Camellia japonica; assembly: GCA_030407325.1. Lineage (NCBI taxonomy): Eukaryota > Viridiplantae > Streptophyta > Magnoliopsida > Ericales > Theaceae > Camellia > Camellia japonica. The sequence goes on along the minus strand of JAPPVO010000002.1, from coordinate 205,959,694 downwards.
CAGCAATTAAAAGGTCTCAAACCACATCTCTGTCTTCTCAAATTTTTCTTTTTTGGTTCATGCATTCATTTTAATATTGATAGAGAATTTGACGCATGGAAGAGTGAGAGACATTAAAATTATATATTGAGTTATGTAATTGTTGTGATGAAAAATAAAGGTTATCTTCCGCTTCAATGGCAATTTATCCGGATATACCTCCAATTAAAACGTCAGATGTGCTTCTACATCATCATTCAACGTTGCTTTTATTTTTTTTAAAATACTTTGTCTCACAATTGTTTGTGTTTTGTGTTATGAAATTTATTATATCTGTGTTTACTAAAACTATTAGATGGACCTAATGCAAGAAGTATAGAGTATTTTAATGTCATTCTCGAGATTAGAAGTAAAAAAAAATACACAAAAGGTATACGAATAGACAATATTTTACAAAATTTATTTGTGAGTCTCATTTCTTGAAAATCCTATAATTTATTTATTTTTTCTATTATATTTTATGTTTGATTTTTGTACCCTTTTTTTAATTTTATAGTTATCTTTATTTTCTTTAAAATTTTATTTTTAAAAATTAATCACTAAATAAGTAAATCATTTTCTATTTCAAACAATTTTATTTTTATTTTTATTTTTTATTTTTTTCTTAAAGTAGTTTTAGTTTTGGGCAATTACTTACTCTTTTTTTATATATTATAATTTTGTGCGTTTTAAGTGTATGATGTTTTTACTACACTCGGAGAAGCACTGTGAAATAAGTACAATGCGAAAATCAAGCAAGAAGAAGAAAAATAAATAAAATAATATGATGAATGTGGAACAAAGATTAAAGATCAAAACTCCCAAAACATGCAATCAATTAAAATAGAATGTTTAACAATAGACATTTGAAAATTTGCAACAAAATTTTTTAACTTTCATTTTTGTTAAGAAAATTCTATTTGATACTAGCTAAATAAAATGCTTTAAAAATAGTTTTTTTTTTTTTTAAAAAAAAAAAAATTTCAAATTAGAACTATAGTAAATTTATGTAAGCATAATTGCTAATCACATTTTTTTACTTAATATTTACTACCTTTTTCAAATTTAGTTTTTAAAGTATTTATATAAAAGTAAAAAAATGTCGTTAGGAATAAATTTTTCTTTAATTTAGTTATAAATTTTGCTCGTACATTATTTTTAAATTTTGAATAAAAGCAAATATAAAATAATTGATTGAAGATATGCTACATTTGTTATATTCCTTTTTCTGTGTACAAATGTGTTAGAATAGTAGAGAGAGAGAGAGAGAGAGAGAGAATAATATGTATTGTATTCAATGGATTATCCTATACAATATATATAGGTTGAGAAAAAGTATCGTGCTAGAAATCTAACTATGAGAAAGAGTATTCCTATAAGAAACCTAATTATGGCAATACCTAATATATCTAGGAAATCAATACTTAATATATATAGGAATATATACCATATATACATTAACATCCTCTCGCAAACTCAAGGAGTATAAATATCATGAGTTTGGAGAGAGAAACTAAAACAAGAAATAAAACTAAATAAAACAAAAGACAAATGGATTGCAAAATTCGAATGGGAGCGCAAGGGCGCTTGAAATAGATCAGAGGCCGGAACTAATGTCGGGAGACAATTTATGGTCGTGTCGGACCATTGTAGGAACTGGCTGAAACTAATACCAAGACAGTTTAAGGTCGTACCAAACCGATATAGAAACTGACTGGAACTAATGCCAAGATTAGAGGCCAGAGCCGGGAGACAGTTTATGGTTGTTAACCCCCAAGGCTTGTGGGAGCTTCAATATTCCAATCTGAATTTTCTAAATTTTTTATTAAAAAAAAAACAAAAAAACTCAGTATTTATTGATTTGGTCAAAATCCCTGATCAGCATTTATTAACTTTTTTCAATCCACATGCCTTTCCACATGCCTGCATTTATTGATTTGGTCAAAATCCCTGATCAACATTTAAAATCCCCCATACAAATAATTATACATATAGCCGTGAATAATTACTGCAGTAGCATTTTTAATTTCTCCTATACACTATGATTAGTGATAAGATTGTTAAATTATTTTTATAAAAAATCTTAAAAAGCATAATTTATATATTAAAAAAATTTAAAACAAATATAAATATCTATAATTATCTCGTGCATAGCACGGGTGATAGGCTAGTATATATTAAGGAAAATGGGGTTTCTAACCTCTAAGCCTTGTGGGAGTTCCAATCTCTCAATCTCAATTTTCTAAATTTTTTATTTAAAAAAAAAATCTCAGCATTTATTGATTTGATCAAAATCCCTTAATCAGCATTTATTAACTTTTTTCAATCCACATGTCTTAAAACATGCCTGCATTTATTGATTTGGTCAAAATCCCTGATCAGCATTTAAAATAACTTCATACAAATAATTATATATACAACCCGCGCATAGTTACTGCAGTAGCCTTTTCAATTTCTCCTATGCACTATGATTAGTGATAAGATTGTTAAATTATTTTTTATAAAAAATCTTTAAAAACATAATTTATATGTTAAATTTTTTTTTAACAAATACAAATATCTATAATTATCCAGTGCATAGCACGAATGATAGTGCATAGCAAATTATATAAGGAAAATTGAGTTTTTAATCTACAAGCTTTGTGCGAGTTTCAATATCCTAATCCTAATTTTCTAATTTTTTGATTTAAAAAACAAAACTTAGTATTTATTGACTATTTCCAATCCACAAATTCTTTTGACTTTTCTCATAATTACTGCACGCTTTTCAATTTATCACATGCACTATGGTTATGCACAAAAATAAAGAAGATAAGAATTTAGTTATGGATCTCAAAAAGATATAACATCTAAATTTGAATTATGATTTAGTAATATAATTATATATTTTTTTGATGTATAAGGAAAAGGGATTTCTAATCCATAGGCTTTGTAGAGCTCCAATATCCCAATCCTCATTTTCTAATTTTTTGATTTAAAAAAAAAAAAAAGCTCAGCATTTATTGACTTTTCCTAACCACAAATATTTTCGACTTCTCTCATAGTTACTGCAGCACCCTTTTCAACTTTCTCATACAGTATAGTTAGTGATAGGATTGTTAAGTTATTTTTATAAAAAATTTTAAAAAAAAATTTGTATATTAAAAAAAATCTAAAACAAATATAAATATCTATATCAATATATTATATAAGAAGAAGGGGGTTTCTAATAAGAAGCCTCCTAAGAGCTCCAAACTCTTATTCTAAAATTATTGATTTTTCAATTTATAAAATAGATTAAAAAAACCTATTGGTTGATTTATTTATTTAATTATTTTAGAAATAATAATGGGAAGATAACAAAAATATTTCATAATCTCTTCATTATAATCTCTCTCACCAATTTTAAAAATAAAAAATAAATAAAAACTTGTATTCCTTTTCTCTCCTCTAAAAATCAGATAATATCTTCCATATCTATCTATATATTATATTATAAAATAACAAAAAAAAATTAAAAATCAAATATACAAACAGATAAAATTAATAAATTAAAATTTTATTTATTCAGTTAAAATATTTATTTTGCCTCTCAATATCTAATTTTAAATTTTAAAAATCTATAAAGTCTATCTAAACAAATCTGATTTGAAAATATCTCTTACTATCAAAATTTAAATTAATAAAACTCACATATCTATCACATATTTAACTCGTATCATAACTTGCCTATATAATAGTAATTAAAAACAAATAGAAACCACCGATAAATTAAATTTAAAAAAAAATAAAAATACACAACTCCATCTAAAATAAATTTTTTAAAAAAACAAATAGAAATCACATAAAAATAAAGAAGGTAAGAATTTAGATATGAATGTCAAAAATATATAACAATATCTAAATTTGAATTATAATTTAATAATATAATTATCTATTTTTTTTTATGTATATATATAAAAAACGGACAAATTATTAATTTTTTAATTTATAAAAAGATTTTTAAAAACAAACTATTGACTGATTTATTTATTTAATTATTTTAGAAATAACAATTATCCTTTAATTTATGAATTTCAAATGAAAAGATAACAAAAATATTTCATAATCTCTCCATCCTAATCTCTCTCACCGATTTCCAAAAAAAAAATTAAAACTTGCCTGCCTTCTCTCTTTCCCAAAAAATCAGATAATATTTTTCATGAAAGTTGTTAATATCTATTTATATCTTATATATTATATTATAACATGTAACACCCTCAAAATAAACCCATTTAACATACATTCTTAACCTGCTTAGATATAAGAGAATAAAGCATAATTATATATATCATCAGAGTATTCATTACAAAATGTATTACATGTTGACAACAAAAGTAAATGCCATATAGGCTTACAACTTTCCAAGTCAACACTTGGTTACAAAAGAGAGTACTAACTCTACACAGAATAAGCCCTTGGCTTGATATACATGTAATACAACAAAAAACAACAAAAGAGTTCAACAGCCTCAAGCCTCCCAAGTTACGTCCTTGGAGGTGGCATACTACCTGTACCTGAAAATGATGTCCCATAAAGGGTGAGCCAACGCCCAGTAGAGATATGCTAAACATAATATGAGCAATAACTAAAACATTAGCATTTGACAAATGTTTAACTCACATGAATCAATTCATATCCTATTTCAATTACATGACAAATGCCCATGTTTCATTTCATTCCCATTACTTAACTAGTTTCTCAATTCATAATCCTGGCTCAGAACCTGGCCATATATTTTTAAATGAGACTACATCTCAAATTAAACACATCACACTTAACCAAAGATACACATAATTGCTGTATCAATCTCAAACCAAACACTTCCATACTTCATATATGATATACAAATTTGCTATATCAACACTTCAATAGATACACAAAATTGCTGTATCAATGGAGTCCATCCCCTATCTTCTCCCAAATAATATCCGGTTTAGGAGTCCATCCCCTATCTTCCCCTAAACCGTGGAGTACATCCCCTATCTCCTCCCACACAATACAATGTATATAAACATATATCATATACATAATCAATTAATACACAAATTCAATGTATTATTCCACCCGTCATATTTGATAACATATTCAATTGATTAGTTTTAGTTTGCCTAATCATCATGCATTGTCTACAACAATCAAGACTATCCTCCACCGATAGCCCAAAGTAGTTATTTCTAAACAGATAATAAATGCCTCAACAGATATAAAATCTCAACATTTTTAAAGTGAGCGATTAATAAATCCAACTCCACCATTCTAACCCATAATGAGCTAATTCCATTATTTCTAACTCAATTTCACATTTCCATAACAATTGTCATTAATTATACTAATGACCCAAATATACCCAAACATGGCATTTTCCCATTTTTCTCAATATTGACCCAAAGGTTCGAATATTATTAACAACACCAAATACCTCATTTTGAAATCCAAAAATACACATTTGTGGTTCAAAGATTTGAAACCCCTCTTTACACATTTGAAACCCTAACTTTCAAAATCAACCATTTATGCAAAATACCCAACATTTATGTTAAAGACCATAGAAATGAGTAGGAATCCCTACCTCAAGAGGTGAAACCCAATGGAGAAGATGGAAAAATCTCGAAATGCTCCAAACCAAGAAATTTTCGGATCAAAAGATGGCCCTCGACAAACTCAACAACTTTTACAAAGGCCAAAGATGAGGAAACCATTTCTACTAGATCAATCCCTAGAGAGAAGGCAAGGTTTTAGAGAGAGGAGCTCTCAAATCTGATTTTGGGAAAGTAAGAGAGAGAAAGAGAGTTGAAAAAGTGATCCAAAAAGTCGGATTACGGATTTATATAAAAGTCGCCCGCTCAAGCGTGGAAACCCCGCTCGAGCGTTAGACACAGACTCACGCTCGAGCATGAAAAGTGCCGTTCGAGCGTCGATTACACACTTCCAGAAGTTTTGCAGACATGGTCCCCGCTCGAGCGTCAAACTCCCCGCTCGAGCGGAGGAACAAAAACAAAGGGTCACGCTTGAGCGTCAAAACTCCCGCTCGAGCGTTTGAAGACCTGACCTGCAGACAAAAGTACTGGGAGGTGGAAAATTACGCTCGAGCGTCAAAACTCCCGCTCGAGCGGAGAAGCAACAACGAAGGGCCCGCTCGAGCGTCAAAAGCCCCGCTCGAGCGTGAAGGCCAAAATCTGGGCATCAACTCTAGGTTTCAAAACACAACCAACCTGTTTCAAAGCTGCCCAACACAACCCAAGACTCAAATACAAAGAGTAAAGGCTAGAAATGAGAATGAGACAACAACACAACCACAGAACCAAGTCCGGAATACAACATACAAAGGAAAGAAAAACCGGGATCGCTATATAACATAACCAAAAAAAAAAAACTAAAAATCAGATATACAAACAGATAAAATTAATAAATTTAATTTTTATTTATTCAGTTAAAATCTTTCTTTTGCATCTCAATATCCAATTTTAAATTTTAAAAATCTTTAAAGTTTATCTAAATAAATTTAATTTGAAAATATCTCCCACCATCATACTTTAAATCAATAAAACCCACATGTCTATCACATATGTAACCCACATCATAACTTACTTAAATAATAATAATTAAAAATAAATAGAAACCTTAGATAAATTAAATTGGGGAAAAAAAAATAGAAACCCAAAACTCCATCTTAAACAAATTGAAAAAAAAATTAAAGAAAAAACAAACCAAATAGAAACCACACAAAAATAAAAAAATATATAACAATTTAGATATAAATCTCAAAAAAATATAACAATATCTAAATTTGAATTATGATTTAGTAATATAATTATCTATTTTTCTTATGTATATCTATCAAAATTTTAAATCAATTAATGGGACAAATTAATCAAATTTTAAGTCTTATTTAAAGAATAATCTGATTAGTCATCCTAACTCCTAGACTTCGCGGGCACTGGCGGATGAGCTAACAGATTAGGTTAGGTGAGATCTAAGTTGTTGGAGGTAACATTCTCTCATTTCATAAATTTATTTGTTTTTTAATTTGATTTTTTTCCATGTCTCTCTTTTTTTGTGTTGATTTGGTTTTGGTTTGGTTTCAATTTCGATTTCGATTTCGATTTTAGTGAGGTTTATGTGTTTGTTTACAGGTTTGCATAGTAGAGACGAATTATTGGTGATTATGGTTGCAATCGAAATATCTATGTCCGTTCTGTGCCAAGGATTTTGATCGGATTTTGTTTTTTTCAATGAAGACCATAAAATTAAAGTAAAAAAAGATGGGTATCAATTTTTTTTTTATTTTTTATTGTCATTTTATTTTATAGAAAAAGTGAAAATTTATTGAGAATTCAAGGTTTTACTATAACATTAAGTAAATTTAAAAATTTTAAATATCATTGTGTTATTTATTTTTATCCTCTTTCTATCCCATTATACAATTACAGCTATTTGTTAGTTTGTTAATTATAATTCAATTAATTGAAAATGAAAGTTTAATATAATTTTTCATATATATTACAGTTAATTTGTTACAATTATAATTGTATATAATTGCATAATATATAGGGATAATCTCTAAATATAATTTTTATCTTTTTATGTGATTAAATTGTCCATCTTAAATAGTGTATAGAAGAGTTAGATGACTTATTTTATCTCTAAAAAATCCAATCTTTTTTTTTTTACTTTTTAATTTTTAAATTGAAAAATCAATTATTTATGTCTATAAAATAAAAATGATAAACACATATCCAAAAGCTACATTTTTTTAATTTTTTTTAATATGTAAGATATTTACAAATGGAAAATCTTTGACACCTCAAATTTTTTTCCATAACCTGACTTATAATGATGTAGTTATAAGTGTCAATTTTTATACAAATATGAGAAGAAAATTAATTAAATTATACATTTTAACCAACCACATACTCAAACTTTGACTATTTCAAGAAGTTATTTCACTATAATTCCAATTAAGAGAATTTCAACCCTTAATATTTTTTTTTATCAAATTATAATTTGATAAAAATTTTAGAAAATGAAATGTTGAAAATTATTGTTTTTTCTATCAAAATTGGTGAAAAGAAAAAAAAAATGGGATAAGAATGAAATTCTTTTAAAAATTGATAAAAAGTTAAAGTAATTCATAGAAAATCAAAATTTTTATTCAAATTTAAAAGAAAATTAGATAAAAAAAAATTAAAAGAAAATGATGAAAGTTTGAAAATATTTTGAAACCTTCTTATTCTTAAAGACTAGAAATTCATGCATGTATTATATTCATATTGTATTTTTAGTTATGAAATTGAAATCAAAAGAAATGTAACTTCAATTATTGGATTAATGATAGAAACATCATATTAATTATTGTTAAATATCACTTTACTTCACTTCACTTCACATTTAATAATAAAATTGTGTATTTGTCTTAATTATAACTTTTAAATTTGTATATTTTTATAACAAGAAAAGGCATGTCATAACTCATTTAATCTTATTTAATCAGATTTAAAATTTTTTTAATACAAATTATCAAAATTGCACTAATTAGACTTATATATATATATTTTAATTTTTTAAAACTAATAATTTAAAAAGTTATAAACATAAAAGTTAACTTGTAAATTTTATGTATACCACAAGACAAAATATTAAATTATTTCAAGATAATTATAATAATTTTTTTTTAAAATTTATGAAATCCCTGTGTATAGTACGGGTTGCTATTAATAATGTACGGGAAAGAAATAAACCTTCTCGTATAATCATGTTGATCAAGTCTGCGCTCCTCCGTACGACGTCGCTTTACTCCCTGAAAACACAAACGTGAGCTAGCCGGCGGGTGTGTGCCGGATATCTCTCCGATGCCTAAGTCAGAAAAATAGACAAATAGACAAAAGCTCTGTGTATTCGGGAATCAAAGTTGTGTTACCTCTCCACAGGTGATGTTGTGAGCTTTTATAGGTTCCGCGTGGCACAATCTCAGTAGGACTTTTACTCCTCCATGTAGAGTCCTCCTAGGATTCACACTCCTGAAAGATAATGCTTATCCTTCAACACCCCCCTCACTGCTTAAACCAAGTGAGATGGTTTTACCATGGTCGGATTCTAATTTGACTGAGGTAAGCATGGCTATGCTAAGCCGCAGACTAGACCGAGCTAACTTTAGCTCGGTTCTTCCATTCACTGCTTTTACCCCGGTTTCTCCAGTACTAACCATGGTATGTTCAGACCGAGATAACAAATATCCAGGTTTTGACCGGGCTAACCACAATACGCCATGACCGGGCTAACTGCAAGTGCGGCGACCGAGCTATCCACAAATCTCTCTCAGACCGGGATAACAACAAGCCTCTCTGGACCAGGATAACAATAGGGCTTACCAGGACTGGGCTAACTACAAGCCCCTTTCATCCAGCCCTTCTTACTGTGGCCCAAAGAACGGCCCATTTACCCAGCTCGGCCCATTTACCCAGCTCGGCCCAATTTAGGTATAAATTACCCTCTCAATTGCCCCTTAATTCCATCTGTGCAACATGATAGGGATTACCTGCCTACCAGCCGAGCTAAAAACTTTAGCCTTACGATCGAGCTAAACTCTTTAGCCTTTTCAGCCGAGCTAAATTTACACCGGGCTCTATCTGTCCGGTCAAAACGTCCCTTCAATCGCAGCAACTGAATCGCTTCTCATTCCAATGACACGTGGCATACTCTTATTGGCTGAAGGCAGCTGTCACGCCGTCTTCGTATCTTACAAAATTTGAACAGTCCCGATCTTTTTGCCCTTCTTTTACAAAACAAACCCTAGTATTTTGCCTCTGACATTACACTATTCACCTTCCTCTCTCTCTCTCTTCGAGCCTCCATTGTTCTTCAACTTTGCAACTGTGAAGCTTGTGGTCCTTGCTGTTCTCTACTTCCATCTCCTGTTTCTTCTCTTTAGTCTGGTAAGTGTTTTGAAGCTTCCTCTCTGTTGATTTATCATCTTACGTAGCTCTTTGTTTTGCTTTTCAAAACATACTTTTAACTTTTGCTTCCATTTTTTGCTCTGCCTTTCGTTTTCTGGAAAAAACCTTGTAATAGAACCACTTGAATTCGTGAAATAAACTGAAAAATACTGGTTTTGATCTAAAATCAACATGTAACCGAACTAGGAAGTTGTTTGTAGCCAATGTCAGTCTAGCCAGACTAACTAACTGGACTAGCACTTTATGCTAAACTAGTAGTTTCATCAAGTCGAACCATCTTTTGTTTCATTTATCTTAGCCGGGCTATTGATCCGTACCATGTTTGTAATAGTATGCTTGAAAGCCTCGACCATGACCGAGCTATAACTCGGGGCTAAACCAGCCTTCTTAGTTCAAACCAAACTAAGAATGCTGCCCCTAGAGGCTCAACCGGGCTACCAAATCCCTTGTTCACACCGAGCTAACAGACCCCTTCCTCAAACTGAGCTAAGACACGAAGCAATTTTCATAGCTGAGCTAGGACTTCATTTATCTTGCCTTTGTTTCTTGTAGCACGGTCCAATGATCAGTGCTTAACACTTTTCTTTTTTCACTTTGCAGACTTAGGTTACCCAGGCACTCCTTTGAGCGCTCAACCGAGTTACTCAGCATTATTCTCCGACCGAGCTAAAACTCAGATTTAATTTATTCATAACTTAAACCATAAATGGGAAAATATAGGTTTTTAGTAAACACACCTGGTGGTATGGCTAAATTCCGAAAGGATTATAACATCCCTGACGATGTTCACCTGACCTTAGCCGACCTAGATTGCATACCTTGGGAAAACCCTGGTTTTGTTCCCTTTACCCTTCTTTCCATCGTAGAAACCGGCCTAAGATTCCCTGTACAGCCTCTCCTCTGTGAATTCCTTAGGCAGACCAACCTTTGCCCCACCCAACTTTCCACCAACTCTTACCGCATAATAAACGGCATTGCCGAGCTAAATCACCGGGCTGGTCTTAACCTCGGCTTAGCCGAGCTCTTCCACCAATATTCTATAGGCTCCGCCGAAGATGGATGGGTCTATTATTTAAGAATAAGACGCCGGCGTGAAAAGATAATAAAAGATACACCGGATAAAGACGTGAACGACGACGATTTCTTCTGGGTATCTGGGAATTTTGAGGACCAACAAGCCCAAATCCCAGGTGACAGAATAAATTGGAACAAGGGTGTAGTTGGTAGGTTTATCTCGGCTCCATTGCATGCATTTCTTTACTTCGATTTTCATTACTTGAACCGAACTAACAGTTGCCTTCTTTTTTATTTTTCTTTTTTATGTAGACTCGAACTGCCTCAAGTCACAGTACAGCTACCCCAACCTAGCTACCCTTCGTGCCGCGCTGCGATATCCAAACCGAAGTTGGACCGAGCTACTGAATTTCCAGCCAACCTATCGATACAGTGGCAAGCGAAGGACCAAGGTAACTGATTTTTTGTTGGAAGCTTCACCTGAACCGGACCCAACCTTGCCCCAGATCAATCTAGTCCCTCTAACTGCTGAACAAGAGATGGCCAAGAAGAGAGCCGTGCGAGCCCTTTTGACCGAAACTAATCCGACCGAGGTACCACCAGCCGGTCAAACTCAAGAAACCGTGGTAGCTCTGCCAACCCAACAGCCTTCGTCATCGCGGCCAAGCAAGCGTGCTCGGACTTCCACAATCGAGCCACACCTTGTTGATGAAGACGAAACCGTGGTTCCACAAACAACTCTTCCAAGCCCTCCACCGAGCCCAGAACCGGAGCGTTCTGACTGAGCTACCTCCAAATGGTCTCCAAAAATCACTTTTCAGAATCGTGCTATCACGGATTCTGACTCAGTGGTCGCAGAAAAAGACCACATGATGGCATTCAACCTAGCTAAAGGTGTTTGCCTTCCAGCCGACATGAGGCACCACGATCACCTGACCGAGCTGAAGGCCCTTTGCTCGTCCACAAAATCGATGGTGCTGGTAAGTTGCCCTTTTGCTTTCTTTTTTTCTCAAGAAATTTTTCCAACTTTCAGCTCGGTTATATTGAAAAAGTGTCTTACTTTGCAGGCCATACAGAAAAACCACATCGCTCATAAGCGAGTGTTGGAACTTAGGAAAACAACGAGGCAGGCCATGGCAGAAGCTGAAGCCAAAACGGCCGAGCTAAAAGAGTCCCAACAGAAGGCGGCCAAGCTAGAGGCCGAGGTAACCCGTCTGACCGGACTGGTTACCTCGGCTAATGCTGATAAACAAAGGGCCTTGACTGCGATGAAAGATAAATACCTGCGCGAGCTGGCCAAGCTCGAAGGAAAAAAGAAAGCCGAAATAACAGAGCTTGAGAAGAAGCTGGAGGATGCAGAGGACCGGGGCTTTAAGGAAAGTGAAGCCCTATACATTAAGTAGTGTGAAGCTGCAAAGGATCTCTTCTTTAAATGTGGGTGGAGGGGTGCTGTGGTGCAGCTTGGTCACGGGCCTGAGACTGAGGTCTTCAATCCTCCTCAATACTTCATACCGAGCTCACTGGCGGAGTATGCTGCTACCACTTAGCAACAATTTCTTGAAGTTTCAGATGAAGAAGAAACCGTGCCCGATGATACCCCGGTTATCAATGATCCTGCCTATCAGTCAGCTCGGTCGGAGCCAACGGTGGAAGACCTGACTAACGAGCTGCTTGCTGAAACCGCGCTTCTAATCGAGACCATACTCCCGACCGAAACCGAGCTTCCAACTGAAACCGGGCTGCGAGTTGAACTTGATGCTGATCTTGATGATCTGTTTGCCTGACTTTGCATTTGTCTTCTTTTTGCTTGATTTCTGTATTTTCTTTTCTTTGCTTTTGGACACAGATTGTAACCGGGCTGAGGCCCCACCCTTTGTACTTGCTTTGAATTTTCAATGGAGTTTGCTTTTTTTGTTCAAACTCTTATTTCGGTTGATCTCTATGCTTGTACTTTACTTTCTAATTGAAGTCTTGGATGAGGTACAGCATTCTCTTGCCGAGATACTTTATCCCGGTCTTAACATTGCAACTATAAGATTACCAAGAGTTGGTTTAATCCAGCTAACCACTCTTTAGCCGAGATCTTCACCTCGGCTGAAGATTACCAAGAGTTGGTTTAATCCAGCCAACCACTCTTTAGCCGAGATACTTACCTCGGCTGAAGAGTACTAAGGCCTCGTTTGGGAACAGGCTAATTTAGTAACTTTTTGGCTATTTGGCTAAAATATGAGCTAAAAAAAATTAGTATGTTTGGGATGACTTTTTGGCTTTTTACGAAAAGATGTGCAAAAAGTAGAGAGAAAAGAGAATTTTTGACTTTTTGGTATGGGTTGTTGGCTTTTTGGCTAATTTAGTAACTTTTTGGCTTTTTGGCTAAAAGGGAGGGTTCCCAAACGAGGCCTAAGAGTTGGTTTAATCCAGCCAACCTCTAAATTGGTTATTCCTGCCATTTTAGAATAAAGTGTTTGGTTATTCCGACCAAACGTCTTGCAGCCTGGATCCTTATCCTGGGCTTAGGAAGGGTGTTGGTTTTTCCAGCCAACCTCTAAGTTGGTTTTTCCAGCCAACCTAGAGTAAAGTGTTTGGTTATTCCGACCAAACGTCCTGCAGCCTGGATCCTTATCCTGGGCTTAGGAAGGGTGCTGGTTTTTCCAGCCAACCTAGAGTAAAGTGTTTGGTTATTCCGACCAAACGTCCTGCAGCCTAGATCCTTATCCTGGGCTTAGGAAGGGTGTTGGTTTTTCCAGCCAACCTCTAAGTTGGTTTTTCTAGCCAACCTAGAGTAAAGTGTTTGGTTATTCCGACCAAACGTTCTGCAGCCTGGATCCTTATCCTGGGCTTAGGAAGGGTGTTGGTTTTTCCAGCCAACCATGTTTTCAATGCTCCTAACTCACTAAAACAACTTTTACAGAATAAAACACTTATGCTGGAAAGAAAACTACTTGTTTTATTGGGGAAAAGAAAAATTACAAGCATTCTGAAGAAAAGCTAAAAATAAAATAGTTTGAGATTGGCAGTGTTCCATGGCCTGGGAATTGCTTTGCCGTCCTCATCTTCTAAGTGGTATGCCCCTTTGCCAGCTAATCCGACCACTTTGTAAGGTCCTTCCCAATTAGGCCCTAACTTGCCATCTCCCGGTACCAAGGTGTTTCCCATCACTTTGCGCAGTACCCAATCTCTGATTTTGAATTGCCTTGGATGCACCGTCTTGTTATACTTTCTAGACAACTCTTGTTGGTATGAGGCAATGTGAACCAGTGCTTTTTCTCTTCTTTCTTCGGCGAGGTCGAGTTCCAATGCGATGGCTTCTCCATTCAAGTTTGGATCAAAATTTTCGCTTCTAATTGTGGGGAGACCAACTTCCAGTGGGATTACTGCTTCCATGCCGTAGGCTAAGGAGAATGGTGTTTCTCCTGTTGATCGTCGAGGTGTGGTGCGGTAAGCCCATAAAACATGAGGAAGTTCCTCAGCCCACTTGCCTTTTGCCTTCTCTAACCTTTTCTTCAGTCCATCCAAGACAACCTTGTTTGATGCTTCTGCTTGGCCATTTGCTTGAGGATATGCCGGTGTAGAATTGTAGAACTCTATCTTGTATTCTTCACAAAAGCCTCTAAAGATTCTGCCATCGAACTGAGTGTCGTTGTCTGATATTAGGGCTTTAGGTCTGCCGAACCGAGTAATGATATTCTACCAGACGAACTTCTTCACATCCTTTTCCTTGATTGATGCCAATGCTTCTGCTTCCACCGACTTTATGAAGTAGTCTGTTGCTACGAGAAAGAACTTCGTGTTTCCGGGTGTTGTTGGAAGTGGTCCTACTATGTCCAAGCCCCACATTGCGAAGGGCCATGGGCTGGTCAATGGTAGGAGCTCTCTGGCTGGCTGATGTATTTGGTGTGCGAACTTCTGACATTTCTCGCACTTCTTTACATACTTCTCCGAGTCTGCCTGCATGTATGGCCACCAGTATCCTTGCGAAATGGCTCTGTAAGCTAACGATCTTCCTCATTGGTGGCTTCCGCACACACCTTCGTGTATCTCGAACAAGAATGCTTCCACTTTGCTGGGGTGAACACACTTTAGATACGGTCCTGAGAATGACTTTTTGTATAATGCCATAGAAGGGGAGAGCCAAAATCGCTGCGACTTTGCTCTAATTTTGTTGGCTTCTTTCTTTTCTTCCGGTAGGATGCCGTCTTTTAAGAACATTATGATGGGATCCATCCATGAAGGGCCCAACTCGGCGCAACATGCCTCTTCTGCTTCGGGGTCTTTAATGCTTGGTCTTGGTAAGTAGTCAATAAGCAACGGATGAGAGATGGATGTATCTGCCATTGAAACAAAGCCTGCTAGTTCGTCTGCTCTGCTGTTTTCCTCCCTGCCAATCTGTTCTATCCTTACTACTTCAAATTTCTTGATCTCTTTTCTGACTAAGTCTTGGTACTTAGCCATCCTGTCATCCTTTGCTTCGTAGTCGCCCGAAATTTGGTTTACCACCAGTTGTGAGTCGCTGTAAACCATTAGCTCGGTGGCCTTCATGTAGAATGCTGTTTTGAGTCCTGCAAGAAGCGCTTCATACTCCGCTTCGTTGTTTGATGCTGGGAAGCCAAGGTTGACTGCTTGCTCCACAACTAGGCCGTCTGGTGAGATGAGGACTATGCCAAGTCTTGCGCCGTGCCGGTTGGATGCTCCATCTACGAAGAGCTTCCACATCTCTCCAACGAACAACTTCCAGCAAGTGGAGGGGTCGGATGATGCCGTGGGGTCAAGAATGTTGCTGGTGTTTTCTTCAAGGTCCATGCTTGCTGTTGCCCCTCGCTATCTAATTGAACCAAGCCTTTATTTGTTGATGAGTCTTGGCTTGGTGTAGCATGGTTCGCTTCTTCCTTGCTTTCTTTACTCTGGTCTGCCTTGGGGTCTGACTGAGTATCCTGCACCAGGGGTTACGCTATTCCGGCGTCAACTTCTATCCCTAGTTCGGTTGTGTCAGTCAGGTCAATTGGGCAGATATGATGACTTCCTGGGGTAAATTCTGCGACAAAGTCTGCCAAAGCTTGGGCCTTTGTCGCGGTTCTGGGTTGGAACTTGATGTCGAATTGTCCCAACTCTACTGCCCACTTCAAGATTCGCCCAGAAAAGTTCGCCCTCTCAAACAAAGCTTTTAATGGAAAAGCTGTGAGGATGACTATGGTGTGGGCATGAAAGTAGTGCGACAACTTCCTTGAGGCCATCATCAAGGCCAAGGCCAGTTTTTCCAGTGGCAAGTACCTCGTTTCGGCGCCAAGCAATGTCTTGCTGACATAAAAGATGGGCAGATGTTGGATTCCTTCCACACGGACCAACACTGTGCTAATTGCGTGCTGAGAGACTGCCAGGTACAGGAAGAGTTCTTCTCCAGGTATTGGGGTGACAAGCAGTGGTGGAGAAGACATGTATTCTTTCAAGTTTTCCAGAGCGCGGTCGCATTCTTCATTCCACTCGAACTTGGCTTTTAATGCTTGAAAAAATGGTCGTAGTCTGTCTGACGACCGGCTAATGAATCGGTTGAGTGCGGCTGCTATGCTGGTGAGATGCTGCACTTCTTTTACTGAGTTAGGCCTCTCCAGATCCTGAATAGCTTTGATCTGGGAGGGGTCTGCCTCTATACCCCGGTTGGTTACCAGGAAGCCCAGGAATTTGCCAGATCCTACACCGAACGCGCACTTAGATGCATTAAGGCGCAACTTGTGCCTCTTCAGAATCTGGAACATCTCACCTAGGTCCCTTAGATGGTCGTTCTCATCCTTGCTCTTGACCACCATGTCGTCGATGTAAGCCTCCATTGTTCTGCCTAACAACGGCTCAAACATCTTGGTGACCATTCTCTGGAATGTTGCCCCTATGTTCTTTAGGCCAAAGGGCATGACCTTGTAGCAATACAGTCCTCTTGGAGTTGTAAAGGACGTGACCTCCTGGTCTGGTTCGTACATGGCGATCTGATGGTAGCCTCTGTACGCATCAAGAAAGCTAAGTCGGTTGTGCCCCGCCGTTAGGTCTACCAGTTGATCTATCCGTGGTAGGGGGAAGCTGTCCTTTGGGCATGCTTTGTTGACTGTCTTATAGTCGACGCAGACACGCCATTTGCCATTCTTCTTTGGCACCACGACTGTGTTGGAAATCCATCTGGGGTAGTGCACCTCTCTGATAGCTCCTGCCTCTAGCAGATTTCCTACTTCTTCCGCCACTATCTCGGCGTGGTGGAGTGCCGATCTGCGAGTGCGCTGAATGATTGGTCTGGCGGATGGGTGGACATTGAGTTGGTGACAGATGAAGTTTGGATCAATGTCTGGCATGTCGTAGGGTGTCCAGGCGAACACTTTGATGTTAGAGGTCAAGAATTCCAAGACCTCTAATCTCTCAGTGCTGGACAACGACGAACCGAGCAGAAAGAACTTATCCGGGTTTTTTCATCTATTCTTACCTCTACCAAGTCCTCCACCGCTTTTTTATCAGCTGCTTTGCCGACATCTGCGAACAGTTCATTGCTCTCAGGTTCTTCCACCGAATGAACATATCCCTTGGCAGCGCGGCTGCCATTAACCGTGACAAAGCATTGCTTGGACATAATTTGGTCTCCCAAGACCTCTTCAA
Organism: Camellia japonica; assembly: GCA_030407325.1. Classification (NCBI taxonomy): domain Eukaryota; kingdom Viridiplantae; phylum Streptophyta; class Magnoliopsida; order Ericales; family Theaceae; genus Camellia; species Camellia japonica. The sequence continues at coordinate 205,942,058 of JAPPVO010000002.1, read as the reverse complement.
TTACCCCGGCTTCGTTGGGGAATCGCATTACTTGATGGTAGGATGAAGCTACCGCTCGCATGGCATGCAACCATGTTCTTCCCAAGATTATGTTGTAAGTGGAAGGGACCTTCAACACCCAGAATTCCACTTGTTTTGTCACGCTTCCTGCCCTGACTGGAAGGATAATCTTGCCGACTGGCCACTCTGGCATTGAGTTGAATCCGATTAGGGGGGACACAGCTGGTGCCAAGTCTTTGTCCTCCAATTTCAGTTGTTTGAAGATGTCGTAGTACATTATCTCACACGAGCTACCTTGGTCTATCAAAATCCGCTTGACGTCAAAATCCTTGACTCGGAGAGTGACCACCAGGGCATCATTGTGAGGGCAATATATCCTAGCCAAGTCTTTATCTGAAAAGGATATGACGTTCGTGGCCTCTGTTCTCCCCTTTTTGATGGTAGGTTGAGCACTTAGTACCTCCCTTAAGTGCTCAGCCTTCTTGATCGTTCCTCTGAGCTCACATATTCGCTCAGGTTCACATACTCCATGTATCACGTTGATCACGCCTTGAGGTGGAGTGTCGACTGGCATCCCATCTGGGACGTTATGATTCTGGGGGGCTGGCTGTGTCCCTCCTTCGATGTATTTGTCCAGATGACCAACCGCTACTAGCTCTTCCAGGTGGTGTCTCAATGGTGTGCAATTTTCAGTGCGGTGCCCCTTTTCCTTATGGAAGGTGCACCGAGATCTTTCGTCGTAGTCCTTCTGAGCCTCTCCTAACTTGGCTGGCCATCTGACGAAAGGTTCATCGCGTATCTCGCTTATAATCCGATAAATCGGTTTTTTAAATACCGTGGTAATGGCAGTGCGGACTCTCAACCACCTTTTATCCTGGTCTTCTCCGTTGTCTCGCCTGCCTCATCCATTTTTGTTTGGACGTTCTACCGTGTTGACCTTTGCCGCGGTCTTTTTATCAGGTACTGCGGTTGTGCTAGACTTTGCTTTAGCACGGGCGCCATCCTCTTCCACCCGAATGTGCTGGTGCACTCTCTCCATTAAGGCCTCCATCGTGAGAGGCGGTGTCATAGTGATTGAGTCCCTTAGTCTGTTCCCGACTGGAAGACCTCTTTTGTACTGTGCGATGGCGAGATTGGTGGGGCAGTCCCCGATCTGGTTGAATGTCTCCCAGTAGCGGCTATTGTAGGATCTTAAGGTCTCTTTGTCGCCTATGTCGATGGAGAGTAGCTGATCGATCTCCACCGGGGTCTTGGTGTTCGTTCTGAACCTTGTTACGAATGCCTCCGCTAATTGTGCCCAGGAGGCTATGCTGCATTCTGGAAGCTTTTCAAACCAAGTCAAGCCTAGGTCGCCGAGGCTGGATGGGAAGAGGATGCACATCAGAGCCTCGTTTCGCCGATATACCGCCATAACCTGGCGGAAGTGGCTCAAGTGCGAGTAGGGGTCCGTCTTCTCTTCATATGTAGTGAACTTGGGCTATAGGAAGCCTGACGGTAAGGGCGCGTTCTCAATTGCCGGAACGAACGGTGAGGTCTGTAGCCTCGCTAATGCTTTGTCCGTTGGTTCGTAGGCTGGGCGCGGTATTGGCATTCCTACCTCGACGCTTCCATGCGTCCGAGGAGCCAACCGTTGAAGGGCAGAAACTCTGTGTGGGTCGCGCACCCTGGCATCCTCCTTCTATCGTGCCCTTTTTTCTAGCACAGTTCATAAGTCAGACGATCTTGGTAACTCCGTCTGTCTGGATAACGTCTGGTGCGTGCGTGAGGGCCGATAAGTGCTTCCCTCTGTGTATGACCTCTCAGATCTCGTCCTCTCAGACCTGGAGTGACGAGTTCTGGAAGTCCTGGATTGAGTGTTGCCTGTTCGGAGGCTCCTACTCTTTGTTTGTGATAGCGTGGTATGCCTACTGCGATCTTCTGAGTGGCGAGGGGGCGTGTTGCCTTTACGCCCCTCTCCTGTCGCCACCCATTTTCCCTTGTTCTGGCGTTTCATGGCCTCCATATCCGCCGCCATCTTCCTTATTAATTCATCCTGTTCTTTCACGCGATCCTCCAGAGCTTGAGGGTCGATCTTCCGCCTTTGTCTGTCAGGACTTTGTGAACGAGAGTGACGGGGGGGCTGTTATTCCGCCTCCCCCTAGCATCCCTCCTGGGGTTATGTCGTTGGGGCTCCAAGTCTGCCATGGGAGGGACAGGAGGCAAACCTTCGCGCCTCCCACCTCCTTCTGGAGTTTGTCCATCAATGGCGGACTGCGGCAAATCTTCGTTGTGCGCCATTACTTTTTATTAGCAAGGAAAACTTAATCAAGAGGTTTTGTTCTAGTCTGATTTCCCACAGACGGCGCCAATTGTACGGGAAAGAAATAAACCTTATCGTATAATCCTGTTGATCAAGTCTGCGCTCCTCCGTACGACGTCGCTTTACTCCCTAAAAACACAAACGTGAGCTAGTCGGCGGGTGTGTGCCGGATACCTCTCCGATGCCTAAGTCAGAAAAATAGACAAATAGACAAAAGCTCTGTGTATTCGGGAATCAAAGTTGTGTTACCTCTCCATAGGTGATGTTGTGAGCTTTTATAGGTTCCGCGTAGCACAATCCCAGTAGGACTTTTACTCTTCCATGTAGAGTCCTCGTAGGATTCACACTCCTGAAAGATAATGCTTATCCTTCAACACCCCCCTCACTGCTTAAACCAAGTGAGATGGTTTTACCATGGTCGGATTCTAATTTGACTGAGGTAAGCATGGCTATGCTAAGCCGCAGACTAGACCGAGCTAACTTTAGCTCGGTTCTTCCATTCACTGCTCTTACCCCGGTTTCTCCAGTACTAACCATGGTATGTTCAGACCGAGATAACAAATAGCCAGGTTTTGACTGGGCTAACCACAATACGCCATGGCCGGGCTAACTGCAAGTGCGGCGACCGAGTTATCCACAAATCTCTCTCATACCGGGATAACAACAAGCCTCTCTGGACCGGGATAACAATAGGGCTTACCAGGACCGGGCTAACTACAAGCCCCTTTCATCCAACCCTTCTTACTGTGGCCCAAAGAATGGCCCATTTACCCAGCTCGGCCCAATTTAGGTATAAATTATCCTCTCAAATAACTATTAATTAATAGAATTCAACAATTGAAATGTCTCAAACCACATCTCTTTGTTTTGTCAAATGTTTCCATTTTTTTAATTCATGTATTCATTCTAATATTGATAGAGAATTGGACGTGTAGAAGAGTGAGAGACATTAAAATTATATATTGAAAAATAAATGTTGTCTTCCTATTCTATGTCTATTTATCTGATTATATCTCAAATTACAACGTCTAGGTGTGCTTTTACATCATCATTGAACATTACTTTCTTTTTTTTAGATATTTTATCTCACAATTGTCTGTGTTTTGTGTTATTAAATTTATTACATTTGTGTTTGCTAAAACTATTAGATGAACCAAATGTAAGAAGTGCAGATTATTTTAATGTCATTCTTGGAATTAAAAGTATAAAAAATATACACAAAAAATATATGAATAAACAAGATTTTACAAAATTTGTTTGAGTCTCACTTCTTGAAAATCCTATAATTCATTTATTTTTATATTATATTTTTTGTTTTGTTTGTGTACTTTTTTTTTATATACCTTTTATTTGTTTTTTTTTTAAAGTTTATTTTTAAAAATTAATAAATAAATAAATCATTTTCTATTTCAAACAATTTCGTTTTTGTTTTTGTTTTTTATTTTTTCTTAAAGTAATTTTAGTTTTGGGCAATTACTTACTCTTTTTTTTTTTTTTTTTTTCTTTTTCTTTCTATATATTGTAATTTTGTGCATTTTAAATGTATGATATTTTCACTAATACACACGGACATGTATTATGAAAAAAGTATAATGCGAAAATTAAGTAAGAAGACCAAAAATAAATAAAACAATACGATGAATGTGGAGTCAAGATTAAAGATCAAAACTCCCAAAGTAAGCAAGCAATTAAAATAAAATGTTTAATAATAAACATTTGAAAATTTAAAACAAAATTTTATAACTTTCCTTTTTACTAAAAAAATTATATTTGGTATTAGCTAAATAAAATGCTTTTAAAATAGTTTTTTTTTTTTTTTGTAAATTTGAAATTAAAACTATAGTAAATTTATGTAAGTATAATTGCTAACCACATTTTTTTACTTAATGTATAATATTATATTCACTACCTTTTTTAGTTATTTTTTTTAAGTATTTATATAGAAGTAAAAAAAATTTCGTTAGGACTAAATTTTTCCTTAATTTAGTTATAAATTTTTCCCGTACATTATTTTTAAATTTTGAATAAAAGCAAATGTTAAATAATTGATTAAAGATATGCTGCATTTGTTATATTTCTTTTTCTGTGTGTAAAAAAAAAAAAGAAAAAAATAAAACATTTAAAAAGTGCAATTCACAGATATATAAATAAGGGTAAATTACAAATATACCTCCGGAAGTTTGCTTAGAATACAGATTGCCCCTTATAGTTTGAAAAATTATAAATACCCCTTATTAGAATTTTTTATTTAACAAAATTAACTGAAAATATAAAATTCATAATTACTCTCCTGTATAATAATAAAATTACCTAAATTATTAATTGAAATATATTTCTAACATCATTAAAAATTGTTAATTGGCTTGATGATTTATTAATAAAAGGGGCGATTTGTTAAGAAATTAAAAATCTCAGGGGATGAAATGTAATTTTCAAAACTACGGGGAGCGATTTGTATTTTAATTAAATTTTAAGAGATATATTTGTAATTTACCTTATAAATAATTATAAATATAATCCGCATATAGTACGGAGGGAACACTAATCAGTGTGTTTGGTTTGAGTTTTTTGAATTAAGTTTTTTGAAAACTCAGTTTTTTTGTTTTCGTATTTTTTTGTTTTTAGTGAATATTTTTTAAATTTTAAATATTCTTTTTTACTTTTTTAGATGCACCTTACTTAGATATATCTAAAAAATAAAAAATTTGTGAAAAAATATTTTAAAAATTTAATAAATACATAAAAATACAAAAAATATACTGAATTCTCGTATTTTTTTTTTATATTTTTGGTATTTAGTGAATTTTTAACAGGTTTTTTTCACAATTTTTTTACTTTTTAGGTATATTTATGTTAGGTATGTCTAAAAAGTAAAAAATATTGCTTAAAATATTAAAAAAATTCAGTAAAAACAAAAAAATACAAAAAATAAGAAAGTAAAATTTTTTGAAAAATATTTTTGAAAAAACACAACCAAGCAAGCTTACTTAGGGAAAAAAATGGAAAAAAACCCCAATTCTTCTTTCACTATAATAGACTGGATCGTCCAAGCGTGTGAAGCTCCATTTGTAGTCTATTCTATTTTTAAGTTCTAGTATATAAATGATTCATCAAAATTTAATTTGATCCTAATCACATAATTTTATAATATTTATTTTAAAAAATAATAATAAATAAAATTTTGATAAGAACTGCTCACTTTTTTTTGTTTAACAAGTTTTGATAATTACAACGATTTACCCCATTATGATAATGATTTCTTTATGCTGTATTTGGTTGGAGGATTTGAGGAGAGATTTAGAAAGGGAAAAGGTGTGTGAAACTATGTGAAATGTAAGTATATTTTATTCACATTTCACCTAACTTTTTCCTTTCTCTTTCCAAATCTGTTGGCTTCATATTTTGTACAAGCCAGTTACAATTCAACACGTGGCAGAATAAGTGTAATATAGGAAGATTATTCAAGTCTTCGATCCTGATCGTACACGTGGCAGTTAGTATTGGTTCCCACGTGATCTGAGTAGCATTGGATCAATAAAGAGGTGCAAGGTGACGTGGCTTCAACGGTTTCTCAGATTCAAATTCAAATATAGGAGCGAAGCCTAACTGCAAGTGATGGCGTAGTGGAACTACTTATAAGGCAGCATGATCAACGATCATGGAGGAGCAGTTCGACGGTTTGAAGTGCAGTTCGATGGTCATCCTTGAGAAGTATAAATAGCGGGGAAGACCCCAGAAAAACCCCCGGACTCAGATCATACAAACCAGTCTTACTTTACATATTTTCTTTTCCAGTTTTACATTTCCTGTTCTTTAAATTCCTGCTCTTTACATTCCTGCACTGCACTTCATTCATAGGAGTAGTTTCAAGTAGATTATCGCTGTAAACCTCTACGAGGCTGAGTTCGGATCATTGTAAGTTTTCATTCTAATGAAATACTTCAATTGCTCTTCATTTAACTGTTATTTTGTTTAATTTCTCCTAAGTCAAGCCACCAGTAAAAGTCCTCTTCATTGAGGCTGAAAGAACTAAAACACAATCGTCTGATAATTGGTTGGCAATTAACATTTCTGTAAGGACTGATTGATCCTTGCTGGCACGCTCGCATTTACAAAAATACCCTTCGAAAGCCAAAAAGCCAACATATATTTTTGGCACGCCCAGTGGGACTCATTGAAATGGCTAGACGAAGAAGACAAGGAGAAAATGAACGCTTGGAAGAAGGCGTAGAAGGAGAGGTAGAAATACCTAATCCAGAGGATAATGTGGTAACACATCCTGTGGAAACTCCCATATTATCAGAACCTATGGTCGAACAGACCAGTACTTCAGGACAAGAACCACATGTTCATAGTATTGGACGAAACCAAGGAATTGGACCATCCACTGTTCCATCTACTCATCCAATAAATCCATGGGATGGCCTAGTAGATGCCATGGGACAGCAATTAATGAACACAATGGAAAGGTGGGCAACATCCTTTTTGGATCGAATGAATAACCACCAACCAACAAACACAAGACACATCGAGGAAGTTTTGAATGTCCCTCAACAAAGATTGGCTAGAGATAAACAGCCTATGCAAGTTAATGGACATTCTAATGGTCAAACTAGTAGTAATCAGAACTATGAAAGACCATCACCTCAGTCTTGGTATGAACCCATTTCGAGGCCTATAGCAGGTCAAAATGCCTCAGTACTTAACAATGAAGCCATACAAATTGGTGGATCTAGCCCAGTACAAGAAATTGGCATAAGAATGGTCACAAATCCCATGTTCGAAGCCATACCTGGTACAAGGGGGTTCACTAATCCCTTATTCAAATTTATACCCGGGGGGTTGGAAGGTTGGCCTGCAAATGGAAGGAACACAACACCTGTTCTAGCACCTTTCGCAGGACAGGCTCAAAAGGGTTACCCACACCCCCAACAGCAACCTGCACCACAGGGACAACCAGTCCCAAATGTACCACCTTATGGACCAAGAGGACCACAAGCACAAGTTTGTCCACCATATCCTGTGTTTGTCCCTCCAGTAGTGGTTCAGCAGGCACAAAATATGGTCCCTAGGGACCAAATTGCTGATATTGTTAGGGAGATGTGTGGACCGATGGCTCGGGGGGTCCAGACTCCTGTATACAGAAAACCATACCCAGAATGGGTAGATAGGGTACATGAATACCCAAGGGGGTTCAGGATACCAGATTTTACCCTTTTCTATGGGAGTGGAAACCAATCAACAATAGAGCATATTGCTAGGTTTGCTGCTCAATGCGGTGAATTTACTAATCATGACTATATGAAACTAAGATTATTCCCAAATTCTCTAACTGGGGGAGCATTTGTATGGTACATCAACCTTACACCTGGCTCCATTCAAAATTGGCAACAAATGGAAGAGGCATTTCATGCCCAATTCTTCCAATCGGAGCCAGAGGTTTCCATGGCAGACTTGGCTAGATTGAGTCAAAGGCCTGAAGAAAAGGCTACTCAGTTTATTGCTAGATTTAAAAGGGCTCGAAATAAATGTAGAGTCATCCTGCCAGAGCCAGAATTCGTAAGATTGGCTCAAAATGGCTTAGAGTTCAGGCTTCGAAAGAAGTTTGACTCAACTGAATTCAGAGATTTGGTGGAACTAACCTATAAGGTGTCTAGGTATGAAGCATTACTAGAGGAGGAACAAGATCGAAATAATGCATCGTACAAGACATATTATAGAGATCCTAATTATGAGATCGATGCAGCAGAGATTGTGGGCAAAGAACCTGTGATCTGTGAGGCATTAATTCATAAGGATACAACAATTGACCAGCAGTTTAAAAAGAAAGACTTTCACAGAAAGTACTCTTTCGATTTAACAAAGGCAGATGACATTTTTGATCATTTGCTTGCGGCCAACTTCCTTAAGTTACCTAAAGGAGTAAAATTGCCATCTCCAGATGAACTTAAGGGAAAAGTATATTGTAAATGGCATAACTCTTGGTCTCACTCGACTAAAAACTGCATTGTTTTTCGAGACAGGATCCAAGAACAAATTCGGAAAGGAAGTTTGAAGTTCCCAGCCAAAACAGAAAAGGCCATGGGGATCGACAGTAATCCATTTCCAGAAGTTGGAGAGGTGGCAGCCAATGTCATTACGTCAGACTTCCAGAACTTGTCCTTGACAGAATTGGAAGAAGTCAATGTGCAGATGCATGTTGCTAACCAGCCAACCATCAAAAAGGACACCAGAAATCTGCCAGTTATTGGACAAGGTTTCTCACACCAGAGGGAACACTCTGATGAAGAATCACTGGATGATGATTCCTTAGAGGCAGCAGTAATGCAAAGGATGTGTCCCAGGTGCAGACTGAGTTATAAATGGTTGAAGGGGCTTCCAATTGATGGGAAGCAATACTACAGGGATGTTCAGAGACGCCCTAAACCAACCAATGCTTACAACAAAAGGCCGTATCCGGCTAGTGTTAGGCAGCAGCCATTGGTAGTTGAACCAGCAGTCGATAGAATGCATGCTAAAGGCAAGAGGCCCTTGTATGAGTCTAGGCCACCCAACTACTACAGAATGGAGAGCAGTCATTCTGAAAGAAGACTGGAGAAGAGTTCAGGTTATGGGATCAAAGCCAGAGATTGGCCTCCTAGACCAACCTCACGCAGGACAGAAAGTGGTCACCTTCATCGAAGGCCTGAATCAGGCTCGAAACATGAGGTCAGGACCAAGCAAGTGCCTTCACAGCCAGCTTCGAAGATGGCTTCGAAGGTAGAAAGAAGCAGTTCAACATCTGAGTCAGTAAGTTCGTGGGTACCTGGAGTTCCAGATTGGTTTGTGATGCAGAACAAACCTAGGGAAGTGCCCACTCAGAGAGATGTTGGAAATCAAGGAATGATGGTTAAACCTCCTTTGGTGGCTCCGAACAATTGGGTATTGCTTAAACACCCAAAGAAGGAACCAGATATGGTCCTAGTCATTTCGAGATTACAAAGGAGAAAGATTCAGCGTAGGTACACTCAGTACCAGAAAGATGTGAAAGAAAATGGAGAGAGCTCTTCATTGGTCCAGACAGAAGGAAAGAAGACTCCAAAGTCAGACCACACTCCAAAGACAACTCGACAAAGCAAGGTGGGTTGCAGCAGGGAACAGTTGGCCAAGGTTCATTCTGAACTAAAAGCCAGAGAAGAATCTAGCTTGGCAGGATTGGAGAAAGCTCTGATGGATAGTGATAGCGAGACAGAAGAAGAAATTGGCATAAGCCAAAAGAAAGAAATGGTGGAGGAAGAAATGTTCGAAGCCTTCATGGCTGAGCAAACATTTTTGGTTGAAAAACCAGTTGAGAAAGATCCTTCGAAGGAATCAGTTAGCAACGAAGTGCCAGAGTGCAGCATGGAGGATGCTGCTGAAGTAACTGAACAAGGTGGCCAAGGGGGGAAACAGGTACAGCCAGCCATCCAATTTGGCTCATTTCCTCCAGTATCAGTCAATATGGTACACATACTGCCTCATGAGTTCCAGGCTGGAGATGAGGACCAAGATGACCAAGACATTGATCCTATTCCTGTCTCTAGTGAAGACTCACAAGTGAGTATGGTACAAGATGATTCTGGAATGGCTACCCCAATGGAAACTGAATATGAGAGTGAAGAAGAGGTGAGCATTAACCTCTCGTATCCTTTTGAGTATCCCTCGAATTCTATGACACAACATGTCAAGCCTTTGTACATCAAGGCTTTCTTCGATGGGATACAACTGAACCGAGTCCTGATAGACAATGGGGCAGCAGTGAATTTACTACCGAAATCTTCTTTGAAGAAACTAGGGAAAAAGAATCCTAGGTTAATCCCAACCAGCACAACCATCGCTGGCTTTGCGGAGACAAACAGATGGCTCAGGGAATTCTACCCATCAACCTGAGTGTGGGAACCAGGGACTGCATGACAGCATTCTTCGTAATCGACAGTAATGCTAAATACAATGCTTTACTTGGAGAGATTGGATTCACACTAACAAATGTGTGCCTTCCTCTTTGCATCAGAAAATTATGATGGCCTTAGGCAATGGGGAGACAGAGGAAATTGATGCAGATCCTCAACCTTTCATAGCCTGTGCAGACTTCGCAGAGGCCAAACTGTATATTGAGGGAGTGACACCACTCAGTATACTAAGGAAACCTGATGGCTCAGCCGAAGTGACGGCTGATGAGGAAGTGACACACCTGAAGCACTTAGTCCAGGAGAGTGCTGATGAGGAGGTTGTCGTTAAGGATGACAATGATGCCTGGTTGTAGGCAAAGAAATGACACAAGAAGCCAAGTCTTTGGCTCTAATTAAATTCTCAACATTGGATGTAAAATCAATAGTCCAGAAAGTACAGGAGCAAGAGAGAGAAGCCATGATAATTGGCTGCAAGCAGAAGCAGCAACAGGCCAAAGTTTTGGCCCTTGATAAATACTGTGCATTGGACATTGAAACAAAAGTCCAGGAGATACAGGAAGAGGAAGCCTTGTGGACAGACTTTGTCTATGAGGAGGAGGGCAAAGATGTTGGATTAAAGAACCTGGGAGCAGAACAAAGCAGGGAGAGTGCTTCGAAGATAGAAGAAATCAAAGAAGAAGCTTCAGTAAGTTCTCAGACACAAGACCCCTTAGAAGAAGTAAATTTAGGGGAAGGTTCTATACAGCAGCCCACCTACATAAGTGCTTGTCTGAATGTTCTGGACAGGGACCAGTTGTTGGTTGTTCTAAAGAAATATAAAGATTGCTTTGCATGGTCTTATAATGAACTACCAGGATTGGATAGGTCATTAGTGGAACATAGGCTCCCTATGAAACTTAACTTCAAGCCATACAAGCAAAAACCAAGAAGAATGAGTCCAGAAGTAATTCAGAAAGTCAAGGAAGAGATTCTTAGACTACTCAAAGCAGGCTTTATTAGGACAGCCAGGTATGTGGAATGGCTATCTAATATTGTGCCTGTGGTTAAGAAGAATGGTAAAATGAGGGTATGCATTGATTTCAGAAACTTGAATTTAGCAACTCCAAAAGATGAGTACCCCATGCCTATAGTGGATCTGTTGGTAGACAGTTCAGCAGGGCATCAAGTTTTATCAATGATGGATGGGCATTCTGGTTATAACCAGATCTGCATTGCAGAGGAGGATGTCCACAAGACAGCATTCAGATGTCCTGGAAATATTGGCACCTTCGAATGGGTTAAAATGCCATTTGGCCTGAAGAATGCTGGAGCTACATATCAGAGGGCTATGAACACTATCTTTCATGACCTCATTGGAGGGTATTTAGAGTGTTATATTGATGACATTGTAGTTAAATCCCAATCCATGGAGGAGCATCTGTTTCACTTAGAAGCAGCCTTTGAAAGAATGAGAAAGTTCAAATTGAAGCTCAATCCTCTTAAGTGTGCTTTTGGCGTATCATCTGGAAACTTCTTGGGCTATGTGGTACACAAGAAAGGAATACAGATTGACCAGAATAAAGCCAAAGCCATCATTGAAGCCAGACCTCCATCAAGTAAGAAAGAATTACAAAGGTTCCTTGGACAGGTTAACTTTCTTCGAAGGTTCATTTCTAACACTGCAGGGAAAACTAAAGTATTTTCTTCCTTGTTAAGGCTGAAAGATGAAGAGGAATTTGTGTGGACAGCAGAGCATCAAATTGCTTTCGAAGGTATCAAAGCCTACTTGGCCAACCCTCCAGTGCTGATGCCACCAAAGGGTGACAAGCCCTTGAAGTTGTACATAGCTGCAGCAGAAGATTCATTGGGAGCTTTCTTGGCCCAAGATAATGAAGAAGGCAAGGAGCAAGCTGTTTATTACCTTAGTAGGTTTTTAAATTCTTGTGAATGTAAATATTCAGCTGTTGAAAAGCTGTGTCTTGCTTTGTATTTTGCTGCAATGAAATTAAGATACTATCTTTTACCTACAACTGTCTTGGTAATTGCAACCACAGATTTGGTTAAGTACATGTTATCTAGACCTATGTTGAGGGGAAGAATTGGCAAGTGGATACTAGCCTTATCAGAATTTCATCTAGAATATGTCCCTCAAAGGGCAGTAAAAGGGCAAGTTTTAGCCAATTTTCTGGCGGACCATCCATCTCAAACAGAGAGCCAAGAGATAATGGAACTTGGTATGGCTAGTGTTGAGCCATGGCAGATGTGGTTCGATGGGTCGAAAGCCAATGGCTTAACTGGAATTGGTATTGTGATTAGGTCTCCACAAGGGGTAGAGACCACACATGGTTTCAGAGTGGATGAAGTTACCTGTTCCAATAACCAAGCTGAATATGAAGCCTTAATAGTGGGACTAGAAATTCTTATTGGATTACAAGTTCATGCAGTTGACATATTTGGAGACTCTCAATTGGTGGTTAACCAAGTGAAAGGGATTTTCAAGTGTCAAAGCATAAGCATTTTACCATACTATGTTGTTGCATTACATTTGCTTTCTCAATTTCAAATAGCAAATGTAACTCATGTTCCAAGATTCTTGAATAATAGAGCTAATGATGTGGCTCAGAAAGCTTCGAACTTCAAGAGAAGGGATGATGCCCAAAGGAACATAAGCCAAACAACATATCAGAAATTGATACCACCTTTGAATAAAAGGAATGTGGTCTTGGAAGTCAATCATAATGACTTGCAAGAACAAGATTGGAGGCATCCAATAATGCAGTACTTGGCTGGTCCATCTTCGAAGGCCAGCAGGAAAATTAAATTGCAGTCTATGCAATACATGATATATGGCAATGCTCTCTACAAAAGGGGGGGAGATGGCTTATTGTTGGAATGTTTAGGCCCAAAAGAAGCATTAACAGCTATGGCTGAGGTTCATGAAGGCATCTGTGGTGCTCATCAGCCTGGTGTGAAGATGAGATGGTTGCTTCGAAGGCATTCCTACTATTGGCCAACTATCCTTAAAGACTGCATAGAGTATGCAAAGGGTTGCCAGGCATGCCAAAAGCATGGCACAATAAGGCATGTGCCCATAACTGACCTACATGCAGTAGTGAAGCCCTGGCCATTCAGAGGATGGGCTATGGATATGATGGGGAAAATACACCCACCTTCTTCGAAGCATCATTGTTTCATTCTAGTGGCCACTGATTACTTCACTAAGTGGGTCGAAGCTAAGCCATACAAGGCTGTAGACCAGACTGAGGTTATTGGATTTATTAAGGATCTAATCCATAGATTTGGCATCCCACAAACTATAACTGTGGATAATGGGACTGTGTTCGATGGGAAGATGGTGAAGTCCTTTGTGGCAGAATTTGGAATTAGTCTCGTTAATTCCACCCCATATTATGCACAAGCCAATGGTCAAGCTGAATCATCCAATAAATCCTTGAAAAAAGGAATACAAAAGGTTGTGGAGGACAATCCCAGGGATTGCATAACTTATTGTTGGATGTGTTGTGGGCTTACAGAACTTCCCCAAGGTCAAGCACAGGAGTTACTCCTTATGCCTTAGTGTATGGGCATGATGCAGTGTTACCTGTGGAAATTAATGTTAAATCTTTGAGGGTAAGATGCCAAGACCAGCTAAATCCTGAGCAATACCATCAGAGTATGTGCTTGGAATTAGAAGGCATAGATGAAGCCAGAATTCTGGCATTAAATAGCATTCTCTTGCAAAAGAAGAAAGCAGCCAAAAATTACAATAAGAAGGTGAAATACATTGGCTTTGATGAAGGTGATTTGGTATGGAAGACAATACTCCCGATAGGAATTAAAAGCCATAAGTTTGGTAAGTGGTCACCTAACTGGGAAGGACCATATTAAATTCATAGAGTCCTGCCTTTTGGGGCATACCATTTAAGAAATTTGAATGGATACATACATCCCAAAAAAATCAATGGCAGATATTTGAAGCCTTATTTTCCAACTATTTGGGAAACACAAGGAATAGAATAAATGTCAAGCAAAAGAACACAAGACTACTCAGATGATAGACAAGAATTTGTTTTTCATAAAGAATTAAGTACATTTTGTCACAAATTGGCCCAAAACTCATTACAATGTCTTAATTGTTCTTTTACAACAGATTTCCTATTGCTAAGTGATGAAAACAGCTAAATAGCTGTAGCCATTTCTTCTTTCCGATCGGCCAGTCTTTGGTTGGTGATTTGCAGTTTGGTATCAGTTTGGACTAAGGCCTGGTTCACTGCAGATAGTTCCTCTTTAAGTTGAGCTTTCTTCTCCAGCAGCTGAACTCGAAAGTGAGAGGCAGAGGAGTGTTGTTCCTTGAGCTCTGAGACTTCAGTATGTACTTGGGAAACAAAACTCTAGTCTCTAGCCAATTTCTCCTCCGCAGCTTTGGCAGCATGGCAAATGTTGATGTAGAAGTCGATAGTAGCTGCTGCCTGGGATAAGTGACTTGAGACATCCATGCCTGACTGTTCAGCAACTTTGCAGCACTGGAGGAACCCATCTCTTATTATAGGCCTTTGCAAAGCCTCGAAGGGGAGCCTCGAAAAGGAGATTAACAGTTCCAGGCAGGTGTCTAAGCCCATCAGAGGTGCAGAAGGCTTGCTGCTGGAGGAAGGAGAGCTTTCAAGAATTTGTAGCAAGGAGTCGGCCAAAACTAATGGCTCAGCTTCAAAATTGGTTGTTGGAGAGGTAGAGGGTACATCGAAGAGACTGGCTAGCCTGGCTTCGAAGATGTCTACCTCATCTGTAGACATGAGGGGTGCAGAAAGAGTTGTGGTGGAAGGTATAGAGGACTGCATAGGGATAAGAGAAATGGATGGAGCATCTTTGGCAGTCTCTATGGTCTTAGCCACCAAAGAATCAAGTGAAGAGGGGCTGGAAGTAGGCAAAGGTAATGAACTATGAGTTGGAGAACCACCAGCACCCTCAATCAGGGAATCAGATACCTTCGAAGAAGAAGTAATGGTTGGAATTTCCTTAGAAGGAGAAGGAAGAGCAGGGCCCGAATGAAAGGTAAATTGAGACAGGTCGAAGGACAGATAGGGAAGATATGGAGTCAGACCAGAAGAAAGAGTTGCAGGAATGCTGGGACTCAAAGGGGGTACATGAAATGTGGGCCTGGGAAGTGGAAGTATTATTTGAATGGCCTTCACATTTTGCATCCGATCAACCTCAACTGAAATTGAGGGAGTCCTCATTGGAAGTATAGCCTCAGTAGTTGTTGCTGCAAAAAGGAATGTCAAGCTTCAATGTCAAAATTCGATAAGGAAAAACAACAGAAGCAGGAGAGGAATTACTTGTTCCAGAAGTATTGACAATGATGAGGGAGCTACGAAGGGGGTAATGTACGGCAGTTTGTTGCCTTCGTGCAGTTTCCCTTTGTAGTGCATCAGCAGCAGCAGCTTCATCTCTTAGAAATTGTTGCTGTCGTTTCTTCTCAGCCCTCTCAAAGACAATCATTGTTTTGGAATGTTCTTGTTCTACTGCCTTGGCAGCAGCTTCATGGATAGGATCTTCAACCAAGTCAGTAGCAGGAACAGTCACTTTCTTTCTCTTCCTTCTTGGCAATGATATTACTGGCTCCTTCTCAACCTCTCTCTCTTCAATTTGGGGATCATGTTCTTCAGAAGTAAGCTCATTTTCCATTGATTTGTCAACTGTCTCGGAATTAGGATCTTCGACCAAATCAGAAGAGGGGGCAGCCACCTTTGTTCTCTTTTTTCTTTGCAATGGTGTTTCTTGCTCTTACTCAATCTCTCTCTCTTCATTTTGAGATTCAGATTCTTCAAGAGTGAGTACCAGTTTTCTTTTCTTTTTCTGCTGTTGTCTAGCCTTGAAAGCAGCTAGAGTTTTAGCTTTTTTAGGAGATTCTTCTTGTGGAGACCCTGCACCAAAATGTGTGAATATAGAGGAGACAAACAAAAGAGTTGAAGGAAAGAGGAACTTAGAAATGCTTACCCTTCTTCGAAGCAGCTCTGGTAACTCTAGCTGGAGGAGGTGAGGCTGCAGGAGAAGTTGTGGTGGCTGCAGAAAGAGGAGGAATGTTCTCAACTGTTGCTGATTTAGTCTTCGAAGGCACTCCTAATCCTATCAGTAAATCATGAGGGTGTACAGATAGGCGCACTTCCATGTTGACTGACCACCAGTTCTGGAATCTTTGCAAGACTAAGCCAGAAGGAAGAAATGGGACAAATTTGAATTCACTCAATTCTTTCAGCAGTTTGAATGTTGCTGCCTTTAGTTTTGATTTGGATATTCTTAGGTCTCTAGCCGTGAGGTGGACATTCGAGAGACTGCAAAGTGGAACAGGTATCCCTTGAGTGAGCCCAAATTGTCTAGCGAACTGAGAAGGGCAGTACACCTCAGATATGCATTTATAAGCTCGAGGGTTTAAAGTGCCAACAAACGACTCCCTCGGTAGCAAAATTGAAGCCCATATATCTTCGTGTGGTGAGGTGGAGCACTCCTTATCAGCCAAAAAGGTTTGCAGCCAAACAGGACCTTTAGTGGCATCAAAAGGACAAAAGAAGGTGGCAGATGGAGAAATAGGGAGTTGGTGAAAGAAAGTAAGGTAATAAGCAAAGGAGGCAGGATAGAGAGCAATCCTGGCATACTTTTCCCATAAGTACTAGGATCCTGAATAAGGAATCTTAGACATTTGGGGTGCAAGTCAGTGAAATAGGCGAAGAGCCAGAGTTGGAGCACCCAGAGGGGACCTCCTTGGTTAACATCAAGAGGTTTTTCGCAAAATTGGGAGCAAGCTCTGTAGACATGACCTAAAAGATAAGGAGCAGAGCTATGCGTTTTTTCAAGACAAGTGCTTTCGCAAGAGGAGCGAACTCAGGCATAATCCTCTGAGATGAGGTGCAAAAGAGAAATTTGCACAACCAGTACAAAATGAAGGAAAATAGTTCTCTGTCTCTCCCGGGGCCTTCCCTTTTATTTTCAGCCTTTACGAAGTCGCTGTAAGAGGAGTTTAGGGTTGGAAGGGAAAATTTGACAGGGAGGTCTGGGTAATTGGGAGTAAAAGGAGAACCAAGGGTGAAAGCCCTAAGAGATGGCAAATATCAAGAACGGTGAGGGCCATCATACCACACCGAAATTGGAAGAAATTAAAGGCCATATTCCAAAAGCATAAAGCAGCAGGAATCAAAAAAGGGTCCTCAGGAATGAGGAACCTGGAAAGACGAAGAGCATCGAGGATACAGAGCTCCTGCAGGTCATCTTCTCTCGCAGGCACAACTCTGTCATACCATTCTTCCCATTCAGTCCTCAATGTCGGCCAACAACGATGAGGCCGGGTCATCCTCCAATTCCCCAATCAAGCCCTCCTTCATAAAGAAGAAAATGGTCCTCCAAACGAGGGTATAGAGCCGGAAGTTGAGCAGGAGCTTCCCAGAAAATAGGACCTAGGACGTACTCCTGTTTGTTACTGTGACGAGGAATGAAGAGACGTCCATCTATGGTGCTTGACTCACCAGATGTTAGCTTGGCGATTTCTTTGTCGATACATTTTTTCAAAGCCATAGTTAGGCTGATACGGTCACCTGCAAGTACTTTTAGAGAAGAAGAAGCCATTGATTGTACGCGTGTCCAGAAGGTGAAGCTGAGAAAGGAAGTAGAGAGAAGTGGAAGATCGGCAGAGGTAAAGGGGTTTGTGTGTTGAACGAGCAAATGATTTCAGAACACGAAATAAAAGGGTTTCAAATGCCTTTGTGTTTGGGGGACATATAAACGCTTGGTTCGTTAAACACTAAAAGTACGAATATGAAGAGTTTCCTTCAAATATTGATAGTATTTGGAGGGAAAAACACAGCCCAATTGCTGAGGCTAGCTTCGAAGTAAAATATTTGGCTTCGAAACCAGGTTTTGGCGCCAAAAGCCAAAAAACAACAGCTTCGAAACAAAGAAGTCGGCTTCGAAGCACATTTCCGTACTTAAAAATGTAAGAATACTCAAGTATTTGATTTACTTCGAAGGGGATTAAAAGACCTATCTTAGGTTTCTTAGTGAAAGTAATGTCCTTCGAAGTGAAACTTGAGACTCTGTGAGGATGGGAATTGGTGTTCAAAACATAACACACCAGTTTTTGGCGCCGAAAGTCCATTAACAACAGCTTCGAAACCAAGAAGCCGGCTTCGAAGCATATTCCCTATCCAATGGATGCAAGAATGCCAAGTGTTCGTTTACTTCAAAGGGATTAAAGACCTGTTTTAGGTTTCTCATTGAAAGTAATGTTCTTCGAAGTAAAACTAGAAATCCCTTAGGAATGGAAATTGGCATTCGAAACATCAAAACCAATAGTTGGTTTATATATATATTCAGAAAAGTTGTCTTTTCGAACTAAAACAGTGCAGCCCTCAAAAGGAGCTTCCATTTTTTGAAAGTATGGACTGTTGTTCAAGACAAAAAGATCAATTTAAAACTGATTGATCATAATAAATCATGGACCATATATTGGTTGTGATTGAAACAAGTTTTGAAGAGTAAGGTTGTTAAATTCGAAGCATGGATCTTGAATGGAAAATATCAAAAAACTATCAACTGTATTCCATAAATTGGAAAAGTTCATGGTCGTTTTGGTTAATATTCATTTAAAACGATTGAATCCAGGTTCGAAGGAAAAGATTGTTCAGTCCAACGCTCTGAAATTGCTTTTGAAGACAAATGGAGACAAGATCAAACCATAAAGAGAAGTCTTAGTGGTATTAAAGCAAAAACAGTTACATCGAGTGGCCATTTTTGGGTACAAACTCAAGCTCATAAAAATAGGGAATGGAATAAATAACAAGATCATGAAATTTAGTCCAATTATGATCAATGAATTTTTGTTATTTCTTTATTCTATCCTCTATTTCTTCTAACATTGGCTGCATGAGTTGATGTGCTCTCACTTCGTAGTAGAGCTCTTCAGCCTTTATTTCGAAAGCTGTTTCTCTCAATCCTTGTTCCAATTCGTCTATATCCAAGTCATCCCAGTATGCAGAATCTTTATTCTTGAAATCATCGAATTCTTCAATGAAGTTTTCTGCTTCGTATTGGGCATGAATTCGAAGGGACGAAAGTTGGTCTAAAGATTGTGTGGTGTTCATAGAGGTCCGATGCCAGTGGAGAAGCAATGGAAGTTGGTCCAAAAACATGTGAAGCTCTGCTTGGGCGAGGGGATTGAGAATGTGACCCCGAGTTAGAATATCACAAGCCCATCGAAAATTCTTAAGAGAGACTTCGTCCTCAAGAACATTGAAGGGCAAGTGAGAAAAAGCCGCAAGCAGAAGTTGAGCTTGTTTTCGCTCGGCCGGAGTAGGGGAAGGTGGAGGTTTGTAAGGTGGAAAGACCTTATCCGCCGAGAGGGCAAGCCTCAGTTTCTCTATCCAGCAAGGATTTGGCGGAGGAGAAGGTGTGGATGCTTCTATTTCAGGAGGTGGAGCAAGGGCAGAAGGAACAAGGGCATTAATATAATCAAGCCAGTCAGAAGAGCAAATCTTCGCCTTCTGAGCTAGGAATGATGGATTGTATCCTTGTGCCTCTTCTGGGCGTCGGGCAACATGCACTGTCTTTGTAGGCATGGAAGATGTATACCATGCCACAAGCAGATTCTCCTCCAAACTGCGTCGATGGTCAATGGGCACGTAAGGATAGACCACCGAGCTTCGTGCATAGGAAGGGAATTCTAAAGGGTCAGTGAACTCAACAAAATGATGGTTGATTCGTTCCCTCAAATCACAGGTCTCAGGTGTTGACCAGCTTGTCCAGCCAGAAACCCCAGAAGATGAAGAAGTTGCAGCTTTATCCCATGTAGAGGTTTGTGAAGAAGAGTTTCCCAAGTCCATATTTGTAACTTTCCAAATCAAAGATTTGGGAGCAGTTTGTTCGAAGCACAACGGTGAGTCAGAGGAAGAACTTCTTGTATCTATATTCGCAAGTTTCTGAATCGAAAGATTAAGGGCAATGTGTTCGTAATCCAAAGGTCGATAATTTGCAAAGGCATCCATGACTTGAATATGGAAAGGTGGATAAAGGTGGCTAATTACTACATGAAAATTCTTTCGAGGAGGAACAACATCATCATATGACTCTTCGTGTGCTCGATCAGTGGAGGAGAAAGTTGATTCGGCCATAGAAGAAGTATCAGTCTGTGCGAGTGCTAAGGTATTGGAGTGTTCAAAAGATTGAAAGAGAATTAATGCAAATGATCATCAATAAATGACGGTTGCGTTTCCAGAATATAGACCCCATGCACATTCTAAAAAACGCGGGGAAAAGGGCTTTGATCCACTAATATCACCAAGTATTGGGCATATTAGTGCGGGGGGTAATGTTGGCTTCATATTTTGTACAAGCCAATTACAATTCAACACGTGGCAGAATAAGGGTAATATAGGAAGATTATTCAAGTCTTCGATCCTGATCGTACATGTGGCAGTTAGTATTGGTTTCCACGTGATCTGAGTAGCATTGGATCAATAAAGAGGTGCAAAGTGACGTGGCTTCAACGGTTTCTCATATTCAAATTCAAATATAGGAGGGAAGCCTAACTGCAAGTGATGACGTAGTGGAACTACTTATAAGGCAGCATGATCAACGATCATGGAGGAGCAGTTCGACGGTTTGAAGTGCAGTTCGATGGTCATCCTTTAGAAGTATAAATAGTGGGGAAGACCCCAGAAAAACCCCCGGACTCAGATCATACAAACCAGTCTTACTTTACATATTTTCTTTTCCAGTTTTACATTTCCTGTTCTTTAAATTCCTGCTCTTTACATTCCTGCACTTTAAATTCCTGCACTGCACTTCATTCATAGGAGTAGTTTCAAGTAGATTATCGCTATAAACCTCTACGAGGCTGAGTTCGGATCATTGTAAGTTTTCATTCTAATGAAATACTTCAATTGCTCTTCATTTAACTGTTATTTTGTTTAATTTCTCCTAAGTCAAGCCACCAGTAAAAGTCCTCTTCATTGAGGCTGAAAGAACTAAAACACAATCGTCTGATAATTGGTTGGCAATTAACATTTCTGTAAGGACTGATTGATCCTTGCTGGCATGCTCGCATTTACAAAAATACCTTTCGAAAGTCAAAAAGCCAACAAAATCCCTTCTCAAATCCCTCAACCAAACACAATGTTAATGAGTTATTTTGAACTATTTTGGAAAGATAGTTAGAAGTCATCTTTCAATTTTTAACTCATTTTAAATTATATCATCTTTTTTATTTTTTTTATTTAAAAAAAAAATAAAAAAATCAACTTTTAACCACATTTCTAAAATAATCATTTTTAGTGTTTCTAATGGTGTTTAACGTGTTCATTAGAGTTTGATTTTGGTTTTTTTTTTTAATAAAAAAAGTCTGCCTTTTTGTCTCCCAAATATTATTATTATTATTATTATACTCTTATGGGCTATTTTGAGAATCAGCTTTTAACCCACTTCTCTCTTTTACAAAAAGTTAAGAAAAATTAAAAAATAACTTTTAATCATTTTTCAAAGCACCTCAATTTTACGTCACAATAGGACAAATATTGTTGAATCTTGTGTTTGATTTTAAAGTCTGATTTATTCAATTTTAAAGTTTTATGGTTTTTTACAAAAATTGATCGTTAGTGTGATAGAGAGCTTTAAAAGTAAAGTTTTAAATTAAGCTCTATTTACGTGATAATGAAAAAAAATTAAAACATCACATTAATGAGTGGATCTCACATGAGAAAACTTTTTTAGAACTCATGATTTAGAACTCATACATTTTTAAAAAAATAATTATTGGTCTGCACTACATGTACCTTTTTGTTTAGCAAAATTTTAATTTTACTTTATTTTTTAATTTTTTATAGATCAATGTAAGTCTTTAAAAATTAATTGTAAATTTTAAAAGTATTAATAATTAAAATAATATTTTTTCATAAATACATAATAATTTTATAAAATTATCACTGAATAGTAATTTATTCTTTTTAGATCAATGACAGTCTTTAAAAATTAATTACAAATAAATAGTAAATTTTAAAAATATTAATAATTAAAATTAATTTATTTTTATAAATATGTAATAATTTTATGAAATTATCATTGAATAGTAATTTATTCTTTATTTTTCTTTCATTTTGATTTTTTTTTTTTTTAGTGATCAATGTAATAAATTTTTTTTTTTTTTTAATTTTGAATCAAATTTTTGTATTTACTGTTTTTTATCTGTCTTGATAAGATTTTTTTTTTTTTTCCGATGTACCTAAAAAAATAAGATAATTTTAAAAAAATTTAAAAAATCACTAAAAGACAAAGATAAGTCAAATTAAAAAAATCCAAAAAAATGTATGGATACTGTTCAAGGATCTGCTCTGCTGGCTATCTTATCCTTAGTTCTCTTTTAACTACTTTTGCCTCCTTCTACCTTTTTATTTTATTTTATTATCTTTTATTATTTTTAATTTGGGAAGGAATGGATAGAAATGTCAGCAAAAGCTCTCTGGTGGTAGTAGTAAGACAGTTGCTCCCAAATTGTGGTCAGACCTGCTGTGATGGAGAGTCTGCAGCTACACGTAGGCTGTGGTATGGGCACAATCTTATCAGTCCATAACCCAATCAAAAAAAAATAAAAATTGAAGAAATTGCATTTTAGTATCCTTGAAAAAAATAATTACATTTTCACATGTTAGAAAGTCTAGTGTGTGTATAGTAGGTGGTGTTTGGGAAGTTTGTGTGGTGGGTTTTTTTTTATTATTTTTTCATTAAAAGAATTTTTTTTTTGCAAAATCAAAAAAAATAAATTCAAATAAAATATTATATCTAATCACAAAAAAACTCAACTATATTTTCAAACATCAAAATTTTTTTCTCTAATAAAATTCTACAATTAAAAAAATTTACATAAAAACTCACTTCCCAAACACCCACTATTTTTTTTTTTGGAAAATCCTCCCTACTCTCCCGCAGGTCCAAGGCAGCGCCCCTTTGTAGAGATCACTAAGGTGTCCTGTTAGCCGTTTCGAGCAAAGAGACTATAACCTGGGAACTTGCCCCGACTTCCCAAGATAAGCTCCGCTTAAGTCAGGACTCGCACAACAGGGGAGCATTGAACCCATACCAAGTACTGGTTAGACAACTTGAGGTCCAACCTCCTAACCAACTGTACTACGCATAAGAGATTGGCACAGAGGGAATTTGAACTCATGACCTGGGGGCTTAATCCCCATGTTCTTACCACAAGGCCACTTACCCTTGGATTCCAAACACCCACTATATGTTAGTGCTTAATGTAAATTGGTTTTTGTGTAAAAGTTATATCAAATAACATTTTTATTTATAATGTAATTATTTTATGATTATTATAATTTACCCATCAAAATATTAATCAGTGTGTTTGGTTTGAGTTTTTTAAATTAAGTTTTTTGAAAATTGAGTTTTTTGATTTTCGTATTTTTTTGTTTTTAGTGAATATTTTTAAAATTTTAAACATTTTTTTTTACTTTTTTAGATGCACCTTACTTAGATGTATCTAAAAAGTAAAAAATTTGTGAAAAAATATTTTTAAAAATTAATAAATACATAAAAATAAAAAATGTACTGAATTCTCGTATTTTTTTTTGTATTTTTGGTATTTAGTGAATATTTAAAAGGTTTTTTTCAATTTTTTTTTAAAACTTTTTAGGTATATTTATGTTAGGTATGTCTAAAAATTAAAAAAAAATTGCTCAAAATATTAAAAAAAATCAGTAAAAACAAAAAATATATGAAAAATAAGAAAGTAAAATTTTCTGAAAGATATTTTTGAAAAATGATAACCAAGCATAGTGAATTATTTCCCATATTAAGAGGGTGTTTGGCATTTAGTTAACATAATAAAAAATTATTATAAATTATACTATCACTCTCTATTTTTTTAAAAGTTAAAAACTAATTAAGATGTTTACTTTCCAAATGAACTCTTCCAAAAATTTCATTATGATAATGTATCAAAAAAGACTTGATAATTACATGGTCGTCAAAATAAAAGGATGACAAAAATGACAAAACTCATTTGATGAGTACATATATAGGGATTGTTTGGGTGTATTTTTTTAATTAAAATTGTTGAAAAAATAAATTAAATTGTCACATTATTCTCTTTAATTTTTTTTATATATTCTTTTGTAAAAAATTTAAAAAATTACCAAAAATAATTAATTTCTAATCAAGTTCATAGTAACGTGAATTTTTTGACTCGTGTGATAATTTTTATTTATTTTGATCATTTGCTGTCTCTAATAAAGGTTATTTTGGGAAGTTAGTTAAAAATTGATTTTTTAATTTTAAATTTTTTTTTTGAAAAAATATATATAAAAAAATAATATAATTTAAAATAAATTAGACTTTTCACTTCCAGCCAAATTTTTAAATTGAGTCTAAATAAACAAAAATGTTTCAGATCCCCACTGGGGTGACCCCCAAGACTCCCAATGGGGTCTGATTGGCCATGATTTTTTTTTTTTTTTTTCTTTCAATAACTAACCCCAACGTGTGTGTGGGGGTGGTGGGGTGGGAAAAAGTGGGGTCTCAATCACGTTTGCTAAATAAATATCAAAAACCAAGTATGGGTCCCTCCTTTTGAGACCCCCAATGCTGCTTATGCTAGTTGCGAGCAAGGATTCTCTCCTTATCTTTTCTATTTCACTTCCTCCTTGCAATGGTCAAAATTCATTTTAAGAGAATTCAATGGTATAGATCATTCCAAAAAAATTAAATTTTTTAATTTTTAATTTTTTTTAATAAATTGATGTGATCCGTTAGATTCTTTTAAGATGAATCTTGACTATTATAAAAAGATAGTGAAGTAGAGAAGGTAAGGAGAGAATCCTTGCTCGCTAGTTGCCTCTTCTTTTTTGGAACTTTTGCATGGTGATCTTTTATTTTGATTTGATTTGGCTCTTAGGTCTGCTTTGGGTAAAAAAAATACATATATATTTTTTAATTTATTAACTTATTTAAGTTATATTAAATTTTCATTTTTTTATAATTTATTTCGTAATAAGTAAAAAGTTAAAAAATAAGTCATATCTAAAGTAAGTTGGTGGTTAGATTTAAACTTTTTTTTTGGTGATTTTTTTTTTAATTTAAAAATTTTCATATATTTGAATTCTATTCAATTAAGTGAATTAAAAAAGTAAAATTAAAAAAGAGGGGATTTTTTTTTGAAGGTCTTTAATATCAAGATTTTATAGCATAAAGGACAATCAATATTTTTATAATGCTTAAGGTTCCTCAACATTGATCTAGAGAAAATTCGATTCAGAGAAATTTTTTAGACAAATCACAGAGAAAATTTCAAATTTCTCTAGACACATCACAGAGAAAATTCTAAATTTCTCTGGACACACCACATAGAAATTTTACACATCACCAACACCAAATTTCTCTGGACAAAAATTCTCTCATTAGCATTTCATCAAATACCTTCTTTGCTAAATTCATATCCCCAGTATTAATTGTCCAAATATGCTATTCATTCTAATGCACTAATTGATCAGAGAGTTTTTATGAGTAACAATCACCTGTTTTAATTTTTAATTTGATAGAGAGCCGTTCCAGCAACTTCGCAATGCTTTCTCTTTTATTTCCTTTTGTGCTTTATTCTCATTGTTCTCGTCAAATGAAAGAAGCAATGAGAAGGCTAAACAGTCATCAAGAGAGAGAGAGAGTTTAGAGTGTGTGAGAGAGAGAGAAATGAGATTTGATTTGCGACACTCAGATTTCTTTGTGATATATGAGTGTGGAGTTGAGGATGTTAGATAATGTCTCAATGGGACCACATAATTAAATGTGGTGTTATCATTTATAAGAAGCCTACAATTTAAGTGATTCAATTTAGTTAATAGGCTTAAGGGTATATGTGTTATGGACCTAATGTGTAGATACTAGTTGTATAATTTCTATTTCTATGAGGGGCAGAAATAGAAATTAAAACATATTGGTTAAAGTTGGTTTTCATTCCTTTTGAACTTCCACAACCTTTCAGTTTTGAAAACCAATTACAACCTTTAAAATGTTATGGTCCCTATTCCTTCCCAAGTGGAAAAAAAAAGAACACTGCCATTTTTCTAAATCCTCTCAAGGAGAAACATAAGGCACCAAAGGGGAAAGGATTAGAAGGCAATAACATAATCAATAACAAAGAGTTTATTGATAATCACGCTTCCGTTTAACCGTTCATCAATGGATTCAGGTATGTCATTTTGTCTTGATTTCTTGATAATACACATGGTAAATGATCCGAAGTGTAAGGTTTATGTTCTGAAATTTATGTTCACAATTGGTATCAGAGCATGCATATCATGTGTCTTATTAGAATTGATATGCTTTATTCATTCTATTTAGTTTCTTGGAATCAGATTCTGAATTTTCTTATGGATGTAAATTCTGTTTTTTTCCTGTTTTGTTCTGTGAAAATGGCAATCTGTTTTCTGGAATTGTAAAATGATTCGGTGGGCAGTTTTTTTTCTCTCAAATGGATGAACATCATGTATTTATATATATATATATATATAGATATATCTTGCGATTTGATCGGTTTAATTTTGAACATCATTAAAAAAAAAAACTATTTGTTTTTGGACCTGTCAATTCTATTTATATATGTATGTATATAATTGGGATTGCTGCAGATTATATAACATATACGGGGTCACAAATTTAGAAATCTTTAAATTTAATGTAATTTCATACAACGTCTATAGAAATTTAATTTTCTAACATTCTCAATATAAGTCAATTCAAACAAGATGTCACAAAAGTGATCTCTCTTGTCTAAATTGTTTTATATGGAATGTTTTGATGTTCATGTCTGTGTATCTCATGCGGGTATTTATCGGTCCAAAGACATGATTAATACTTGGCAGAATTACACACACATTTTGTGGTGATAAACATGTGCCAATTGTCAAGAAAACCTAATGTGAATAATAAATCCATCAAAAGATAGATTTGTTATTTGACATAACTTATTGTCAATGTTTGATCATTACAACAAGAATACCACTTACAGTTAATATCACTACCCAAAGGCTTGGTATTAATGTTGTGCTAGGTATCTTGAGATGTTGTCATACCATGGCCGCAAAATTTGTAGCATGTTATGAGGCATCAAACCAAGGGATATGGCTACGGAATTTTGTCACTGGGTTGCGTATTTTGGAAGGCACTGAAAGACCACTTAAGTTATATTGTGACAATAAGTCTGCAGTTTTATATTCTAATAACAACAGGAGCTCGACAAAATCAAAGCATATTGATATCAAGTTCCTAGTTGTAAAAGAAAGAGTGCAGAGTGGACAGATTTCCATAGAGCACATTGGGACAAACTCCATGATAGCGGATCCACTTACGAAGGGACTACCACCCAAGGTCTTTCATGAGCACACTGCTCAGATGGGTGTTGTTCTATTTGAGAACATTCTGGTTTAGTGGAAGTTTGTATTTATATTACTGCTTTATGTCAGCCTTGAGTTTTATCTATGTAATTAGATTAATTTCTGCAGAAATGAAATATTCAGTTTATTACGCTCTGTTACGTATTGTGAAGTATTGATCTCAATAAAGTTAAGTAGGACCAGTTGGAAATAGGCATGTATGGATCACATCACATGTAATTTCCATGCTACGCATCCATGATTGATCTATGTCATTTAGCTGTATTAGTATACGTGACCATTGGTGGGTCGAGTTACGATTGATGTAACGAAGACCGCTTTGATCCTATATTAATATAGTTAATGGACAAGATTGTTTGGATACCCTCAAGTTATGATAACAAATTTCTGAGCTCACTAAAGTTAAGCACATTTTTCAGGATACATATGTGGTCCAGTGGGAGATTGTTAGATAATGTCTCAATGGGACCACATAATTAAATGTGGTGTTATCATTTATAAGAAGCCTACAATTTAAGTGATTCAATTTAGTTAATAGGCTTAAGGGTATATGTGTTATGGACCTAATGTGTAGATACTAGTTGTATAATTTCTATTTCTATGAGGGGCAGAAATAGAAATTAAAACATATTGGTTAAAGTTGGTTTTCATTCCTTTTGAACTTCCACAACCTTTCAGTTTTGAAAACCAATTACAACCTTTAAAAGGTTATGGTCCCTATTCCTTCCCAAGTGGAAAAAAAAAGAACACTGCCATTTTTCTAAATCCTCTCAAGGAGAAACATAAGGCACCAAAGGGGAAAGGATTAGAAGGCAATAACATAATCAATAATAAAGAGTTTATTGATAATCACGCTTCCGTTTAACCGTTCATCAATGGATTCAGGTATGTCATTTTGTCTTGATTTCTTGATAATACACATAGTAAATGATCCGAAGTGTAAGGTGTATGTTCTGAAATTTATGTTCACAGAGGGATCTTAGACATTATAAAATAATATTGTGGATCTCTTTTATTATTAAAAATGAGAGAGAGACTTTAGACTAATTTTTTTAAAAAAAATTATCATAATTTTTTTTAAAAATTACTATAAAAAAAAACATTTTTCCTTGTATGCTAAATAATGTCGGTCACCGCAATCTCTACTTGGAGAGATTATTTAATAATACTCCATATCATAAGTATGGATTTGAGAAGAAAGAAAAAAAAGAAAAAAATTAAACAATTTAAATTTATAATTCAAAAATAAATTTGCCATAGTACTTATATAACATATTAGAGCATTTCCAACATTTATTTTTTTTCTTTTATCAAATTTAAATTTGATGAAAAAAATTTAGTTTTAGTGCTCCAATCATAACATCAAACAATATCAAACTTATTCACCCAAAAAAAAAACAATATCAAACTATGGATGTCTTAAAATTTTCATCAAATTGAGGATGTTTGGAGCATTTTATTAAATTTGTAAGTAACCATTGGGTCGGACGTCCGTCTGGACTTTCTCTCAGACAGCCTCTTTCTTAAAAAATTATCTTGCAGGTTGTAGTCAAATTACACCAAACCAGTTGACCGGCTAGACATCTGTCCGGTCGTCTTTCCGATTGACTAATATTTTAATAAAAATTCAATTTTTTTACTAAAGCACGCGATATTAAATAAAATTTTTGTTTAAATTTTTACTTAAATTTAATAAATAATAATAAAAAAAACGTTAGAGATGCTTTTCGCAAGAACATCTTTACTTTGACAAGCCATGCCTTTGGCTGAAAGTGGATCATTCTCTGGATAATTGTACCTTGGCTTGACAACAATCAATATTGCTTTGGTGATATAGATTCCATTTCGAACTCCCCAGTCGAGAGGGGATGGATTCCAAGCAACACCTCACTTAAAAAAATTATGTAAGATTATATATATATATATATATATATATTTATTAAATTTAAATTTAATAAAAAAAGTTTAGTTTTTGTACTCCAATTATAACATCAAATTAATATTTGAGGATGTCTCAAGCTTTTTATCAAATTGAAAATGCCTAGAGCGTTTTATTAAATTTATAAGTGACCGTTGAAACGGACGTTTTCCTGAATAACTTCTTCCTTACAAAATTGTCTTTCAGATTGTAGTCATTTTACTTTTACACCAAACCGGATGACCGGTTGAACATCCGTTCGGTTGTCTTTTTGATCGAGGTGCTTTGATGAAAATTTAATTTAATTTCTTGTTAAAATGTGCAATATTAGATAATTTTTTTTACTCAAATTTAATAAATAAAAAAGAATAAAACGTTGAAGATGTTATCAAGAATTTTAAAAAATGTGAGGATTTCATAATTTTAAATTATTATTTTTTTATGTACATTTGGCAAATGCGTGGTATTATTACAACATTCAATTTTTCAAAATACTATATATATATATATATATAATTATTGAAAGTGATTTGAGTTATAGAGAGAATTGAACACTCTTGACTATAAGACAAGTTTATGTCAGGGTGTGGATACAAAAATGTCGCTCTCTCTGTCTTACCCCCCAATCTAATAAAATAAAATATAATAATAATGTTTATTCTACCTAGTTATGGTGAACTCACTTTTTGATTGTTTAAGTTTGACTTGCTAATTTTAAGGAGTTTCAAAATTTGTTTAAATTTAATTTGTTAAATTTTTGATCCGATTTCAAACGAATTTTTATTGAGCCGAATTCGAGTAGTTTGATATTTATATAATTTAGATCTATTGAATCGAGGTGAATGAGCAATTGATTATTGAAATTTAATTAAAAAATCTTAACGAGTTCTAAAATGTGTTTAAGTTTGACTTGTTTATTTAACAAATCAAACTCAAACAATCTTTTAACAAACCAAACACGAATCGAACTCGACCAATTTGGTTCGTCTATCACTTTCGTATTGCTTTAGAATAAGAAAGTTTGTTTTCCTATTTTTCTTAAATCACCTCTTAAATTTGGTAAACTAATATAAATTATTGAGATTGTGACCCCCTTTATTTTTGAAATATGTTTGGTTTCAATTTTTTGAATTTAATTTTTTAAAAATTTAATTTTTAATTTTTCGTATTTTTTTTAATTTTTTGTGAATTTTTGTAATATTTTAAGTAATATTTTTACTTTTTAGATACATTTAATATAAATACAATTAAAAATTATAATATTTATGATTTTTTTTAAAAAAATTCAATAAATATCAAATATATATATATATAAAAAATTCAGTACATTTTTGTATTCTTGTGTATTTATCGGTTTTTTAAAAATATTTTTTTCAAATTTATTACTTGTTAGGTATTTTTAGGTTACGTGCGTCTAAAAAGTAAAAAAAATGCTTGAAATATTAAAAAATTTACTAAAAACAAAAAAACAAATAAAGAAAAAAATTCAATTAAATTCAAAAAATTGAAATCAAAACTATGCATTCATATATGTATAAAGTGGAAATGAAAGCAACCAAATCATAGTTTGGTATAGGTTTGGCAGTGGAAATAGAATAATGAGTAGGCAACAAAGTTTTAATAGGTATTTGATTAAAAATTAACTAAAAAGTTGTTAACACAAAGTTGGTAATACTGATAGTATAGCACCTAGATTTGGAAAATGATTTTTATGGAAAAAACTCAGGCTGATTTCATGTTCAGTGTTGGTTGGCTTGCGCATGGTAAGTCCCACTCACCAGTCAATGCTAAACACAAATTAATGCATGACTTGAATTTTTGCAGTGAATAGGATTTCTACATAAATATTACTAACAAAAATAATATACATTGTGTTCATAGTAAATTTCAAGGTCTAACTTAATTTAAATACGCGTAAAAATATTAATAATCATATAAATTTGAGAAAACACATAACATACCTAACAATGAATATGTTGAATTATCATTTTTAATCTTTCTTAGATTAAAGAGCTACCAACTTACCTAACAAAACATGGCTGACCGACACTTGTACACTTAACACGGTTTTAATTTGTTATACGTCTTTCTACTATTGCACGTGACACGGTCTCCATAAACCAAAATTGATTTTATTAAACATTGGTGAGATGTTTAAAGGCCTTTTAACCTAAATAAAAATTCTCAAAGCTTTAGCAAGTGATTTGATCATTCTTTAACTTCTTAATAGACAAAGCGAACAATCTAATCATACTTTATAGACTTGTTTATCATTTCGATTAACAAAATATCTGATGGTTTAGAACACGAGTCTACTTGCTAGGTTTCCGAGGGCAATTTTATTATGCTTCTAATTACATTTGGTCACCCAGTCAAACTACACAAGAAAGTGGGGTTATGTGGAAATTATATTAAACAAACAAGCATGTTTATACTATCCTAATTGATAATGTTGGGGGACTTAGGATGTTAGGTATGAAAGTATTATTGATAAGTCTTTCTTTATTGACTATTGGTCTTAATGAATTGGTTTCATATCCCATCCAACTCAAAAAGCCCATGCCCTTTTTTAGAAGCTATTTGTCTTTGGCACACATTTGAGGACACACATTTGAGGACACTCTCTCTCCTTTTTCTTTTTCTCTTTATATATATTTATTTATTTTTATATATGATATATAAGAAAAAAGCAACATAGCATTACTTTATTTTTATTTATTTTTATTTTTGCAAATAAGCATAAAAAGGAGAAAATAACTGCAAAAATATAAGCGTGCAAGTAATCTTATGTTTTGGTGCAAAAAGAAAACTGTGACTTTACTAGAACCAAAATATATAAACTCCATTTGTAATTTTGCCAAAGAAAATTTTATTGGTCAATGATGGGCCAGACCCATAGGTTTTGATTAGTCAATCGGTCGGGCTTGGGCCAGGCCACCTATTGGGCTCAGGCCTATTATACATTTTTAAAGTTGAAGACCTACCCATGGACTGAAAAACATGGGTTTGTGTGCTTTGGGACAGGCTTGACCCATATTGGGGTAATTGGGCTTTTAATTAAAGCTCTTTCTGTTAAATTCAAAAATCATTTACAAAATAATACAAAATTAGTGCATCACAACCATTAAAATTGTACGTTAAATCATAAAAAATAAAAAAATTAACTTTATTTATTAAAATATAAAATTACATCTATTAAAATTATGTTATTAAATTATATATATTTTTAGTTTTGTGAAAATGTATGGGCCTTAGGATAGGCATATGAGTTGGGGTTTGGATTATACTTTTAATCCAAAACCCAATAGGCCAGGCCAGTTGTAAAGATTAACCTGGGCCTGAATAAAGTCCAAAAGGAGAGCCCATGGGCTTTGTTCTTACAATAGACTTAGGTAGGTAAAGCAGAATGAAATTCTAGTCGTTGACATCTCGGACAAGATCATCGGATCCTCCGAGATGACTTTTCCGGCGAATACGAACTTCCGGCGTCGCCACCGCCACCGCAAGTTACCCAAAACTCTTCCATTCGAATTTTTGTCAATTTCTCATATCAATTTGACCACAATCGAGTTTAGGGTTTTGTTCTAAACAGTAATATTGTTTCTGGGTTTTGTTGAATTTTGAAACCATCTTTGTTTAATCACCCAATTGAGTCTCATAGATTAAATTTTATTTTATTTATAATTGATTACTGCTTTTGAATCAAATTGTCCAATCTTGTTTGGGTATGTGTGAAATTTTTTAGTTTTGAAATTCTGTTCTTGTTTGTATGTGACTCTGTTTGTCTCTATAAGCTGTTGTGTTTGTTGTGTATTTAAAATTTGTTGAGAGATTTATTTGGATGGTGCCTTCACATACCTGTAATAGTTCAAGATTATTTATTTATAATTTTGTTACTATCAAATTCTATGAGGATATATAATCATAATCCCCTGGAGGGGGTTCTTTTGGATTCATTCTGCAGTTTCCAATGTCATTCGTGGTGGTTTTCTTTGGATACGCAGGTGCATCGCAAAGTTTCCTATTGAAGGAAAGCATTTTATAACCAACTTTTAAATTTTGAAATGGAATGGTACTTTTGAGTAATTCATAATTTGCAATTTCTCTTTATAGCAGCCTGATAGCATTTTATAACCAACTTTTTATTCTTATAGTTTCTTTCAATTACCATAACCAATCAGTTGTTTTGAATTGAATTATGTAGATGAGTTAGTAGTCTTTGTAGGGTAGTGCTAGAACATGTTATCTGGTGTAGGAGTTTTGAGGTGGATTGGGTCTGAGGAGAGGCAATTCTAGTGATTGAGAGAGTGGTAGTTGAGAGAAGAAGTATGTCGTGTTGGGATTTTCCATGCTTTGAAGATTGCAGTATTGTGCTTATTGTGATTACTATTTATATTACTTCTCACATGCCAGAGAGTGCCGATGACAACTTCTATGGAAGTGTCATGGTCAGGTAAAAAATTTGAAAAGATAGCTGCCTAGATAAAGAAAATCCATAAATTACCATTTTCGGTAGTAAGTTTCAGCTGTGATAGAGATTATGTTAAGAATCTGTCCAGGTTACTGAAAAGGGCTGAAATGATTTAAATGGCATCAACTAAGAGGAAGATGACACGGGGTGAGACCAGTTCTAGACCAGACCACTGGTCCCAAAACTTAAGCTGTTAGGAAGGTGCCACTTTGCTCTAAGCAACAGCTCTTTGTGGAGGTAAAGTAATTATATCATGTTCCATGTGATCCTTTTCATGATATATTATCTTCATATGAAAAATAAAGTTAGGTTAGAGTGCATTCAGCTAGCATGGTATACGCACAAACCGCTTTAGGGTTTTTGTCATTAATTGATTGTTGGAGATACAGAAGCCACAGCTAGTATTAAAGATAATTCTGAAATGTTTGCTTAGTTAAATATAGTTTAATGTGAATTAATTTTTCCATTCTTGTTAAATTTAGCATACTCATCAATATAGTAGTAGCTTGTTATAGTATATCAAGATAAAGCACTACATCTCAATGTAATTGTCTCACTTAAGAATTAATTTTGCATTGATGTAATGAAAACTAGAATTATTTTTTCAGGCGTTGCAAAAGAACCAAACTGTTACTGAGCTCTTGAGCTTAGCTTGCCAACATGATCATTCAAGAATCTATCATCAAAGAAAGGAACTGAGATTACTTTTTTGACGTTGTTTTATATACTTTAATGTTGGCCAGAGTTGTGAATATTAAGGGATGGCAATAGATCAGGGATTTTGGGGTTTTACGCGTGAATTCTTGATTTTAAAGTCAACTACTTTAGTGATACAATTTCATACTTTACCCTACCCCTGACAATTTTGACCTATCTACCCTATACTATCTTACTTTATCAATGTTCTTCCAAACCTATTTTATTAGAATTGGATTTGATCAAATACAATCGGGTCGGGAAATTTTGCCCTGCTTTAGAGATGATTAGGAAGATGGGACCTTTGTCTAGGCCATACACTTGTGTACGTGGGAATGGTTCAATTCATATTGAAATAAAGACGGAGATTATCAGAATCCAATTCAAATTAATAGCTAGTCAGTTTCTCGTAATATCGATACAGAGGATAACGGCCGTTACTTTCTGTGGGAGGATTTTTTTTGGACTACCTTTTCTTTTTCTACTTCTTTATATGTTTTCCTTTTCAGTTCTGACCTGGGCTACCCTTCCGCCTTCCCATCTTTTGCTTAGATTGGTAAAAGCTGCAATTTTTCTTCAAGAGTCTTGTACTTTCTAATTTTTTTTTCTTTTACTGTTGTTTCCCTTCTTGCGATGGAAATGTTGGCTGATTTCTTCAAGCGTGCATGGAAGGTAAAAACCTAAAGCCCTAATTTTTCATAATTTAAGTCAGAGTCTGAAGGTATGTTCTTTATGTTTTTTCTTTGTCCTATCTTCGATCAAGTGATGAGGGTCTCTTTCTCTTCGACTGTAAACAGCAGTAAAATTGAGTTCCTATTTGTGAAAGAATACTTACATTTAATTATATAATCTATCTATCTATCTATCTATCTATCTATCTATCTATCTATATATAGACATAAAACCGGTGAGAATTGGCTTGATTTTCAAAGGGAGAGGTTGCCAGATTTTTAGCGCACGTTGCTAGAATTCTCTGAACAATGGCTATTTTTAAGGGTTTTATTGTGGAATTAAAGCCCAAATTCTAGGGAAATGGGTGCTGGGGTTGATTAGGAGTCAACAAGTTAGGGTTTTGGGGGCTGGGTTGATTAGGAGTCAACAAGTTAGGGTTTTGGGCTGAAAGAATACTGGGCTATGAAGCACATAGAGGAATTCTATAATAGACCCATAAATTAACCATCAATTCTATTAATTACACAATGTTAATCCATGTTAATCAAGCTGTTTTCATATTATAAAGAAGGAATTAAGTTAAAAAGGATGCAGAATTGGAGATAAATGCATAAGATTTTCGCTCATCACACTTTCTTTTCTCTTTTGCATGCGATCTCTTTAGGGCTTTGATCTTCGATTCTATGCTTTGATTGCTTTTGTTTTTCTTCTACTTTGGCTTTCTACCCTTTGTAGGTCCAGCCTCCAAGTTGTATATCCACCAATAATGCTTAGCTGAGTCCCTAGTCGCTGTTCCAGTGTTGCCATAAAAACACTGATACCTTAACAATTTACGTTTTGGAACGCACATTCTGATTACATGCTAAACTTTCATTCCAAAATGATAAATTTAGCAATCCATGGCAATCCCAATAGTTTTTTTTTTTTCCCCAATATGTTTTCTTTTATCAAATTTAATGAACTAAAATCTAAGATGAGTGAAGTTTTGATATGACAAAACGTCAAAAATGGATCATAATGTTGCTACATGATCAATTAGGGGGAAAAAAACCTATATTTTACTGGATGTCTAGTTGTTAAATAAAATTACACTAGACTAGAATTACTTTAAATTCTTGTAGCGTAAACCTATACAAGTCTACCCCTATTGTACCACAATTTAAAGCATGTAGTGTATTGCGTTCCCATTCCTGTTCCATGAACTGGAATGATCCACGTTCC
Organism: Camellia japonica; assembly: GCA_030407325.1. Lineage (NCBI taxonomy): Eukaryota > Viridiplantae > Streptophyta > Magnoliopsida > Ericales > Theaceae > Camellia > Camellia japonica. Next base: position 205,905,442 of record JAPPVO010000002.1, on the reverse strand, counting down.
AAGTAACATAGCCTGCTCCCATCCTAGGTTACCATGATGTTACCAAGACTTGGAGTGCCACTCGGCAGACGCTGCGTGGGCGAGCCATGACTGCAACAAGCAGCCTGTTAGTATTGCCTTGCCTCCACCAGGGGATGGTCTAAAAATTTATTTGGTTTCTTGCAGCTTTACCACCACATTTCCCTTAAAGTCCCTATTAGTCATCACCAACACTTGCAACATTTATGATGCTGATCAGCATAAGCATCAGCATCTGTATTGAATTTGAAATAATGTGCTTAGGAGTTGGATAAAGCTCTGCTTTCTTCTAGCCACTTTCCTTGTGTCACAAGGTTTGTCAAAAGGAATTGAGATATTTGAAATGTTTGGTGGAAGCTGTATTTGTGGTTCTCTGTGATTCCATTCCACTCCTCTAATTTAAAGCACTAGACATTGCTAGCTCACTAGAAGAACTAGCTTGTTGATGCAGCAATTCCATCAATGACAGCTAAATTAGCACTGGCTAGAATCATTTTTCCATATACCCTTCACTTGCAGCCATCAATTCAAGAATGAGGAGTGCCTAAGTTGCTCACTCTTTTTCCGTACTTGTTATGCTACCAAACATCAGAAAATAATGCATGCAATAGTTTCAATCACCACGACTAATATGCGTCTTCCTAGAAATCATGTTTCCTTCGACCGCCAATATGTTCGAATAGTACTTCCTCCAAAGGAATTATTTGATTTCCTCAACTCTGCACCCTTCCTCTTTTGTAGATTTTGAGCCCTCTCTGCTAGTTCCAGTCTTTTTCTGTACACTTATTCTTCTTTTGTCTAGGATCCTTTCGCAAGCTGATCTTCTGATTTGAGTGTGAACCTCTCTTAGAGTCCTCCAGTGTTACTAACATGAACATATTTTACTCCACTTCATATGGCAGAAAACATCTGATGTTGAGAGCAAATTTTGGTGCAAGTGAAAAATTTGCTAGTCTGGATCTTTACTTGTAGGGCAGTTTCAAAAACAAAACATGCTTCATGTTCACCATTATCCCATGAAGTCTTGCCCAACACAGCTGCCTTCCTCATTTTTGCACCTTTTCTCCTAGCTGATATCAGTGGTTCCTCAATTTAAAATTGACTTAGAGAGCTGCAACATTTTTAGAGCATTTTTGAGTCACATATCAATTCTTGTTGTCTTCCCTCCCCCTTTACAAGTAGAGACCTGAAACAGAGAATGAAATATCTCCACTTCCCCTCAGCAAAGTCTAACTGCCATACTAGTTTAAGTATATTCATCTGACAGTGCCAGGAAAAAGATATTTACGCTTTGCTGATCAAAAACTAATTTATGTTGTCATTGTTTTGGAGCTGTAATTATCCATCTTTTTTCCTGATAGGTAAGTTGATAATGCAGCTGCTATTTTAACTGATGGCTATCTAGTTTTTTGTTGAGGAAGCATATTTTTGTCTGTTTTGCATCTTGATACTATCATCATCATGTGGGTGTTCTAGTTTAGTTATTTCTAATGTACACCTCACAGTAAGTTCTTTCTGAGTGTTGTCCCATTAGTAGTTTGTTGTATTACTGGTTGGGAAATTATATTCTGCCTAGTGTCACCTTCTTCAATTTCAGTATTATAATGCTAATGGTGTGTTTTTTTGTGATTAGTAGGTGTCCTAAGTAATGTTTCCTTGGTTTGCTGCTGAGGTTGGGATGAAGTATGGCTGTCCTTGCATAGGAAGGGAAGCTTATTAGGATAGGGCCTGTTTTGTTTTGTCATTGTTGTTGGGTTTGGCTGAGTCTCACTTTTGTTTTTTTTTTCTTTTTCCTTTGGCCTTTGGTTTTTGTGGGTTGGCTTCTCACCAACTTGGTATAGTGCTAGAAAATGATTGGGCTTGCATTTCGGTGCCAACATAGTTGGGATGGTTATGCTTTGCTTTGATACTCTTTGCACTTTGCCTCCCTTTATTGATGTTGGTTGTAGTATTTGTATGCTTGTGCTTCATCAATAAAGTTTTTTTCTTTTGCTGATAAAAATAAAATAAAATCAAATCAAATCTTTGTTGCGCTGACTTCACTGGCTGCAACAACATTTCGTGGTTTTTAATTTTGGTTTGGTCTAGATAAATTGTTGTGCACGTGTGTTCTACATGATGCTAAAGAAAGACACTAAATAAGGGAAGTGGTTATAGTGTAACATTTGAAACATCTAAAAATAAAGGGTGATATCTAAATTAATAAAAATAATCAGACACATGTTAGAGCCCATTTGGATTTCATGTTGAACAAAATTTGACGTACCCATGTTAGATTCAATAAGGGGGAGAGAGATACTTTGAGAAATAACAGTAGTAAATAGGACTTTCATAGATATGCAAACTTCTTTTAAAATTAGTTTTTGGAGCTTCTATATGGAAACAACGTTCAGGGTTTCCATCCAGGTCAGTGCCTCAATAAATTTATCTCAGATGTTATATGTGGTTGGCATGTTGACAATTTTCGTTTGCTTGACTTAGCAAATTTAGGATGGTTCCTTAACTTGATTTGCACATTCAGGTGCAATTTCAGAGGCTATCATCTATCTTTTAGTTACATTCGTGTCCTTGATTTTCTTTGCAAAATTCATTTATTCTTGTTTCAGTTTGATTGATATGTTTCCTATAGTTGATGTGTTCATTTTATTGACTCAGGTGGTTGCAGCGAAAGCCAAGGTCTTTTGTGAATTTCTCTGCAGAAGATGCAATCCATCTGCTTACATTAGCCACCATCATTATGTCCCAGGTAAACACCAAAATTCTCATTATATTAATTGTGCCTGGCAATGGAACCTCTCTCTTGTGCTCACATTCTTCTTTCTCCTTTCTCATCTTCTCTTGGGAGTGCCAACCCTTGCCCTAGTGTCTTTGCTTTCTGATACCATTCTGATATTACAAGTGAAACCAATCCCTCCAATGATCATTCTGTGAGAATATATTGTGTATATATGGCATTGTGTATATTAGGAATTAGACACGTATTAGGCAAGATTGTTGTATTGTGTATATATGGCGTTGTTTATATTAGGAATTAGGCACGTATTAGGCAAGATTGTTGTATTTCCTTTTTTCAGTCATAGATTTAGGGCTATATAATGTAAACAAACAAATTGAATATACAGACTTTATTAAAAAATCTTACATGGTATTAAGCCGTGTTCGAAAACCTAAGGTCGTGATCAGTCTTCGCGAACCCTAGCACCGTCGCCTCTCTCAGCCGTCGTCGCTGCTTTTCAGCCGCTGTCATTGTCACCTCTCACGCCGTCACCTCTCACGCCATCACCTCTCGTCGTCACCTCTCACGCCATCACTTCTCTCAGTCTACTTCAGCATCGCGATTGATTCGCGATCTATCTCCCTCCTGGTTCTCTCTAGTTCCGCTATAGTTCGTTGGTTTGTCGTGCTGCGTTGTGTGTGTGTTTGTGTGTGTGTCTCTCTCTGTGTGTGTGTGAGATCGTGTCTGTGAGACCATGAAATATCCTTTCACATGGATTGTAGAGATCCAACGAAGAGATGAACTCTGTCCCTGTATAACTGCAATGATGAGCATGATCGGTGCCCACCCAACCGGGGTTGCTTACGGAAGACACTCCGATGGTAAAATAGAATGAATGTATTAAAATGAAGAGTGTTTGTGTGCTGTGTGGAGCAGAGAGAGATGAGGCCTACCCCCTCTTCTGGGATGCCCCCATTTATATAGATGGGGAGGTGTGATATTTGTTTGGGCTGGACCCATTGTAGGCCTTGTTTGAGTTAACCCTAATAAGCAAATATATATTTTTTTCTGGCTACTACAATTGCCCCAAAATTTTCATTGTCTGCGGTAGAAGGAATGAGAGTTTTTATCGCCGAGTTATGCTGTTCAAATAGATGTTAGGTCTCGTGACAAATAATACATTTGAAAATGAGTAACATGAATGAATGACTAGATGAATGCATGTATGTATGTATGGATGAATGTACAAATATATGTATAACTATATGTATATAAGGGAGAGGGGTGAGTTCCAAACAAACTATATCATAAGTGAGTCTACATTAGATATCTCTGTAACGATGGGCCACGGTATTATAACCCCCGGGCGAGGGTGTAGGCCGTGGTATTATAACCTCTGGGTAAGTGTCATGACCCAAACCCGCCCCTAAAAGTTTGGTTTATGACCGGCCTGTACATAGGCCTCAAAACAAAATTTCACGAATATTTACTCAACTACGGGGCCTTAAGTGGAAGCAAATACCAACATAAGGATAACGCCCATTGAGCTTGTGCATACATGAAGACTTAGATTAATTTGAACATTTAAATATGCTTTCATATTTACATATATAATCACATAATTTATATAGATCTCATACACACTTACATAAGACTCATGAATTACATAACTCTCCAATACAAAATTAAAGCCTCGATGCGGATTAGTAACCCGGGTGGCTTGACAGAGAGGTGGACCTCAATACAACTTTAGTGTCGATCACCAATGGCTCACCTACATAAATATATAGAAAAACGGAGTGAGCAAGGCTCAGTGAATAATAGCAATGTAAGGAGGTTAGTTGAATGAGCATAGTCTTGGAGAATATAAATAGACATATTTCAAACCATACACAGGTCTTATCTATAACCATATTTCAAAACGGCCTCAGGCCCACATGTAATATAGAACGGCCTCGGGCCCATGTATGATACGAAACGGCCTTAGGACCAACACAACGACAGCTGTCCAGAGCAATATAGGGAAGATGGAACATCGGCATGTCTCTATCTCCCTTGGCGTTAGAGCCATTAGTCATGTATGATTTATATCATTATAGGGTAGATGGAACATCAGCATGTTTCAATCTCCCTGGGCCTTAGGGCCGTGAGTCATAAACAATTCACATCATAACGGCCTTAGGCCCACTTTTATTAATAGGAACAAAACGACCTTAAGTCCATATCAATGCCATTGTTCAATCATATCCATTAATTCAATCAAAGCACGATGACAATAGTATATGCCATTCACAAACTACGATATATAAATCATGATCACAAGAGGTAAGTAAAACATATCGTTACACTACTATTACTCACAGTGATAGGCTTCCGGTAGCAATGGGACGATGTCCTCGTCTTGACCTACAAACATAATGCACAAAGCATAATATGAGAATATAACCGATCCCTTACTTGTTTTCTTTGATCAATTAGTTATGTTGGTTCTAAACTCATAGGTCTTCAATGAATCCTAATTCATGTCAAGGAAGATAGGAAGAAATGAAAGGAGATTGGGTTAGATTAGAAAATGGCATGAAATGGTTGGATAGAAAGTGAACAACCTTCACTAATTTGAGCATATCTATTTGTGTACTTAGAATTTGGGAGTGAGACCACCACCATTGGAAACTAGACTTCCGAGGCTTGAATTTAGGCTCAAGAATCACTTAAAACGGAGTCCAGATGTAAGAGATATGTTTATTTGAAGTTGGCTGAAACAGAGCTGTCTCGTACCTGCGGGAAACAGGGCCGCACGTGCGGGGATTGAGCCGCACATGCGGGACAAGGTGCTTTTATTTCAGAATCATTTTTGGGTGCTGGAATGGACTGCCGCACGTGCGGGAAGCTCCGCCACACGTGCGGCTCTGGGCAAATTATGCTATTCGAAAATGTTTGTTGGCTCTAACACTTGTTCTTTCCATTTCTAAGCTTGGTTTTAACTCTAATCACCCAAAAACATGTAAAATTACCCCACAACATGATAAACTAACATCATTTAAGTGTAATTCCATTTCAAACAAATCAATCTTTGCCTCAAGTTCAAGATCAATGCTTTATCTTTCATAATCTTTAAAGTTCTCCAAACACAACCCACAAACACACTTGATTCTTGCATAATCTTGTTCTATGGACAATGTAGAGTTCATTTCATATGGTATTCATAAGGTTAAGCTGCAATCATAAACGAATTCATAGGACCTAAGTTCTAATTTCTTAAATTGAGCTCAATTAAATACATACATAAAACCCTAAGCCAAATGAGTTTCAAATCTTCCAATATCATTATGATTTCATGAAAATGATGCATTAATCCTAAAGATTCAAGATAGATTTCCATACCTTAGCTCAATCTTTGCCTTTCTCTTAGCTCTCTTTAATTTCCCAAGCTTCCATGGTTGATCTTCTTCCTCTTTCTTCAATTTATCTTCAATTTTCCATGAATATTGAGCTCTCTCTCTCTTAGAGAAGCTTTCTCTCTCTCTCTCTCACACGGTTCTCTCCCTCTCCATTAGAGTTTTTGGACTCCAATTGATGAGTTCAACAACTCATATCATATGTATATATATATATAAAAGCTTATCACAAATAAGGAGAGCCAAACGCGCCCTTATGAATTGTACGAAATCAAATTTTAATTAAACTTTCCATATGACTCTAAAAATTATGCTGATCATAACTATGTACTCCGTTCTGGTTTCTGAAGCCTCTAAGGACTTCAATTTGCAATGCAAAGTTAACCACCCAAACACACCTTAATGAATCGGACGAAATAAATTTCTAATTAACTTTCCAAATAGCTCTAAAAATTCCCATTAACATATCCAAGTACTCAATTTTGATTTCTGAGCCCATAAAGTCGGTAATTTCAGTTTCAATGTCGTAACTCAACAGATAATTCCTCAATTCAAATAGATATAATCACATTGAAGTACATTAACCCATAGGTAAATAAAGATAATGCGTTATACGCATTTTGGGGTCGTTACAGTAAGGGTGTAGGCCGTGGTATTATAACCCCCGGGCAAGAGTGTAGGCCGCCGTATTGTAAAGGGTGGAGTGTATTGCCGAGTGTGAAAATCGCTTCAAAATATGGACTTCCGTGTCGAGCTAGAGATATTTCTATGTGCCGAGTACGGAGAGCTCCAAAATTTGGAGGCATTTGTTGGTGTCCGGCAGCGATCAATTGCAGACATTGCAAGGATAATAATCCGTGTCAATGATTGCTTGTACCAAATAATACAGATATATCAGCCACAAAAAAGTGGAAAGCTATAAAAAGCCGCAAAAATATGAGAAGAATCACCGAGTGTGTAACCGAATGTGTAGTACGAGTTTATTGCCCCAAAACTGTCGCTTGCTTGGAGCTGTGTGAAAAGGAGCAGCGGGAGTTTGTAACTCAAGTAATTGTCTTTGTAATGCTTGTACCAAGTGGGCCGAGTATGCATGCATAGCAGAGGTGCCGAGATGATAAACGGTTGATATGTCCCAAGTGGAAAGCGGAAAATGGATTAAGATGTCCCAGTTGGCAATAAATGGCCAAGGTAACGAAATAAATGATCGGGAAGGATGGAGGATTTTTTCCTAGCCCCACGATCCTGCTGCTGAAATTGCATGCCAATCAGATATGATGTGACTGTGGAGCAATCTTGTAACGCCCGAAAGTTCCAGGTCGTTGATCTTAGTAATAGGTGCGAAAAGTGCAAAATTGGTAGAATTGGACTCCAATGTGACTCCGGAATTGATGTTGATACTCGGCCGACTAGATTATTGGGGGAATGGATGACATAAGGTTCGACCGAGACAATAGGTTGCCGAGAACAGTAGTGACCCAGTTGTAGGTGTATGAATGATGCATAGGTTTTTGCGCAGTAGGTTTTGATGTGGCTGAACGAAGATTGAATTGCCAAGTTGCCGAATTGAAAGGGCCGAGTGAGTGGAGTTCGGCGATGAGCGTTAGCCAATTAAATTGTACCATCACCACATTGAACTGTCATGGAATTTAGTTGGAAAATTGCTTCCATTGTCGTGAACATGTAACATTGGATCGCCATTGCCCCATTGCTTGCGAATGACGTTAGTTATTTGGAAGAAATTCAGATTGGACGTTGGCCAACATTGCCGAGAAGTAAGCCGAGAACAAAGTATAGTTGCCCCATTGCTTTCGAATGACAACGGTTATTCGGAAGGAATTCGCAATAGACTTGAGCCAAAATTGCTAGATGATGCGGGTTGTTGTAGTGGCGGGAAGACGCCAAAGTTGTTGAATTCGGCATTGATCAAATCACAGGCTTGGCGGCAAAAATGTTGTTTGAGCTGCGAAATATGGCATTGCATATAAAATCTACAAATTTTGGGTATGGAATTTGCAAAATCAGACTGTACAGATGTGTTCAGAATGCTCCAAATAGTTGGGAACAACTATGGGATTGCTGTACTCGGACTCCTGATGGTGTAGTTATAGCCAAAATGATTCTGAAGGCTCAGATCGGTGGAGACTGGTGGTCTGCGATTCATCGGATAATTACTCTTCTATTACAAAAAATAAAAGAAAATTAGTGTTGCTGGCAAGAATTGAACCCGTGCTCTCGTGATAAAGGATTAACACTGAACCACTCTGTCGTGACATGCCTTGTGTCCATATTTTGTACATTATATATTTGAACTTAATTGTTCGGTTATTATAGGATGTAACTTAGCTGCAATCCACCGAATAATTTCTTATGTTTTGCCAACTCTTGGGTCGTCTACTTCGGCAAAATATGTGATTTTCTGGGCAAATTTCAATTGGCTCGTACGGCTTCATTTTAGCTCTGATTTCGACACGGTTTGTTATGTTGGATCCATTGTAGGCCTTGTTTGAGTTAACCCCAATAAGCTGATATATATTTTTTTCTGGCTGCCACAGTGTCTTTAAGCACTGCTATTTGGTGTTAAAACTTAGTTACAGTTTGGCTCCTTTGGTTTATTACAATGACGGACGCCAAAATTCAAGCAATCAGATGTAAACTCACTGGTGCCAATTATGCTTATTGGGCCAGTGTTATGAAGAATTTCCTTTTTGGTCAAAAAAATGGGGCTATGTTTTTAGTTCTATTCCTCGTCCATCGGATCCAAAATAAGAAGGATATCTGACTTCCTGTGATACTTGGGAGTGTGATAATGCCCAAATTTTGACCTGGTTTCATAATTCTGTGGATGACCGTATTGGAATGATGTTTTCTAAATACAATACCGCCGAGGAAGTGTGGGACTATTTATTGGGTGTGTATCAGTAGTCCAACTTTGCCAAGCGGTATGAGTTGGAAACAACCATTCAGAGTGCTCGTCAGCGGGATCAATCTATTCAGGAGATGACAGGTCTATGGGATCAGTTGGCTGTCATGGAACTATCTAGCCTTAAGGCACTAGACGCTTATGTTGAGTTTCGGGAACAAGGTCGTTTAGTGCAGTTCTTAACAGCTCACTCCCCTCAGTATAAAGCTATCTGTGGTGGCATCCTTCAACTGTGGATGCTATTGTTCGTGAGCTTCTCTCCGAGGAAACCCGCCTTAAAACGGCTAGTTAGACTTTGTCTCAATCTGTCTTCTTGGCTCCTACTCAGCCTTCTCTGTTGTCAGCCCTACCATCTCATCAGCTTCAGGGCCATGCGAAGTCCAAGAAGGGGCCACTAGCCTCTGATGAGTGTGTTTTTTGCCATCAGAAGGGCCATTGGAAGAACAACTGTCCCAAGAAGGGCCGTCAGTCTGCTCAGTCTTCTCAATCGTCTCAGCTACAGTTCCGAGGTCCTGCTCTGTGTACTTTTCGCCCTTCTGCTGCTTATACTGCATCTGCTCCGGCTTCTGATCCTGACTTGGCTTCCTTGAATACCCAGATTGCCCAACTTCAGCATCTCTGGTCCACATCTCAGTCATCTTCCTCTGCCTCTACTCTTACCTCTCTTCATTCAGGTTTGCTTGGGTCTTTTTCAGATATTCCTTTGTCTGGCTTTTTGATTATGGTGCCTCTCATCATATGACTCCTCACATTTCCTTACTCCAAAACTGTATCCCCCTTTCCGTTCCTATTACTATTAATAATGCTAATGGGTCTGGTATGTCTGCCCTATCCATTGGGTCTGTTTTACCCTCTGCCTTGTCTGCTGTTACTATTTCCTCTGTTCTTTATGTTCCTCAACTGTCTGTCAGTCAGCTTGATGCTTCTGGTGTTGATATTATCTTTTTTCTTCTGTCTGTTGTGTGCAGGATCGGGTGTCCAAGAAGCAGATTGGGACCGGCCGTAGAGTTGAAGATCTCTGTGTGGTGGAAAGCCTACATCTTCCTCTGTCTACCTCCCCTGTTGCACTTTTATCTTTTCAATTAGATTCTCAGTCGAGTCGGTTTTATTTATGGCATTCTCGCTTAGGTCATTTGTTTGTTGACCGCTTGCGGTCTTTAGCTCAGTCAGGATTGTTAGGTAAAGTTTCTCCTAGTCAAATTAATGAGTGTCGAGGATGTAAACTTGCTAAAATGACAGTTTTATCTTTTAATAACAATATTTCTATTTCTGCTTCCCCTTTTTCTTTTGTCCATACTAATGTCTGGGGACCTTCTCCTGTTCTCACTAAAGGGGGTTTTGCGTACTATGTGTCATTTGTTGATGATTGTACCCGCTATACCTGGGTTTATCTTATGGCTCATAAATCTGGTTTCTACCAGATATATCGTACCTTTCAGTTTATGATCACTACACAGTTTGGGGCAATAATTAAAATACTTCGGTCTGACTTGGGTATGGAATATTTTAAAACTAAATTCTGTGAGTATTTGGCTAAATTGGGCATCGTTCACCAAACCTCCTATACTGATACCCCTGCCCAAAATGGTCGTGCTGAGCGTAAACACCGTTATCTCCTTCAGACAGCTCGATTTCTTCTTCTCTCTGTCTCTGTTTCGGCACCATTCTGGGGTGAGGCAGTTCTTACCACTACTTTCCTGTTTAATTGCGTGCCGACTTCCCTACTCTTCGGTCACTTCCCTTATAAGGCTCTATGTTTCCAACCTCCCAATTATTCCCTCCTACGTGCCTTTGGGTCTGCTTGTTTTGTCCTCCTTCCCCGTAAAGATCGGACTAAACTCGATGCCCGGTCTGTCTTGTATGTCTTTTTGGGCTACAGTCTTACTTAGAAAAGCTACCACTGTTACAACTCTGTCTCTCGTCGCCTCTATGTCTCCTGTCATGTTGCCTTTTCTTGAACGTCTGTCTTACTTTCAGCTTCCCCCTCTCACTGCTCTCGTTTCCAAAGAGGATTTGGTTCACATTGACCAATTTCCTTCTGCGGTCCCATCAGATGACTATATCGCCACTGTTCCTCCTGAGGCCATTCCTACTTCTCCGTCTACGTCATCTATGGCTCCTTCTCCTTCGGCTGTTTCTTCCCCTCCGTTGTTGGTTTATTCTCATTACAAGGCTCCCCCACCACCAGTTGTCTCTACTCCTATTGCTGTTCCTTCTGCTTTTGACGACTCTGATCCTGCTGCACACCGCTATCCTCCTCGTGAGTGTCGTCCTCCAAACAAGTTGGGTTGGTCTAATACATGTTTTTCTGCTTCTTATCGTACTTTTTTTGTTTGTTATTCACTCTTTTTCAGAATCTTAGTCTTACAAGGAGGCCTGTCAGGATCCTCATTTCAAGCTATGGAGATCCTGACCAGTTCGACCGGTTTCGGATGCTAAAGAAAATGAGATTCAAGCTCGTTGGTGGCAAAGATAAAGAGTACGTTCGTCACGGGATAGAAGTTGTAGACCGGTTCTTCCCAATTGATGTTTGGACGGACTACAAAGATACGCTATTGGGAAATGTTGGAAGTATTCGGAAGGGTGCTATATATTTAGTGGCTGCCACTATTAGTGGAAAATAATGCAAAATTACTTTAAGGAGTCAAATGTATTTTAAGACTGTTTAGAATTATAATTTATGTTTTTTTATTTGTAATGTTCAGGTTTTGAATGGAGGTAGACGATATAAAAACTAGTATTGTTGAATGTGTTTCAGCAAGTGATTTCAGTTGTATTGAACTTGCGTTGCCTAATTTATTTTTTCAATTGAGGTTAAGATACAAACAAAAAAGTATTAAGGTTGATAAAATATTCACCCCTTTGCGCACCCAATGCTAGTGGGTTGGTCAGAGTAAATGTTTATGATCGGAGGTTAGATGGTAATGACAGTTTGTATGCGTGGTTTATTTTTCCGGTGGATTGTCAATGCGAGTTAGTCTATTATGGGAATGATTATTGTTCAATTAACGACAAACCGGTGCCATGGATGGTGAAGTATCGACTTGAAAATTCGAATATTAAAAGGGAGATTACGTATTGTAAAATGAAGGGGTATCTGAAGTATTCTACGAGTGACATGCCAGAAGATTCGCAAATGAGGGCCCCCTCTATTGTTATGTTATCTAAAAAATATACTAATGATAATGTTGATGTTTAGCATTGTCCTCCAACGAAGCCCATTCCGATTCTGACACGGACTAAGTCTGTGGGTTTACCGGAGAGGTGAAGAGATTTGTTGTTAGGAGGTTTTGGGGAAAGTGGTTCAGTTATTCATGAACGCAGAGGTTGTCTAAGTTTGTCCGAGATTGATGTATGCAGAGGTGGTGATGATACTAGTGATGTTGATCCTGGTCCGTCGATTTCGGAGGTTGGTGTTAGCAAAGATGAAGTTGATCGCAGAGGATCAGTCGTTATGGACCCCGCTGAATTTTCTAATGTTTTACGAAATGTAATCATCAGTGTAAAAAATAGTGATGTGACTTGAGATGTAATAGTTGATGATAAGGGAAATGTAGTAAGTAAATAAAACTTTAAGTGGTTTCATAAATAAAACTAATAAATTTTTTCATTAATCATGACAGTGGTTACATTAACATCAAACCACTATCTCATTTTTGGGGACATTGCATCTAACCAACTACTGTCCCCATTAGTTAATATAATACATGGAATTCCTCCTTTAATAGTGAGATCTGGTTGGAATTTAACAAATACATGAAAGTCTCTCTGGTAACCTACTAAATTCTTCATTAATTTGGTAGGGACTGTCGAGTATTTGATGTCGTCTATGACGTTGTAGACGGCGTCTTGATCGTAGTCCTTGAAGCTTATTCTGCCGGAGAAGTAATTGTGTCGTCCGAGACTTCTGGCCCAGGCGGTTTTGCCTATTCTTGAGGGTCCTTCGAGGTAAAGGGAGACTGGGCGGATGGGCCTCTGAAATCATTTGTTGAAACACCTTCAACAACACCATTTTTTATATCGTCCACCTCCATTCAAAACCTGAACATTACAAATAAAAAAACATAAATTATAATTCTAAACAGTCTTAAAATACATTTAACTCCTTAAAGTAATTTTGCATTCTTTTCCACTAACAGTGGCAGCCACTAAATATATGACACCCTTCTGAATACTTCCAACATTTCCCAACAGCGTATCTTTGTAGTCCGTCCAAACATCAACTGGGAAGAACTAGTCCACAACTTCTATCCCGTGACGAACGTACTCTCTGTCCTTGCCACCAACGAGCTTGAATCTCATTTTCTTTAGCATCCGAAATTGGTCGGACTGGTCAGGATCAACAATCCAGGTCTCAGGATTACCCTCGCCAACTCCAATAAATATCTTGTCAGGTGTGGGGACAGAATCTGACGGACTATTATCACTTATGATGAAAAACAAAACGTGGTAGACTACAGTTTCGTCTTTAGCATCTTGTCCCAATTGAACATTCCCAATTGGATAAATTACATTGACACTCCCTGAGGTTTATGTTTATTACAGTTCCCTCCCTTACCTTTTAGAAATTACATCCCTCTCCCTGAGGTTTAAAGTTTCATTATAGATTGCCTCCTGAGGTTTAAAGTTTCATAACAGTTCCCCCCCTCACCATAATGATTATCATACATAAAATTAAATTAACAGGGGGGTCAGTGTAATTTCCCAAATGTGAGGGGAGGAACTGTAATAAACATAAACCTCAGGGGGTGTCAGTGTAATTTACCCTTCCCAATTAATTTTATACTTTTAACTACGATCTTGTCTGATTGGCGGTCACATCTCTTATTACTCAGCTCAATACCATTAAGCAATCTCGCCACACCTTTATTATCAAATTTAACGTCCCTTAATTGTTTATCGTACAGCTGCAACTTCCTTACTCCCCTCCTAGTCTTCTTAATATATTGGGGAATATTCTGAACGTACCATCGGCGAACATACGCCGCCTTAAAAGGTGCACGACCACGGTAACTCCGCTTATATCCACTGGCTGCCGGTGTCCTTGACCTCCGGTACGCAAGGGGGGTCCGATACTGGCTGCTTCCTATTCCTTCCATTTTTAATAAAACACTCAAAATCTTTTATCCTACAAATTCTGCAGATTCTCTTACCTCTGCTAACCCTTCTGTTTAGACACTTTAGCTTTGATATATTTGCCCTCTGCTCCTCGTACACCGGAACAAACTTCACCAGAGCTGACCGCCGGCTCTCTTCCCACAGTCCTATTTGCTATGTCAAAAAGTGATCTACACACATTTGAGTGAACTGCTTGTAATTCTTGGGATACTCTTTTAAGAAGTACAACATTGTATACCAAATAAATAAATAAAAAAGACAAAAAGAAAAGGAGGGACAACACAAGGTACCAGAAAACAACTTCACCACAATAGCTATCCTACTGCAAAAGCATATTCCTTTCTGCCATAAAATATTTTCTGGTACCAAATATATAGCAAAAATGGCCTGCGTGTAAGGACGAAGATCCCCATTCAAAATAATTCAAACACATTTATTTTCCTGCCTTTGCTTTATGTCTATCATTCTGCAAAAATATTTGCTTTACAGCCATGCTAACCACCAGAAAAGCGACACGTGTATAGCACTACCTGGCAAAGGAATCAAAAGTACTCGCACCACTCACACTTGTGCCCGAGTGTGACTTCCTTTTAACCACATCTATACACGTGTCCATAAGTACAGCAATAGACGGCTCAGATCAGCGGGAGGGGGGAGGGCACTGGTAATATTAATACAGCGTCCCCCCCTCTCCAGTCACACCACTCACACCATTCACATAAGGTTTTTTAACTAATAGGGAGGCCTTGTACGGCTGGTGTGAGTTTACTGTTTACCACTACAAAATGCCTCGCCAAGACTTTTTCTGTTTTTATTCTACGAATGTTTTCCTTACCTACCCACAATGCCCATGCCCAAAAAAACAACTCTTAGAACTCCTCCAATCCCTTCTCCAAGAGAGCTCCACGAAGATGGAAACCCTCACCTCTATGCCATGGGTCAATGCACGAAGAAGATCCAAACCTCTAACCCAAGATTTTTCGATCTCACTGGAACCAACGACAGAATCTATCATCCAAATATAGAAAAACTCCACTCGCCAACAGCAAGGCGACAGTATATACAGAAAGGGGGCGAGTTCGTCGAATGGGGAGAATTTTCATCTAAGGGGAAAAGTCCTTTGAAAAATAAAGACGAACTTTGGAGGGGAATACTTGCAGAAGCAGGAACGGAGGAACAATTCTTTGCACTCTGTAAAGAAAGATGTCCCATTGATTATGTAACAAAATATCCTCAATTAAAAACATTTTCGAGGGATCATTACAAAAGAGAGAGGCCCCCATATACTAGCCCCTTTAATTCATTTTCTTCCTTAAATGAAGAAGTAAAAAAATGGGCACAAAATAATATTTTGTTTGTAAGTCAAAATTTCGTTCAATACGAGTTATGTCAAAATTGTTGTTTCACCATTTGGAGGGAAGACGACTTAGATTAGGGATACACAAAAATAATATCAACCATTTATATACTGACGAAGAACTCTCCTCCTCATCTGATAACAGGAACCAGAACAGAGGCCCATCCGCCCAGTCTCCCTTTACCTCGAAGGACCCTCAAGAACAGGCAAAACCGCCTGGGCCAGAAGCCTCGGACGACACAATTACTTCTCCGACAGAATAAGCTTCAAGGACTACGATCAAGACGCCGTCTACAACGTCATAGACGACATCAAATACTCGACAGTCCCTACCGAATTAATGAAGAATTTAGTAGGTTGCCAGAGAGACTTCCATGTATTTGTTAAATTCCAACCAGATCTCACTATTAGAGGAGGAATTCCATGTATTATATTAACTAATGGGGACAGTAGTTGGTTAGATGCAATGTCCCCAAAAATGAGAGAGTGGTTTGATGTTAATGTAACCACTGTCATGATTAATGAAAAAATTTATTAGTTTTATTTATGAAACCACTTAAAGTTTTATTTACTTACTACATTTCCCTTATCATCAACTATTACATCTTGAGTCACATCACTATTTTTTACATTGATGATTACATTTCGTAAAAAATTAGAAAATTCAGCGCGGTCCATAATGACTGATCCTCTACGATCAACTTTCTCTTTGCTAACACCAACCTTCGAAATCGACGGTCCAGGATCAACATCACTAGTATCATCACCACCTCTGCGTACATCAATCTCGAACAAACTCAGATGACCTCTACGTTCATGAATAACTGAACCACTTTCCCCAAAACCTCGTCTGCTTTACATAACACTAGTACTTGGCAGTTGGTTCCTTTGCTTGCTGGTAAGAATCTGGTTGGTTGCAAATGGGTCTACAAAGTCAAGACTCATTCTGATGGTTCTCTTGAGTGCTACAAAGCTCGTCTAGTTGCCAAAAGTTTCTCACAGGAGTATGGTCTTGATTACGAGGAGACCTTCGCTCCTGTTGCCAAGATGACTACTGTCTGTACTTTAATCTCTGTTGTTGCTGTTCATTCTTGGCCTCTTTATCAGATGGATGTTAAGAATGCTTTTCGTAATGGCCATCTTACTGAGGAGGTTTACATGCGTCCTCCCCCTGGCCTTCATCATTCCTCTGGACAGGTTTGTCGCCTTCGGCGTGCTCTGTATGGTCTAAAGCAATTTCCTCGTGCTTGGTATGATCGCTTTTAGACTGCTATTACTGAGCTTGGGTTTCATCCTTGTGCTCAGGACTCTGCTTTATTTCTTCTCCGCACCTCTGCTGGATTTGTTCCGTTGTTACTGTATGTGGATGATATGATCATCACTGGTTCTGACTTTTCTGTTATATCTGAGATCAAGCAGCATCTTTTCCACACCTTTGAAATGAAGGATCTGGGCCCATTGCGGTATTTCCTTGGTATTGAGGTAGCTTCTTCTCCCAAGGGTTGCTTTCTCTCTCAGGCCAAGTATGCCAATGAGGTTATTCATCGTGCCGGTTTTACTGACACTAAGATTTCTGATACCGCAATTGAGCTTAATGTAAAGCTCAACACTACTGATGGGGTTCTTCTGGACGATCCTACTCTATATCGAGAGCTCGTGGGTTGCTTAGTCTATTTGATGGTTACTCGTCCTGATCTTGCCTATGTTATTCATGTGGTTAGCCAGTTTGTCTTTGCTCCTCGCTCCACACATTGGGCTGCCTTGGTTCGGATTCTTTGCTATCTCCAAGGTACTATATTTCAAGGTTTACTGTTATCCTCTATTTCCTCTCTGGATTTAGTGGCCTATACTGATTCTGATTGGGCCGGTGATGTTACTGATCGCAAGTCCACGTCTGGTTTTTGTATGTTTCTTGGCGATTCCTTGATCTCTTGGAAAAGCAAGAAACAAACTGTTGTTGCTCGCTCTACTATCGAAGCTGAGTATCGTGCTATGGCTCATGCTACTGCTAAAGTTGTCTGGCTTCGTTGTCTTCTCTCTCACTTGGGCGTCCCTCAATCTTCTCCGACCTCTCCCTATTGTGACAACCGCAGTGCTATTCAGATTGCCCACAATACTGTCTTCCATGAACGGACCAAACACATTGAGATTGATTGTCACTTTGTTCGACAGCATCTGCAGTCTGGCTCTATCTCGCTTCCTTTTGTCTCCTCGGCTTTGCAACTTGCGGGCTTCTTTACCAAGACTCACACTACCGCTCGGTTTCAGTTTCTTCTTAGCAAACTCTCAGTGTTTTCTACTAAAACACTTTGAGTTTGAGTGGGGGTGTGAGAATATATTGTGTATATTAGGAATTAGGCACGTATTAGGCAAGAGTGTTGTATTTCCTTTTTTCAGTCATAGATTTAGGGCTATATAATGTAAACAAACAAATTGAATATACAGACTTTATTCAGAAATCTTACACATTCGACCATGGCACATGAAAAAATCCAAAACCATCTGAAGTTACTATTATGAGTACTGTAGTTTTAGAACACCAAAACTTTGGTTCTTTATGCATTATTGTGGCCTCAAAACCATATGCATTTCTTATATCCATGGAAACCATAAAACTCTACAATAAGACAAATCATAATCAGCCCTAAATGAGGAGCTTTTTGCACTGCCTACATCAGTTATTGGTAACACAGCTCATATGAGTGTTCTTCACATTTGTCCCACTTCCATTTCGTCCTAAATTTGGCCTACGTATTATCATTTTAGCATGTTTAACTTTATAAATTTACTTCATGCTACTGGTGCATTAATCAAGCTGCATTGTGTGTGGCCAAACAATCTTCATTGACTTGCCTTGTTTTGTCTTCAGTATCAGTAGATGCCATATTTTTATTTTGAGTAATACTTTTTGTCACATTGCTATGACAAGATTGGCTTCATGGTTTTTCTTTGTGCTAATCCAGAGAAAGAAATTTATCTTTCCGAAGAATTAGAGATATTGGTGGACAATCAAATTGAAGAGCGAAGCAACACCATAACATGTCTTCCTGAAGAACTGATCATTAACATCCTTTCAAGCCTTCCTGCTCAATTGCTTCACGAATCTGTGAGGTCTGTCTGCATGCATTGGGAATATTTAGTTAATGATCCTTTTTTCATTGAGGCACACCTCCGACAATCAAAGACGGGTATTTTCATTGAAGTTATTGGTTCTCCTGTGAATTCCTATTTCTTAAAGACAAAAGGTGGCGAGTTCAGTTTCAGTTTGACTTATTACAAACATGAATTTCCTGGAAGAATGATCGCCAGTTATGACGGTATTGCTTTGTTTATTGACCTAATCGATATTACAATTTTGTATGTCATGAATCCTGTTACCATGGAAAAAACAAGGCTTCCTTCTCTTGACGAGCCTCCGAATCCTCTGAACTATTGTAGCTGTATTGCACGTGGTCGTTCTACCAGGCAATACAAAGTAGTTCATTCCTATGAAGATCTCAGTAGAGAATATCATTGGGTTGTGTTGACAATTGGTATTGATAATTCATGGAGAAGAATCAGTAGTGGGCAGACATTTATGCGTGGAGATATGGAGTTGGACAATTTTCCGATTTCTGTTGGTGGGGTGATTTATTGGACCGACTATGATTTTGAAGAAGAGGATGGAATCGTTTACTTTCTTGCAATGGACGTGGATGATGAAACTATTCGCAAAGTCCCTATTCCACCAAGTGGATCGATAGAGCCTTGTGCTTATACGAAGATGGGAAATTATCTTTCTGGTTTTGTAACAGCTCCACTCAGTTTGCAATTTGAAATATATGTTTTGAAAGACTGGCTCAGGGGAGAATGGGATAAAGTCTATGAGATCAACATCGATGCTCCTCGGGGTCTGTATTTCTACTTTCCTATTGGATGGCTGAACGATGATGAAATGCTTGTTTTAGAGGGCTTGACAATGGAGGGTGATATTTATATGGCTTATGATGTCAAGAAAAATGAGACCCATGTTTTGGACTTAAGCATCTGTGGTCCTCGCTTCTACTCTCATGTTCACACCAACACCCTAGTTTCATATAGGATGCCGTGATGGTTCCTGGAGGTAAGTCCTTTCTTTTTTAGTGTGTGACAGTTATCGGATTGTGTTTGTGTTTCTTGTTATGACAAAAACTTCATTTGCCCCTTTGTTTTCCGTGATCGTTTGTCGTGCAAACTTGTTCTGAGATGTTGGGATTTTGATAGTTATATGACAATATGCTTATATTTGAGACTGGATTTTATAAAGCTTGGCTAGCTTTATTTGCATTGACAATTTTTGGGCAACAATTGGTTGCATGAGTTGGCCTAAGCTATTATCTATATGATCTGTTGTGTTTTTCGCATCACCGTTCCTCAGCTCTGTCGTTTTAGAGGTGAAAAGGTTATTTTTGGAATTTTATTTTAAAAATGTGTTCTCAGCTGAATGAGATCATGGTAAACTTCATCAATTTGTAGGGATTGAAGTTCAATGTTTCATAGAGATCGTGTCACATTTTTTCATTTATTGCAACTATATTTTGATGTTGAATTTGGTATCTGATGGCAAATTTGCATTCATAGCTGTGGATCCTGTTCACGTGTGAAGTTTAATGTGTCCATCATTAGGCCAAAAAGCTCGTGGCCCAGCCGATGCCCACCTGACTTGCTAGGCTTTTACCTGGTTCGGGTCCTTATCTCTAGCGAGCTGGGTCAACTTGAATAAGGCTTGGGTTGGGCTGGGCATGTGCCCAAGGGTTGAAGTCAGGCCCAGTCTATTGGCCCTGGCCCGTTAGAGGTAGTCTTCGGCTTAGCTTGTGAGCCCGGCAAAAAATAAGAGAAAATAAGAAGGGAAAGAAAGCCCAAAAAAGGCCCGAATCATGGACAATGTCATCTATAAATGGATATATAGCCTTTTTTTTTTTTTGGAAAAAACTTATTTAAAGCTTAAAAAGCAAATAATCTGAAAAACTGGTTTTTTATTTTTATTTTTATTTTTTATATCAAGTACTTTAACTTCTTAAAATATTATTGCTTAAACTAAATAAATTGCAAATTAATTTTTTTCAAATAAAAATTTCAATAAAAAATTGGCACTCACAACAAGAATGAAAATAGAGCAATTATCCATTACTGTCAAACGATAGTGATATGATTATGTCATGTGAATGTCATGAATTCACAGTTATTGATTTGTGTGGAGTTCACGTAAATCCTATACAGATTTGTGATTAAAATGAGTCTGGAACATTGTTTCAACGAACACAATATTCAATCCTGTGTCACCATTTGGAAATGAGGTTGTTATGCATAACTCTACTGGGTGTTTTGGTAAGATGGCTTTTAGGTACTTTTTTAGGTTAGTAGTAAAAGTTAAAAGTTGGTTTTTTTTGTCTTTTTTTGCATTTGAGAAGTTGGGTTTTAGTCAATGGTAAAATTACAGTTCTATCCCCCGTGAGTTAAAATGTGTTGCATGAGTGAAGTTGTAAATATTTTAAATAAATAGAGGTAGTTTAGTCATTTTATTATGATTTGACATCATAAACAAATATTAATCAAAAAAATCAAAAGTAACTTTTTATCAATTTTCCAAATCATTTGTCTAAAACAGCCAAAAACTTAATTAAAAATTAAAAAATCACTTTTTACCATATTTTCAAAATAAGTCACTATATTTCCATGTAATTATGCTTAAAGGTAATCACTATTGCATAGAAAAGCCCAAAAGTCATTTAACATGTTTTTTATTATATGCTTTTCAAAAACATGTGGTTTTACTTCTATTTTAATTTTTTAATCATAGGAGATCATATAATAAACAAACAAACTCAAATCCAATTGGCTGAAACACTGAAAAGCCAAACAAGAGGTATCAAAGGCCTCAAACCTTTACCAGGCTCAGCTATGCTTGACCGCATCAGATTTCTGCTCTGGATACGTGACGAGTCAAAATAACCTTATCCAAAACTTTGTTGGCGGCTCTATTTTTGGGGTACACGTGTCGGTCAAAATATTGGCCACGTGGGTAGAAAACTTAAAGTAGGAAACTTCCCAGGTTGGTTCGATACATTTTCTAGAAAAAGAAATATTTGTTGGGGGCGGCTTTTCATAATAGAGATATTTTTGAGTGATTTTTTTGAGTTATTGAAATTCAATTTTATAAAAGTTGAACATATAATAATATTAGGTCGAGAGTATAATAGTATTAATAATAATTTTAAAAAATATATCAATCAAGGATGGATTTAGGCCTCATTTAGAATAGATTATTTTAATAATTTTTTTAATTTTTTACGAAAAAATATATAAAAAAATAAAAAAAGTAATGTGAACAATTTATAATAATTTTTTAATTAAAACAAAAGGTTGTCAAACGAGAGCTTAGAGAGGGACAACGAGAACCATCCGGCCCTTGCAATTTCAAACACTTCTGTTAATATAACAATATTAATTATTTATGTACAAATTATAGAAGTTTGTGCCTTTAAATAGTTTTTTTTAATAAAATTTAAATGGTTTTTTTCTCTTGATTTTTAAAAAAAATAATAAAAATTAAGTAGTTGCTCCATTATATCTATAAATATTGGATCAAAAGTATAAAATTAAAACAATTAGACAAAATATGCTAAAATTAATAATATTTATAATTGCGATTGATAACAACTCCTATTTTCAGATAATAAAACAAGGAATTAGGTAGTTATTTGATCATGTTCATTAAGGAATGCGTTATACAAGATTTTAAAATTGATTCTGGGGTGCTTTGGGAAGATGGTTATAATCTGATTTTTGGTGAAAAGCTGATTATAAGCAGATTATAATCAACTTTTCTGTGAGAGAAGAGGTTGGTTATAATCTGAAAATCAGATTATAACCATGTTGCCAAAAGAGGCCTCTATTATAGATACTTTTAATGATTCTATTATAGATACTTTTAATGACATGAAAGAGCGTTAAGCCCAACTCAAGATACTTCACTATTAAATAGATTGTCTTATAAGTGTTATATTTTTTAATGTGAATAAAAAAAATGCTTATTTATATATATTTTCATCTTATTTTTACTTTTCATATATATATATATATATATATCGGTAGAAAATTGATATTGCAATTCATACTTTTTATTTAAAATATTTATTAGTATATATATTTTTGTTCATCTCCATGAAAATTTTAAGTTCATTCCTAATCTTAACTATATTAAAAATTACTCTAAAATCACTCTACGAAAAGAGTTTAGACTTTAAGCTGACAGCCTCATGTATGTCACCACCAGACCTTTATAAACAAAAATCTCTGTTTCAAAATTAATTTTTGATTTTTTTGAAAAAATAAAAAATAATTTGATTAAAAAAATAGAATAATATTTCATGTAAAAAAATGTAAAATTATATAAAAATAATGAAATTTTTTATTTCTTATTTTTTAAATAAATAAATTAATAGTTTTTTTTCAAAAAATTTTAGAAAACATATTTTAAAAATCAAACCAAATAGAAGGTTTAAACCAAAAAAGGGGAAAAAAAATAAAAAATGAAAAACAATTGATTGATGGTTTCTTGATTGAAAAAAAAAGGCAGTGGCTTCCATCTAGTCCATCCAATCCGGCCCATTGGGCCTATTTTGGGCACATTTTTAATAATTCGAATTATTCATATTTTAAGATTTGTTGGGTTCATTATTCCTGTAAAAAATCACATCGATCAGATAACAAATATTATGTATTCGGATTACTTTCTTATGAACTATTAATTTTCTGACCGTCCATTTTTTTTAGACAAGTGATCCGAATACACAGTATTCATTATCCGAAAAAAAAATTCAAATGAAAATAATTTTTTGAAAAAAGAGTTATAAAAAATTCAAACTAAAAACAGGCAACCAATTTGAGAATGAAAATGCTGCGAGGTTTTATCTAATAGAAATACATTGAAATAATATTTTAGTAATTGAATTTAACACTTAGGAGTCGTTTGGCAATAACTTTTTTGACTTTTTTAGCCTGAGATTTTTTTGTTTATTTGATTTTCTTGTTTGGCCTTTTGGATTTGGAATAGCAAATTTTTTTTTGTCCTTTTGTGATTTTTGATTTTTTTTTTATCTTTTTGTGATTTTTTTAACCTGAGATGAAAACCAAACCGGGGCTTAAAATTAGGTAGAAATTAGCAAAATGTCTCACCACATGCCTTAATTTTTCATTAGATTAAACTTCACTTAATTAAGGGTTTTATTTTGTCTTACAACAGGGAAAAAGTTTGAATTTTATAAAGGGTTAATTACACCAAGACTATATTAATCATTAACGAATATTATTTTATTTCTGTCATCTATGAATTCACATATTTTGATACTCTTAATTATAAAAATATATTACTTTTATCCCCTTTAGTTCGCCTCTAAATAGAGTGTATTTGCATGATTTTTATAATTGAAAGGATCAATATGTATAAATTCATAAATGATGAATGAATAATAGTTGAAAGAATTTAAATGCAATCAACCTTTTATAAATTACCCTCCAAATTTGCTGAGAAACAAATCATTATTTTTCATTTTAAAACTAACTTTTTAAAACAGTAGTAAACAGAAGTGTTCCTATGTTTGGTAAATTAAAAAACATAAACATTTTATTTGAAGATTTGAAAAATAGTAAATTAAATTGACTTTTTAAGAAAGTAGTAAACAAAAAGTGTTCCTATGTTTGGTAAATCAAAATAATAAAAAAAAGAAACATTTTATTTGAAAAATACTATAAAAAAAAAGCCTGGCCCTTGGGCGGAGTGCTGTATTTCCAATAAAAGCAAAAACGTGCTCCAATTGACTTACTAAATAAAGTAAAAAAATCAAAATAACAAAAACAAACAAAAACAAAATAAAAATGCTTTTTTCAAACCAGGAAAAAACAAACAACTCATCACCCCGCCTCGAAAAACTATTGAGTGCTGGTTTGGGATCTATTAAAAAAAATAAAAAATTAAAAAGTTATTTAAAAAGTTATTATTATTTATCAAAAAAAATATATAAAAAAATTAATATATAAATATTAAAAAATAATTCAACTTTTGGGCCCATCAGTCAAACCAACTGCCAAGAAAGAAAAAAAAATTATTTTATAAGCATTCACTAAGTGACATTGGAAAAGTTGGGCCCGTGCGGGCTCATTATGGGTCCTGTTTTGATAATTCGAACTATTCAATATGTAGAACTTGCCTAGTACTATATGCTTGTAAAAAATTACGTCTATCGGATATCGCTAACAACGTGATCAAGTCAGTTTTGTATAAAAAATGAATGATGTTATAGTTAATAGTTGACAAAAAAAACTAACACGATCAGATAGGTATCAATATCCAATCAACGTGACTTTTTACAAACATATAGTACTCAACGAGTTCTACACATTGCACGGTTTCGATTAGTAAAACGGGACCCGTGGTGGCCCCCATGGGCCGAACAGAACCAACCAATTTATGTCTGAAAAGCAGAGAATCAATCTCTTACACACCCACTGCAGCGATGCTTCCAACCGTACGGCCTACACCATTACTTTATTCACGTATACACTTATTTATATAATTTTTTAATACACATTTTTTCATAAAAAGTCAAAAAGTTAATCCAAACATCTATATTTTTTTCCTCAACTTTTTAGTCTAAAGATAAAAAATGCACTTATTTAGGACACCCCAAACAACCCCTGAGTCTTCCTTCTGCATTGACTTTTTTGATTGATTTTTTTATGTTGGGATTTTTTTTAGTTTAATTTTTTTAGCCTTGTTTAGTTTGATATGTTTTGATTTTTTTGACTGTAAGAAAAAAATGATAATAATTGTAATTTAAATGTGACATGTTATCTTATTAATTTATGTAATTGATTTTATCTTTTTATATTTTTTTAGTCAAAAATCTAAACCAAACGAAACTTAAGTGTTTTTGAAACATCATCCATTTATATTGTATTTTTTTATATTCCTTAATCATTAGCACAAAATCATAAATTATATATTTTTTTATCAATTACAACACTTAAAAAGTGTTTTAGGAAGTTGGTAAAAAATTAATTTTTTAACTTTTTGATTTTTTTGATAAAAAATTAGATTCTTTTAGATAAAAAAGTTGACTTTTTTAGTTAAAAAAATTAAAAAGTTAAAAAATTAATTTTTTATCAATATTGCCAAAATGCTCCATAATTATATTTCAAGAGCACCGAATAATTAAGAAAAATGATCAAGACCCTCTTTATCCCCATCCCCTTTGACCCCCTCTATTTCTTGATTGGCCAATATTTTTTTTTTTTTTTTCCTTCTCCTCTAATCATCATCTGCCACGTATGTGTGAGTGGTGAGAATAGGTGATTGAGGGGGTCTCAATCACAACCTAATAATTAATCCACCTCCTTATATATCCAGCTCATCACTCGCTCTCTCTCATACCCAAAACCTCCTCACTAAACTAAACCCCAACTTTCTAGAGGGAGAAAATCTAGAGAGAACCCAAAAATAAATAATTAAATAAACAAAGATTCATTCTATTCAACGATGTTTGGCGATCCTAACGATTATCAGTGGTCGATGAATTGCAATTCCTCGGCGATTCAGTCGACGTGGACGAGGCACGAGGACAAGGTTTTCGAAGACGCACTAGTTTTGTTCCCCGAGGAGGTGGCTGATCGGTGGGAGAAAATCGCCGATCAGATTCCTGGGAAGTCGCCGGAGGAGGTGAGGGCCCACTACGAAGCGCTGGTTCACGACGTGAACGAGATTGAGTCGGGCCGAGTCGAGTTGCCGAGATACTCTGACGAGTCGTCGCTCGGGTGGGAGACCGAGTCTAAGGCGAGTCAGATCTCGTTTGGGTCGGCGGCGAAGACGAAGCATGGCGAGGTCGAGAGGAAGAAAGGAACTCCATGGACAGAAGAAGAACACAGGTACATTTTCTGGGTTATTTAGATTATTTTCTTGGCTACCAAACAGAGTGTTTTCTTGGGGCCCAAACAGAGCTTCTAGTTATGTATACGAGTTTCCTGATTGAATTGGGTTTTTTGTTTGTTTGTTTGTTTTTTTTATTTATTTTGTGTTTTATTAAGAACTACCCAAAATTGGATGATGACGAATATGCTGATTGGCTTTGGGTTTAAGAAAAAGTAAGGTTGGTTTGGTTGCTGAGAAAACGAGGGAATTGTAGAAGAAAACGAAATTTAAAGATTCTGTTTTTTTTTCCTTTTATATGTATATTGTATTATGTAAGTATGTTTTTTTGTTTACATATATTGATTGCATTCAGATGGGCTCTCTTAGAATTTGTGTTGTTTTCAATTTTAGAAGGGTTTTTTTTTTCCTCTCTCTCTCTCTCTCTCTCTCTCTCTGTTACAAAGAGAACAAAAACAGAGCAGATAATTTTCTTGGCAAAAAGTATGTGACAGAATTCAGAATTTTCCCGAGAAATTTATGTCCCTTTTGGTTTTAGAACCAGGGTTCAGAAACTGCATACCTACAACCAATACCAAACATGTCATTAATTTATTTTGATCGCGTGCATTTTCTCAGTTCCCAAACAGGGGAAACAGAGTTTCACACTATGAAGGATGGCTAATTCGAAAAACATGCCGGCATATGGTACTCGTATGGTATTTCTGCATACGTAGTGGATATACGAAATACGTATCTAAATTTTTTCTTCTTAATTTTTCTCGTACCCCAATGTACCTAGTATATATTAAACCTATAATTTAATTATAGGTTAGATCTTAACAAATTAAATCATTTAATTAATTTTTACATTACTCTAAATTAAAAATAAATATTTTTTTACAAGTGTATCAAACTGTACATGTATCTTACTTTTTTTGAATTTTATCGTGTCGACGTACCCGTATTGTACCAGTACTCATACCTGTACCTGTGCTTCATAGGTTTCACATCTTCAGATCAAGGATTTGATGTTTTATGCAATTGGAAACAGAACACTTTCTATACACGTTTGGGATTCTAATTAACCAAATGCAGCAAAACTTTAATGCTAAAACATTGTTTATGTTCTTGATACACATCACATATTTTACTACGAATATGATTACATTAAAAAATCTCTATGCGCATCATATACTACTACTCAAGCAGCAGTGATCTATAGGTTGATTTTCTAGTTTTGGAAAATTGACTTGTTTTCGTGCTTGTCGCAGGCTATTTCTAGTTGGTCTCCAGACTTACGGCAAAGGAGACTGGAGGAGCATTTCAAGAAACATGGTGGTGACTCGAACACCTACGCAAGTGGCTAGCCATGCTCAAAAATTCTTTCTTCGCCAGAACTTGGTGAAGAAGGATAGGAAAAGGTCAAGCATCCACGACATCACCACCGCTCCAGATATCCATTCAATTCCTTTGTCGTCTCATTTCCCCGATCAAGGAGGCTCAATGGGGTATCAAAACTTCAACTATCCCATGTAAATGTCCGCACACAATTGTATATTGAACGATTACTTGAATTGACTAGCCAAACTGTAAAGTACCGTTCTTTATTAGGAGATTAGCAAATTAGAAGAAAAGTTTTGATTTTCGAGTTAATGATGTATAGAAATTGTGTTGGTGGGGGACACTGTTTGTGTCAAGCATATGGAGATTTAGGTTTAGGCCTTGTTTGTCATGTATTAAAAAAGTCAAAAAGTTACTATTCTATTTAAGTCACATCACTTCTCTACCATATCATTTTAAACCCAACCCAAACCAAACCTAACCCATATTTCATAAAAAGTCAAAAAGTACAGTTATTTAGAATATCCCAAACCAGGCCTTAACACAACATTAATCCAAAAATGCATTTCTTTTAGAGCTTACTAATGATATATAATTGTGTTCTGATTTCTTATATGATCTCATTTACAAGTATCAGTGATTGTGTCTTCTTGATTTCTATAAATTTGTACTGCTATTTTAGGGAAAAGGTGAGGTGCACTCTTGCTTTCTAGGTTGTTGTGGATAAAGCCAGGGTTTTAGATTTGTTTAAGGTGTTTGATTGTGACGGCTTACCAATTTTCTAAGTGAGAATTTCTTAAGATTTTCATGAGAAAATTTCAAGCCACGTAACATCAAAAACAGTTTCGAGTTGGCAAGGTTAAACCAGGTAGTTGTGAATAATGAAAATCTGTGTGTTTGGAAGGGAAAGCAAATCACCAAATTGATTTCTCTTGAGTACCCCATTGATGCTGTTACCCGGTCTCATTCACACCCCTGTTCAGTTGAATCTGTTTTACCCATCTACCAAAGTTTTTACTTCTACTGGTTTTGGCGCATAGTAATGAGCATAACGGTCCTATTATTATGATGGAGAGAACCTATAATTAGCTTTTTGGGACCTATTCATGAAACAATGAACAACAACAAGCAATCTGGGAGAAATTATTCAATGCTCTTGGAGTAATGCTCTATTCCATTTACAATTTAGACAATTTACACGGTCTCCTAAAACTCTAACACCAAAGTGATTGATCCCATGATTTAGACCAATAACTCCTCATTTGGAACACTACCTAGACTTGCTCTAGGAGCATTGAATAATTTCTCACGATCTAGACATCACTGTAGACTTCATAGTTGGACAATAACTATATGCAGTGCACACACCTATCAATTTTGCATGTTCTTTTGCAAAGTAGATTACTAAATGTGTAATTGCATCAACAGAACAGCCCCAGAAAGGTCCCTCTAACAAACAATAATCGAAAACACTGGAATCTATCTATTTCACAATCCATAGGGTTTTCTAGAAATCTGTCAAAGTTCTATGAGTCTAGTGTGAATTGATTTATTCTGTAACGCCCTCGAAATAATAACATTAAACCCATCAATTTAGACATGCATTGATATAAGAGACAAGCATCATTCTATTCTACAGAGTAATTCTTTACAAGAAGCATTACATGTTAACAACAGAATCAAATGCCCTATGGGCTTACAGCTTTCCAAGCTAACACTTGGTTACAAAGAGGAGAGTACTAACTCAAATACACATTAAGCCCTTGGCTTGAAATTACATGTAATACACCAAAAGATAACCAAAACCACAAACGTCTGCCTGCCTCTAGCCTCCCAGGCGATGTCTTTGGAGGTGGTATGCTTCATGTACCTGAAAATGGTGTCCCATATAGGGTGAGCCACAGTCCAGTAGAAATACACTAAACCAACTATGAACAATGACTAAAAGATTAGCAGTTAATAGATGGTCAACACTTATGCATTCATTTACATCTTATTACAATTCCATGACAATCAAGTTTATGTTACAATTCACTTTTCATTTCTTATTCAACATTGAGTTTGAAAACAAGGCTCAGTACTCTGGCCAAAACCTTTGATGAGATTATAGTTCATCATTAGAACACTTTCGAAATCTAAGGTGGATACACATTTTGGTGTTGTATCAATAACACATAAACCACTTCCATACTTCATAAATGATATGCATTTTAGTGCTATATCAAATTAAACAAACATCTCAATGGATAAGCATATGAGCTATATCACTATTACCACAGATAAGCATATGAGCTATATCACTATTACCACAGATAAGCATATGAGCTATATCAACACTTCAATAGACAAGCATATGAGCTGTATCATCACTCCAATGGGAGAGCATATGAGCTACATCCTTGGGTCCATCCCCCATCTTCCCTTAACCATTAACCGGTTTAGAGGTACATCCCCCATCTTCCCCTAAACCGTGGAGTACATCCCCCATCTCCTCCCATACACAAGCAATGCATATAAACACAGGATCATATACGCAATCAATCAATACATAAAGTTACTGTATTCTATCAACCGTCTACACATAATGCACATAAACACATTGGTCATATGCACAATCTATCAATACATGAAGTTAATGTATTCTATCAACCGTCATATTCTATGACACATCCAATTGATTAGTTTTAGTTTACCTAATCATCATGCGTTGTCTACAACAATCAATACTACCCTCCACCGGTAGTCCAAAGCAATTATTTCTAAATAGGAAATAAATGCACAAATGAATAATATATCAACATTTCAACTAGGTGAGCGATAAATGATTCAACTACACCCTTTAGTCCCATACGTTCCCAATTTTAACATTCCCAATTCAATTTCTCATTTTCTTTAATTAATTACATACATTAATTAATTAAACCAATTAGGGCAACTTACCATAATTCACAAAACAACCCTAAGGTTCCATTTCCATCAATGTTCCAACATTAATTTCATTTCTCTATGCCTAACTTGCATATAGGTTTATATAGTTAAAACCCCAACTTTTGTAAAATTACACAAATGCCCAAACTTTCTACAAAATTTCCCAACAACCCCCAACTTATCAAAATGCTAAAATTCAAAGACAAAGCTCATAAGATGGAGTAGGTTATCCCTACCTTGAAGTTAGAGCTCAAACGGAGATGAAGACCAAAACCCAACGTGCTCCAAATCCCAACTTTTTCAGATTAGAACGAAGCCCTCGATGATCAACACCACTTTTACAAAGGCCGAAGGGAAGGAAAGCACTCTAACTAGATCAAACCCTAAAAAGAAGGGAGCTTCTAGAGAGAGAGGCTCTCAAAATAACTTTTTGGAAAGTAAGAGAGAGAGAGGAAGTGTAGAAAATGATTAAAAAATGCCCAGCTGCGCTCTGTTATACGACATTCCTGCTCGAGCGGAAAACACAACGCTCGAGCGTCAAGAACAAAAACCATGGTCCGCTCGAGCGCAATAATTCCCGCTTGAGCACCTAGAAACAAGAATAAAGCTCATCCGCTCGAGCGTGAAAAAACTAGTCCGCTCGAGCGCAAATTTCTAACTCCCAGAACTTACGCCAAAAAGTACTAGCTGCTCGAGCGCCAACAATCCCGCTCGAGCGCGACACGCTCCAGCGCAAGAAACCCGCTCGAGTGTAGAAAACCAATCCTGCAGAAGTTTTGCAGGGCACCAAAATACTGGGAGTGGGCAATATCCGCTCGAGCGCTCCAAGACCCGCTCGAGCGGAACGACCAAAACACAGAAACAAGATTTTAGACCAAGGCTCAACCCACCTGCTCGAAACAAGCCCGACACATTCTAAAACTCAAGAAATGGAATCAAAGGATGACAATAAGATGGATACAACTGCCAACTCCACGGAACCAAGGTCCGGAATACGACAAATACAGTAAGGGAATACCGGGATCGCTATATGTTCTGTGTTAGTTCTCATTCAGTCTGATCATTTACAGGTGTAGAAAATTTAGTACTCATAGTAGAATTATACTAGCTTTGTCTCAGTTTTAAGACACCACCTAAAACGATTGTTAGTCGCTTTGATTTTTCAATGAAACAAAGTTCATCTCTTGTTCTCTTCTGCCTTAGCAGCAGGGCTAGATGTGAGATGATCTTGAATCGATTTCATAACCACCATTCATCACCAATCACATTTCACATCCCACTTCAAACTCTTCGATTCCTTGAGTAGCCTCTTCTAGAAGGAATTCAAGCTTCAGAGGCAGGTGAGTTGGGGAGTTTGATTGCTGGGATGGGATCGAATCCTACTCGAAGCACTCCACCATAAATAAGAGTCTTCAAGTTGGATAGGTAGCAGAGGTAGGAACAATGGTGAGTAGCCATTGAAGACATTATTTTAGTTCTAGACCAAAGTAGGAATGTGAATTACAAGGTCTTCCCTTGATTGCTGCAATAGAGCATCATCAACCACCTTAAAAACTATGAAAATGCTATGTACTCAAAAAAAATGTCCAGAATTTGAATCTATGGTCTACATTTAAACTTGGTGTTTATGAGCCACATCCAAAATGAATCTGATCCATATATTTCAAATTTTGAACATTTTTTAGAGTAACTAAAGAGAGGTAGTCCTATAACAAACTTATTTTGGATGGGAAACACTAGTACGTCATTTGTTTTAAACAACATATAAAAAAGGGTGTAACGACTGGTCTCATATTGAAAGGTTACACGGGCAATTTTGGGTATATATGACACTATTAAAGTTGTATTTATGATTGGCTTTTTGAGTGACTTTTTTATTGATTTTTTTTTTTAAATTTCAAAAAAACTTTACACTTTTAAGTTCTACTCAACTATAAATCATAAAAGAAAAAAAGAAAAGAAAAAAAAAAATCAGTAATGGTATCATTTGTGCAGGCATTTTGAGTGGCATCCCTAGGAATTGTATTTAGGAACTGTCTTAACAACAAATCCATTTTACCAGTGACAAAGACAACATTCTTAAAGATGACAATATTGTTGAAGATATTCGAATATAAATTTTCTTGTTCTAATATGTTAAAGAGAATTGGTTGTTTTAGACACCCTTTTACCAGCTTATATAAAATTGACTTTTTTCCTACTATTATAATAAGTGTATAGGTCACAATTTCATCATGTTTTTATCCAATAATTAATTCTATTTTTATCCAACATTATCTGTAGCCAGCAGGGACGGAATCAGACTTTTGTCTTCTGGAGGGCCAAAACTTAAATAAAAATGTGAGTAATGTTAGAGATTCACAATTTATCCACAATTATATAACAATGAATTGGGCATTATATGGTTGAATTTATGACCAAAAAAAAATTAACATGTAATTTGCAATCAAGAGACAAGTCCAAAAGAAAAAAAAAAACAAAACTTAAAATTAAAAGAAGAGAGAAAAATAAAAATATAAGAATAAATAAAATTACAAAAGACAAAAGAAAGAGAAGTGCACATGAATTACTTTAAAGTAAAAAAATAGAATAAAGAAGAGTTGGGGGCCAATATACATTACGCAGGAAATAGCAGTAAAAAAAGAAAAAAAGAATACACAAGTAGTCAAGCCAAAAGCGGAGGGGCCACGACCCCTTACAGTCTCCACATAGGTCCGTTCTTGGCAGCCAGACAACACCTTTGCCAAGTCAAAATTGTTTATTAATTAATAAATTCATAAGTTATGATGTCGTATGAAGTATGAAGTTTTTATGTTTTAATTACACTTTACTTTTTTTTTTTTAAAACTATTATTCAATATTATTTTATTTTCTTAATTAAAAAATATTACGCTTTACCATCTTGAATCTCGATTTGTATTAATATGAACCTTTTGACAATGATCTATTATATAAATAGATAGAAAATTAACATGTACCTTGTACATGATATCTCATATATTATGCAAAGCCTAAGATGGCCTTCTTTTCTTCTATCGATGACAACAACAATAGCAGCCATAGTATAGATGTCAGTAGGTAAAAGGAGGGAATGAGAAAGAGAAAGAGAAAAGAAAGGGAATGAGAATAATGAGGTCATTTTAGGTAATATTGCCTAATATTTGAGATGTTCTTGCAAGTTAATTGTCAAATTTTCATCTATTTATGTAACGGATCCGTAACGGAAAGTTTACATTGATACAAATTGATAGCTCAAGGTGGCGAAGTGTAACATTTTTTTAGTTGAGAGAGTAAAGTGATGTTGAGTGATAGTTTAAGTGATAAAAGTGTAATTTGCCAAAGTTTTTGCTACGTTTATAACGGTTTGATTCTCATAATTGGTAGAAGAATAAAAATAACCAAAAAAAGAAAAGAAAAAAAGAATGTGGATATTTGGCAAAGTGCAAATAATGAAATCCTCTTTGTGAAGTCCAAAGAAGGTTTTAAAATATTCATTCTCAAACATGTTATATATGCTTGATCTAATTTTAAATTTTCTCAACCATATTTTATGTGCTTGATCAATCATAAACTCTACCATAATTGACAGCTAGCTGCTTACAGCTCCTATATATTGTACATGGCCTCATCAACTCAGCCAAGATAGAAGAAAACACAATGCAAACATAGTGAATTTCAACACTACCCCACCAAGAAACACCTATAAATGCATGCTTACACCAACCAAACATTACTTACAAAACAATTAATCTTTCACCTTATCAACTATGGCCCAAAACTTCACTAGACTCATTCCATTTCTTCTTCTGGCTTTTGTCTTGACTGCCTTTAAGACAATATCCGCAGGTGACCCTGATATTCTTTCAGACTTCATTGTCCCTCAAAATGTAAGCGATATTGATGGAAAATTCTTCACCTACACTGGAATGAGGGGCGTTTTTGACAAATACCCCACAAACTTCACGGTGACAAAAGCTAGCATGGCAGAGTTCCCTGCTCTAAATGGTCAAAGCGTGTCCTACGCGGTGCTCTTTTACCCTGCAGGTTCCGTTAACCCTCCTCACACTCACCCTCGTGCTGCTGAGCTTCTTTTCCTCGTTGATGGGACTCTTGAGGTGGGCTTTGTCGACACTAAAAATGTTCTTTATAGCCAAACGCTCCAAATTGGGGATATGTTTGTGTTCCCAAAAGGGCTTGTTCACTTTCAGTATAATCGAAACCACAATAAGTCAGCCTTGGCGATATCTGCTTTTGGAAGTGCAAGTGCTGGGACAGTTTCAGTGCCAGTGTCTGTGTTTGGTACTGACATTGATGATGAAATACTTGCAAAGGCATTCAAGACTGACATTGATACTGTCAAGAAGATTAAGGCGGGGTTTCCCAAGCCATGAAGATGTTGAAAAAGCTATATAACTTGGCTATTTTATGATTCCTTTGTTGATTTCTTGAGATTGGCTTTTGGTTTTTGTGTTTGAAAACAAATAAGTGCACTGAGTGCTTCTATTTACACCAATTAAATTTCTGAATACACCTTTTTTTTTTTTTTTTTTTTTTTTTTTATGGATTATAACACTTGTACTCTATGAGTATAAAAAGAAATTAACGTGGTGTAATTTAGAGCTCCATAAGTGCACCTTTTTCACGTTTGTGTAGGTCTTTACTCATGTAATCTTTCGATCAATAAGTATCAATCTAAGAATTGTTCTTTTTACTTGAATTTTTTTGTGGGTATAAATATTTCAATTGGAAAGATGGCTTGGCACGGTTTACTATTAGCATTCTCGAAGCGCAACTTTCAGTTATGCAGACAACATTTCTAGAAATGAAAATAAGATTGTGTGCATATTGTCTTTCTCATAACTTACTTTAGATGTAGGCTCATACACCGAATTGCCATTTTTACAGAATAAACAAATAAAAAATTACCAATTGGATTGTTAAGATTAATTACCAATGTTGTAAGAATTACATTATGGTTATGAGGACCCCAATTTGGATACCATAACTCCAGTTTGGCCAAACAATTTGACGAAATCGCGCTAACATCTAAAATTTTGTAAAACTGGTAATGATCGTAGTTGCAAAATTATTTGGAACCCCCCCTCAAATTTTAGAAATTATACTTTTACCCCTAATAAAAAAAATAATTTAATCCTTTCAATTATATTCTTAAAATTTATATCCTTTACACTTTTTTTTTCCAAAAAAATTGTTTAATTTTTCATTTTAAATGTTTAATTATGCTAATTTTTTTAATATAAATTTTATAGTAGAAAAATGTTATGAGTCGCCCATTTTTTTGTCTATTTTATATTACTTCTAATATGAATACTTATAATTAGTTTATTTGTTTAGAGATAATTATTACATAATCAATGGCAACTAATAATATATTACCATGTAATTTAATGATTTAAAGTTGCAAAGAAATACAAGTTATATATAGCAATCTCTTTGTATTATTCACCTCTCTCTCTCTCTCTCCTATTCCCGTCTACATCTCTTTTTTGTGTGTGCAACTTGATATATATGGGCTATTTTGGGAAGATAATTAAAAGTTACTTTTTGGTTAAGCTGATTAAAAGCTGTTTTTTGTGAGAGAGTGTAACAACCCTCGTCAGTGTTTACCGATTGATTACTGATTACCATTAAACTAGGACTGATTATGATAAGTAATTGAATTGATCGAAATACTGAACTGACTGACTGAAATCCGAAACTGATTGATTGATTGTATCTGTTTAAATGCATTTCTATCTAATTGACTGTTTGACTATCTGTTCATATTTTTATGTTTAAACTGCAAATTGAAGACCTTATCGGTGGCCGAACCAGAAATTGATTGATGTTTTGAGATCATTGGAATTTATATGATTTTATGGTATATTTAATTGAAAAGTGATTTAGTATGATTAAATTAGATTAAAATAAGCTAAATCACATAGTTTGGCATATTTACCATTTTGCCACACTAGTGCCCCACTATCTCAACACTTTGATCTTCACATTACACTTAGATACAACATTTGATCAGCCCTTTCCTTGTCTCAACCGACTCTAGAGAGAGAGAGTGGGAGGTATAGAGTGATTACAACTTGAGTTCCTTACATTTTGCTTGGAAATTGAAGAAATTGTAGAAGAGATTGCATATTTGAACTCCCTTCTTGAACTACAAGACTTAAGGTAGGTTCATTGTCTTCTTGTTTATGTTTTGAGTTAATTCTTGCATGGTTTAGAGCAAAGTTGAAGTCTAGAGCCAATTTATGGCTCAAATCGTTGTGTTGGAACTAAATTGCTGCATGCATGTTTATATATTGAAGTTTTGAGGTTGTAGTTCATAATTTCTCACATGCATGTCCATGTTTTAAAAGTAGACCATGATTTCATCATGATTTGGAAGGAATGAGCTCATTTGAGCAAGCATTGAAGCTTTAAAATGATTTAAATTCATGCATGTTTGCATGTTCTTTATGTCCAGGAAATTTGGTTTGAAATTGGATTTAATTGAAGTACCCTTGGGCTTTGATTTATCAAATTGATCTTTGAAACATGTAATATTATGAGTTTTGAAGTATTTTCCAGAAAATTAGCCCAAGAAGATCGAATTTGATACATTGGAACTTGTTCTGAGCTTGGAAGTTCAAATCTGGAAATTCCAGATTTTGAACTCCCGCTCGAGCGGGGAAAGTGGCGCTCGAGCAGGAAATTCGTGCTCTCAGTACTTTGTACTGTTTTGAAGTCCGCTCGAGCGGAATAATTGACGCTCGAGCGGGTGTCGAGCGCCCATCGAGCGTAATTTTCGAGCATCCAATACTTTTGTCTATTTCGCAGTCCGCTCGAGCGTGGGAAGTGATGCTCG
Organism: Camellia japonica; assembly: GCA_030407325.1. Taxonomy (NCBI): domain Eukaryota; kingdom Viridiplantae; phylum Streptophyta; class Magnoliopsida; order Ericales; family Theaceae; genus Camellia; species Camellia japonica. Next base: position 205,867,863 of record JAPPVO010000002.1, on the reverse strand, counting down.
AGCGGGAACCATTGCCTGCATGTACGCTCGAGCGGAATAACCTACGCTCGAGCGGGACCCCTGTTTTCTGAAAATTCTGAAAATGCTTTTAAAGTGCATCTTTGCATCCTCATTTCATCCTAGGCATTTTTAGGCCTAGTTTAAGGCATCTTAATGAGGATATAGATGTAGAACACACCGAGACAATTAGGAATTAAGTTATTATCCTTCCCAACTGTATAGCTTAGTGTGTGTTCGATCTGTTAACTGTGTAGGGTTGGCGACTGGAGATGCGCTCTAGCTTACTGTAGCCCAGAACTCTGTGAGTAACAACTGTGTAAAGATATGTTCAAAAATGATTATCTTTCGAACAATTGAACTGTACTGTTTTCTGAACTGATACTGTTAATTGAATGAATGTATGTCCTATTCTGAACTGTATTGTGGCATCCTTAGCAATTACTGTTTACTGTTACTGTTACAGAGATCTCTGTCGGTTTCCTTGTTGGAACCACTACTGTTTACTGATTGATGGCCATCAATGACTGTTCGGTCTTTTTAGACCTACTGTTTACTGTACTGCTATGCTAATGGATGTACCACATATGACTGTTTACTGTACTGAACAATTGATATACTGATTGAAACAACTGTTTTCGATATTGAAGGGCATTAATTCTAAACCCCTTTACGCTTTATGTTATTCACTGGGCTTTAGCTCACTGCTCATATATATATGTAGGTGTACAGACACCAGACCGCGGCTAGGAGCGTCGGGGTAAACTCCAGTTTTGTCAAGCCAACTACTATGCCTCACTGCGAGGTTCCGAGCCTGCCAAGCTATGGCTTAGGGGTGTTTTTATTTCCCCTGTCTGTCCCTGTGTCTGTTTTGTATAGACTGATAACACTGTACTGTACTGTCTAATAGGGATTTAGCCCCTGTTCTGAATGATTGTAAATATTGTATATACTATTTTGCACTGACTGCATATGTGTATGAAAAACCTTTTTGCATACAGACTGTCACAGCTCATTGGACATTGTTTATTTACTGTATTGGCTTCCGCCATGCCCCTGTACTCTGTATTACTGTCTTACTGTTAAGCAGGCCTTCCGTAATCTCGGATTACTGGCCGGTTACGATGCTAAACATATAGGGGCGGGTTTGGGTCGTGACAGAGAGGGAAGTGGGTTATAATTTGATAAGTGAATTATAACTCACTTCCCAAAAGACCCCATAATTTTATTTTTTTATATTTAATGAGGCATGTGATTATTTTTTGAACTATGTGATCGTCCTATATAAAATCAAATTAAAAAAAAAAAATGATTGTGATTGGTTAACTCGATCTCATATGAAAATATAACTTTTACATTCTAGTAATTTTTATTCTTACCACAAAAATTGTGTTAAGTTGGATTGTGATTTTTGTTAAGATTTCAACTCAATGGTGCCCCCTTTAAAATCCTCGCTTTGCCACTGTTTGGAAGGTCATAAATTAATTATTCAAGATAGCAAAACGTAAAATTTTGGGTAAATTATGCAAATGGTCCATGTAGTTTACACGATATGTCAATTTGGTTCATGTTGTTTTAATTTACTTGATTTTGTCTTTTAATTTAACGGATTGTGTCATATTGGTCCAATAAATAACGGCCGTTAGGTTTGGTGGATAGAAAGTTGTCACATGCTCAAACGATGTGTCAATTTAGTCTCCGTACTTTACATGATGTGTCAATTTGGTTCCTATTGTTTTAGTTTGCTCGATTTTGACAGGGACCAAATTGACACATAGTGTAAACTATAGGGACCAAATTGACATATCGTTTGAGTTTCCGTTCACCAAACTTGACGGTGGTTATTTATTAGACCAATATGATACAATTCGTTAAATTAAGAGGTAAAATCGAGCAAATTAAAATAACAGGAACTAAATTAACACGTCGTGTAAATTACAGCAACCATTTGCATAATTTACCCATTTTTTTTTTTTTTGTTAAATGAAGTGATACTGAGTGATAGTTTAAATGAGAAAGTTTAATTTGCCCAAGTTTTTATTACCTTCCATAATGTCTAATTTTCATGATTGGTTGAAGAATGAAAATAATCAAAAAGGAAAACAAAGTAAAGATAACGAAATCCTCTTTGTGAAGTCCAAAAAAGGTTTTAAAATATTCATTCTCAAACATGTTGTATATGCTTGATCTCATTTTAAATTTTCTCAACCATATTTTATATGCTTGATCAATCATAAACTCTACCATAATTGACAGCTAGCTGTTTACAGCTCCTATATTTTGTACATGGCCTCATCAACTCAGCCAATATAGAAGAAACACAAAGCAAACATAGTGAATTTCAACACCACCCCCCACGAAACACCTATAAATGCATGCTTAGACCTCACATCCATTCACAACAATTTTCTCACCAACCGAATATCACTTAAAAACATTGTTCTTTCACCATATCAACAATGGCTCAAAACTTCCCTAGACTCATTCCCTTTTTACTTCTGGCTTTTGCCTTGACCGCCCTTAAGACAACATTGGCAGGCGACCCTGACATTCTTTCAGACTTCATTGTCCCTCAAAATGTAAGCGATATTGATGGAAAATTCTTACACTGGAATGAGGGGTGTTTTTGACAAATACCCTGCAAATTTCACGGTGACAAAAGCTAGTATGGTAGAGTTCCCTGCTCTAAACGGTCAAAGCGTGTCTTATGCGGTGCTCTTTTACCCTGCAGGGTCTATTAACCCTCCTCACACGCACCCTAGGGCTGCTGAGCTTCTTTTCCTCGTGGACGGGACTCTTGAAGTGGGCTTTGTCGACACTAAAAACGTGCTTTATAACCAAACACTCCAAATTGGGGACATGTTTGTGTTCCCAAAAGGGCTTATTCACTTTCAGTATAACTGAAACCACAATAAGTCAGCCTTGGCGATATCTGCTTTTGGAAGTGCAAGTGCTGGGATAGTTTCAGTACCAGTGTCTGTGTTTGGTACTGACATTGATGATGAAATACTTGCAAAGGCATTCAAGACTGACATTGATACTGTCAAGAAGATCAAGGCAAGGTTTCCAAAGCCATGAAAATGTTGAAAAAGCTATATAACTTAGCTATCTTATGATTCCTTTCTTGATTTCTTGAGATTGGCTTTTGGTTTTTGTGTTTGAAAACAAATAAGTGCACTGAGAGCTTCTATTTACACTAATTAAATTTCTGATTACACCTTTTTTGTATGGATTATAACACTTGTACTTATGGGCGCAAACAGAAATTAACTTGGTGTAATTAGGAGCTCCCTAAGTGCACCTTTATCATATTTGTGTAGGTCTTCTGTTAGATATCACCCAAGTGTGGTGGTTGCACCCACTATGGAATGGAACACCCACTAAGAGAATTGTGGGGTGGTTGAACCCACTAGTGTGAGTGGGGTGGTTGACCACTCACCATTGTTGTCCTAATTCTCTCTTCTCCATGTGTATATATATAGATGTAGAGAGGATGAAGAAAAAGAGAGAGTGAGTGAAGAGAGCCAACTGCCAAAGAGGTGTTGAGATGTGAGACGGAGAGACCCGTCTCCCTCGGTGTGAGCGAGGGAGACGGGAGAGTGGGTGAGTGAGGAGAGTGTGAGCTCCTCCTCTGTAATCTTTCTGTAATCTCCAAATTGGTATAGTGAAAACCGGCTACTCTCCCGTGGACGTAGGCATTGAGGCCGAACCACGTAAAATATTGTGTCTCCTTGTGTGTGGGTGTGTATTTCTGCTTGGTTTGGTTTCTATAAGGTCTTGGGCGGGATCCCCGATCCCAACAAGTGGTATCAGAGCCTCGTCGGTGGCGTTTCGGAACCAAAACAGTGCAAAATCCGAATCTGCCCAGAAATCGAATTGCTCGAAATCGAGTTTTGAGCATACCAGGAGCAAGGGCTCGGCGAGAGGATCACAGAAATGCAAAGAACACCCCAAACGGAGCACGGACGCGCCCTCACGCGCCCCTAGAAGGTGGCGCGTGAGTCCCAGTCACAGCACGCGCCACACGCGCTGAGGAGAGATACCGGCGCGTCGTCTCACGCGCACGCACGCGCCCCACGCGCGGCGCAAGGAGGAAGATGACTGACGGAGTAGCGCGTGTACTACACGCGCTAGCCATACGCGCGCCACGTCAGCGACCACGTGGCGCCATGTGAGCGAAGGGATGCCACGTGGCCAGCCAGTCAACGCCACGTGGCCAGCCACGTCAGTGACACGTGGCGTGCCACGTCAGCGACACGTGGCACAATGGACCAGTCACTGCACGCCACGTCATCTGCCACGTCAACAGTGGGTTGACCGGTCAACCAGAGGCAGGGAGGGATCCTGTGTTGCGCGGCAATGGTACAACCGCAGGGGAAGGATCCAGTGCTTCGCGGCTATGGTGCAGCCGCAGATCTGAGGCGTACAAAATGTTTTGGCTTGATCTAAGTCATTTGGAGTCCGTTTTTGGCGATCCAATAGTGGTTTCAGACTATTTGGAGTATTCCGGACACATCTGTACGGTCAGATTTTGGAGACGGAGTTTCTGTAAAAAGAAAGCAGATTGAAGGGACGGACGGCATCAGGTGCAGTGGACGGAATATTCTGTTGGTACACGGAATATTCCTTGAACTTCTGAAAATTGCAATTTGGCCCAGAATTTTCAAAAAATTGTAGTGTGGCCCAGCTTTCGGGGATATTTTTCAGTGAGGTCCCCGGAAATGCAGCGAAGGTTGGTCCTAGCTAAACGGACCGTTCCGGACGCAACCGAGAGGTCAGAATAGTGAAATTCTGAACGGTTTTTTTAAAGATTGTTAAAACATGGGAGTTTGTCATCTTTAATACTCGGAGGGAGGTTGCCGGATATTGTGGAACGCTGCGGATTCACTGAAGAGGTTAGAATGGGTAAATTCTAACCAGATTGGACAACCAGGTACAACTCGAGATAGATCATTGAAGACCAGAGGAGATCAGGCTTGATTAAATGGCAGATCGAGGGAGATCAGGATTGGTCAGGGGCGATCAGAGGATTGCAGGTATGATTATCTCAAGATCAACAATGTCTAGGAAAGTTCTGTCAAAAAGACAGTGTCTAAGGAGACTGGTTCTTAAGTGGGACCGGGTGTGACCCCACCAGTCTTTCCTGGGAACTTTCCTGGTTGTTGACATCATCGGAGGATCTGGTTCAATCAAAAGATAAGACCATTCATCGACGGATAGATGATTTGGCAACACCCAGTTCAGGCTCAGGGAAATGCTGTGGCTGTTGGAGCTACTGTATACGAGTAAGTACTGGTGATATATGGACGTGTAGAACAATAGTTGCAGAGGAGCATACTAAGCGCAGGGGCACAAATGCAGACGTGCAGTAGTGCAAGGGTACGGTAGAGTATCGTACAGAGGCGCCAGAGGAGTGTGCAGCAGCGGGTTGTTGAAAGTTCACAGGAACTTCCAGACAGAGAAATTGAGACAAACGCAAGAGTGCGCGCCAACGAGTGGCAAGTCTTTTTTCCTTCTATGGTGGTTTCTTTCCATGGCAGCGGAGGATAGAGTTGATGCGGATCTCTCAGGCGAGCTCGACGCAGGGAGACCAGAAGCCATGGGTACGGGCACTATGCAAGGAATTGCATAGCTGACGATGCTTTGACAGATGGAGCTACTGTCAACCATCAATCTACTGGACAGTACATCAAGGATTGCACAGGCACAGACAACGAGCGTATGGAAACGCTAGGAGGTTGTTCAGCAGTGCAGAAGGCAAAGGCCGATAGTTCAGAGGAAAAGCTCCGAGCAAAGAAGACAGAGGACGTTGATGGGATAAACGACGAGTTTTCTATTGCTCCAAAGACTTGTCCTGCGAGATAAGGCATGACAGTCAAGGGCATCCGAGCAGGGGGTGCAGGACATCCAATCAGGGGGTGTCGGATATCTTGGTTGCGCAAGTTCAAACATAGCAGGTGAAGACATCCGAGACAGAAGCGTGGAAGAGATCTGTGGGAGATGGGAGCAGAGGCTCTCTCCAAATCAGAGAGTGGTGTGAGTTGAGTTGAGGATGTAGGATTCCCTCCTCCTCTTGTATCTCTGGTGTATTATCTCTAGCTTCAGGGGATGCAGCGTCTCAGTGAAGAGAAGCAGACTATGTTGAATTTTGGGCGTGACAAGTATAGCAGCAGTGTGTGCAGTGGATCACCTCACATGGGCTGAGGGGGTGATTTGTTAGATATCACCCAAGTGTGGTGGTTGCACCCACTATGGAATGGAACACCCACTAAGAGAATTGTGGGGTGGTTGAACCCACTAGTGTGAGTGGGGTGGTTGACCACTCACCATTGTTGTCCTAATTCTCTCTTCTCCATGTGTATATATATAGATGTATAGAGGATGAAGAAAAAGAGAGAGTGAGTGAAGAGAGCCAACTGCCAAAGAGGTGTTGAGATGTGAGACGGAGAGACCCGTCTCCCTCGGTGTGAGCGAGGGAGACGGGAGAGTGGGTGAGTGAGGAGAGTGTGAGCTCCTCCTCTGTAATCTTTCTGTAATCTCCAAATTGGTATAGTGAAAACCGGCTACTCTCCCGTGGACGTAGGCATTGAGGCCGAACCACGTAAAATATTGTGTCTCCTTGTGTGTGGGTGTGTATTTCTGCTTGGTTTGGTTTCTATAAGGTCTTGGGCGGGATCCCCGATCCCAACATCTTCATTTCTGTAATTTTGATCAATAAGTATCAATCTAAGAATGGTTTTTTTCATTTGATTTTTTTTTTTTTTTTTTTTTGGTTTTCAAATTTAGAATTTGACCTTACTACAAATATTTCAATCGAAAAGGTGGCTTGGCATGGTTTACTGTTAGCATCCTCGAGGTGCAAGTTTAAGTCACACACACAGCCTTTCTGGAAATGAAAATAAGATTGTGTATGTATTATCTTCCTCATAACCTCCTGCTTTAGATGTAGCCTGATACACCAAGTTGCCATTTTTACAGAAGCTTCAACTTTCATATTCCACAAGCATACTTAATAATAATAATAAAATCAGTTGGGTTGTTAAAATTAATTACAAATGTTGTAAGAATTACATTATGGTTATCAGGATCTCAATTCAGATCATATGACTCCAATTTGGGCAAACAACCTGATTAAATTGCACTAACATCTAAAATTTTGTAAAACATATAGTGGTTATGATCGTAGTTGCAAAATCATGTGAAATTGCACTATGATCTTGAATCTACAATTTTTTTATTTATTATTATTTATTTCTCATATTAATTTTGACTAAAACCTCTCTCCAATTATCACCAATTATGAACAATTTCATTTAAAAACTAGAAAAAAAATGTGAAAAATTCTCTTTATATATAACATAAGATAAGATTTCACTAAATAAAATTGCACACCCAATAATGGTACACTAATAATGTGGGATCCAACAATTATAATATATTGATTTCGGGTTCTTTCATGAGATCGTCATGATTGTCCTTGAGTCTCATAAAGAGTTTGATTGATCGAGCCAAGTTAGATCGCGAGACAAAGGAGTGCTATTAGGGGTGAGTATTCGTCAAGTTAAGTCAACACTACATAATAAAGAATTTTGTATTTGTTCAAACTTGGCCGACACTAACATTGGGCCACCATATTTGCTCAAGCCCAGCCTAAAAAAAAATTATAATTGCCAAGCTCACTCATCGGGTCATAGGTTAATTTTTTTTGAAAAAATATTCCATAATTAAATTCAATCACACATTATATTTCTTAAATAAATATATTGACATTATTATATTTCTTACCACAAATGTGCGTTTTAATAAAATCAACAAAAATAAAATGTAAATCCCCCAAATATATATATATATATATATATATATATTAATATATTATAATTAATTAATTAATTAATTATCGGGTGGAGCTGGACTAGGTTGAAAGTATAAATCCCAAGCCCAGTCCATTAATATATCGGGCTGAAAATGTTGGTCCAGTCCAATCCTATAATTTCACAAAAAGTGAAAAGTAAAAAAAATAAAATAATGAAGGTATAAGATTTATTTACATAATCTAATGCATAAATTATTTATACCTTCATTATTTTAAAATTATATTTTTATTCTCCACTTTTTTGACATTCCCCCTTAGAGTTATAAGGAGAACTATTTATAAATTACCATATATCAAAAGAGCATTACTATTCAAATTCAAAAGTTAGACTCACTTTTCAAGTTCATGTGGCAATCAATTAAGATATCTAAGACAACACACTCTCTCTCTCTCTCTCATATCTTCCGAAATCATCAACTAATCATATCATTTACGCATTATTGAATATAGAAACTGGGTTTAGAAAATGAGCTTATATATCATTTTTCATACTAAAATATCTCTCACATAACACTTAGGGGTGGTCATTAGCCCGGCCAATCTGCCTTTTAAACAAAAAAAAATGATAATTGGATTAATCTTTTCAAAGTCTAAAATATAATTTTATATCTAAAGTGTCCAAATTTATATGCCTTTTTTATTGTCTAGTGAGAGGGAATAAAAATAACTACAGGAATTATGTGAGTCCCGCCACTGCCACGTGGCGTAATTATAAATTATCATGTATATAACAGTTATCAAATTCTTATCAAACACTGCATTAGTGTTTTATGTTGTGCAAAACTCATTAAGATATGAAATCTTATCAATATAGAAGTCCTTAACAATCAGAGATTGTTTGGAATAGGACTTCTGAAACATTCAAACTACTTGCTAAGTAAGTCACTAGATATTATAAATAGGCAACACCTTCATGGGTTGAGGTGTACAATTTCTCTCTATGAATTAGTCCATTAAATAATTCGATAATATCGGAAGACTAACTTGGGCATCGGAGGACCCCTGGCTATGGCTGGAGGGGTTTTTGTCTTGCAGAACGATCGCGTGGTGGTGCTGATCATCTTCTTCGTTGGATTTCTTTATCAACAAGTACGTGATTTTTCTTTGCTCGTACAATTGGCGCCGTCTGTGGGAACGAAATAATTCAATGAAGAAGATTGAACCATTCACAATGATCATACAATTCGTTATTCCAATTGATGATCATGCAATTCGCGATTTCACTTACGTGATCTGACGCTAAGATCACCAAAAACAAAGCAGGTGTAATGTTTTTGCATTGGTGTTGGCGTGCATCAAGCATCAAGATTTATTAGGTGGATCCATTTGAATAATGTATTGTAGATAAAGCAATTCTTTTTAGCCTTATGTATAGCGATCCATTGCGGTGTCCCAATCACATCATATTATTGGAGCACGATAGGGTTCTTTCTTTAATAATACCATTAACTAAATGTACAAGCATGGATGCAACAAGACCGGAAGATTAACAACTCGAAGACCTAGCTTGGTACTCTAATTCAAGACGGAAGTCATCCTCTCTGAGCAGAAAAGACTGGAACGAAGCCCTATGAATTTGGAATTATTAGCTTCACAAAAGACGAACAGATAAGTTGCAACTTAAATTGGTTATGCAACTTTTCTATTCTTGCACTTGGAATAAGGTCCTAAGAGGAGTCCATGTGATGAATTTCAAGAAATCAATAGAATATTGAATTCAAATTTATAACCCATGTGTTAGGCTCAGCATAAATCTTGCAATGACAAACAGTGCACGGAATTTATATACTATTATTCCGATCATGGAGATATGGAAGATCAATTATGTAAGATTTTTATTATGTACGGAGTATGGATTTTATGCATTTTCATGTTGGACATGGGGGTATTATTATCAATTATTATGCTATGCAGCATAGATTTTATACATTATGTCGGATTTTTATTATATGTGGAGCATAGATCTTATGCATTATATCGGATTTTTATTATCTACGGCATATGGATTTTATGCATTATCATGCTGGACATGGAGGTATTATTATCAATTATTATGCTATGAAGCATAGATTTTATACATTATGTCAGATTTTTATATGTGGAGCATCAACTTTTTGCATTATTATTCCGCGTTGGAAGGAGACCGTTATTTGGTCAAGTATGCTAAGATAGAGTTCGTGCTTTATGGATCATGGGGCAATGTGAATTACGCTTCCCTTTGGTTACAAATTTTATCTCTTTGCCAAGCTGGTTTGGGCAAGAGATAAGTTGGCATGTTTGACCAACTTGAAATATCTTTATCGAGCTGGTTTTGCTTGGTGAAGTAGATTGATAGGTTTGACCAATTTTGAAAATCTTTGTCGAACAAAGTAGGTTGGCAGGTTTGACCAACTTGAAAAATCTTTGTCGAGCAGGTTTTGCTTGGTGAAGTAGATTGGCAAGTTTGACTAATTTTGAAAATCTTTGTCGAGTAAAGTGGGTTGGTAGGTTTGACCAACTTGAAAAATCTTTGTCGAGCGGGTTTTGCTTGGCGAAGTAGGTTGGCAGGTTTGACCAACTTGGAAATCTTTGTCGAGTTGGTTTTGCTCGGCAAAGTGGATTAGTAGGTTTGACCAACTTTGAAAATTTTTACAGAGTAGGTTGGTGGTTTGTCTAACAGTGGGATTCCTTGCCGAGCAGGTTTTGCTTGCCAATAAGCAAGTTGGTATTTTGGTAGTTCCTAACAAGATTAGGCATTCTTGGAATAAGTTCTAACAAGGTTATGCATTTTCAAAATAAATCCTAACGAGATTAGGTATTCTTGGAATAAGTCCTAACAAGGCATTTTCAGAATAAGTCCTAAACGAGGTTAGACATTCTTGAAATAAGTCCTAGCAAGGCTAGACATTTTCGGAATAAGTCTTAACAAGGTTATGCATTTTCGGAATAAATCCTAACGAGGTTAGGTATTCTTGGAATAAATCCTAACAAGGCATTTTCGGAATAAGTCCTAACAAGGTTTGGCATTCTTGGAATAAGTCCTAGTAAGGCTAGGCATTTTCGGAATTAGTCCTAATAAAGTTATGCATTTTGGAATAAACCCTAGCACCGATGTATGGTTTTAGCTAGGCATTATTATACGGCTATTTTTATCAGAACAACAGAAAGCTTCCACTCTTTCACTGGGTTTAAAGAGAATGAAAGCTTGGGGGCAATTGAGAGAGAATAAAAATAACTACAGGAATTATGTGGGTCCCGCCATTGCCACGTGGCGTAATTATAAATTGCCATGTGTATAACAGTCATCAAATTCTTATCAAACATTGCATTAGTGTTTTATGTTGCGCAAAACTCATCAGGATATGAAATCTTATCAATATAGAAGTCCTCAACAATCAAAGATTGTTTGGGATAGGACTTCTGAAACATTCAAACTACTTGCTAAGTAAGTCATTAGATATTATAAATAGGCAATACCCTCATGGGTTGAGGTACGCAATTTCTCTTTATGAATTAGTCCATTAAATAATTCGATAATATCGGAGGACTGACTTGGGCATCAAAGGGCCCTCGGCTACGGCTGGAGGGGTTTTTGTCTTACAGAACGATCGCGTGGTGGTGCTAATCATCTTCTCTGTTGGATTTCTTATCAACAAGTACGTGATTTTTCTTTGCCCGTACACCTAGAAAATGAAAACTAACAAACTAGGTAATCAAATTATTGAGCATTTCTAATTAATGATGTAATAAAAAAATTTATATGCATTTTGTTTGTGGGATTAAATATAGAGAGATTAAGGCTGGAAAAACATGTGGGTCTAACTTAAATTTTAAGATATATTTGAAATTTGGACAAAATTATTAATGAAATAATATAAAATAGTCAAAATCACAAGACAAATTAACTGTTTTCAAATGCAGAGCTTCTACCGAACACGAAAAGCGGTCATCAATTTTGTTCACCAATTTATAAAAAAAAAAAAAAAAAAACATAATGAGTGGGTGACAAATTTCGTGGCCTGTGTTCGTTGTCTCTAGATTTACTTCTTTTTTTTTTATATTTAAGGAAAGTGAAGTACTGATCCAAATCATAAGAGATAAAATAAACAGGGAATTACTTGTGAACAAGATTTTGAAAACCGATTTGATTGGTTGATCCATCATCTAGTTCAATTTCCGCCGATTCGATTGGCAATTCATTAAATTTCCGTCGATTCGATTGGCAATTCATTAAACCGCCCATCTTAGCAATCCAGTGGGTTTGAAAGAAGCCATTCTAAAATATTATTGTGGATAAAGGATTTGAACCTCTAACTTTCAGAATCAGTTATTCCTGGTAACTCAAAAGATTGAGCCACAATTTGGCTCAAATCTTAGTTGGACATTCACCTCATCAAAGTAAAGCCACCTTAGCAATCCTTGTCATCAATAACTTTCATAAAATTATAAATTGACTAAAAAATAAAAAAATTAGAACTTAGAATTAGTAATTATATGCTTTTAATAACAACACTTAGAGCTGAAATAAAAGATAGCCTAGATTATATTTCTGAATTAGAGAGTGAGTTAAATAAATTAAATTCTCTTTTGACTATTATCTCTAGACAATCTATAATAAATTATAGCCAAAGAATTGCTAGTATAAAAAATAACATATCTTTAGAAAAGGAAAGTATAAATTATCAACGAAAATTATTACAGGAGTTAATATTAAATTAGATCCAACAAAAAAGCAAAAAAGCAAAAATAAATTTGTAAATTGGTATCACAGTCCGATTTTTCGGCCTTGCCAATAACTTTTACATGAGTATTAAATATAGTGAAGAAGTAGAATCTGATAATTTAAATAACAATACTTCTTTACAAATAACAATCCCGATTCAGACCTCTAATTTAGAGGTTATAAAAGCAGCTCTAAACATGTGGCACCCAACCAGAGAAGATGAAGGATAGATGCACATACAGTGCGTGTGTTTCACGCACTGTGTTAAAAAAAAAAAAAAATTGATATCCCTCGTGAAGCAAATATAAAACAGTGGTAAAACATAGGTAATTCCAGATCTATCTCTCCTCCGCCGTCCCTCGCCTTCACCGTAAAGCGTTGAGATCGGAAATCTACCATCTTATCCTTACCCCAAACAAACCCAGTACTAGATACCAATACCACGTCAAGTTCTGAACCCCAGCAAACACACTCTGTAACTCAACTCTCTCCCTCTCTCTCTGCAAACACAGACTTGGACAATGGCCAGTGTTCTCAGAACTTCTTCTGCAGCACTCTTCGCCTCTCGTCCTTTTTCTTCTCGCTCCTTCAAGTGCCCCATTCATTCTCTCTCTCTCTCCAACCCCAGGTATATCTATATGTATATATGTATTGATATGTAAAGCAACATTTCTTTTCTTTATATTCTTGGATTTGGGTAAAGATTATATGACAGAGACCCAGTTCATTTTTAGCCTTAAATTTCATGGTTGCTTTATCTTTTTGAGGTTTGTCATGAAGATTATTTTTTTTAAAAATCAGAATTTGGAATTTCTAAAGAAAATTTGTGATTTTAGGGCAGAGTTATGGGAGGAAATTCTATGGAGGGATTGCAATTCCAGTGAAGAAGGAGAGGTCTCAGTTCCGTGTTTCTATTACTAATGTTGCCACTGAAATCAGTCCTGCTCAAGAACAGGGAGCTCAGCGAAGAGAGAGACAGAGAACTCGAAGGAAGGGGCGAGAGAGAGAGAGTATGAAAATAATGTCTGAAATGAAAATTAATTTGAAATTTGAAATAAGTGAGAAAGAGAGAGAAAAGGGGGGCGAGTTAGCAACGTATTTCCACATGAGCGCCACGTCCCTAGTGATCTATTTAGCGGTCAACAATTAGTGGTACGAAGCATTTCTATTACAAACAATACCTTAATTAGGCTATTAAAAGAAATTAACCAAAAACTTAGAACTAATCAATTAGAAATAATAAACGAAATTAGACATTTTGTATAAGATTCGGAAAAACAAGTAGCCTTTTTTTGAAGAAAAACGAAAAGAATTGGACTTAAATCACCATCCATATAAAAAAAATAATCCGGAAGTGTAATGACCCGGAACCGTATGTCACAATTATCAGTAATTAATTAGGCATTTATATGATTTAATTGAAGATTATCTGTTTGACTTAGCAAAATATCTGTTGGAATTACGACTTTGGGACTTAAATTGACAACCGTAATGGTTTCAGAAAACGAAAGTAGACATGCCTATGTGATACCGGAATTTTTAGAACCATTTGGGAAAATAAATTGAGGACTGAATTTCGTCTGATTCGCTAAGTCCCGTTTGGCTTATGTTTTTGGCTTAATTGGGTTTATATGATATATATGGATAAAGATGAGGCTTTGACCTCATTTGACTCAACAAAGGGGAAAGGAAAACCTAGAAAAGAAAGAGAGAAGAGAGAATTCGGGGGAGAAGAGAGGAACCAAGAGAAAAGAAGAAGAATCAAGCTTGGTCTCTTCAACTTAGCAATCAAGGTAAGAATTCCTTCCTATTTTCTTCAATTAAGGTTGAATCATGTGTGATCTCATGTTAAAGAAGAAGATTGAAAGGGACATATGTTTAATTTGAGTATATATGGCTTTACATAACATGAACTTATGATTTTTGACAAGATTTGAGAAAAACTCCATGGATGTAGAGCTAAGAAGGTTTCATGTACATGATCATGGCTTTTCATTTGAAATCAAGGGTTTGATTCTTATGTGATTCATTTGAGTTTCGATTGAAGATGTAATGGTTTAAACAGGTTGTTTTGCAAGTGTTTGAGCCTTGAATTTCATGATTTTGAGAGGTTGATTTTGGCAAAATGGAGACCCACGATTTAGCAGAAATGGACAGGTTTTCACCCAGAATTTTCACAGTCCGCTCGAGCGGGGATTTCATGCATCCAGCATCTCTATCTCGTTCACAGTCCGCTCGAGCGGGGGTTTGGCCGCTCGAGCGGGGACCTATGTTTTCAGAAATTTCAGGAAATGTTTCAATGCATGTTTTGGTATCCTTATCGCATTTTGAGCATGTTTAAGCTTTCATTACGTCAAGATAACGAGGTTATGGGACTGAAACACCATTAAGAGAATGCATGAACTTGATTTGATGATAATATGGGTTAAGGATATGTGTTATAATGTTGATGTTTGCAGGTCACGAAGTGAAGACCGTGCCATCGGTTTTGGAAACCCACTGTAAGTGACATTTCTGTAAATGGTATGTTCTTATGAAATATATTCAACGTGATACGTTATGAAATGATTATGAATGATAATGTCTTCTGTGAACGAATGTCCTATTTGCGAATCTAGTATGGCATCCATAGTTAGTTCAGTTGTGGGGGCGAGAACATGCAGGCCCATGCGTTTAGTCATGGGGGACGGCATGGAAGGACAAACCCAGGACCAGTTTACGAGATCTCGGTATGTGTTTAATCGGTGTCCGGGACCGGTTACTCTAGTCGTTAGTCGACACATGTTATATTCTATGGAATATGCCATTATGTATGTTCTTATGAGATGATTATGATTATGTTTATGAATGTTACGTTTTACAGATTTATGAAATGTTGGAGTTCGTTCACTAACCCTTTACGTTAATGTTACTTGCTGAGCTTTAGCTCATTGTTTGTATTTATGTATTTATAGGTGAGCCTTCAGGAAGCCAAGCCTAGGCGGAGCCTTGTTGAGTCGTCGTTTTGAAGCCTAACCTGGTGTTGAGTGCCTCCGAGCTGGGGCGAGGCCTGGAAGGCCGTTTTGTGAGCTCTTGTTTTGTTTTTGTTGTACAGTTGTAACTGAATGATACGTGTTATACTAGATCATGCTATATAATGAATGTGGGTAATTAACTCATTTTTTGGCATGTTATGTATGTCCATATAAATGCACAGCTCTTTGGACTATTGTAGGTTGTTTTCGCTTTCGCGAGCCCCGTTTATTTATGTTATGTACAGTAAGGCCTGCGGTAATCTTGAATTACTGGCCGGTTACGATGCCGACCTTCTCGGGGCGGGTTTGGGTCGTGACAGGAAGAGCCCTTTGAATTAATCTCACCTGCAAAACAAAAAGATAATGGAGTTAAGTAACTATAACTTAAAACATTTAGAAGAAATGGTTGAAAAAGAAAATGATAATGAGATAAAATACAAAATAACATTACAAATAGATGAACTATTAGATATGGTAGATGAAGAAATAAATAATGAAAGAATAGAATTAGAAGAAGACATCTATAAACAATTAGGATTAATCAGCTTGGGAGAAATGGAACATATTTCCCTTGAAGAATTAGAACAAGTAATGGGAAATAATGACACAGAAAAAGAAAAAGAAAATAATGTACTAGAAAATTTTGAAGACATAGAAAAAGATAATGCCTTAGAAGAAGAAACTAATAACATTAATGATATGGATATGGCCGTAGTAAAACAAGAAAGAAGTAGCTCGTCTGTCCCACCTAATCCAAATTATCTAGATTTTAGAAATTTTACCAGACAACAGCTAGAAAATGATACCAAAAATTATGAATATAGAAGAAGAACGGGACATTATAGTTATCTAAATAGAGGGTCTTTTGCTAGAGGAACATTAAATTATGCTGATTTTACCCCTAGGAAGGAAGTATTCTTACGGGAGGTACCATTAAAGCCAATAATTAATACAGGGTATTTATTATATATTGATTGTGCTACAAATACAAGTGAGGTAATAAAATAATAGAAGAAATGTATGCACCATGTCTTAAATATCCATAGCAGCAGTTGAAGCGCACAAAATTTTATAAATTATATTGAATATAGCCTTACGAGTATAGTAGCAAGCTGGTATGACAATCTAAGAGAAAGTGACAAAGAAAAATTAATAACAGAAACTACCCCGGAAGGTATGTTAAACATATTCGTAAAATATATTGAAGAAGAATTCCTAGGAAAAGAGTGGGATGAAGATAAAAGAAAAAGAGAATGGGTCAGGAAATAGTAACATAGAAATATGTAATATGGAATATATAGAAAATTATATATGTGAATACTCCTATTATTATTATCAAATAGGTAGAAAAAAAATTTATTTAACCATGTTTTTTCATAAATTACTATATCTTATAAATGTTAATATAGAAGAAAAATATGAAAAATGGTTAAAAGAATTAGGAGATGCCACAAGTGATACCTTGGGTCATAGAATTAAATATCTAAGAGAATGGGTAGAGCAAGAATGCATGAAAATAAAGCAAAGAAGAAAAATGAAAAAAATAATATTTACATTGCTGGCAAACATCTAATTCATGGGGATATGAGCCTTCAAGAAGAAAAATATATAATAAGAAAAAGAAAAGATTTTATAAAAGAAAAAGTTTTAATAAGCAAAGAGAAGAAAAATATAAAAGAAAATATTATAAAAAACCCTATAATTTCAACAAAAGAAGAAGGTTTTTTAGAAAAAAAAAAATTTTTATTGTCCAGAAAGAAAAAAGACCTGTAAATGTTGGGCATATGGAGAAATAAGCCACTTTGCTAATCAATGTAGAAATAAAAAGAATAATAAAATAATAGAAGCCTTAGGAAGTCTGGATTATGTGGAATTAGAAGAAGAAAAAGAAGAAGCTTTAGAATTAGCTTTAGAGAATAATAAAGGAATAATAGAATTAATTGAAGAAGAAATAGAAATAGAAGACAAAAGCTATAGCGACACCAAGGAAGAGTCAAATTTTATGATGACAGAAGAAACAAGTATAGAAAATTTGAGAGGAGAACAATTTGTCATAGAAAACTCTCAAAAGAAAGAAATAGAAAAAGATTGGATATTACCAATAATATGAAAGGACAAAATATATGAAAAATCAATATTTAAATTAAAAAGTAAATATATATTTGAAAGGATGGAAGGAAATATTGAAATTAAGGATTGTGAATATGAGGTAGGAGAAATAAATTTAGTAAATTATGAAAATATATTAAAGAATAATAAAGATAATAAATTTAAATATATGCATATAGGGAGTGTACAAATACAAATAACACCGTTATTTGACAAAGGACGAGATATAGATATATATATATATACATTTTTGTGTGATATTAGACAACAAAATTTTAGAAGATCCATAATTAGTAAAATAAAAGGTAATCTATGTGGAGGACCATTAGGTTTTAATTGCAGATCAGGATATTATATTAGCTTAAAAGCTGGATTCATAAATAAATTTTTAACTCTAAAAATAAAAATTGTAAGAATCGATATGCATGAAACTACCTATCCATTAAGAATATTTTAGAAAATAATATACAATTTAGATAATACCATAGATCCTACAATGCAGCATAAAATTATAGAAGCAGATAAATTTGAACCTACCAATGGAATACCAATAGATAGAATTACACCTAAAAGAATAACTCCTAATGAGATCAAATTAGATAATCGATGGATAACAAGTTTTAATAATCCTAAAAATATTACAAAAAGAAAAAATATAATTAAAATCGATAATATCGGAAATATTAAAATAGAAACTCCTAGTACAATAGAAAATAATGATGAAATGGATAACGTAAGCATATCGTCAGGAAAACACTCTATAGATAATTCTAGTATACAATCTGGAAGGGGTTCAGTTAGCAAAAGAATAATAGGTTATAGAACTACAAGTGTGCTAGTATATGAAGATGAGGATAATCTTATAGCATGGACAAAAAACGATGAAGAAGAGGCACAAATTGAATACGATACATTTGTAAAACGGTATAACAAAAAGAATGAAGAAAATAAAATGTCATTATCATTCACTAATGTTAATAGTATATATATACCAATAAAAATACACGTAGAAGGATTTAATACCTACGAACTATGTGCTTACTTAGATAGTGGATGCTTAGTATGTTTTGGGAAAAAGGAAACTCTTTCCTAATATATGTGGAAAAAGCAAAATCCACCATTAATAATTTGAATAGCTAACAATAGTACGATGATACATACTGATGCCATAGAAAATTTAGTTATCTAAATTAATTCAGTTACCTTTATCATTCCTAAACTTTGGGCAACCGATCAAGCATCACATGATGTAATTATAGGCTATAATTTTCAAAGATTATATAGCCATTGCACACAAACGTTACACTCCGTTATATTTACAAATAAAAATAAGTCAGTTGAAGTCTTAAAATTAAAAGCGGCTATTACACATCATAATATTAACTTCGTACGCAGCAAGCGTGGTGAGGAGGTAATTGTAGACATCCCCGAATGTCCCGGGAAAATCCCGTTTTGTTCATTGGGCTCACTACAGTTCGGACTCGATGTCACGGTTCTGAATCTAATCTCGCAAAGTGCAATGCAAGATCGATAAATCACCAAAGAGTCCAAATCCGACAAATCGTTTTGAAAAACTGATTTTTAGAAAGAAGTGCCAAACATGGACTGCTTTGCCAGATATAGAGTCGCCATCTAAATATTTTATTTTGGGGGAATTTAGGAAACCCTGACTCGTGCCTAAGGCCACGTGTCCGTCATCACCAAAGTTGCCTCGGCTCGGGAACTTGGGTACGATTGGGGAAGGTCAGCTATGAGCACCCCCGCTCGCCCGATCCGAAGATCGGCCACTACTAAACATGATATTTTGTTTTGAAAACATATGTGTTCTTATTCCGGTTAATTAGCTAGAATTACTATGTGATGAGCACAGCAAAACAAGTATAGACTAGATCGCCTAATTTGGAACAAAGCATCGCATATTCGTTTGTTTTGGAAATGGTTTGAAGTTTGCTACTCGCAAGTAGGCTAAATCACGGATTTCAATGAATTATCCCAATTCAAGCAACCCAACTTTCACCCACAGGCATTCAAGCAGTTATATCATATAAGCAGTTAGCCTCATGGCAAGCATGCTGTCATGTTAACACTCACATACATGCAAGATGCTAAAGCATAAACACTTACAGTGTACTCCGAGCCAAAACAAGGAACATGTTAGTAATCAAATGTATGATCCAAGTCCATGTTAAGATGGCTAATGCATCGCAGGCAAAATGCAACTAGACTAGGCTCGGCTAATCTAAAGTGGCATATGAGATGCGACAATTCGACACATGTATTCAAATTGGAATTTAAATACAATGCAGTTAGTATGATGCGCCGAGCCCGGTGCATGCAATACAGATGAATGATGCAAACATGCCTAGCATAAGGATGCTAATTGAAACGTGCCCTAAAACTAACCATCATAAGCTGGTAAATAAAATGGAGAAAGACGTGGGGTTGGGAGACATACATCACACACACGCACACTTATTACAAAGCTCGCCCTCTCGACGGAGGGTCCGAATAAATATTACACAACCAAAATGAATAACTAATTATTACACAACACTAGCTAATTAACAAATTAACTAAGAAAACGAGTAAACTAGCATGCAATGCTACATGAAGTAGACTGCCTCAGCTCTGTTCGGAATGATGAAAGATGTATGCATGCTCGAGTCGCCTTATCGGGAAATCCATCGCGATGCCCCGATTTGCCTATATTTACAATTGACCCCGGAACACTGTATACAACTCCATGGGAACTGTAGGGATACTGTTGACCAGTTTTTGCTGCTGGCTTCCGGTTTGCTGCAATAGAGAGCAAGAAAGGGGCATGGCAAAGTATTTTCAACATATGTATGCACAACCACTCTCCCCGTCATTGCATGAGCTTTAGGGAGTGTAGTCCTCGATCCTCGTGCCACCAATCACGCATCTCGATGCACGATGGCCGAGGAGTCGAATTGCACGACTCAATGTGAAATGAATGCACAAATGGACACCTAAAGCTAACAACTCTATCATGGATAGTCAAGAGTGTC
Organism: Camellia japonica; assembly: GCA_030407325.1. Lineage (NCBI taxonomy): Eukaryota > Viridiplantae > Streptophyta > Magnoliopsida > Ericales > Theaceae > Camellia > Camellia japonica. The sequence goes on along the minus strand of JAPPVO010000002.1, from coordinate 205,847,139 downwards.
GGTGACCGGGAATTGAAGCACGTTTCGTCACTTTGAGTACAAAACGTCCCTCGTTTCCCGTGTTTGGACTAAACCCTACTCCAAACACTATGCAACAACTAGAATGGCATGGCATGCAAACACAATGCAACGACTAGCATGCAATCCTAAACGAAATGCAACTAAGACACGCAAACATGCAAGGAGTGATATGCAAAGGTGCAACTAGCATGCGCAATGCTATGAACTATCAATGGCATACTCAATGCACATGACATAATATGGCATACACAATGCAAGATGGACTTAAACCAATATGAGTGGACCTCAGCCACACTCAAATCAGTGGCCAAACATGATGAAATGAAGCAACAACACTCATGCAAACATGCCCAAATGCAAGGGACCAAAACTAAGGCACCAAGTGCAACTCTATAAAGGCATGGCAAGCATGTAATATAGCATACAACAACACATCTTCCAGCTCTGAAATGACATACGAAAGGGTCCCGAATCATGCAAACACCTCACACAATGCATGCTAGGTGGCCCAAATACCGAAACTAGTGAAGTGGATTACACTAGAGGTATGCAAAGCGATGCTCAAATGACCGAACCACCCCCAAACAGTCCCTATGCAGACCAAAACAGTAGCAAATATGGACTAAAATGATGGCTCAAAAGGCATGGAAATGAAGCTCATGCAATGGTCCGAAAATGAGGCAAACAAGCACAACTCTCAAATGCACTTAAGGAGTGGAAAACATGGGAACATGGCACAAGTATGAGGTCTGAAATAACACGCACAATGATGCCAAGACATGCAAACACCTCTATTCAAGCATGCAAGAGGCTACAAAACTCAAGGCTAGGCATGGATATTGAACTACAACCATGCACAGCATGCATCATTCGACCATGAGGCACAAAAACAGAGCTAAGGCAGTCCAAAACATGCACAAAACTAGGTTAAGGCATGGTCAAAAAGTGCTAGAATCAAGGGCCAAAACAACATGCAATACAAGCTAGTGAAGAGGGTTTACACTACAAGTATATTAAGCATTCAAGAGGCCACTAAACCAGCAAAATTTAGAGGTATGACATGCCAAATAAAGCCCAAAAACTCACTGAAACATGGTCTATGCATGTAAGAATGAGATGCTCCTTTGATAGGCCATGAAGAGGGTTGGTCTACACATGCAAGATGGACACCCAATATGACAAAACCACCTCTGGATAGAGGTTATGCAGGCCCTAAAACTCACTTAAAAGGGCCTGAAATGAGGCTAGGAAGCATGCAAGTATAGGCTTCTTTGATATGCTATGAAGAGGGTTATTCTACACATGCAAGAGGGACACCTAATATGGCAAAAACAGTTCTGGATAGAGCTCATACAGGTCCTAAAACTCACCAAAAATGGCCTGAAACATGGCTTGGAAGCATGCACACATGGGTTCCCTTGTTAGGCCAAATATGCTAGAAAATAAGACAAGGGGTGAGGGTGTCACCCCTCTCTGATTTTGGCTCTCAAAAACACATAATAACCACTGAAAATCCGTTGGATTTCAGTGGTCAAAAGGGCCAACAAAGCTTAACACAAAGGCCCTAATGCATGGCTCAAAACAAGGTGAAATGAAGCATGCAAGGGGGTAGATGACCCCCAACAGAAAAATGATCTTAAACAAACATGTTAAGGACCTCAAAATAAAACTTTTTTTTAGTTTATGACAAATCCCAAATATGCTTGCAAGTATAGCTAAAAGATGAAGCAAAATAAAGCCTAAAAGAGGGAAAGAAGTGTTACCCTTGAAACCAAGAACTCCAGCAGCTTCTGGACCAAAAATGCAAACCTTCAACCTCTGAAAATGGCCTCCAAGATGCTTAGAGTGATGGTGGAGGGGTTAGGATAGGAGGTGGTATGCAATGGGCCAAGAACAAAGGACTTTGGAGCTTGAAATAGAGAGATAGAGAGGGGTGTATGTAAATGCCTTAACCAAATTTTTTTGAACCTTTGCTAATGAGGGAGAGGGTCTCTCTTATAGAGGAACAAAGGTCCAAGCTTCTTGAGGAAGCTAGAGTAAAAAAGGGTCAAGCTTCTTGAGGAAGCTAGAGCCAAAGGGTCAAGCTTCTTCAAGAAGCTAAAAAGGGTTCAAGCTTCTCTTGGAAGCTTAGAGCAAAGGGCCAATCTTCTTTAAGAATCCAAAATAAGGTTGCTAATGGAGGATTGCAGTCTGTGCCTTCCAGCTGGCACACACTCACAGAGACAGAACTGAGGGAAGCTGGCCGGCTAGTTCAGGTGGTCGACCGACCACTTGCCTTGGTCGGCCGACCAGGTCAAAAGGGTCAGGTGGTCGGCAGCCTTAAATGGTGGTCTCCCAATTGAATGCAAGCAAGTGATATGGTGGGAGACCCATAAATGTGGCTCAAAAATCAAGGAGACCAGCTTCCTGCCAAGAAAATCGGCCGGCAGGAGAAAAGGTGGTCTCCAAGAGAAAAGGTGGTCTCCCACCCTTGTACCACCTTCCAAACAAAGAAAATAGGGTCCATGCCAAAAATGAACCAAGACGGATGCAAAACGAGGGTTCGGGGGCCAAAACGCGTAGCCGGGTGCCCCGAAAACTGACTGTTAAGCATCAAAGGTGGCGTGCGACCACGAAAGTGGTCTCTCGGGCCACAGTGTCCCTCTAGAGAGAGGAAACAAGGTGTGTGCCAAAAACCGGAGCAAATGGAGAAAGTTAAGCGGTCCCAAACCGAGGCGCACGGCCGACGGCTCCGAAAATCGGAAACTGGTCTCCAAACGGGAACAGTGGTCTACGACCACGAAAAGTAGCCTACGGCCACTGAGAGATGGTCTACGAGACCTCTCCCTCCCTTCGGGAAGAGAAAACAGAACCTGGTTCGCAAACTGAGGCAAAGCACAAAAGAGTCCCGAAGTCCAGAGGCAAGGCTCTCAGCCGAGACTCCATAACCTCAGAACGAGTACAACATGCGCAATCACCGAGCGCTCAATCGATGACGTCTGAGTCTTAAGGTCGGTCAAAAATGGGGTGTCTAAAGTAATCTCTCCAACTGGGCGCGAAATTGCACTATTAAAGACATTAGTATTCAAGAAGAAATTCAAAAAGAACAACAAGAAAGATGCAAAAATTTATATAGTGAAGATCCATTACAATTTTGGCATAAAAATAAAAGTATAGCTAAAATAGACTTAATCGATCCTAATAAAATAATTAGAGTGAAACAAATGGTATATACTTATAATGATATAGAGGAATTCAGAAAAGAGATAGAAGATCTAAAACGAAAAGGATTAATTAGAGATAGTGAATGTCCACATAGTAGTCCAGTATTTATGGTCAGAAATTATACTGAGGTTAAAAGAGGAAAGGCTAGAATGGTAATAAATTACAAAAAATTAAATGATAATACTAAAAGAGATGGTTATTTTATTCCGAATAAGCAAGTCATTCTCAACAGAATACAGGGCGCCTCCTGGTTTTCCAAAATATGCTGTAAAAGTGGATACTGACAAATAAAAATAGATAAAGATAGCATCCCACTAACAACCTTTAGTGCACCACAAGGACATTATGAATGGCTTGTAATGCCATTCGGGTTAAAAAATGCACCTCAAGTATTTCAAAGAAGAATGAATAACATCTTTAAAGAATTGAATAATATTTGTCTTGTATATATATATGATATTTTAATTTTTTCCAAATCCATAGAACAACATAGAATAGATATTAAAATAATAACACAAAAATGTGAAAAACATGGAATAATATTAGGTGAAAAGAAATGCATGTATACACAAAAAGAAATAGAATTTTTAGGACTTGAAATCAACGGAGGAACAATAAAAATGCAAAGTATGTTCTCGAAAAAATTAATAAATTTCCTGATAAAATCATGGATAGAAAATAATTAGAAAGATTTTTAGGATATTTAACATATGCCTCAGATTTTATAAAAGACTTAGCCAAAATAAGAAAATCTTTACAAAAGAAACTAAAAAAGGATGATAGTTGGACTTGGAACTCAGCTGACTCCACCTTAGCAAAATTCTTAAAAGAAAAATGTAAAGATTTACCTACCCTAACTCTTCCTAATGAAAATGATGAGCTAGTACTAGAACATGATGCAAGTAACAATCACTGGGGCGCAGTTTTAAAAATAAAAGAAAATAATCAATTACGTAGATATCGTATTGGAAGTTTTAATCAAGCTGAATGTAATTATTCTACTATGGAAAGAGAATTATTAACCATAGGAATAGAATTTTTTTAAATATTTTTGGCACCAAAACCGTTTTTAATAATAACTATTGCAAAGGATACTAGGTTTTATAAATAAGAATTTATCTAACATGCAGGCGCAAATGAGGCTTTTACGATGGCAACTTTGGTTAAAACAATTTACTTTTGATATAGAACATATTAATGGTAATAAAAATAGTTTAGCAAATACTCTAACTTGAGAACTTGCAGATGACATCCACATTCATAAGACTTACACCGCCAGAGAAGGAAACACTCATGACAGAAACTCAAGAAATGCTGGACTTGGTGACACAAGACAGTACTGAAATTATCAAAAAAATGCAGGCTGCAGGAAAGAGCCGTTCTATGAACGAGCTTATTAGAACGACCCATTTAGTAGCAAAAACCTTTTTAAGATTAGAAGTATTATATTCGTTTCTTCAACTCCCCGCTGACCTCCAAGAAAAAATAAAAAAATGTACGTTTCTTAAGTTATTTCTAAAATCGTATGAAGAATGTGTCACCTATCTAGGAACTTAGTGGTGCCACTTCAACGGATGAACTGCATTGTATAGTTATAAAATGTTAAAAGTTTCATTCAATCCAGACAAGGTCACCAGCCCAAAAGATCCTTTGGTTCAAATGTGGAAATTGGGAATAATCAATACATTCGACGTTCCACCTCACCCACAAAGTACTATGTTCACTCAGCTCACTAAATTCCAACAATTCATGTTTAGAAAAATTTATAAAGTCTTTGAAGAATATCCAACCATGGCACCCATCACATTTACAACTGCCCAAACAGAGGTAAAGGATGAATGTTTAAATGCAGTTCATTATCTGATAAAAGTCAAAGACAAGAAAGACGTAATTCCCTACAAATGTGATTGGTTCCAAGATTGGGACAAATCTTTTATATTAAATCCAACAGAAGCAAGGGCAAGAGGATTTTTCCTAATATCTCACGAAACTACAGAATTAGCGAGGGTTGGATTTAAATTAGTTCATTATGAAAAAACTACGTTTGCCATAACACCATCCTTGGCAAAAAAATTAATTGTTCCAGGATTGCCTTATGAATAAGTATATAATTATTTGAAATGAGTAGAATCGAGGACATATCTATCTGAAAGAGGATGTAAAATTCTAGAGAAATATCTTATGGAACAAGGTCTAGAAGGATGAGATGAGATGTTTGAAGAGTATGATGAGAACTATGATCTTAGTAATATCATGGGTGATGAAGAGGTGTGGAATCTAGACAATGCAATGGGTTGACAAAACCATGAGCAGTTTGGCAAACCATGGGCTAAAGACTACATTTCCATGTGACTATCCGACCAGGTGTCTCTTATTAATAAATAAATCAGTATGTAGCCATACCACCTGCTTGCTTGTCTCTTGTTTGTCTTCTAGTAATAATAAAATATAATATATAAAATATTGTATAGAATATGTTGAAATCCGAATTTAGAAGTTCACAAGGTGCCCATATAAAGGCCTTGAGGGAGAGAAAAAAGGGATAGATTACTTAGAGTATACTTGACACTAAGAAAGAAGTCTGGTTCTCAGGCCTTCTTAAAGCAAACAATATTCTAGCAATCCAACAGTCTACAGGCACCCATTTCCTTGTAAATCATTGTTCAATAAATAAAAAAGTTTTTCAATTTTAGAAGAGAGTGTGTTATTACTGTATGTCAAGTTGTTGATCTTAGGTCTCCTGCATAATCAAAGAAGCAGTTTTTGAAGTTACGGTCTGAGATAGGAAACGAAACAGATTTGTGTTGAGCCTGATCTAAGGAAGAAAAGGTTAAGGATAGCTACCTCTGTAAACTGGAAGCTTGCCAACGTCAGAGCCCTACGCCAACTACGATCAGGTAACGGTCAAAATCTTTAGATATTGTTCTTATTTTGGAAGCATACTGGGCTTATAATCAAAACAATTAAAACTTTTTTCTTGTTATGAGTTTATATCACTATTTTATATCCAAGACCTGTTGCTAGATCGTAATCAAGTAATAATATTAATAGCAAATTGTTACAAATGTCGTAAATTTTTACAAAATCAACTAAGTACTAGTACTGTTAAAGATATAGAAATTACTAGAAAAAGAGTTGATAAAATATCTGAAGAAATCATATATTATCAAGAACATATATTATCAAGAACAACTAGGATTTAGTATAAATAATCATAATTAATAATAATAATAATAATAATAAAATATAATAATAATAATAATAAATAAAATAAATAAATAAATAAATAAATAAATATGAATAAAAAATAAAAAAATAATAAATATATATATAATTAATTATAATAATAATAATTTTTCACATCATCAAGCCACATCATTTGAGTCAAAGTTGAGCCACAAAAATTAGGCCTACCTAGCATCACTGCTTCAGAATGTATTGCAACATGCTATCTACCAAACCATTTATGCACTTGTTGCTATTTATGCAAAAAAACAATTCTATTATATCATTTTTTTAATATTTTCATTTTATATTATTATATATATAGACTTTATTTCCTTCTAACTTAATTTATTATACAAATATATTATAAAATTATTTATGACATTACGGTTCAATTCCGATTCACCCATAGTTGAACCAATGACCCGTTCGTTCAATCATTTTTCTAGTTCGCTTACCGGTTCGATTTTCAAAACATTGCTTGTTAGAGAGATTTTCAAAAATTAATTATAAAATTATAAAAAAGTTTATAATTTTACTTTTTAATATTTATAATATTTATCACTAATTTGAAAATATTTTTTCCCCCCAAAATAAATATTGCCTTAAGTTTCAACATCATCTACATGTTTGATTGTGGAATAACACAAGGGTTATAGATGAAAAATACATGCAACTTCGTGTATATATATATATATATTTTTTCAAGATAGCAGTTAGTATGTTATTAATTAGATTACAATGTAGATTTTGGCACCTAAATGCCCTTTCCATGACCACTTAGGCAATTGCCCAGGCATGTGATTTTAGTTCAAATTTATAAAACTTGATATTAAAATTCTAAATAACTTTAATATTATATTAATAGTATGAAAGTTTTAAATGAAAAAAGAGAAGAAAGTTAAGTGATACATAAGAATTATAATATTAGGAGATTATGGGTCTTTATTTTATTATTATTTAAAAAAATATATATTATTTTTATTATATAATTTTTTAAAAATTTCATAGTGACTAATATTATTGAAAACCTTACATTAAAATTAATTATTTTTAAATTTTTTAACATTTTACAAGATGCGTAAAAAATAAAAAGAATAATATAATAATTTATAGTGAATATTTAATTACAAACTCATGTTGTGAAACAAAAGCCTAAAACTCATCACTTTTAATAATTAATCACTTTTAATAATTAAGCGTATATTTTATTTTATAATTTTGTAGTTTTCTTTTTTAGTCTTTACAATTTTTTCTTTAAAAGCCTAAACACACAGAAGGTGACCTGGCTAGATCTTAAGGAGCTAAGATCTAAAAGTGTACTGCTATATAACAGAGTTATTCATATAAAGGTAAGTCATAAATATAAATATTATAATTTAAAAAATAGATATGTAGGTAGGTTATTCTAACATATTCGTCAGAACGTATTACTACTTAGCACTTACAGTATATCTGTAGGAAATCCCACTGAACCCGACATAAGCCGAAGCTTAGACCTCCTACGTATTCCAAGCGCTAAAGAATATATTTAACTCCAACAAGGTGCTAGATCTATATCTATATCTATATCTATATCTATATCTATATCATTATATATGTGAACACATGACTTGTGTCTAATAGTGTTGGTGGCGTGCCGAAGTAGACACGCCTACGTATCAAAGCGCTGTAAAGAATATATTTAACTCCAACAAGGGGCTAGATCTATATCTATATCTATATCTATATCTATATCTATATCATTATATATGTGAACACATGACTTGGTGTCTAATAGTGTGGTGGCGTCTCCTTCTGCTACGTGACAAATTTTTCTATCTTAAAATAAAAAAATATTATTGAAAGGCTTGAGTAAGATTTAAACCCAAGACCCTGGATTTCTTTAAGAATAGTCTTACCATTTAGATAGCATATATATTATAATATTAATTTTTTTATTATTTATTTTTATATTTACTTATCTAAATTGCACACGCATTACGTATGCCACCTACTAGTATAAATATAGGTTGTGTTTAGAAGAGTTTTGGACTCATAGTTTTACCCCTACATTCTAATATGATATACATGATCAAATCAGTTTGGTATAAAAAAATGGATGGTGTTATAATTAACGATTGAAAAAAAACAAATTTGATCAGATAGCTATCGATATCCGATCAACGTGATTTTTTATAGGCATATAGTACTCGACGAATTTTACACATTGAACGGTTCAGATTATCAAAATAGGACCCGTGATGGCCCCCATAGGCCGAACAAAACCGTCCAGTGCGATGCCCGAAAATTAGTCAATAATTTCTTACCATCAATTCGGCTGTACAACACACATCTCTAATATTCTCCTACACACTTTTTTATACAATTTTTTAATACATATTTTTCCATAAAAAGTCAAAAAGTTAACCCAAACATCTATATTTTTTTCCTTAACTTTTTAGTCCAAAAAGACAAAAAATGCACTTATTTAGGACACCCCAAACAGCCCCTTATGAAGTTCATGTTGCTGTCACTTCCAGTATATTAGAGGTTGTGATTGTCCTTCAATTTTAACATCTTGAAATGTAATGATGCACCTTATGGTACCATATTTTTTTCTACATGTCATTCAGCTGCCAAGTTGACATCTTAATCATGTTTGGATGCTTGACACTTCTATGAGAAAGTGTCACAGCCTTTAAAACTTATTTATACTTGTTGAAATCATTATATTGGATGAGCAATACTTGCTTCTGTTACTTGTATGCACTGCAGATAAATTATAGGCATCTTTCATGTGTTGAAATGGTTGGAAATGCTGTATTGAATATTTTTTTTTACAACTTTTGAATTTTATATTGCATTTCAATGTGTACAAATTTGCTAAGTTTTGATATGATAATAAAAGTTATGCTTTATTAGAGCATCTCCAATGATGTGCTATATGGCTTGCTATTGCTATATTTTGTCTTGAAGTTTTTAAATTTTCACTCCGATGGTAAGGCATATGACTTGCTATATATTACCTATAGCTAAATATTGTGTCAAATATAACACAAGTTTTACCTATTGCTAAAATCTGTGTCTCTCTCTTTCCTCTAGGGATTCACATATAGCATTTTGATTTGACATTTTGTGTGAAAAGTTGAAATTTTATACATTATATCATTGGAGCAAAATTGCTAAAATTGTAGACAGAGCCAGTCATTAGTTCCCACCCATGGGGCGAATGGAATCCGATACATAAATTAGTTAATAAATATTTTAACATTATTCATTGCTAAATTATAGCAATAACTAGCCCTTTACCTATCCAACCATTGGAGATGCTCTTACATGGTATCTAAAAAATAATGCAGCTATATTTAAAACCAAAGCTAATGATGTTCAATGGCTGAAGTTGCTTTTTGATTTATAATGATCTACGTGTATTTCATCTGCTGATGTACAGATAGCTTCATCTTATCCACTTAAAATATAGTTTTTTTTGTTGGTTTATGATGTTAGGTGGCACTAAACCAGTGCAGCTGTTATGGTTATTTCATTCATCAGCTTTTTGTGAATGTCTACTCTTCTTTTATTGAGGTTGATATTGTTGGGCAATTTCAGCCAATTTCTAAAAGTAGGCCAATACTCATTTCATTTATGACTTGGCTTGATTGGGCAAGGGAAAATCAGTCTTCCGGAGCATTGGTGCATTCGATGTGTTATTTTGCCTTACTAAGTTTGAATTGAATCCCATCCTTTGGGAAGGAAGTGGGAAGCCCCCGGCGTACAAAACTACATCCTTGATACCATGGATGATACAGTACAACAGATTCTGTATGATTACGGATGGTATTGGAGCAATTTTGGGATAGGACACCCCTTTCCAGCCCCCAACATCATGACAGGGCACTTCCCTTAAAAGGCCATCCCTAGCCTGTAGCAGGAATCAAACTTTAATGGGAATTGGTATACCCAAAGGCACAAAATTTTCAGCTCTTTACTTTCTTTGGTTCTTTTATGTAATTGTTGAATCCATATCAATTTTGTTTCTTTTCTTTTGACTTCAAATTGTTAAGGATGTATATGTTTTATATGCATTTACAAACCAGAACCATGTTGGGTCTAATGTCCTGATCTGTCTTGAATTACATTTCAGCCCATTGTTTGTCACTTGGAAGAAGGTGTTGAATGGAGGGGAGCCTCGTCTACGTGGATGCATTGGAACTCTAGAAGCTCGTGGCTTGATCAATGGATTTCGTGACTATGCACTAACAAGGTAATTTAAAAGAAAGCATTTTGGAATGACTTATTGAAAGTCTTGCTGAAAGCTTACGTTCTCCCTTTCTGTCTCTCAAGTTATATTCTTATGATAAATTCTATATTTGAGTCCAAAATAGTTGGGGAAGGCTTTGGCACTATTGGTGTATGTTTCTTTTCTTCATCCTTTTATCTTTTCTTTTCCTTAATTCATTTTAGTTCTTGTATACATTAAGTTGTCCTGGACATTATTAACTATAATGTGAATCATGAAATGCAAACATGTATTAATGTGCTCTTTTGTGTTGAATCAATTGAATTTGTGAAGCCAAATGCGTATGTATAACCTAACTTGTATCATTTTAGATTATGTAAATTTGACAATTTCCTTGTCAGCGTAGATGGATGCATCATTAAACAGCTAATAGCCACTTCTTGTTATCATACATCTAGAATAAAAAATAAGGGAAAAAAATCAGGCAACGGCTGGCTATTGTGGCCCTTCACACCTGTAGCATGATTTATAGCAGATAGACAAAAGAATTGTATGTGGCTTTTTCAAGTCTTTGAGCTGGTTGGATGCTTTGTTTATTTGACATGTCAACAAAAGATCAAGGTTACTTACCATTTAATTTGTGTAAATTACATTGACATTTGTTTGAAAAAAAAACCAATAAGCCTCACTAGTTTGACTTAATTACACTGACCTCCCTTTAAGTAAGGGTAAAACAAGTGTAATGAAAGCAGGCCTTGTATAGACACATACATAATTAAAGGTAAAATATATATTGCAGTGTTAAAGAGATGGTAGGATCATTTTTAACCTTATCACTAACAATATGATTTATGGTAAAAGGGCAAAGAATTTAAACCTTAGGCGAGTAAAGGGTAATTGTGCCAAACTTGTGGAGCTTGTTGTATTTTTCTTAAACCTCAAGGGAGATTATTGTAATTTACCTTTTTAATTTCGAAAGAAGTGAGGTGTATTAGGATTCTATGTGCCTTGATAGTTTGATTCTTAAATTAATGGTTGCATCCAGCTTGTTTGTTACTCAAATTCTGTGCTGTTCATGCTACAACACAAAAGATTCACTTTGGCTGTATTGATGTCAATTTACTTGAAATACCCTTTTTTTTTTTTTTAATTTATTTTTTTATTGAATCTCCACCCATAACCTGCATGCTCCTAAAGCTTTGGCTTATACATGCCTTTAAATCTGTAACACTTTACAGCGCTCTGAGGGACCGCCGGTTCCCCCCAATACAGGCTAAAGAATTGCCTTATTTGGAATGTACAGTCTCCATTCTGACTGATTATGAGACAGAGCTCAACTACCTTGACTGGGAGGTTTGTGCTTTCTAACTTGTTTTAATTTTTGTTTATGGGTGAGGTTATACACATTTCTTGATTGTAGCTTGTTTAACAGCAAATTACTTCATAATGACTTATTTGAGCACATTTTCCAGTCCATGTGTAGATCCAAACCATCGGACTCTATTTTTGTTTGAAATTATACATTCTTAAAATTTTTGGATATTAGATGAATCCTAAAGAAGTTAAAAATGTTTTATCTCTATAGTTGTTTCTAAATTCACCAACATTGTTCAAATGTTTGCCTTTTGTAGATTTGGTTGTTGGTATGGAAGTTAAGTGGGAGTGGGGTGAATCTATTTTTCTAGATGTTGCAATGTGGAAATAAATTTTTAAACTTACTAATACCCCTTGGATTTGTTAACTGGTTAATGAGATTCTGATTATAAGATTGTCCAACTGGGTATTAATTTAGTCTTCTTTTCTAAATTTCATGTATGGTTTCTCTCTTCATTTTGCTGTTCAAATTCTTGTTTTACTCAACTTTAATCCTGTATTAGTGGTTTTATCTTCCTCTCATATTGCCCAAAGGGGTGACCATTGGTTCAATGGTAAAATCTTGGCCTAATAACCTTGAGGTTATGGGTTCAAGTCACAGGGCAACCACGTTGTGCACTATGCCAAAAGTTAGGTGTGTACCCAATCTTTCCCTTCCCAAACACATATTAATGCGTGCTAATTGGGTGGCTTTGGCTTTTTTTTTTTTTTTCCTCATTAAGATTTTATAGCTTTCTTGCAGGTCGGAAAGCATGGTATAATTATTGAGTTTACTGATCCTGACTATAATACAAGGCGCAATGCCACGTATCTGCCTGAGGTGGCTGCCCATGAAGGTGAGTTTGCTGCTTTGGATATCTTAATACCACAAAACACAATTTGATGGAAAGGTATAAGAAGCCATATCAATGTGAAAGTGGACTCTTTGACAGACCAGGTGCTATTGATTGAAAGCTTTATAAGATGATCTGTGGTATTTTTTATGTATCCATTTCTTCGTACAAGGTTCTTTTAGTATATTATTTCCCCAAATTGAATAACATCACGAATTGGAAAGAAGAAAATTTGGGAAATTTGAGGTGTTACAAGTTATTTACTTTATTTTTCAACTACTTGTTTCCTCATCAACTCGTTCTTCGTTTGGTAGGATGAAGGGTGTAGGTTGGGGGAATTGAAAGGTATGCCTGGGGGAAGTATGGTCTCTACCCCTGTTTGTTTGGTTGAGCAGGGATCAAAGGGAAGGTGAAAGGAAATTGTTAATTGTTATACCAATATATGCATGTATTTTCAATTCATGGGTGTTTTTAGAGGAGAAATGTGCAAGGGGAACCCTCTTTTATCCTGCCCCTTTTGGGTGATCATGAAATGGTGATCCTGGAAGGAATCTTCACCCCTCAATTCGTTTCCTTCCTGCCAAACAATGGAAACTCTGGACCCTCTTGTTCTCTTTCTCCCTTACTGTCTTATAGGGGATCACACGGTGAGACCCGCCACTCATCATACCTATGTGAGATGGAGGCAGAAGACTCAACCTTGATTTTATTTATGCTTGATTTTAGGATTTCATAGTTTTTTTTGGATTTTTTTTCTATTTTTATATTTGGGACCTTGCGGTGAGCCTATAAATACTAGGCTTATTATTTTATTTGGAGACACCATTAACATTGAATTCAGAAATTTGTTATTGTTTATTGGGTTAATTACACCAAGACCCCCTCACATATTAAGGAATATCACCTTACCCCCCATCATCCATGACCACGTATTTATTGCCCCCCTCAACTATCAAAACCGTGCAAATGCCCCCCTTCTGAAGGTTGATACATTTTGGTGAGCTCCATCTTGATTATGTAACCAAACTTCTGCAGACAGCATTAAATTTTGATTGGAATAAAAGCTAGTTTCTCATGTTTTGGCAATATTTTGTTTTCAGGCTGGACAAAGATAGAAGCAATTGACTCGCTGATGCGTAAAGCGGGTTACAATGGCACCATAAACGAATCAATCAGGAAGCGTATCCGATTGACTCGTTACCAGAGTACATTATTTACTATGAATTATAGTGATTATGTTGCCTATATCAACACCACCAGAGTTGCTTCTCTCTCTGTTGGGGCGAAGCCCGGTAACCATTGATTGTTTCAATCAATTTCCATTGAAACCATTAAAACTTGTTTGGTTATATGGAGGACCAACCTCCATTAGACAAAAATGATTGGGTTGGAATTGATTTGTTTGGGTTCCAACCCACAACATAATTTGTTGTTTAACTCCTAAATTATTCTTCAAATTCATTTGATTTTGAGGAGTACACCAAAAACATGTTTCCATGCAAATTGCACCAAAATTCTCATCTGCAGCTTACTTTGGAATAGTTGCAGTGGTGTAAAACTCTATCACTTGTAATATAAAGTTCATCCTGTGTGTTTATTTATCATTTGACAACCTTTATTTCTTCTTCCTGTAAGGCTTCTAACAATTTAGTTATTTAGCTAATTTAGTCCCAAAAGGCTATGATAGCCATTTTTTTTTTTAACCCCTTAATGATGATAGGATGAATGGGAAATCTTGTTTACCCACCCCTCATGTGAAAGATTCTTTTGTGGGTTACAGGAGTTGTTTTTTTAAGCTAAACTTAAAATCTCAACCATCCAACCAAAGCTTAACCGAGTTTGATTGATTTTACATTCTCATTCAAAGAAATCTAAGTTTAAACTGAAGTGATTTCGCTGTTCATATGAAAATCTTTTATGATTTTATGAAAAATTCTTCAATTTCTTTTCCTTCAGTTGATTTCATCTTTAAGGTCCCCTTTGTTTGGCCACATGAGCGGCTGGACTGGAGTAGCTGTGGGTTCACCCACAGCGAATGGGGGATACTGCTGTGCCTTGGGGCACAGCAGTTGCTGCTGTCCCCTTGTGGGACATTATTTTGAATGTTTTTTGATGATCTAAACCGTTCACATTGTAGGACTCGTCGAGTAGATCATTCATGCAAAAAATCAAATTGATTGGATACCTGTAGCCCTATAATCAAAGCACATTTGTTTTATAAAAAATTAACGGTTAACGTAACTTTCATAAATTTTTTAAAACAATTAGATCATGATCATAGGATTATGAATATTCAATTAACTTGATTTTTTATATTCATAGTAATCTTGACGAACCATACAATATCAACGGTTCAAATTATCGAAAAATATTCAAAAAATTCTCCCACAAAGGGACAGCAGTACCCCCGTATCCCACTCACAGTATGTTTGTTGATGGTTTGAAAGAGTCGTGTGATAGTCTGAGTGGCTTACTAATTCTCCTTAGTAGGGGATTAACTTGGTTAAGAAAATCATGGGATTAAGAAAATAGTGAACAGATTGGGTTTACCTGGTCGTTTACCCAGTTGACTGAAACAATATATATTTTTTTTAATTTAATTTTTTTTATTATTATTACAAACATAGACAGTCGGTCAAAAAAATATTCGGCTGGACAAAAAAATAGTTGGCTGGTCAACTCTTTTTTTATTATTTTTTATTTTTTTAACAATTCCAAGGGTACCTTTTGTTTTAGGGAAAATTATTTAGAAGTCCTATTAGGGAGACTTATGCTACATATGGTCCTACTAAAAAACTTATATTCCCATAAGTCCTGGGGGAAGTTTGTTGACACATTTACCCTCAATATTAGTTATTAATATCATAAATAAGTAATAAAACCATATATAGGAAATTGATATAAACGTAACGTAACGTGACACCTACATAAACGTAACGTGACACCTATATAAACGTAACGTGACATATCTATATAAACGTAACGTAACGTGACACCTATATAAACGTAACGTGACACCAATATGAACGTAACGTAACACCTACATAAACGTAACGTGACATATCTACATAAACGTAACGTAACGTGACACCTATATAAACGTAACGTGACACCAATATGAACGTAACGTGACACCTACATAAACGTAACGTAACGTGACACCTATATAAACGTAATGTGACATTTACATAAACGTAACGTAATGTGTCACGTTACGTTTCGCAAACTTAATAAGTTTTTTATTTTTTTAAATAGATATATAATCTTAATATATTTTTATTTTGTATTATTAATTGTAAAATTTAAAAAATTATACGTTTTTATTTACGTTTTTATGTGAAAATAAAAAATATTATAAATTATTACATTAAAAATAAAAAATTAACTAAAGTAGTCAATTGGACAACCACGCCTGGATCACAGTACTCTCTTTCAGCTTTAGACCATTAAACTTTGCAAAAGCTATGCACATAATATCTTTGAAACCGACTAATTGGAAAACAGAGTCTTTGTGAGGAAACAGCGCCGTGACAGGCAAGAGAAGATGCACGGAAAAAATATGCAAAAGTTAAAAAATGACGAGATTCATGAAAATATTCACGATTACGACTGCAAAAGGCCAATTAGCTTTTGAATAAAAATAAAATAAAATTCATATATGCGTGAATGAACAATGAAATTCACTGCGATTTTGAGAGAATTTTGTCATGTATCAACTGAGGAGCGACAAAGAGTTCTAGAGAGAGAAACCGAGAAAGAGGGGGTTAATATACGAGTAATTCACTGTGATGATGATCAAATTTGGAACTTGCATGGTGGAGATTGTGTGAAAATTAGGGGTAAAAAGATTAGGATCTTGTGGAATACATTCTTATGAAAATAGGACTTGAGACTCTATAAGAAATTACACAGGACTTAGCCTAACATAAGGTTCTGAAAAAGGACTTATAAATAAGTCTCCCTTTGTTTTAATATTTATTTTAATTTTTTTTTAATATAGAAATAATTTTTTAATTTATTTTATTTAAAATAATTTGACAATTACATAATTCATCATCTCCTACACTATTATCAATCGAGCTATGTTAGAAATTTTAAATAACTTACTAAATTTTTTTATCAAATCTCTCACATGAATGTAGAATTCACATACATGTGATTTGTGTGGATCCTACACTCATGTGAGAATTCATACACATGTGATTTGTGAATCTCAAATCCATGTGAGAGGTTTGGTAGAATATTTGATAATTTATTTAGGGTTCATAGCATTTTTCTTATTAAAACAAACATATTTTTACTTAATTTTTTCATTAATAATTTTCATATTAATAATTTTTTCACTAGTTATCCCTTCATTAATAATGTATTTTAATTTAATTCGTCACACAAACGTGACTAAGGCCTCGTTTGGGAACAGGCTAATTTAGTAACTTTTTGGCTAATTGGCTAAAAAGGTAGGTAAAAAAAACTTGTATGTTTGGGATGACTTTTTGGCTAATTACGAAAAGCTGTGCAAAAAGTAGAGAGAAGCCGTAATTGTTGACTTTTTGGTATGGCTAATTGGCTAATTGGCTAATTTAGTAACTTTTTGGCTAATTGGCTAAAACAGAGCCTTCCCAAACGAGGCCTAAGTGTCAACCAAGACTAGCAAGGAGAAGATTCATTCAAAGACCACAACAGAGGGGAGAAAAAATATTTAGTTATTGTTTCTGAAGAACGAAAGAAAAAACTTGCAAAGTTAAATCTTCTAAAAGAAAGGAAAAAAATAGCAATAGAGTTATTGGATTACCGAACTAATTATGAAAAATAATTCTGGTGCCATTAGAAATGATTTCACTCAAATTGTTTCATTTGTCTTTTTGGTGATTGATTTGTGTCTGAAAGGAAAATTTTGAATTTGTTTGGTTTGTGTCCGTAGAGTTTTGATTTGTGATTGATTTTCTTGTGTTTGGAAAATTTTGGTATGTGATTGATTTTTTTGACTTGTCCCAATTTAGATTTTACTTTGATCTATTGGGACTCGGCATCAAAGACAAACACCATGCTTAAATTTGTTCAAGCAGTTATATAAGAAAAATTATATAATAATTTCGGAATATCACGTAATTATATATAATTTTTTATATTTTTCAATTACTCAATACAAATAATTAATATTTTACATTTCTTCATCAATTATATTATTATAAAATATTACGTGATCGTATTTTTAGACTATCAAATAATCACCCGTTATACAATCTAATATAATTATTTCCTTTTTTTGTAAACAGTTCCATCGTGTTTTGTTGTTAATTAAAGAATAAAATTATCTAGTTCAACTCTTTTTTATTTTTCATTAATATTGACGTGTTACAATTTTACACTTTAAAAACTTATCAGTTCAGAACTTCAAAATTAATTATAAAATAATAATACCTTTTAGGAAAAATTATTTATAAGTCCTATTAGGGAGACTTATACTACATATGATCCTACTAAAAAACTTATGTTCCCATAAGTCCTGTGGAAAGTTTGTTGACACATTTACCCTCAATATTAGTTGTTAATATCATAAATAATAGTAAAATCATATATAGGAAATTGAATGTTATCATAGATCATATCTATATAAACGTAACGTAACGTGACACCTACATAAACGTAACGTTACATAAACGTAACGTGACCCCTAGGAAATTGCATGTTGTCATAGATCATATCTACATAAACGTAACGTAACGTGACACCTACATAAACGTAATGTGACACCTATGATCTATGACAACATTCAATTTTCTATAGGACATAAATGTAACGTAACGTAAATGTAACGTAACGTGACACCTACATAAACGTAACGTGACACTTAGGAAATTGAATGTTACCATAGATCATATTTATATGAAATGTAACGTGACACCAATATAAACCAGTAATATTTTCACATTCAATTTAAAAAAATAAAAACTCATTAAGTTTGCAAAACATAACGTGACACGTTACGTTTATGTAGATGTCACATTACGTTTATGTAGGTGTCACATTACATTACGTTTATATAGGTGTCACGTTACGTTACGTTTATGTAAGTATCACGTCACGTTACGTTTATGTAGGATCTTATGGAATACATTCCTATCTAAATAGGATTTGAGACTCTATAAGAAATTACACAGAACTTAGTCTACTATAAGTGTCTGAAAAAGGACTTATAAATAAGTCTCCTTAAATTTTATCAATATTAATAATTAAAATTAAAAAAATTTCATATGTAATAAGAACTTTTTAAAATCATCTTTTGATTGATATTTCTTATTAGTAATTTTTTTTTTAATTTTTTTTTTATTATTATTATTTTTGTTGTTCAGTGGGACGAAATTTCAACGAAGAAGTCGCAGATAAAACTTGAAAAGAGAATTATAGGCTATAATTTAATACGCATTTGAAATCCACGTTACACTCTCTCTGTATAGTCTTCTTCGCCAAGCAAACGCCACATCTCCCATCTCAGGTTCTCTCTCGCTCCCTCTCAACCTATACACACACACACATATATTTATATATATTGCTGTCTTTGTGATCTTTGCAATTCCCGATCAGATCAAGGTTTTAGTGCGACACTTCCACATCTCACTCTTGAATTAATTTGTAGTATGAGACTTTTTTTTTTTTTTCCCTTTGATTTTTTCCCTGATTTGTGATGGAAAAACCATTTATTAGGGTTTTTTTTTTTTTTTTGTGTGTGTGTGTGTATAACATCGGCTTAAAATTATTCTTGAAATCGTCTACGTTATGGGTTGTGTTGTTCCCCCCAGGCTATCTTGAAATCGCTTGTGTAATTTTGCACCTAATTTTTGATCGATTTGATGAATGAAGAAGATGGGTTCAATTTGTAACTGTTTAGGGCGTCTCCATATCTTTTCTCTCGTCAAATTTTAATTTGGTGAAAAGACTCCAGTTTTGGTGCTTCAACGCTGTCATCAAATCAGTATCAATATCTTCAACTTTTCATCAAATTGGGGATGGCTGGGGCCTTTCATCAAAATACTGAGCAGCAGCAACAGCACCGGCAGTCGGCCGGTTGGCCCCTGGACGTCCACCTTCCTTGCAATTTACAGTAAAATTTTACACTGGCCAGTTGACCGGTCGGATGTCCTCCCAGTGGTCCTCCTAGTTGACTGGTGATTCGATGAAAAAACAGAGTAAACATTGGAGATGCTCTCAGCAATTAAAAAAAATGTGACAAAGGCTTGAGTTGTGCGCTTTATATAATAGAATAGAATAGATAAATAAATATAAGGGGAAATTACAATTCAGATTACTTTTAAAAAAATAATTACAGAATCATTGAAAAACTTATGACTTCAATTTATTGATGTTGATAGGTCTTTCATTGATTTGTAATTATTTGTTTAAAAGTAATCGGAATTGTAATTTCCCCTGTAGATAATAGAAATGGATGTATATAGATGGATACCCATGAACATATGGATTTTGTTGCTTGAATTATGAGGTGTCTGTTTGTGGAAGCTGAATGCATGCTGGTCTTTGATGGCTCTTCATACTTTTGTTGAATTTGAATTTGGCTAGTTTTGATGGATTTCTATTTTTGGTAGGTTATTGTTGTGTTTGTGGGTCTTGGAGCTTTTGAAGTCATAGTTGAGAGATGAGTCAAAAAGGCTTAATTTATGGCTTTGTTGCGAAAGGAACGGTTGTTCTAGCTGAACACACTCCTTATTCTGGGAACTTCAGTACCATTGCTGTGCAATGCTTGCAAAAGCTACCTTCAAATAGCAGCAAGTACACGTACTCGTGTGATGGGCACACATTCAACTTTCTCATTGATAATGGATTTGGTAATTGATTCTTTGTTCAAATTAACAGAATCTTTTCTTTTCTTTTTTATATTTAAAAGAAAATGAAAAAAATATATGATGTTGATATTGGTAATGCAGTTTTTCTTGTTGTGGCGGATGAATCGGTTGGGAGGAGTGTGCCTTTTGTGTTTCTTGAGAGAGTGAAGGACGACTTTAAGCAGCGTTATGGTGCTAGTATAAGAACTGATGGTCCAGATTCCATTGGGGATGAAGATGATGATGAAGAAGATGATTTATTCCCAGACCGATTTAGTATTGCATACAATCTTGACAGAGAATTTGGGTGTGTACATCATTTCTTTTAATTTATTTTTTGGGCTTTTTTATTTGTTTGTTTGGGTTGGGGGTTAAGGGTATAGAACCTGCTTAATTTTGATAGGAATTGAGTTTGATCTTATATACTTACTAACCACTAATTCTGTTTTTTGTTTAAAAGGCCTAGGATTAAAGAGCACATGCAGTACTGTATGAACCATCCAGATGAAATAAGTAAGCTGTCCAAACTGAAGACTCAAATAACAGAGGTCAAAGGGATAATGATGGACAATATTGAGAAGGTACATCCTTCTCATCTGTCTGTGAGACATACAGGATATAGGAATAATAAACATGTAGTAGACAATTTGAAAGAGTTAGCACAACTTTGTTTTCGATGTTCTTTGGTCAAAGTCAATCATCAATTGCTACACCAATGTATGTAATACGGAGATATGCATGATTTATGGAAGTTTATTACCTCAAATGGAGGTGCACTTGCTTAATTGGAAAGTGGCCAAATAGACTAAGCAATTGCATTTTATTAACCATTATTTGATAATGTATAAATTTAATGAGTTTTTGAAGGTTTTAAGTGTCGATTATGTTATCAGCAATATGAAATGAACAAATTAATGCGTCGATCCGAAGATTGAAAGCAATGAAATAAAAAATGTTTTACCTTGTAACTGTACTTAATTCTGTCAATGTTGTGGAAAATGAGAGCATTCTTTGAATAATTAAGCTGATTGAAGGAGTGTATAGTTTAGCTGGTCTGGATGGTTTATGATG
Organism: Camellia japonica; assembly: GCA_030407325.1. NCBI lineage: Eukaryota > Viridiplantae > Streptophyta > Magnoliopsida > Ericales > Theaceae > Camellia > Camellia japonica. The sequence goes on along the minus strand of JAPPVO010000002.1, from coordinate 205,825,351 downwards.
CAATTTAGAATACTTGATCACAACTTCTGATGCTATATTACAATTTTCCTGAACTGTTTTATTAGCTTATGTTTTATATTCATTCACCTTCATATATGAACTTGGTTGCACTGAAAACTACAAATTTTAAAACCTTGTAGTTTTATTGGGAGAGTGGAATGTTTTCCTGAGCTGTGATGTCAGAGCCCCCCCACTCCTTACTCCCCAATCCTAATTTTTTCCAAGAGATTGTGAATTTGTACTTGTTATCAAATGCTGCACCAAGTATTGTAGATGACTTGTGATTATGTGAGATAAGTAGTGGTGAAACATGTTAGGCAGTCTTCCTAGTTAGCTATGCCTGATCTAACTACAAGGTTTTCAGCCTGTAGTCTGACAAAAATGATTAGGTACTTTGTACTTGATGTACACAATAGCAGTAAATGAAAAACTATTCATTAGATGCAGCCAGATGATTATGTGGAATATACTTTTGTATGCTGTTCAAGTGCAATAGCTAAAGAAGCATAATAGGAACTGCTATTAAAATATATTGATAGGCTTAGAAAAATAGTTCATCTCATTGGAAGTATGAGAGTTGGTCGAGTGTCTTCTGATTTTGAAGTTGTTCTTTCCACCGAATGCAGTGGATTGGTGCCTGATGTTTTAAAATGAAGTATTTATGTGTAATGGATTGAAAGCTACAATTGGGGAGGTGATATGGTATAATAGGTTTAACATCATGCCAAGTTGTCAGAATTGGGATCCTACATTGGATCATTTTGGGGGTCCCTCTGGATTGATTAATGACACAAAAAATGTAATATTTTTTATATGATTAATGAATACTTAAAAATACATAGAGTTAATTTAAATTATACAAAAATGAAATAAAAATACCGTGATTGACAAAATGAACCACAAACATTTACAAATTGACCCAAATAAACTTGAAGATTTAACTCAAATGGTAAGACGTCTTAATACCAATTTTGTAATTTGTGAATTATAATGTTTAGTGTGGGAAGATTGAGGTTTGAATCCTCACTGACACCAACTTTGTAGTTTATGAATTATAATGTTTAGTGTGGAAGGAGCGAGGTTCAAATCTTTGCATTTGCATCTGTTTCCCTAACACTAAAGCAATTCAAAGTTAACATTCACATTAAACAAATCAATCATATGGTAAGTAACAACAAAAAGTTTGACAAAGTTACAATTCATAGAACCATTCTAGTTTCCACATCCAAATAAGGAAAAACCACATCCTGCATCTAAAAGAAAGGAGTTCACTGCAACCAGACATCCACATCCACATCCAACAACCAAAAGTTATAGAACCAAACATCATTCATCCATACACACCAAACCAAAAGGAAATAGTTCACATCTAACCCACACCCTTTTGTAACCAAGAAAAAAAGAGAGGCTTAAATACGTCAGATTTGTCTAATGATAACAAGAATATAATCAATGCACAATTCATGGTTGTGTACAACAATAAAAATCCTTACATTAATTCATTAAGTATCTTACATTTGCAGAATGGTGGTGCTATTTTTGCTTCCTTTTTCATCAGAAACACTTTGGGCATGTTTGGTCTGTCTCTCAAAACATGTTTTTGGAGAAAAAAAAATTCCAAAAACAGGTTTGGTTGAAATTTTAAAAAAAAAAAAAATTCTAAAATCACTTTTCTCTGTATTACACATTAATCAATCATTTTTTCTCTCTCGTCTCTCCTTCTCAATCACTTTTTCTCTCACATACTCGTCTATTCAACTACAAAAAAATATGAAATCATTCCAAACTCCAAAACTATTTTCAAAATATACAACCAAACAATTTTTTGAAATTTTCTAAACTCTCTCCAAAAAATTATTTTTGAAATAATATTTCAAAACACAAACCAAACAAGGCCTTTATATTTTATGAAGGACTTTATTGTAAATTTTGCGTAATAAAGACAAAAATGAAGTGCTTTTAGTAAAAAGGAGATTGTGAATAGCACTACCCTTTCAAAATTAGTATATCTACTTGCATTAATGATTAATCATTATTGATCAAACAATAGCATGAAGCTATAAAATGAATTAAAAAATCCAAATAACTAAAAAACCAAATAAAAATAAAAATGAGAAGCAAGGTGCTGTGAGTCAAAATCTCAAGTACATCTCAAAACATAGAAAATATTGCAACACTTTTTTTTATTTTTAACAAAGTAGTGATTTCAATCCAAAATTCAAGTAGAGACCGACTGACGTGTTCAATTTGAATTGGGCGGTGTGGTGGGCCATCATATCATTGTCCAATTCAAGTCGAACATGTCAGTCGGTTTTGGCTAGACTTTCGGCTTACAAATCATTTTTCCTTTTGATAATACCTTGTTGGATTGCTCAACGCAAAATATTCCAAAATAGTCACCTCCTTAACTATTTAGGATTTTGTTGCAAAATGTAAATGAAAACCAAAACCGTAGTTGGTTAATTCATGACATTTATTGAGTTGTGAGCTTTATTTGTTATTATTTTTTTACCAGCACTTATTTATTATTGTTATTTGAGCTAAAAAGTGAAAAAATGGAAAGATCCATAAAAAATTTGCAAAAATAATTTGAAGAATAGGATCGTACAAACTCAATGCATGATCTTATGTTCCTAACAACTTCTGTACCATTCTGCTATGATCCTACTCTACGATTTGGATCGTGATTTTAATATGCATTACACGTTATCCAGTTCACTGAACTCTAAATCATCCCCCAAAGCTCCACGAACTTGATCTCCTCTCCCATGTGGCTCTGACCTAGTCAGGTGACGATACCATGAGTCTTCAATTGCTTATCTGACAAATGATTTTGTCTTTTCCTGCATTGCAGGTTTTGGATCGTGGGGAGAAAATTGAACTCCTGGTGGATAAAACAGAAAACCTCCAGTTCCAGGTATGCATCGGCATTGTCTGGTGGGTGAAATGTCAAAAAATAAAAAAAATATTGGAAATTTGTTGATGATGTGCTTGTGACGTGTTTGAATTCAGGCTGACAGCTTCCAGAGGCAGGGAAGGCAACTACGACGGAAGATGTGGCTGCAGAATCTCCAAATGAAGCTGATGGTAGGAGGAACGGTCGTTGCCCTAATTGTCATACTGTGGCTAATAGCTTGCAAAGGTTTCAGATGTTGATGGGATAAATAAAACTAGTTTTAGTTGTTCTCTCAGTGTACAAAAAATTTACGTGGTCCTGTATATGAAGTTTGTTGCTGGAATGTGGAATCTTTTTACCTGTTATACCCCGTGATCGGTTCTTGGTCACAATAATTTGCAGGATATAATCTGAGATGAACGTGCTGTATGTTATTTGTTTATTTTTGAGTTGTATTGGTAGCCTTTGAAATCTATCTACGGTACTGTAGTCATGTTGTTCTGTAGATTGTTGAAATCACTAGTAAAAATCTATCAGGGAAATGATCAGTGTATCTAATTTGAATATTTGAAATTGCGTTTAGCGTTCGCCATTATGTTCGTTGTATGCAGGAAATAAACTGAATTGGGGTAGATTTGCTGATGAGAGTTATCACAGAACTCTCTCTATTTGTGTTGTTCTGAGTGGATGATCTGAGTTTCAGTGAAGAAGTTTATGGCAACTAGTCCTTGACATGGCCCATTAACATGGCCAATTATCCTATTTTTCTTTTTTCTTTTTATTACTGATTATATCTTCTTTATGTTGGGATGAAAAAGAGTTGTGTATTGTTGCTGATGGTTACAACTCTGGTATTTTGCTCTTGGACAAGGATGGTGGTAGGGGCGCCGTTTTTTTTGGGGGACCCATTTTTTGAGTAAATCTCATGTACATGTCGATCACTAGCAGACTACAAGTTAAGCCTGTGTAACACTAGTAATATTCAAGATGTCTGAGTTTACAATTAGTCCCAAATTTTGACCCATTAACCGCTAAGCCAGCGGATTGAACTATTATGGTGTACTTCACACATACATTAAGTTATTTGCAACATTAGTTATACCAACAACATTTTGTACCATATGTTTGGGAACCGGTGGCTTAGGCTGTTTTGGCCTGTTGGAGGAAAAAACAATTTAGCCTCATTGTTGCTGAGCCTGAAAAGAAGCTGTCCAGCTGGTAAGCAATAGAGGATGAAAAGACCATTTTACCTTTTGACTAAACATAAAGCTCATATTTTTTTTTTAAAATTTTTTTTTGATAAATAAACATAAAGCTCATATCAACAACAGAGCAAGCTTTGAGGCACACTGTCACAAACTAGGCGTTTATTATCCTCTTAACAAGCCGGCTCTACGAGTGGTATTGCATATCTCCTGTAATATGTCCAAGGATTAACCCAAGAGATGCGTCGTATTGCATACCCCGTGTAATATGCCCAAGGACCAACCCAAGAAATGCAATAGAGATCTACCTTGCCTGTCTTGCCGCTCACAAACTAATACGTTTGCAAGGTACTTGGTGTAGAACTCGCACCCCCAATGAGTCGGTACGTGACATGCAGCCACTGCCAGTCCCTGATGTCCTCGTTAGGGGAACATTACCTTGCCTGCCTCTATGCTTGTCTGTTACCCTACCCATGGACTTCACAATGAAGGTGTTTGATGTAAGTCCCATGTACCGTCCCCATCACAGTGCCCTTAACCTAGCTCTGATACCACTTTGTCACGGACTGAGTGCTTGTCATCCTTCCGAGAAGCCGGCTCCACGAGTGGTATTACATACCCTGTGCAATATACCCAAGGATCAACCTAGGAGATGCGATAAGGATCTACTTTGCCTGTCTTGTAGCTCACAAATTAATGCATTTGTAAGGTGCTTGGTGTATTACTCGCACCCCTAATGAGTCGGTACGTGACAACACGCTCTCATCTCTCGCACCTACTGAAGAAAGGGCTTGAAGACGTTCAACGTACCACTCTCCAGCGAATCCCACTCCAGCGACTCTCTCTTAAGCAAACCATGCAGCTAACTCTCCATTGTTTCGGATTGCACTATAATTTGTGCCCTATTGATCGTATTTTGTTGTACAAGTACCGATCTGCACCTGTGAACTTTTTCCTCTATTATTTTATTTTTTATTTTTTAAAATTTTGTAGTTTGAAATTTGTTGTTTCAGTTATGGGACACAAAAATTGGGCAAAACAACCCAGAGACTGTTGTTGTTTTGCTCTTCTTTTTTTTTTCCTCAAAATCTTTTGTGCATTTATAAATTTTTTATTTAATTTTTCAAAATTTATTCTTAACAATCAGTTCATCAAACATGGATGCTTCTTACAATTTTAAAAAATAGTTCCGAGCACAAAATGTAAATTAACAGTTTGGCCAGAGTATTAAATTTAATATTTAATTTTTTCTTCAATTAACTAGTTGTTCAACATTTTCCCCATTTTTTGGGCAAAACAACCCTGCCAAGCTGCTGTTATCCCTCAAACATGGATGCCACTTTTTTTTTGCAAACTCTGTTGTCCAAATATAAATTTGTTTGTTTGTTTGTTTTTTTTTTTTTCTTTTCAAAATATGTTCTTCAAAATCTTTTGAGTACAAAAAATATATATATATATATATAAAGTACCAGTTTGGCAACATTATTAAATTTAATATAGAAATTTTGTTAAATTAATTAGTGGTTCAACTTTTTTCCCAGTTTTAGGGCAAAACAACCTAGCCAATCTGTTGTTATGCCTCAAACATGGATGCTCCTATATGTAATTTTTAATTTTAATTTTAATTTTTTTTTGAAAATCTGTAGTGCAGTTATAATACTGTGTGTGTGTGTGTGTGTGTTTTTTTTTTGTAACTTTGTTCTTGTAAATCTGTTCTTCAAACAGATTTGCAAGATACAATTGAATAATTTCCTTATCAGTACAATATATAAAATTGATAGAGAAAATGGTTTATCACCATTAATTTCCGGTAACTTTGAGCTATCATTAATGTAAGACCCACACCTCGGTTTGGGTGGGTCCGAGTGGCAATACGTTCCTTGCCATGTGGTGAACAAGAATATATACTCGGGTAGTCGAAACCATTGACGAGTGAATGAGAAATTGATACCGAAGTGAGCCTTATAAAACGTGAAAATGTTTGGTGTGGTTCCATGAGTTGGTATCTTAAACCTTGTCCCACATAGGAAACTTAGAAGAGTTTCAATGTGTTTATAAGCTCTAAGTTGGAGACCTTGGGTTGGGCCCCAAGGGGTACCCAAGTTTTGTAGGAGGAGGAGTTATGGACAAACCCAAAACCTTCACCACACGCGCGCGCCGCCGTCCGGCCGGGGCGGGTGTGGGTTTGGGTCTTACCCGTCCTTTATTTTTGCTCCAAAATTTTTTCGAATAATTTTCTGCGGGAAAAATTCAAAATCTGAAATTTTGAATTTACAATTTTCGGTTGCAAATTTCTCTCCTTCTCCGACAGACGCATCTCCAACTTGGCAACTGTTCTTGATAACGGTTTTTTTTTATTCCGGAATAGGCACTTCTCAGCCTATATATATCAACCCTCCATTCCATTGATAGAGATATAGTATTCCCGTAACCAGTCCTCTCAAATCTCTGCTTCATACATTCTTCATTTTTTGCATCTTGTGTGAGTTCGAAAATACGCAGCCTGGTTCGCTGTACAAACAAGTTCGCAGTGCTGCATCTGTTTGGGGTGATTGTTGAATCCTGGAGGCAGGACGTCCGTTATTCTCGAGCACCTAGGAGAGGACGAATTTCTGTCTTAAAGACACAGTGTCCATACACTGGCCTCAATCACAAATTTGTTCTTAGTTTGAGTAATCAGAAAGTTGTAAGTTCTGTCTTTAATTATTATTATCTGTTTTGATAAAATTCTGTTCATATTATATAATCTGTTCTGTTAAATTATTCTGTTGAATTAATTATTATCGAAGTAATATTTTACTAACAACTTTAAGACAGAAATTATATCTTCTTTGTTTCCTGTTTTACTTCAGTAATCCAGTGCATATTTTCTTCGATTAAAAATAATTTTACAGAATATTAAAGTTGTCTGTGTGTAGATTCCAGTTAGTTTATAAGATCGTCTGGTGCATGATAATATTTTGGTAGGTTGTTTCATAAGTGCACAAGCAGATTTATCACATGCACTGTGTTGAATAAAATGTTATTATTTTTCATTAGTGCACTAAGAGTTTAATCACATGCCATGTGTGTTGCATAATTTGGAGTACATGAGCAGTATGTATGGTCTCTGATTTATTGGTTTGTTGCATTATTAAGAATACTGTTTTTTCCTATTTTGGGTTTAAAGAATTTAATAGTGTTGCTGTATGTGGTTATTCCATTATATGGATTCATGAAGCATGATTGTATTTGCCCATAGCATATACTGTGTTTTAAAGGAAGATTAATTGTATACTGTTTTTTTTTGTTTTTCCTACATACAGTACATTGTGTCTAATGATTTACTGGTTGCCGTTTAACATTTGAATTCTGTATTTTTATGTTCTGGTTTGTAATATTCTTACACTGTATGACTCTATAATTAATTGTTTTGTTCAGTCATATTACTGTTGGTCATTATAATTTGATTAATTTGATAAGTTAATTCATTTGGTCAATTTTATTGATTCTCTTAAACAGTTTGTTTATTTATTTAGTTTATACTATTTATTTTGTTTGTTTCCAATAAAGATATATTCTAGATCTCCTCATATTTATTTAGTTGTTTATTTTCCTATAGAATATTTTGTTTAGATTATTTATTCTATTGGAAAATAATTTCTGTTTAATTTAATTTATTTTATTTATCAGAAAGTTAAAGATGGCAACTGAGGGTACTGTTATTACTCCTAATCCCATTGTGCCTCCACCGGTGGTTTCTATTCCGGTTGTTACTCCAACTTTGACTCATGGCCCAGGTCATGGACATGTTCCAGTGAACCATGGGGAAAAACCTGAAAAATTCAGTGGTACCGATTTTAAAAGGTGGCAACAAAAGATGTTATTTTATTTAACTACCCTGAATTTGGCAAGGTTTTTATGAGAAGATGCGCCAACTCTGAAAGAAGATGAGAGTGATGCGCAAGTTGTCGCTGCAGTAGATGCATGGAAACATGCAGACTTTCTCTGCAGGAACTATATCCTCAATGGATTGGACAACACACTTTACAATGTGTATAGTCCAATCAAGACAGCAAAAACGTTGTGGGATTCCTTGGATCGCAAATATAAGACGGAAGATGCAGGAACAAAGAAATTTGTTGTTGGCGCTTCCTGGATTTTAAGATGGTGGATTCCAAGACGGTGATCAGTCAAGTCCAAGATCTACAACTTATCTTGCATGAAATTCATGCAGAAGGTATGTCTCTGAGTGAGTCTTTTCAGGTAGCAGCTATAATTGAAAAATTACCGCTGTCTTGGAAGGATTTCAAGAATTATTTAAAGCACAAATGCAAAGAGATGTCACTGGAGGACTTGATTGTTCGGTTGAGGATTGAAGAAGACAACCGTGGGTCTGAAAAGAAAAATGGGCGTCAGCTCATGGAGGCCAAGGCTAATGTGGTGGAACAGAAGCCTAAGCACAACAGTAAGAAGAGGAAGTATCCTGGTGAGAGTTCAAAATGTAGCTCTGGTTCAAAGACAAGTGAAATTCAAAACTTCACAGGCAAATGCTATGTGTGTAACAAGCAAGGACATCGTGCCAAAGATTGTTACAAGCGTCGGACTCAACGAACCTTGAAAAAGAAACCTGCTCAAGCCAACATAACAGAGGAGGAAAATCTTTGTGCAATGATTTCGGGATTACATGTGTCCGGAATGGTGTCTGAAGTGAATTTGGTAAACAACCCCAAAACATGGTGGGTGGACACAGGTGCTACACGTCACATTTGCTCTGAGAAAAAGATGTTCTCCACATATCAAATGGTAGATAATGAGGAACAACTTTATATGGGCAATTCTTCTACCTCCAAGGTTGAAGGCAAAGGACAAGTAGTACTCAAGATGACATCAGGCAAAGAGCTTACTTTGAAAGAAGTGCTGCATGTACCAGAAATTCGAAAGAACCTGGTATCTGGATCATTGTTGAGCAAGAACGGGTTTCGCCTTGTGTTTGAATCTGACAAATTTGTACTCACTAAAAATGGGATGTATGTGGGGAAAGGGTACTTGAGCGATGGGCTCTTTAAACTAAATGTAATGACAGTGGTTCCTATTTCTAATAAGAATAACACATCTTCTGCTTACTTTGTTGAGTCTTTATATATGTGGCATGGTAGATTAGGACATGTTAATTATGGTACCTTGCGTAGATTAATTAACTTAGAATATCTACCTAAATTTCATATTGATGCAAATCATAAGTGTGAAGTATGTGTTGAATCAAAATTGACTAAGGCATCTTTTAAGTCAATTGAAAGAAATACTGAACCTCTGGATCTAATCCATAGTGATATTTGTGATTTGAAATTTGTTCAAACACGAGGAGGGAAAAAATATTTCATAACCTTTATTGATGATAGCACTCGGTACTGCTATGTATACTTGTTGCGAAGCAAAGATGAAGCCTTAGAAAAATTCATAGAATTTAAGGCTGAGGTTGAGAATGAACTTGGCAAGAAAATAAAGGCTATAAGGAGTGACAGAGGTGGTGAATATGAAGCACCATTTGGTGACTTATGTTCACAATTAGGAATTATACATCAAACCACTGCACCTTATACACCTCAGCAAAATGGAGTTGCTGAGCGGAAAAATCGCACTTTGAAAGAAATGATGAATGCCATGTTAATAAGTTCAGGGTTACCTCAGAACTTGTGGGGGGAAGCTATTCTTTCCGCTAATTATGTTCTCAATAAAATTCCTCATAAGAAGTCTCATAAAACACCCTATGAACTGTGGAAAGGTCGAAAGCCTTCTTACAAATACTTGAAAGTGTGGGGGTGTTTGGCTAAAGTGGCAGTACCAGAACCGAAAAGGGTTAAAATTGGACCCAAGACTGTTGATTGTATTTTCATAGGATATGCAAACAACAGCAGTGCCTATCGGTTTTTAGTACATAAAAGTGAGAACACAGAGATTCATGTCAATACAATTATCGAGTCTAGGAATGCATCATTTTTTGAAAATGTGTTTCCTTGTAAATTGACACAAGAGCCTAAAAGGACATATGATGCTGCTTTTGACAATGATCAAAGGCAAGTTGAGGAAAACCCAGAGGAAAAAGTCGAGGAGGAACCCAGACGTAGTAAAAGAGCTAGGACAGAAAAATCTTTCGGTCCTGATTTCTTAACGTACTTACTGGAAGAGGAGCCTCAAACTTTCAAAGAAGCAATGTCCACTCTTGAAGCTCCTTCCTAGAAAGAAGCTATCAATAGTGAAATTGAATCAATCCTGTAAAATCATACATGGGAATTGGTGGTTCTTCCACCAGGCTGTAAGCCTCTTGGTTACAAGTGGATTTGTAAAAGAAAGATGAAGCCGGATGGTTCAATTGACAAATACAAGGCGAGACTTGTAGTTAAAGGTTACAGGCAAACTAAAGGAGTAGATTATTTTGATACTTACTCACATGTAACAAGAATAACATCCATTCGAATGTTAATAGCTATTGCAGCTTTGTATAATCTTGAGATTCATCAAATGGATGTTAAGACTGCATTCTTGAATGGCGATTTGAATGAGGAAATTTACATGGAACAACCAGAAGGGTTCGTGGTTCCAGGGCAAGGGAAAAAAGTGTGCAAACTTGTGAAGTCTCTTTACGGTCTAAAACAAGCACCCAAACAATGGCATGAAAAATTTGACAATGTAATGATGTCAAATGGTTTCAAAATTAATGAATGTGATAAATGTGTTTATGTGAGAAACACAGAAAAGGGATATGTCATTGTTTGCCTATATGTAGATGATATGCTCATCCTTGGTAGTAATAATGAAATGATCAAAGCTACCAAGAAAATGTTGAACTCTAAGTTTGACATGAAAGATATGGGAATAGCAGATGTTATACTTGGAATAAAAATTACAAAGACATCTGAAGGATATACCTTGTCTCAAGGACATTATGTTGATAAAATTCTTGAGAAATTTAACAAGCATGGCGATCGTCTCGCTAAGACCCCTATAGATGCTAATCTTCATTTGATGAAGAATATGGGTGAAGGTGTATCACAAATAGAATACTCCCGGATCATCGGAAGCTTAATGTATCTCATGAACTGCACTCGTCCAGATTTAGCATATGCAGTTAGCAGATTAAGTAGGTATACAAGCAATCCAGGGACAGACCACTGGACAGCAATAGTTAGGGTACTTAGATATCTAAAGTATACTCGAAACTATGGGCTGAACTATATGAGATATCCAGCAGTTTTAGAAGGTTATAGTGACGCTAATTGGATCTCAGACACTAAAGACTCTAAGTCTACCAGTGGTTATGTCTTTACCTTGGGAGGTGCAGCAGTCTCATGGAAGTCAACCAAACAGACATGCATTGCAAGGTCCACAATGGAGTCCGAATTTATCGCTTTAGATAAAGCAGGTGAAGAAGGAGAGTGGCTTCGTCACTTTCTAGAGGATATCCCAATGTGGCCAAAACCTGTGCCAGCCATTTGCATTCATTGCGATAGTCAAGCAGCAATGGCAAGAGCACAAAATAATATGTATAACGGTAAGTCTCGTCATATTCGACGTAGACATAATACTGTTAGACAACTGCTCTCAAATGGAATTATCTCCATTGAGTACATAAGGTCAAAAGATAATATCGCGGATCCGTTAACCAAAGGTTTGACCAGAGAGCAAGTTTTAAGATCATCGAGGGGAATGGGATTAAAGCCTTTTAACTAAAGAGTCGCCTTAATGGCAACCCAACCTAGTTGACTGGAGATCCCAAAATCTAGGTTCAAAGGGACAACCGAATTATGTGTGACTCGTTAGTATCACTAAAGAAAAAGTTTCCTACCCTTTCCTATGATGACATAGTGATGTCTGCAGCGCTAATCAGGTTAAGCTTTGCTTTTAATGATATTCATATCTTGGAAATCCAAGTGGGGTATAGCAGAATACTCTTAATGAAAATCACCTATATGAGTGTGAACTGGGCCGGTTCAATGAGAATTGATAAAAGGCTGAATTCTCTAGAGCACTCAGGAAAACCAGGAATTGTCCAGGGCCAAAATGGGCACAACCGATAGAACCAGATTGTGTAAGGAAATAAAACTGTGTGACGGACTGTTGTCTCGGTTTACACCAATGGCAAATAGTTCAAGACATCATGTTCACTAATCAGCCAGTAAACCCGATCGTCTTTCACAAGGGAAGGTTCAAAGCCAAAAGCTACCTATCCTTTGCAGGATATTTTCAGTTTTGTACTCTCAGTGTCTGCATGTTGTTGCATATTCGTTTTCAATTTCATTCATGTGGGGGATTGTTAGAGAAAATGGTTTATCACCATTAATTTCCGGTAATTTTGAGCTATCATTAATGTAGACCCACACCTCGGTTTGGGTGGGTCCGAGTGGCAATACGTTCCTTGCCATGTGGTGAACAAGAATATATACTCGGGTGGTCGAAACCATTTACGAGTGAATGAGAAATTGATACCGAAGTGAGCCTTATAAACATGAAAATGTTTGGTGTGGTTCCATGAGTTGGTATCTAAACCTTGTCCCACATAGGAAACTTAGAAGAGTTTCAATGTGTTTATAAGCTCTAAGTTGGAGACCTTGGGTTGGGCCCCAAGGGGTACCCAAGTTTTGTAGGAGGAGGAGTTATGGACAAACCCAAAACCTTCACCACACGCGCGCGCCGCCGTCCGGCCGGGGCGGGTGTGGGTTTGGGTCTTACCCGTCCTTTATTTTTGCTCCAAAATTATTTGAATTTTTTCGAATAATTTTCTGCGGGAAAAATTCAAAATCTGAAATTTTGAATTTACAATTTTCGGTTGCAAATTTCTCTCCTTCTCCGACAGACGCATCTCCAACTTGGCAACTGTTCTAGATAACGGTTTTTTTTATTCCGGAATAGGCACTTCTCAGCCTATATATATCAACCCTCCATTCCATTGATAGATATACAGTGTTCCCGTAACCAATCCTCTCAAATCTCTGCTTCATACATTCTTCATTTTTTGCATCTTGTGTGAGTTCGAAAATACGCAGCCTGGTTCGCTGTACAAACAAGTTCGCAGTGCTGCATCTCTGTTTGGGGTGATTGTTGAATCCTGGAGGCAGGACGTCCGTTATTCTCGAGCACCTAGGAGAGGACGAATTTCTGTCTTAAAGACACAGTGTCCATACACTGGCCTCAATCACAAATTTGTTCTTAGTTTGAGTAATCAGAAAGTTGTAAGTTCTGTCTTTAATTATTATTATCTGTTTTGATAAATTCTGTTCATATTATATAATCTGTTCTGTTAAATTATTCTGTTGAATTAATTATTATCGAAGTAATATTTTACTAACAAAAATAACTGTTTGACCAAAAATTGAAACTAATATACATTTTTTGTGATGTTAAAAGTAATCTGTTCTGCAGATTTTGTTTTCAAAATCTGTTCTGCTGTTATATTACTGTTTTTTTTTTTTAATCTGTTCTTCGAAACTTCTTGTTCAACCAGATTTGCTTCTTACACCTAACTAATTTGCTTATGCGTACAAAACATATATTAATTGGTTGACAAGAAATTAAAACTAATATACCCTTTTTTTGCTATTAAAACTAATCTATTCTGTAGATTTTTGTTTTCATAATCTGTTCTGGAGTTATATTACTGTGTATTTTTTTATTTTTTATTTTTTGTAAATCTGTTCTTCAAACAGATTTGACAAATTACAATTGAATAATTTGCTTATCAGTACATAATATAAAATAACTGTTTGACCAAAAATTGAAACTAACATACTTTTTTTGTGCACCATGCGAAAATTAATTTGTTCTGAAGATTTTTGTTTGCAAAAGCTGTTCTGCTGTTATATTACTGTGTTTTTCTTCTTTCTTTCTTTTTTTTTTTTAAATCTGTTCTTCAAACAGGTTTGCTTATTCCAGTCGAAAAATTTGCTTATGAGTGCAAAACATAAATTAACTGTTCGACAAGAAATTGAAACTAATATACATTTTTTGTGATAAACTAATATGTTCTGCACATTTTTGTTTTCATAATCTGTTCTGCAGGTATATTGCAGTGTTTTTTTTTTTTTTTTGGAAATATATTCTTGTAAAAATCTGTTGTTCGCAATGTATTATTCAAACAGATTTGCTTCTTACAGTTCAATAATTTGGTTATGAGTAGAATACATAAATTAACTGTTCGACAAAAAATTAATAGTAATATACATCTGTTGTGATTTTAACACTAATCTATTCTGCACATTTGTGTTTTCAAATCTGTTCCGCAATTATATTACAATTTTTTATTTTTAAATTTTTAAATCTGTTCTTGTAAATCTGTTCGTCAAACAGATTTGCTTCTTACAATTCAATAATTTGCTTATATATAAATTAACTAGCGTTACACAATTTCATCCGTAGACATGAGATAGCTGCTAATACCCACAATGAATATGTCAGATGTTCGTTAGTTCTGGATGACATGCCCGTCACGGAAGGAGGAGGAGGAGAAAATATGGACGATGGCCTCATGGTTGGGGATACGGATGTGTATATGGGAAGAGTTTGCATTCACATTCGCGACCATTTGTTTCACATACACAATCAAGGACTATTGTGAAATAATTGTTCTATATTCGGAATTTGTTGTATGATGTCATAATTGGACCCACGTAGCATGGCTTTTAATTATGGATGCAAATTTATTGCAAAAGCTAGAACAAATCATTGTGGACTTAAATTATGGGAAACGATATTGTTCTATTATTATATATTTATTGTAAATCGTAATTTTTATAAGTAAAACTCATATTTCGTACAAAATTACGATTTGCATGTAAATTCGTAAATTTTGAAATGAAAAGTCAAGTTTCTAAAGAACTTGGAAATATGTGTATTTCGTAATTCTTACATTTGTAAATCAAGTTTCTATCATATTTGTAATTTACTTTAAGTCGTAAATTTAAAAATTAAAAGTTAAATTTGGAACAAAGTTGTCATTTTTAAAACTTCGTTATTGGTATAATTCTTTCAACTTTGAACCTAATGGGAAGTTCAAAAATTTGATGCAAAGTCAAATTTTATAAAAGAAATTGCAATTTTTTTTTCCTGCTTCTTAATTTGTATATTGATTTTTGATTTTTTTTTTTGGGTAGGGTACTCATATTTTATTTGCATTTCTAATTTTTAAACATTAACAGTCAAATTTCGGACAAAGTTGCCAGTTTAATAAGTTAACTCGTAATTTTTGATCGATAACAGTAAAATTCCATACAAATTTGTCATTCATTTTAATTCGTAATTTCTATAATTAAAAGGTAAAGTTCTAGGCAATTTCAGTAATAATTTTATTTTATTTTCTAATTTGTATAAGGACAATTGAAATTTGTTACAATTTTGCAGTAAGTTCTAGGCAATTTCAGTAATAATTTTATTTTATTTTCTAATTTGTATAAGGACAATTGAAATTTGTTACAATTTTGCAGTTTTTTGTAATTCGTAAATTTTATAATTAAAATTCAAATATTGCTCAAATTTATAATTTAATTTAATTCGAAGTTTGTTCAAGTAAAGAAATTTATCATTTTTTTTAAAAGTCTTATTTGACAATTACAAGTAAACTATCTTATTATAAATCAATAATGTTATATGCACTAATTTGTATATTAAATGTACTAATAAATGATTAGTAATAATTTTAGAGGTTTTGAATACTTATAATTTGTATAATGGGTGAGGTTAAAATATAATGTCATGAGATTTGTTAGTACATTAATTAATATACCAATTATTTATAAATATGTCAATTTATTTTTTATTCCTAACATGTACATTTTTCATTTCTCACAAATATTTCTGTAATATATTTGTATCATAAATCCAAAAAGTTGGCGGTGGCAGTGTCCTCACTGCCACGTCGTTGATTACTTTTTTTTTTTTTTACACATTTTCTAATGCAACAATTCAACCAAAAAATTCACACATTTCTAAACCCGAAAACTAAAATAACTTATTAAAATAGTCAAATAATCAAAAAGCCTAAAAAGTAGTTGGCAAATTGGATTTTAGCCTTTCTTTCGGTTAAAATTCAAAAAAAAAAAAAAAAAAGAAGAAGAAGTTAAAATAGCTAATAAAATAAAATGTCATATCAAATCATAATTATTTTATTTTTTTTTATTTTTTTTCTCATAAAAATGACATATAACTATAAACAAACCCAACTATCTTTCCAAATTTAAAAATTTTAACCTATTAAAATAATTAAAAACTAAAATAAACTGCTAAAATAATAACTTTCCAAACACTCCCTACATATGCATAAAATACTGAAAGCAAATATATTGGTTGAAAAAGGACTTGTAAATGAAAAGGCTAAAACATAAGAGTCTCCACTAACATGCTAAAGCAAGAACAGAAAAGCTATGCTTTCAAAATAAGCATTAGAAGTATACGACATAGATTCACACCTAGAATGAATCTACTCTGCATATTTTATTTTACAGGTATTTTTTGTTTTTTCAAGTGCATAGCATTATGAAGTAAGAAACTATTCATTTTACACGGGCTTAGTTAGGTTTTCGACTCCAAGTACTACATAAATATGTACAACAAGAGATGCCAAGATTAGAGCACACAAAGTGGAAACATCTACGCAGCTCTGGTTGCAGCTGCCAGCGCCGTGGTGGGTGTTGCGGTGGCCATTGGCAGCGCCGGCTGCATATAAGGGAATGACAGCAGTGCCTGCTGCTGTGTTAGGAGTTGTGGAGCTACCTCCATTTCCTTCCTCACTACTGCCGCCTGATCGGCCGCCACTTGCTCCTCCGCTGCCACCACCACCAGCTCTGGTACTGGCACTATAGGCATAATTGATGTGGTGGGCTATTCCGTTTCCACCACCATGAGTGGAGCTACTACTATCTTTATCCAATTCTGTATCTCCTACATTTTTCTGCAAAAGAGCTGTAGATGCAATGTGGATTTAAGTTCAGCTGTCACTGTAAAATTTTGCACTCAATAAATGCACTAGACATGTGATGATTTTGCATAGAAATTCCATAAGCACTTGAGCTAATGGTATGTTTAGCTGTTGACACAATTTAGTTAATAATTGCTAGTATATAGGGTTTGTTCGATACCAACTTTTTATTAAAATTCTATAAACTATAAATAGAACTTACATAAAACACTCTTGACACGATTTTTAAAATAAAAAAATTATAAACAATATACACCAAACATAATCATAATAGCCTGATTTGAGTTGTGCATAAAGACTCATCAGGAATTTGGAACAATATCCAACTCAGAAACTAGTGGCAGAAAAGGTGGCACCACCATCCTTTGCTTGATTCTTTTGAGCACAGAGTTTTTCAAAAAGGGGTAAGAATTTATAAGACAAAGAAAGTGATGACTTTATTCTCTGCAATTGAAATCTTTTCATATATATATATATATATTCTGATGATAGAGAAGTCTAACCTATTCAATCTGTCATACAATATAACACTTTATAAATAAATTCCAGATACATAAAATTATTCGCAAACATGTATATGTGTTAAGCCCGAATAATTTTGTGCTTTGAAGAGTTGAAGATGAAACCTTCAAAAATTATTCTAAAATAAACTTCCCATATTAAACCTCTTAACCATTAGCTGCCCGTGCGGGTTAGACATGGATGTAACAAAGTCTAGATGTAAATTGATCGGATATGAATTTAGTAATTGTAAACATCATTTAATTTCAGTTTTTCTTATCATGAGACACAAAATTAGTAGAATCTATATTAAAAAATCTATGTGAGACCCTTTTTTTCGTGTCTAATAATAAATTTTTTTTATCAGAAATTCATTTATATTATAACCTCTTTTTTTCTTTTTTTTATATGAATTAGGTAGTTTGAAAATTGTAGAACTAGCTTAAACATGAGTCATGTCAGCAAAGAGGTTGCACTAAACAGAGAAACAAAGGGAGAATTTCAGTTTCTAGTTTGGTTTCATTTCATGAATTGCTTTATTTTCATACAATCAGAGAGACAGGGAGTTGTAAATTTATGATTTCAGCTCATGTGGTCCAATTGGAGACGGTTGTCCAAATCAGTAACAATTAATTTGTTGAGAAAACACGTAATTGCATAATTTGAACCAATTAAGTAAGGTTTGGGATAGGCAGAGGATGACGGAGTGGGAGGGGTGAGCATTTTGTTATATGATTTAAGTCATCCAAATTGTAAAATTATCTTTCTGCCTATTAAGCTACGCTTTCGACACTACTAATTGGGATGAACGGTTCTTATTGAACCGTATGAACTGAAATAAAAAAAACTCTAGAGACTAAACACATAAAAATTGATAGTTTATATAAAGAAGAAAGAAATATACCTGAAGAAGGCAAGTTGTTTGCAAGAGAAAATAATGATGGCGGATGATAGAGGTGGAAGGAGAGGATGATGAGGAACAACACAGTTTCTTTGGCTCCCATTTTTGCTTGTTATTAGTAAATCCCATATGCATACATACAAGCTTCTGAGCCTCTAATTACAATCCTCATTCTATATTTCATATATATGTAACATAACATTATTCCTTTCTTTTCTTTTTTTTGCGCCTCACTTTCTTTGTTGAAAGAATCTTTTAATAAAGAAAAAAAAGAATACTTTGCCTACTTGTACCAAAAAGTGATCTTATCTCTTTAGTAAAGAAGTATGGGGATTGATCTGTAGGTTTTAGAAATCAAACATCCAAATACTTGACACATCAATGCTTTTGCTTAACTGTGTTTGGATGATTGTACTAAAAAGACAGCTTTTCTCCAATCCACAGCATTTAGTTGGGTTTGTGGGTGTTGGTATTTTTTTTCATAATAATACATGAAAAATATACAAAATAAATTAAATAGAAATGATAAAATAATTTTTTTATTAAAAAGATGAAATATAGAATAAACGACACAACTAAAAATACAGAAATGAATTAGATTACATTACTAATAGAACAAATTATTAACATGGATAACTAAAGATTAGAACTCATCTTTCTAAAATAAATATTGAAAAATTTAAGAACAAATGATAAGAAAAGAGGCAAACCGAAATCTATACTAGATAGTTTCCTTAAAACAGATTCACCGCCTGGATGCTGGAGGTACGCCAGTGTCTGTCTCCCAGGATATGACAGTCGAAACCAGCTAATACAGAAGTATCTTCTGAATAGTTTCGGCGAACTTGATAATTGATGCACCATCTCTAACAAGAACCAAAGAAGAGGCTAATAAAAGAAGATAAGAAAACAAATTCTTTGGTGTAAAAACTATCTCCGACTTTTTATCTCAAAACACTATCTCATTTTCCATCACAAAATTTCTCTAAAACAACCTACTAAGTTAGACGAGAAAGACCTTTATTTATACTAGTAGGGGAGAGCCTTAGTCTTGAAGGCTAATATTAATGGGGTTATCAAATGTCATCAACTCTAGCCATTAGGGCTAGAGTTACAAAGGTTTAAAACTCCAAAACCATTATATAAATCATAATATGTATATAATGCATAAGTTTTGAGAATTAAACTAGATAAATTGCAAAATGGATACGGGTGTTGGGTCACAACCCAATCCAAGCCCAATCTCAAACACGTGCACAAACTGAGCCCAACAAAGCTTAACCCAAAACTCAAGACTAGGTCCAAGTTCAAGTCTAAGACTAAACCCAGCACATGTACAAGTACAAGTCTAGGCCCAGTCCAAACCAAGACTAAATCCAAATCTAAACCCAACTTTATTGATGCCTGTGGGGAAGTGGTTTGGAAATACTCTTCGAATCCTGGAAGACGCCAATGATCCTCAGCTAGTCACCTGCAAAGATACAAATACTCCGGTCGGGGGTGCCGGAATTAGCACTCCGACGGACAAGTTAGTTCTTCTACTCAAGAAAGCTTGTTCACTAAGTTTTTAGAAGTGATTCTTACATACCTTCACAAATCTGAAGCTCTTGTATTTATATCCATTCTCTGGGCCTCGGGGCCAGAGTCTACTTTTTATTTAATATTCTTTCTTTTGTCCTGATATGCCTTCTCAAGTCTATTCGGCCTTAAGTACGTAGTCGGCGTCCCAGTTGAGCCGAATGGAGCCGTTCAGTTCCCGGCTCCTCGGGTATACCAGATTTCGTTCCTCTATTAATTCGGCTCCCACAATTGCCCCCCAAGCGTTCTGTCAATGACAGTTGGGTGAAATGCTTGGTTCCAATTTTCAAATACTCTGAACCGAAGTTCGGGGATCAGACTTATCACGCGGACGTTTAATTACTCCCCCTTTAATCATTCGCCTCAACTCCCCGAACCCTTCGTACACGCCTATTTATTATGATTTTAAAATCTGATGTCCTTTCGAATCCGTGTTCTATGACGCTGATTGCTGGGTTGCTCTTCGAATCGTTCTTGCAATTCTTCCGTATGTGATACTCTCTTCATTTTTGTAAGTTTTCTTCTCCCTTGCTCTGAAGCTTTTCCTAGTTTGTTTATTCCGTCGCGTGTTCTCATAGACAGTAGGTTATGGCGAAACATTTGAAAGACCTCCTTTCGTCAGATCGAATTGTTGGCTTTAGACGCCATTTTTCTGTTCCTGACGATGTCCACCTGTCGTTTGTGGCGGACGGCACTCTTGACATGGAGATGGAGGACGAAACCACGATTGTCTTTCCCCTCTTGTCAATCGCAGAGGGTGGAGTCCGCTTTCCCCTTCACCCGTTTCTGAGGGCTGTTCTTCGCCATTGGGATTTGATCCCTTCCCAACCCAATGTGAATTTCTTTAGAATTATAATGGGGGTCGTAGCGCTGAACCGTTGCCTTGGGATTAACCTTGGCATCCCTGCCATTCGGCATTGTTATGCTTTGGCCAAGTCCTCTGGTCGGCACGGGCGTTACTTCCTCAGAGCTAAGGATACAGACCATCAGTTAATCACTATGCTTTCCAGTTCTGGGAAACGAGTTGATGATGTTATGGTCGTTGTCCGCGGCAACTGGGAGTTCAGCGAAGGGGAGGACCGTGTTGATCCTATTCCTAGACGTAGGGGCGAACCAGGTCGCCGAATGCTCTCTTGCTTGTGTTGTATGCTCATATCTGCCATACCGTTTTCTTGAGTCTTACGGCTTGTCTTTTGCAGGGAGCGATTTAAAAAAGGTCCGAGCTTCAACTGACGACGCCGTTCTTTCGGATATTAGGATTGCTCTTAGTTATTTCGGCCGTCGCAGTCTTCACAAGCAGGGAAGAGCGGCTCACGTTCTGCTTTGCTACGAGCCTACATATACGACCTTTTCGGCTGCGGAAAACATACCGATTCCGGAGGGGGAAGATTTTCTTGTTGCTCGTATTTTTTCCGACTTCAAAAACTTGAGACGGGTAGGTTTTGAAGGGTCCGATTCGGACAATACTGAAGTATCCGATACTGCCGAATCAGATCAGTCCGAGGCCGAATCTGAAGAGGTATTGGATTCTGCCGATCCTCCCTCTACATCGGGGCGGGGGAACCTTTCTGTTGACGACGTTCCTCAACGTACAGACAACCTTCTCCTCTCGGGATCTACTAACATGGCTGGGTTAAGCCTGACAAAGCTCGCTAAGAAGGCGAATGCGGAGAGGTTAGCTGCACGGCGAAGAGCGGAGGGCCTTTCGACCGAAACGCCCACCAGTACATCTCAACATTCCCTCCCAGTTACCAAATCAAAGTCCTTAGGAGTTGTTGAGGAGGCGGCAACAGATAAGAATGCCGAATCCGCATTGGTTGGGAAAGCCGTTCAGGATGTTGAGGGAAAGACGGAGAAACGCGCTAGGGATCGTGAGGTCGGCTTAGAAGATCACGGCGGCAAACGTCCTCGAATGGGGGGATCGAGCGAGGTTGTGCCCTTTGTGATTCGACCATGGTAAGAAACATGCCGGTTCCTTCGGATGCCTCTGCGCGTAAAGACCCAGAGGTCGCGTTCGGCGTGGCAACGTCTTTGTCGTTGCCGTCTGATATGGAGGCTTTCCAGTTGGAACCGGATTTGAATGCGACAATGTTAGCCGCACAGTCGGCCCTTTTGGTGCGTATTCTGACTTTTCCTTCATCCAAACATTGTGCGCGTTATGTTTTCTGAATTTTTCTTTTGCAGACCGTTGGTAGGATAGCCGATGTAGGCCGCCGTCATCTCGACGCCGTCAAGCAGATTAGTCATTTACGAAAGCAAGTTGAGGACCAGAGGAAAAGGGCCGAGGACGAATTTTTAAGAGCGAAACAGGAAGCTTCTCGGGCAGAGGACGAGGTAGAGAGAGCTCGTCATGCGGATAAGTTGAGAGCGGAGGCCGAGAAGAAGGCCGACGATATGGAAGCTGCACTTGGCTTGTCCCAAAAGGCAGTTGCCAGCCTGGAGGCTGAGTTGGCTGAAATGAAAGCGGCAAAGGAGATTGCCGATTCAAAAGGTTTCGAAGCCGGGAAAGAGGCTGGACTCGCCGAGTATGTGGACCAGGTCTCTCGGTTTGAGAATCGGGGCTTCAAACATGGTTGGGACAAGGCCCTTGCTGCAGCTGGAGTTTCGCTGAATATGCCAATACCGTATGAGCAAGTGGACATCGATCCGTTGGAGACTGATTCCGAGGGTTGATCTTTACGATACACAATTGTTATGATTTCGAGAAAGTACTTTTTCCGTTTGTTTTTGTTATTTTATCGGACATTTTCCATGTTTTTCATGCGGGTTGATATTATAAAAGTTATGATACAGAAATGGACGTCGATACTTTTTTGCAGTTATAAGATGTTATGAATTCTGCTCGATGTGCTGATGTTTCCGTAATTTTATGGTGATATTTTTTTAATAGATCTAAAATCTGCCCTTGCCTTGGCCAGGGCGCGAGCGTGAAGAGCCTAATTGGTTCATACTCGTGGGCTGGCCGAGGCATTCTTTGAAAAGGTGGCCGAGTAAAACGGGGCCGACTAGATTAATAAATCTGCCCTTGCCTTGGCCAGGGCGCGAGCGTGAAGAGCCTAATTGGTTCATACTCGTGGGCTGGCCGAGGCATTCTTTGAAAAGGTGGCCGAGTAAAACGGGGCCGACTAGATTAATAAATCTGCCCTTGCCTTGGCCAGGGCGCGAGCGTGAAGAGCCGAATTGGTTCATACTCGTGGGCTGGCCGAGGCATTCTTTGAAAAGGTGGCCGAGTAAAACGGGCCGACTAGATTAATAAATCTGCCCTTGCCTTGGCCAGGGCCAATCGTGACACAAAGGGTGCTCCGAATCCGGAGACTTATTCGGCCCTAAGGGGTCATGCCCCAGAGGGCGCTCCGAATCCGGAGACTTATTTTGGCCAATCGTGACATCCACGAAGGGCGCTCCGAATCCGGAGACTTATTTTGGCCAATCGTGACATCCACGAAGGGCGCTCCGAATCCGGAGACTTATTCGGCCCTAGGTGTCATGCCCCAAAGGGGGCTCCGAATCCGGAGACTTATTTTGGCCAATCGTGACATCCACCAAGGGCGCTCCGAATCCGGAGACTTATTTTGGCCAATCGTGACATCCACGAAGGGCGCTCCGAATCCGGAGACTTATTCGGCCCTAAGGTGTCGTGCACCAAAGGGGCTCCGAATCCGGAGACTTATTCGGCCCTAAGGTGTGCACCAAAGGGGGCTCCGAATCCGGAGACTTATTCGGCCCTAAAGGGTCATGCCCCAAAGGGCGCTCCGAATCCGGAGACTTATTCGGCCCTAAGGTGTCGTGCACCAAAGGGGGCTCCGAATCCGGAGACTTATTTTGGCCAATCGTGACATCCACGAAGGGCGCTCCGAATCCGGAGACTTATTTTGGCCAATCGTGACATCCACGAAGGGCGCTCCGAATCCGGAGACTTATTCGGCCGTAAGGTGTCGTGCACCAAAGGGGGCTCCGAATCCGGAGACTTATTCGGCCCTAAAGGGTCCTGCCCCAAAGGGCGCTCCGAATCCGGAGACTTATTTTGGCCAATCGTGACATCCACGAAGGGCGCTCCGAATCCGGAGACTTATTTTGGCCAATCGTGACATCCACGAAGGGCGCTCCGAATCCGGAGACTTATTTTGGCCAATCGTGACATCCACGAAGGGCGCTCCGAATCCGGAGACTTATTCGGCCCTAAAGGGTCCTGCCCCAAAGGACGCTCCGAATCCGGAGACTTATTTTGGCCAATCGTGACATCCACGAAGGGCGCTCCGAATTCGGAGACTTATTCGGCCCTAAGGTGTCGTGCACCAAAGGGGGCTCCGAATCCGGAGACTTATTCGGCCCTAAAGGGTCGTGCACCAAAGGGCGCTCCGAATCCGGAGACTTTATTCGGCCCTAAGGTGTCGTGCACCAAAGGGGGCTCCGAATCCGGAGACTTATTTTGGCCAATCGTGACATCCACGAAGGGCGCTCCGAATCCGGAGACTTATTTTGGCCGATCGTGACATCCACGAAGGGCGCTCCGAATCCGGAGACTTATTCGGCCTAAGGTGTCGCACCAAAGGGGCTCCGAATCCGGAGACTTATTCGGCCCTAAGGGTCTGCCCCAAAGGGCGCTCCGAATCCGGAGACTTATTTTGGCCAATCGTGACATCCACGAAGGGCGCTCCGAATCCGGAGACTTATTCGGCCCTAAGGTGTCGTGCACCAAAGGGGGCTCCGAATCCGGAGACTTATTTTGGCCAATCGTGACATCCACGAAGGGCGCTCCGAATCCGGAGACTTATTCGGCCCTAAATGTTGAGCGCAAACATGTAAAAACACGAAACCTTGCATTACAACGACATGTGTACAAGTATCAAGCCCACAGGTCGGGTCATTGATAAAATTTACGTAGATGTGTTGAATTCCACGGCCGTGGCAGGCTTCTTCCTGACATGTCGGAGAGCCGATATGCCCCTACGCCTGCGACGGAATCTATCTGATAGGGGCCGTCCCAGTTCGGACCAAGCTTTCCATCGGCTGGCCTCCGGTCGGCTGGCAGTACCTTCTTTAGGACCAGTTCTCCTGGATTGTAGCGGCGCAACTGAACTCGAAGATTGTATGACTTGGCGAGCTGCTGCTGATAGCGTGCCATGGACGCTAAGGCGCGGTCTCTCCGTTCTTCGATCAGAACCAGGTCCAGAGCGAGCATCATGTCATTTCGGCCTGTGTCGAAGGCTTGCGATCTCAAAGTTGGCAAGCCGATCCCTAGGGGTAAGATTGCCTGGGTTCCGAAGCATAAGGCAAACGGCGTTTCTCCGGTAGATCGTCTTGGCGTTGTTCGATGGGCCCACAGTACACTCGGCAACTCTTCAACCCATCTGCCTTTGGCGTTTTCCAGCCTCTTTTTGATGCCGTTCAAGATGGATTTGTTTGAAGCTTCCGCTTGACCGTTACTTTGGGGGTAGGCTGGCGTAGAGAAGTAAGGCTCAATACCATATTTGCTGCACAATTCTCGGTATACGCCACAATCGAACTGAGTACCATTATCCGAGATCAATGCTCGTGGTATGCCGAATCGTGTAATGATGTTCCTCCACACGAAGCGCTTAATGTCGGAATCCCGTATATGGGTTAGAGCCTCCGCTTCGACCCACTTTGTGAAGTAATCGGTTGCTACGATTAGAAATCGCTTGTTCCCTGGGGCCCTTGGCAATGGTCCTACGATATCGAGTCCCCACTGAGCAAACGGCCAGGGGCTTGTGATAGAATTCAAAGCTTCTGCCGGCTGATGGGTTAGTGGGGAGAACTTTTGGCATTGTTCGCATTTCTTGACATAATTTTCTGCGTCGGCTCTCATCGTCGGCCAATAATATCCCTGTGTTATCGCCCGATGGGCCAGGGAGCGTCCCCCCGAATGGGCACCACAGCTGCCATCATGTATCTCAGTGAGCAGCTCCTCTACTCTGTCCGGGTGCACGCATTCCAAGTATGGTCCAGAGAGGGACTTTTTGTAAAGCCCTCCTTGTGGATCTAAGTAGTACCGCAGGGCCTTGTTTCGCAGTTTGTGTGCTTCTTTTTTGTCCTCTGGGAGTTGCTCAGAAGAAAGGAATGCAGCAATGGGGTCCTTCCAACTTGGAGCGGATTCTATAATGTTGATGTGGGTTTCCTCCGGAGGGCCGATACTTGGTTCCGGGACGAAACCTACTTCGATGGTACGCTTGAGCTCGGAGTTGATGGCGGAGGCTAAGCAGGCCAGGGCATCCGCGTGTGTATTTTGATCGCGTGTTATTTGGTTTAGTTCATGATGGTCGAATTTTGTCAGCAAGGAGTTAGCCGTTTTCATATAGGCCGCCATACGCTCGTCTCTTGCCGCGTACTCCCCCTTTAGCTGGTTGATTACCAATTTTGAGTCGCAAAACACCAACAGCCGCCGCGCGCCGAGCAGATGCGCGTTCCGCAGTCCGGCTAAAAGGGCTTCGTATTCGGCTTCGTTATTTGATGCTTCGAAGCCGAGCTTGACGGCCTGCTCAATTACTGCGCCGTCTGGAGACATAATTACTACGCCGGCGCCGCTGCCCCGTTGGTTAGATGATCCATCACAGTATAATTGCCAAATGTCCCCAACATAAATTCTCCAATCTGGCTTTGACCGATCTTCGGCCTTTGGCTGGACGTCATCAGGCTTGAGGTCGGCAAGCCCTCCTGTGAATTCGGCAACAAAGTCGGCAAGCACCTGCCCCTTGATTGCAGTTTTGGGTAAAAACTGAATGTCGTATTGGCCGAGTTCGAGAGCCCACTTCGAAACACGCCCTGATGCTTCTGCATTCCGTAGTACTGATCGAAGGGGATAGTCTGTTAGCACCCTAATGCTGTGTGCTTGGAAGTAATGCATCAGTTTTCTTGCTGCCATGACCAAGGCTAGGACGAGTTTTTCCAGCGGTAGGTAGCGTGTTTCGGCGTCCACCATTGCCTTGCTCACATAATACACTGGCTGTTGCTGCCCTTCCTCCTCTTTTAATAATACGGCGCTGACAGCCCTGTCGGAGACTGCCAGATATAGAATGAGGGGGTCACCGGTGGCGGGTGTTGTTAGAAGAGGTACTGTCCGGAGGTAGGTCTTCAACCCGTTAAAAGCTGCTTCGCATTCGGCGGACCATTCGAAAGCTCTGCCCAGACGTAGTGTTTGAAAGAATTGTCTGCAGCGGTCTGTAGATCGGCTGATGAACCTGTTGAGTGCAGCAGCCATTCCCATCAACTTTTGGACTTCTTTCACAGAACGGGGGGAACTCAGTTCCAAAATTGCTGTGACTTGCCTCGGGTTGGCTTCGATTCCTCGGTGGTTGACGATATAACCCAGGAATTTGCCGGAGCCGATCCCGAATGCGCATTTGGAAGCGTTTAGCTTCATTCTGTATTTGCGTAGGGTATTGAATGTCTTTTCCAGATCGGCTATATGGTTTTGCTCTTCTTTGGATTTGACCACCATGTCATCGATGTATACTTCCATAGTGTGTCCGAGCTGTTCTTTGAACATCGTGGTGACCAGTCTTTGGTAAGTTGCCCCTGCATTCTTCAGTCCAAAAGGCATAACCCTGTAGCAGTAGGTTCCTCTTGGAGTGAGAAATGCAGTTTTGTCCTGATCATCCGGATTCATGGCGATCTGATGGTAGCCCCTGTAGGCATCGAGGAAACTCATGCGCCGGTGGCGTGCCGTCGCATCGACGAGTTGGTCAATTCTTGGTAAGGGGAAGCAGTCTTTGGGGCAAGCTTTGTTCAGATCCGTGAAATCGACGCACACTCGCCAAGTTCCATTTTTCTTTTTCACCACCACTGTGTTGGAGAGCCACGTGGGGTAGGTGACTTCTCTGATTGCCCCGGCGTCAAGCAGTTTGTCAACTTCTTCTACAACGGCGGCGGTGTGTTCTGCGGAGGATCGCCGGCCTTTCTGAATGATCGGCTTGCACCGGGGGTCGACATTTAGATGGTGTTGTGAGACTGACGGGTCTATTCCCGGCATCTCGTATGGAGTCCACGCAAAGACGTCGAGGTTGCCGAGTAAGAAAGTGATCAGCTGCTGTCTGTCGACCTGGCTCAGAGAGGCGCCGATCATAAAAAACTTTTCCGGGCTTCCATCAATGTCAACCCGGTCTAAACCTTCCGTGGCCTTTTCGTTTGGTTGACGCCCGACGTCATCCAGAACCTCTCGACTGGGCACTTCGATGGAATTTACTTGCAGTTCCTTCGGCGTCTTGGCGGCGAGAAGATAACATGTTTTCGCTGACTGTTGAGAGCCACGGATCTGCTCAACGCCGTATTCCGTTGGGAAACGTAGCAGCTGGTGGTAGGTGCTTGGGACGGCCTGCAGGGTATGCAACCATGATCGCCCCATGATGAGATTGTACGGGGACGGTAACCTGACGACCAAGAATTCCACGTCCACCGTTCTGGAGCCAGCTCGAACGGGTAGACTGATCTTTCCCAATGGGTACTCCGGGTTGGCGTTGAAGCCGAATAGTGGATAAGGAGCGGGAGTCAGATCCGAATCGTTGAACCCGAGTTTGACGAAGGTTTTATAGTACATAACCTCCGAAGTGCTTCCCTGGTCGATAAGGACGCGTTCGACGGTGAATCTGTTTACGCGCAGCGCGACAACCAGAGGATCTACGTGGGGGAGTGTTACGCCGCTCAAATCAGAGTCGTCGAAGGTGATGCTTGGCGCTTCTCGGAGCCGGGGTCGCTTTGTTGGTGTGAGCTGATGCTGGGGGCCCGGAAGTGACTGGATTGCATGTACAGTCGGGGCTATCGGCAGGCTGTATATCATATGTACGGTGTCAAGCGGGACGCCTTTTGGGCGACGTGAGTCCTCTGTCACCGTATCAAGGTAATCGGTTAAGGCGCGGTGACCTCGAGGTCGTTGAGGACCTGCCCTTGGGAATCGCTCAGGAACTTTGAGCCCTGCCCGCTCGGACTTTGCTTTTTCTAAGGCCAAATCGCGGCGAAGGCGTTCGTTCTCAGCGATGATGTTGTCCAAACTCTGTTGGATCTGTCTGGCTTGTTCTACGGTCGCTTGCATCGTTTCCTTCGTTGAAGTCGTTGGTGAGTTAGAGTTCGAGGCGCGTCGCTGCGCGACAGTTTCCTTTCCGAGCGTATTTGCCGGAGTGAAGTCGTCTCTCTGTGCGGTCTCGTCGGTGGCTATCGGAGGATCGTCAGTCACGTCTTTCATAGATATATTTGAGTATTCCCACAGACGGCGCCAATTGTGGGGAAGTGGTTTGGAAATACTCTTCGAATCCTGGAAGACGCCAATGATCCTCAGCTAGTCACCTGCAAAGATACAAATACTCCGGTCGGGGGTGCCGGAATTAGCACTCCGACGGACAAGTCAGTTCTTCTACTCAAGAAAGCTTGTTCACTAAGTTTTTAGAAGTGATTCTTACATACCTTCACAAATCTGAAGCTCTTGTATTTATATCCATTCTCTGGGCCTCGGGGCCAGAGTCTACTTTTATTTAATATTCTTTCTTTTGTCTTGATATGCCTTCTCAAGTCTATTCGGCCTTAAGTACGTAGTCGGCGTCCCAGTTGAGCCGAATGGAGCCATTCAGTTCCCGGCTCCTCGGGTATACCAGATTTCGTTCTTCTATTAATTCGGCTCCCACAATGCCCACTTTATGAGACAATTCTTATTCACAACTCAATGGTTTCGGCTCATTATTTTTATATTACAATCTTCTCACTTAAGAGAATACAAAATCACTCAGACCCACATCAATCGGCGGCTGGGTCTCACTTTAATTTCAAATTAAATTTATTGAAAAACCATTATTTTCTGACAGTGGATTGATTATAGGTTTTAGTATGATAATTATCTATAAGGCCATACAAAATGAACCGATCATATCATTGGAATAGGATTTGTGATAGTCATCACGAATCTAACTCAGCGGTCCAGTCCATTATACTAGAGAAAAATTTTGTTATTTTATAAACTCTTTCCACCTCCCCACCTTGACAAGATAAGATATGGAGTATAAAGTTAAATAATGATAATGAAAATTACATGATTAAATTAGTGAGAGATTAACAAGTGGCACAATGTAAAATTATGGTTTCACCCTTGCTTTGATTAAGACAAGGACAGTCCTCTTCCTCCTCATTTGGTTTGTCAATTAAGCCCATGAAACTTTTAGCATGGGCCGAAACCCTTTTTTTTTTTTTTTTTTTTTTTTAAATTTCTCAATCTATTGTAGAAAAGTCACATTTTTTTAAAAAAAAAAAATTGTGTCAAAAGTTTATGTCTTTTTAGATTCATCTAATTTAGAAGAATCCAAATATTTTTTTTTAATTAGAAAAAAATCATTAAAAAAATTAAATCGGTCTAATCTAGTAGAAAAAAATTCAACAAAAAGACTACTTAAAAAAATCAATTATCAAACCCAACCTTAATATGCTATTTTTTCAATCTCTGTCTTTCTCTATATTTGAGTCAACTAATAACTTTCACACTTTCTTAAAGTGAAAATTCTCACATTGAAGATGAATATATCATCACTTTTGGATGAAACACCACTTGCTATTGCTATTGAACTGTGCACTTGAAATTATTTATAGGGCAAATTATATTCAGAATTTTTGTAATTTATCTCTTGTATTAATTTTAGAATACTATTTTTTTAATTTTTTTTTATGTCATGTTAATTATGTGTTAAGAAATTGGATAGAAGTTAAAAACCAAAATTATTCATTAAAAAATGAATAATTTAAACAGGATGCCAATTCCCCAATCACCTCATCCCGTTCCTTAAAGTTCATACTTTGAAATTTTTTCTCCTACGTAAAGGATTTATACCTCGGACAAAAAAAAAAAAAAACAAAGTGTCCTAGAAAGAATTATGCTCCTTTATGCTATGTTTAGTTAGAGAATTTGAGGAGGGATTTGGAAAGGGAAATGAAAAAGGTAAGTGAAATGTGAATAAAATATACTTGTATTTCACTTAGTTTCATACATTTTTTTCTTTTTTCTTTTCAAATTCATTCTCAAATCCCCCAATCAAACACAGCATAAAAGATATACTAAAAAACTATCTATTAAGGTATAATATATTACACAGAATATATGAGTTTGAAATTGCCAATATTTTGAAGTCTAAAAAGAATAATATATATTTTTGAAGTGATTGTTAAGACAATGGAGAAACGACAAATCCCATCTACTTTGTAAGAGTCAAAACTGTTATGGTGTGTTTGGTTGAGGGATTTGAGGAGGGATTTGAAAAGAGAAATGGAAAAGGTAGGTAAAATGTGAAAAAAACATGCCTACATTTCACATAGTTTCACACACCTTTTCCTTTTTCCTTTCCAAATCCATCCCCAAATCCCCCAACCAAACACAGCGTTAAAGGCATAAGCATCTAAATAATCTGGAATGGAATGTGGCATACCCAAAACCTGAAGAAAGTAATTCAAAATAAATTTGACCTAAAGTTTTAGGGTATGCATGAACAAAGATTTTACTTACCCAAATGTGAAATTCTTACTGGATAGGTATTCAAATTTTGCAAGGTGCGGGCCAGGCCTAATGTTGTTGGGCCCAAGAATTCAATCACATCCAACTTGGTCATTTTATGACTTGCTTAGTGTGAAACCTTGAACCCAAATACTAAACAGGAGTAACACCAATGTAACTTTGGTTTGAAGTGGTTGACAATAGAATGGTTTGGTGGTGCTTATGGAATTATTTTTATAAATTTTTAATTTTGTTTTTTAAACTATGCTAAAATGTTTGATGCATTTTTTATTTATAATTTATGAGGTAAAAAGATCTTAAATAAGTTGAAAATGATTGATTATTGAGAAATAGATAGAAAAATACTTTAATTATTGCTTCTAATTATTAACTTTTAACTTATAAAAAAGAGTATACCAAAGCTAATAAATCCAACTTGTGAATGTGTAATTGTAAGTTGTTCCAACAAAACCAATGAAAATTACTCTAAAAAACAAAAAGGAAGGGAATCACCCTCAACAACTCACATCGGGCTTAAGCCATCAATTTTCAAAAGGTATGTATCATATGCACATTCATATGGATTAAGAATGTGTCATGGAGTTCATATTGGATCCGCTCGACTTGACTTGGCTTCATTGTACTTTCAAGTTTTCAAAAGTGGTTGTGGAGAAGGCATTTGTATCAAAGTGAGTAAAATTTCAGATTCGAACTTAACGAGAGCTCGTTCAAAAAAAAAAAAAAAAAAAAAAAAACTTAACGAGAGCCGTTAGTTTAAGTATAATTTAACTATTAATATACTAGTGGTTGTGGAGTAGGCATTTGTATCAAAGTGAGTAAAATTTCATATTCAAACTTAATGAGAGCCATAAGTTTACGAAAATGTTATAGGCCTCAAATTTTTTACCAAACAAATAACCAAATGTCTCACAGAGGTGTGGTGTCTACAAAATTGTGGACCCCATACCTATGTGAGACATTTGGTAATATGTTTGGTAGAAAATTTGGTATCTCTAACATTACCCTTAGTTTTAAGTTATGATTTAGCTACTAATTTACTAATTATTATTTGTGTTAAATTAAAAAAAAAGGGTAATTATTTATATGTCCCATTTAGAAGACTTATACAAGATATGGTTTATAACCCAATAGGTCCTGTGATTTTCTTATAAACACATCTACCTTCAATCTTAATTAATTAATAACCTAATTAAGATATGGGAAATCCAATGTTACTATAGATTGTGATCATATCTATATAGTTAGAAATTTGAAATTAAAAAAAAACTTTATTAATGACAATACCATATAAGAGAAATCCAATGTTACCATAGATTGTAATTATACTCATATGGTTGGAAATTTGAAATTTAAAACAAAAATGTAACATGTGACATCCCAAATCCAATGTGACATTCCCATTTGCTTCTGAAATTCAAAATAACTTGATTAATGGCAATACTATATATGGGAAATGTCACATCCCAAACCCGGGCATGACCGGCTGTGGTCCACAGGGACTAAGCCCAAGGACACGTAAGCCTTAAACATGAACCCAAAATCACAAAGAATAAATATGACGATAGCCCAGAAATAAATAAATCAAAACCCAATCCACTGACATGTCACAAGTATAAATGGTAAAACTAACCACAACCAACTTCCAAAAATATATACTAAATGGGACACAAACCGCCCACAAAATAAAATAATTCCAAATCAAACCCAACCACAATGTATGCACAAAACTCAACATAACAAGCTAAAACAAAATAAATGAATGTCCTAGAGGTCCATGTAATTGAGTCCCCGTTACGCCATGAGTCCACTCTAAATCCTTCTAACACCTGGAAGTGATAAACAACTAAGTCAGCTGATAGCTCAGTGAGTAGCAACATGGATATTAAATACGGTTTTGAAAACAGGGCTCGATTCTAAAATAAGATATATAACACAGAAACTAGATTGACATACAATTTTGATAAAGATCATCTGTTTCAAAAAGAAGGTTCCACAGTTCAACATTTAAAATACTCATGTCTCTCAAGAACATGATAAATGACATTTCCACTTAAAATAGATTACAACATGAACACCAATAATTTTCTGGGTACCAAGAAATAACAAGTAACATGCCACATAGTTCTCAAGGCTATAAGCCCTGTTGGATCCAATACCGAATTAAGAGTCATCCTCAGGGTGGCAATCTAGGCCTTTTCTCAAAGACGATCCGATTGAAGGTCACCTAGCTTAACCTAGGTTTTTTCCTTACAATTGTTGAGCACTAGAGTCATTACGGCCCAACTCGGATCTGTTCTCTAGTGGCCAGAGTCACCACACACAGTAGAATAATTAACGTGGACTAAAATACACAGATGGTTCCAATAATCAATACACATCAGTTTCGCAAAACATGGTAGTTCACCATTATAAACATGAGACCAAAACAAATAGTTTACAGTATGCCAAGTTCACACATGTTTCAGAAATAATTTAATTCCATTGACAATATAATAATTTATCAAAACAGTTTAATCTTGAAACAACAATTTAATTTTCCAACAGTTCAGGTAGGGGAAGATTTATAAAAAATATATAGCATGAAACTACTCACCTGGAAACGGAATGATGTAATCCTCGAATAGAGTATAAAAGTCCAACTAGTCCTCTGAACCAAGTATAAAAACTACACGTCACTACTAATTTAAAAATACTAAAGAATAGGAACTAAGTAACCTCAACTAAAGCGCACTAACACGGCTCAACCCAACTCACTGTTACTCTTAAATATTACCTAAATTCATGTTCTTTAAGGTCTAAAATCAACCAAGACATGGGTTCCGGTCAAAACTTAATTAAATGTGACTTTGAGATAAAATAGAATTTTTGATAGGTTTTCCCGAACTGTTCACTAACTTTGAAAATTAAAAACCCACTCTACACTATTTGAAAATTTAAAAAACCATCCAGATATCAACTAATATATCCTAAGTTTCAGACCCAATTGGTTTTATTTGATTTGCTTATCAAAATAATTATTTACAATTAATTATGCCCAAACAGGTTGTTTTCTGCAGCACTTTAAATAAATTAATGGTTCTCTTAGTATACAGGAGCAATCAACGCAAGGCCAAAAATTTAAGAAACTAGACTCGTAACTGGTTCTAATGACGCTGATTTGATAATTTTTGGATTTATATCCAAAGAGAACAACACTCCCAAATTTACTGTTTAAATCAGTTTTCTGGACAGATTTGAACGCATCAATTTATATGGATTTTGACTCCCAAAAATTATAAAAAAATTCAGATATGCAATTCAATATGTAATTGATCTACTGTAAAAATTTCAGTTCAAAATTCATTCGTTTGATATGGTTTCTTGATTTTTAAAGTTTGTAATTCTGTTCAGAATTTTTGAACTAAGAATTACACCCATTCTTTACGCACCAGTTTTTCTTCTCAAATTTCTTTACAGTATATATATATATACAAAATACATAAACTTACAACCCCTCCATCAATGAATTAAATCATGAAATACAATTAGGATAAAGAACAAAAATAAAAGAAAGCAGAAAGTTAGAAACCTATCATACACCCAAAAGTTCTTCCTTGTTTGCAACCTTTTTTTTTTCTTCTTCTTTTCTTTCAACCTCTCTCTCCCCGTGGCTGCTGTTGCTACTGTTATATATTATATTAGCCAACCTAGGGTTACTTTATGTATCTAAACAAAAAGGCTCTAAATTATTATCTCTTAATATTATTTTATTTTCTAGCCCATTAATTTAAATAAAATATAACTATTATTATAACAAAATATACTTACTAACTTGCCCTCTATTTTTTTTAAAATAATAAATCTTGCCTCTAAATTAAATACTTTCACGATAAATTTATTTTAAGTTTTAAAATTAATTAAAAGACCTTCCAATAATATTTAATACGCACTTCAAGATTCACAATAAAATATTTGAGATTTCTAAAATTATTATTATCTAATTATTTATTTTATTTGTATATTCGGGTTCTCACATTCTCCTCCCCTAAAAGAAAAGTTTCGTCCTCGAAACTAACCTGATTAAATCATGAAAAGAGATGTGGGTACTTCTTGCGCATTTTGTCCTCGCGCTCCCAAGTCGCCTCTTCAACTAGATGATTACGCCACAGTACCTTAACCAATTTAATAGCCTTTGTACGCAACATTTTCTCTTTCGAATCCAAAATCTGAACAGGCATCTTTTTATATGAAAAATCCTTTCTAATCTGAAGCGGCTCATAGTCTATCACATGCGACGGACTGTGCACATATTTCCTCAACATAAACATGTGAAACACATTATGCACTCCTGCCAAACTAGGGGGTAAAGCAACACGGTACACAATCTCACCAATCTTCTCCAATACCTCAAATGGTCCAATGTATCTAGGACTTAACTTTCCTTTCTTTCTAAACCTGATGACTCTTTTCCATGGTGATACTTTCAAGAATATCATATCCCCTACATGAAACTCTAAATCTCTCCTATGATGATCAGCATAAATTTTTTATTTACTTTGAGCAGTCAATAATCTCTCTCTGATGGTGATAATTTTCTATGTAGCATCCTCCACCAAATCAGGTCCCAACATTTGCCTCTCACCAACCTCATACCAACACAAAGGAGACCTACACTTCCTTTCATACAAAGCCTCACAAGGAACTACTCCCAAACTAGAATGATAACTATTATTATATGCAAACTTGATGAGTGGCAAATAATCATCCCAATTACCTCTCCACTCCAAAACACAAGCCCTCAACATATCCTCAAGGGTTTGAATAATCCTCTATGATTGCCCATCTCTCTGAGGGTGATAAGCTGAACTAAAATTTAACCAAGTACTCATAGCTGACTGTAATGCACCCCAAAACTTAGACACAAAACGAGGGTCCCGATCTGACACTATTGACACAGGTGCACCATGTAATCTAACAATCTCCTTCACATACAACTGTGCAAATCGAGCTAGAGAATGGTTCATTCATACTATGATAAAATGTGCTGACTTGGTTAATCTATCAACAACTATCCAAACTGCATCGTGATTACTACTAGTACGAGGTAATCCGCACACAAAGTCCATGGTAACATGATCCCACTTCCACTCTGGTATAGGTAAGGGTTGTAGTTTCCTCGTGGGTTTCTGATGTTCTACTGTAACCTGTTGACACACCAAACACCGAGCCACAAATTTTGCAATATCTCCCTTCATACCATTCCACCAAAAATGTTCATAAAGATCCCGATACATCTTAGTGCTTCCAGGATGAATGTTGTAACTAGAACTGTGTACCTCCGTCATAATCTCCTTCCTCAAATCACCACCAACAGGAACACACATTTGGCTATGGAATCCAAGCAACCCATCATCACAAACCACAAAGTCTACATGCTTACCCTCTGCCATCTCTCTTTTAATACGCTTACATTGGGGGTCAATCTCTTGAGCTAAACGAATCTGTTCTCTCATGGTCGGCTGAACTGTCAATTGACTACAATAAGCCCTATTACCAAGCGTAACAACCTCAAGCCTCAAACGTCTCATGTCTTCCACCGAACAACTCTCAATAGACAAAGCAGCTACATCTCCAACTGCAACCTTCCTACTCAAGGCATCTGCAACCACATTTGCCTTCCCCAGATAATATAAAATATTCACATCGTAATCTTTTAGCAACTCAAGCCATCATATTTGCTTCAAATTTAGTTCTTTCTATGTAAAAATATACTTCAAACTCTTATGATCAGTGTAAATCTCATATGACCCTCCATACAAATAATGTCGCCAGATCTTAAAAGCGAAAATCATTGCTACAAACTCCAAGTCGTACGTAGGAGAATTTCTCTCATGTACTTTCAACTGTCGTGACGAATAAGCAATCACCTTCCCATGTTGCATGAGCACACACCCTAAACCCTGTCGTGAAGC
Source organism: Camellia japonica (assembly GCA_030407325.1). Taxonomy (NCBI): domain Eukaryota; kingdom Viridiplantae; phylum Streptophyta; class Magnoliopsida; order Ericales; family Theaceae; genus Camellia; species Camellia japonica. The sequence goes on along the minus strand of JAPPVO010000002.1, from coordinate 205,787,873 downwards.
ATCAGTATAAATCACAAAACCACCCCCATCTGCTAGTAAGACAAGGATTGGAGCTGATGTCAATCTCTGTTTAAACTCTTGGAAGCTACGCTCACAATCATCATTCCACTCAAACTTTATCCCTTTCCTGGTGAGATTGGTGAGTGGCAAAGCAATATGGGAGAATCCTTCCACAAACTGTTTGTAATATCCAATAAGCCCTAGAAAGCTGCGTACCTCTGTCACAGAAGTATGTCGTGGCCAATCAACGATTGCTGCCACCTTCGTGCTATCCAAAAATACCCTATCTTTACTCACCACATGACCCAAAAAGGATACACCGCTAACCAGAATTCGCACTTCTTAAATTTTGCATACAGTGTCTTCTCCTTAAGAATCTGCAATATTACCCTCAAATGCTGCTCAAGCTCCTCCTTACTACTCGAATAAATTAGGATGTCATCAATAAACATTACCGCAAATTTCTAGCTGGGGTTCAAATACTATATTCATCAAATCCATGAATGCAGCCGGTGTATTTGTGAGACCAAAAGGCATCACCAAGAACTCATAATGCCCATAACGGGTTCTAAAAGTGGTCTTAGGAACATCCTCGTCCTTTACCTTCAATTGGTGATAGCCTGACCTCAAGTCAATCTTAGAGAACACTTGAGCTCCCTGCAACTGGTCAAATAGGTTATCAATGCATGGCAAAGAATACCTATTCTTCACTGTGACTTTGTTCAGTTCCCTATAATCAATACACAATCTCATAGAGCCATCCTTCTTCTTCACAAACAACACAGGTGCTCCCCAAGGTGAGACGCTAGGCCTAATAAAACCTTTGTCTAGCAACTCCTGTAACTGAGTTTGTAACTTCCCCAACTCCAATGGTGCCATTCTATAGGGTGCTTTAGAAATAAGTGTTGTGTTGGGGACCAAGTCAATGGAAAATTCTACCTCACGATTTGGAGGAAGACTAGGTAAATCCTTTGGAAAAACATCAACACATTCACTCACTATAGACAACTCCTCTAACTTCTATTCTGGCTGTTCAATACTCACCGCACAAGCTAAGTAACCATGACACTCTTTTCTTAACATTCGGTTAGCCTAAAGGGCAAAAATAAAACAAATAGAAGACCCTTTCCTATCTCCCTGAAAGAAAAAACTCAAGTTGTCCCGGTATACCAAAAACTACCCTCTTTCTAAAACAATCAATAGAAGCATGATGCTTCGTCACCCAATCCATCCCTAAAATCACGTCAAAATCCTTTATCTCTAAGGAAATCAAATCCACTGGAAAAATCATACCATCCAAGTTTACCTCACATTATCTACAGACATCTCCCAATACTACTTTTTCTCCTAATGGAGTAGACATGGTAATACAAACATCAAAATGCTCACAAGGAATAGACAATCCAAATAGATATCTAGGTACTAACTCTTAACCTTCAAAATTAAATCAAGAAAGATTCAACACAAGTTTAAACAAAACTAACTAAACCAAACACTACTAAAGACTATAGGGACTTGGACCTCATCTAAATGATGAAATGCAAGATATGTAACTCGATAAACCTATAGCTCTAATACCACAATTGTCACATCCCAAACCCGGGCATGACCGGCCGTGGCCCACAGGGACTAAGCCCAAGGACACGTAAGCCTTAAACATGAACCCAAAATCACAAAGAATAAATGTGACGATAGCCTAGAAATAAATAAATCAAAACCCAATCCACTGACATGTCACAAGTATAAATGGTAAAACCAACCACAACCAACTTCCAAAAATATACACTAAATGGGACACAAACCGCCTACAAAATAAAAGAATTCCAAATCAAACCCAACCACAATGTATGCACAAAACTCAACATAACAAGCTAAAACAAAATAAATGAATGTTCAAGAGCTCCATGCAATTGAGTCCCCGTTACGCCATGAGTCCACTCTAAATCCTTCTAACACCTGGAAGTGATAAATAACTAAGTTAGCTGATAGCTTAGTGAGTAGCAACATGGATATTAAATACGGTTTTGAAAATAGGGTTCGATTCCAAAATAAGATATATATCATAGAAACTAGATTGGCATACAATTTTGATAAAGATAATCTGTTTTAAAAAGAAGGTTCCACAGTTCAACATTTAAAATACTCATGTCTCTCAAGAACATGATAAATGACATTTTCTACTTAAAACAGATTACAACATGAACACCAATAATTTTCTGGGTACCAAGAAATAACAAGCAACATGCTACACAGTTCTCAAGGCTATAAGCCCCGTTGGATCCAATACCGAATTAAGAGTCATCCTCAGGGTGGGAACCCGGGCCTTTTCTCAAAAACGATCCGGTTGAAGGTCACCTAGCTTGACCTAGGTCTTTTCCTTACAATCATTGAGCACTAGAGTCATCACAACCCAACCCAGATCTGTTCCCTAGTGGCCAGAGTCACCACACACAGTGGAATAATTTCCGTGGACTAAAATACATAGATGGTTCCAATAATCAATACACATCAGTTTCGCAAAACATGGTAGTTCACCATTATAAATATGAGACCAAAACAAATAATTTATAGTATGCCAAGTTCACACATGTTTCAGAAATAATTTAATTCCATTGATAATATAATAATTTATCAAAACATTTAATCTTGAAACAACAATTTAATTTTCCAACAGTTCAGGATAGGGGAAGATTTATAAAAAATATGTAGCATGAAACTACTCACCTGGAAACAAAATAATATAATCCTTGAATAGAGTATAAAAGTCCAACTAGTGCCCTGAACCAAGTATAAAAACTACACGTCACTACTAATTTAAAAATACTAAAGAATAGGAACTAAATAACCTCAACTAAAGCGCACTAACATGACTCAACCCAACTCACCGTTATTCTTAAATATTACCTAAATTATGTTCTTCATGGTCTAAAATCAACCAAGACATGGGTTCCGGTCGAAACTTAATTAAATGTGACTTTGAGATAAAATAGAATTTTTGATAAGTTTTCCCGAACTATTCACTAACTCTAAAAATTAAAAACCCACTCTACACCATTTGAAAAATTCAAAAACCATCCAGATATCGACTAATATATCCTAAGTTTCAAACCCAATTGGTTTTACTTGATTTGCTTATCAAAATAATTATTAATTATGCCCAAACAGGTTGTTTTCTGTAGCACTTTAAGTAAATTAATGGTTCTCTCAGTATACAGGAGCAATCAATGCAAGGCCAAAAATGTAAGAAACTAGACTCGTAACCGGTTCTAATAACGCTGATTTGATAATTTTCGGATTTATATCCAAAGAGAACAACACTCCCGAATTTACTATTTAAATCAATTTTCTGGACAGATTTGAATGCATCAATTTATATGAATTTTGACTCCCAAAAATTATAAAAAAAATTCAGATATGGAATTCAATATGTAATTGATCTACTGTAAAAATTTCAGTTCAAAATTCATTCGTTTGACATGGTTTCTTGATTTTTAAAGTTTGCGATTCTGTATAGAATTTTTGAACTAAGAATTACAACCCATTCTTTACGCACCAGTTTTTCTCCTTAGATTTCTTTACAGTATATATATATATATACACAAAATACATAAACTTACAACCCCTCCATCAATGAATTAAATCATGAAATACAATAAGGATAAAGAACAAAAATAAAAGAAAGAAGAAAGTTAGAAATCTACCACACACCCAAAAGTTCTTCCTTGTTTTCAACCTTTTTTTTTCTTCTTCTTTTCTCTCAACCTCTCTCTCCCCGTGGCTGCTGTTGCTACCGTTATATATTGTATTAGCCAACCTAGGGTTACTTTATGTATCTAAACAAAAAGACTCTAAATTATTATCTCTTTATATTATTTTATTTTCTAGCCCATTAATTTAAATAAAATATAACTATTATTATAACAAAATATACTTACTAACTTGCTCTCTATTTTTTTTTAAAATAATAAATCTTGCCTCTAAATTAAATACTTTCACCATAAATTTATTTTAAGTTTTAAAATTAATTAAAAGACCCTCCAATAATATTTAATTCGCACTTAAAGATTCACAATAAAATATTTGAGATTTCTAAAATTATTATCATCTAATTATTTATTTTATTTGTATATTCGGGTTCTCATAGAAAATCTAATGTTATCATAGTTGTGGCCATATCTATATGTTTGGAAATTTGAAATTCAAAACTCAAACACATAAATATAACATGTAACATCTCAAACCCAATATAACATTCCCAAAACTTAACGTGACATTCTCATATGCTTCTCATTCAAAATCCAACGTAAATGTAACATGTAACATCCCAAACTCACCATGACATTCCCATATGCTTCTTATCCCAAACCCAACGTGACATTCCAATACTTCACTGTTGAATTATGAACATTGTAATATCTTAAATGTAACTTGTAACATCTCAAACCCAGCGTGACATTCTCATACTTTACCGTTGTTCGCATTTTAAATTTTCAATTAACAACTGTAACCTTTTAAATGTAATATGTAGGGATACTCACAGTTGGGGTTTGGGGTGGGTAAATAGAAATTCGTCCCCACTCTCGCCCCGTATCATATCGGGAGTGAGATAAATCGGGAGGGTGATAGAAAGCAAAGTGGGTGGGGGACAGGAAACAGGTTAATTTTTTAAGTTAAAAAATGAAAATATTAATAAAAATGATTGATAATATAGTATATTATGAATAATAATTTATACTTAATGAAAATTATCTTATATAAGATAGAAAATAAATGAATAAAAATTAATATTAAGTATAATATTTTACTATTTTAACTTTATTATAATGAAAAATAAATATATTATATATATTATATACATATAAGTATATTTAATAGGAAATATAATCGAGACGGGGTTAGGGTGGAAGGGGGCGGGGGAAGCAAAATTCATCCCCATCCCATTTCTTAATCGAGGCGGAGAAAATTAGTGCGGAGCGGGGTAGGGGATGCGGGTGCGGGACGGGATGAGGGAAAATGACAATTCCTGTGTAACATTCGAAACCAAACGTGATATATGAGAGAGAATAAAATGCACAATAATAAAACAAAGTAGGGATATAATAATCTACTACTACAATTGATTTACACAATATAGGATATCATGGAATACATTCCTATCTAAATAGGACTTTAGACTCTATAAAAAGTTTCACAAGACTTCACACTAAACAAGTTTTCATAATAGGACTTATAAATAATTTTTCTAAAATAAATTCATACCATATTTCATAGGATTATTTACACGAATTTTTTTTAAACCATTAAAAAGTATCACTTTGATTCCTGAACTATAAAACAGTACAAATAGACTCCATAACCTATTGAGAAGTATTACTTTGTTTTTTACGCTATAAAAATATGGAAATGTCACTACTAGAAAAGGGAGCATTGGACACGGAACTTTTTGCGACGGTTCAAAAATCGTCGCAAAAACCATGTTTTTGCGACGGTAAAGGATGTCGTTTGCCAATGAAATTTTTTTGCGACGAAAAATTCACAACCGTGGCAAAAAAATGTATTTTATGCGATGATTTGTCACTCGTCGTTTTTTTTTTCTTTTTTTGCGATTGTTTATTTTTTTGGTGACGCCATATATTCCTCCGTCGCCAAAACTGCCGTTTTTGCTTCCCGTGCCCTTCGTCTTTACCCTTCAATATCCTTTCAGTATCCTCTTCTCAGATCAACAAAAAAACAAAGAAAAAAAACCCTGTCTTCCCAGTCGCCATTCTTGCTCCCACTCGTCTCTTTCCATCTCGCAGCCCCAACGTTCCAGGTAACCCTCATCTCTTCTCCTTTTCTTTCCTCTCATAGTCGTTTGCACAGACCCTCACAATCTCTCTCTCTATATATATATATATATTCCTCTCCAAACCCTCTCTCTCTCTCTATACCATTCAAACAAATCGTTGCGCCGTCTAGCATCGCCGCCTACCGCCTGTACACCTCGACGCTATGATTCGTTGTAGATCTGTTCGTGCTAGATTTGAAATCATCTATCTCTCTCACTCTCCTGATCTCCCTCACTGCCCGACAGATTGTGGTTCTAAGATATGTGACTTCAGATCTGAGATCTTTGGCTTCGCCGATTTGGAGCAGGAATTGCACAAGTGTTAGATTCACCGATCATCTCTCTAGGGCTTCTGAAGAGGAACAAGTATTTGTTTTATGTTTGTTAATAAATAATAGGAAAGAATTATTATTTTTTTATTGAGTTTTTGAGCTGTTTAATGAATTTTTTGACTCAATGCTTCACCAATTCTTTTATCAAATTCAAATATTAATCCATTTGTATGTATAGGTATTGCTGTTGTTATGTGTGTATTTCAACTGTTTGGTGACTGGGAAGAGAGAGGTTTAGAGAGAGAGAGGGTTTGGAGAGCAGGCGGTGACTGCCCACCGGTTCATCCAACAGCATCCAGGTATAGCTCTCATTTGCTCTCCTCTGCTGTTCTCTGCTCTTTTTCGAATCTTTTGCCTTCATTGGAATCAAACCCTATTCATTGGATTTAACTAAATAAAAATAAATCAATCAAACCCTAAACACCAGTTTTAATCCAACACATTATGCAACAGTTTCACAATTAAATCTCATGTTGAATCTGTGAAAATTGATACTCCATTTTTATTGCAAGTATGAGTGTGGGGATTGGAACCCTAGAAAGTGGTGCAAAGATTGGAGATTAAGAGAGAGGAGAAAGGGTTGATTGGTTGATTGGAAGTGCTATGAATCATGTCGTCTTATATTTGATTTGTTAGAAATTAGATAAATTGATGAAGGAAAATTTTGGAGGACTAATATTAAGTCCTATTATGTTCAACTCGTAAGGAAATTGTATTAAGTTCTATTTTGGAGTTTTCAGTTTCTGTTTCAGATTCTCATGACATCAGTGGTTTTTAAAGGAGGACTAATATTAACTAGACAATAAAGATAAGTAGAAAGCCTTTTCAGTTCATTTGGCCTTGTTTGATTGTGTTATTTTTAGGAGGGATAAGAAGAAGCAAAAAAGATGCAGTCCATTCTGTCCCTAGTTCTGTCCCAAGATAAGCCCTCTGGATTTCTTATCCCCCCATATGGGGACTAAATGGGGCATCGAGTGCATCATCATAGCGATAGAAGATGTGTTAGCCTCATAATCAAGTTCTCACATAATAGATTTAGTAGATCCCTCTAGACTTCTCATATGAAAAGAAAAAAAAAAAAACAGATATGTCTTTCATTAGCTGGCTAGCACGGTTTGTGGTAGGCACACAACAAGTCAATCAACAATTTGAATTTAGCAGAAAATTCAAATAAATAGACCCTCTGCATTTCTAGACAGAAAATTGAGAATTGATGGGAACAAAATCGCACTAGTCTTAAAAACAAATTGAGAATAGTAATAGGAACATAATTCACTTTAACCTTCTTTTAGGGGAAAAAAAGGAAAAATGAAAAACAAAATAGTCATTCCTTGTGAGAAACTGTGAATTTGGTTTAGTTACCAAAGGCAAAGCCTTGTATATATATGCATATCTAAGATATATTTTATGAACAATACTTTCGTATCATTTGTAATTTGTTTTTCATCATTAGTGGTAAAAGTGTGGTGGTTTAAGGTGCTGAATTAGATTGATTGGGATTGTGAGTATGATTGAGCGATGTAAGATTATTAGTGTAAAGTAGTATTAAGTTGGAGATGTAAGATTAATTGTGCTTGCTTGTATACTATTGTTTTGGTATTAGTTGGTTGTGATTAAAATTATTAAAAGTTTTTCTTATACGAGAAGTTTATGTTATTGTTTCTGTAAAGTGATTGTAAAATGGTCTTTATTTATGGGATTAGATTGTGAATCGTATGAGAATGCTAATTCCATCATTTCAGTGATTCCATGAGGCTCTTAGTGTTCCATACTTATTTTTTATAATCAAACAAGATTTATGCGAGTTGCATACTCTTTTTTTTTTAGCCAAACAATATTTGTGAAATTCGTGGAATTGTTAATCCAATCTGACCTGCTTACCTCAAACACTTTGGTCATACAGTTCAATACGTCCATGTCAAATAGGCTAGTTCATTATGTATATATAACAGTTTTTAAATCATTATATTTTTAAAGTATAGTATTGTTTACTATGTGCTCAATCTTTTATAGAAAAACCTTATTAGACAAATACAGAGTGAAACAGTCACTATAAATTACATAACTAAGCTTACCAAGTTGCCTAATTGTTAGACGCTAATTAGAATGAAGTGCATTGCATCTCTTAGTTTTGAATTGTCCTTGTCAAAATTAAATGTGTAATATACACAAATGATGAATCTGCCTTTCCATAAAAATGAGGGGATAAAGATACCTAACTACTAACTCTCTCAGAACCTATTGTAAGTGGAAAAATTTCTTCAAAATTAACATCCCATTAACATATATGAACTAAATGGAGGGAAGGAAAACATAATTATATAAGGGTGTAGGTGTACAATCATTGAAGTTAATTATCTTATGCCCCCTCTTTACAAGTAGATAACTGATGTATTATATCCTCTCTTTTTTTTTTCTTTTTTCATTTCAATTTTTAATTTGAACATCTTGTAAATTATTCACAAATTCAATTGCATTTATTAGTACTGACCTTTACTCTGATTTGCAGGAAGGTGTCCAACAACTTGTGTTAGGCCTATACATCATTAGGGGTGACAACATGTGTTGGTGTTTTATAATTCCACTTTGTTATTTAGATGTTAATCAGTACATTTATTCTCTCTTTGGCATAACTAAATTTCACTGTTCTTACCTTTCTCTATTTGCAGAAGCATTGTGGAGGAACTAGATGAAGAGTTGGATGCCAGCCTAGTTTTGTTTGTCAACTCCTCAGAAAATTGATGAGTATGAACTTGTTGATCCTATTGATATGTTGATCCTAATTCATGTCGTGAACTTTTTCAATGAGTCACTTAAAAAACCTTATAATTAGAAGTAGCCACTTGCAAATTCCTTGATTTGAACCTAGAGCTCTCATGCTAATAAAGACCAATATAATCTAGAAGGAACTAGTCTCTCATGTTGATGTTAGATTTTAAATAGAATTGCTAACTAGTTTAGCAAATTAAAGTTCTTTAGGTTCTATTTGGTTCTTCAATTTGTGAAGAAGTTGCCTTTGGATCAATGAATATTTCTAAATGATAGCAGAATTTCATTTTAAGGGCTTACAGGTTAAAAATTATGGCAGATACATTGTGTGGCGCTTAATTCATGTATATGTTACAATCTTATTTATTTATTGAAATAAATATCAAATGTCTTATATTTTCTGTAAGCTTGAAATTAATTATATTTTAAATGATTAGTTTTTTTTTTTTTTTTTTTTTTTTTTTGCAAATGCAACCATTTTGAGTATGTGATGATATCTTCGCATATCGATATTGGAGTTTACAATGTTATTTATTTGTTGAAATAAATATAAGATGTTTTACATTTTCTGTAAGCTTAAAATTAATTATATTGAAAATGCTTTTTTTTTTTTTTTTGATTTCTTTTTGCAGATGCAACCATTTTGAGTATGTGATGATATATTCGCATATCTATATTAGAGTTTACAATCTTCTTCATTTATTTATTGAAATAAATATCAAATGTCTTACAGTTACTGTAAGTTTGAAATTAATTATGGTTTAAATGATGAATTATTTTTTTCTTTTGCAAATGAAACCCTTTTGAGTACGTGAGGATATCTTCGCACATCGATATTGGAGCTTACTATTGATATCGAAACAAGTTATAATATATATGTTTTTTTGTTTGTATTGTCGATACTAAAAATTTGTGTAGTTGAATATAAAAAATTATTAGTATTGTTGAAGGTTGTTTTATATATTTTTGTAAAGAATATTTGGTTGATAATTATTACATGGTATATATATATATGATTTTGTGAATGTGAATTTGGATGCGGATGTATTTTATTTTAGAAAATATTAATAATTTATATAGGGAATGAATTAATAAAATATATATTGATTTTATTAAAATAATTTTATTGCTTACAACGGGTTAACCTGTTGCATATACTTATTAGTTCAAATTTTTTGCGACGGTTTAAACTGTTGCAAATAAATCTTTTGCGACGGTTTAAACTGTAGCAAATACGGTATTAATTTAATTTTACTTTTTTGGCGACGTTTTAGACTGTCGCTAATAATACTTTTTGCTACATCAAATACCATCGCTAAAAAGGTTTTTGGCGACGGCAATCAACATCGTCACTAAAAATGAAGTTTTTTTCTCTTTTTTGTGTCAGGTTAAACCGTCGCAAAAACTGTTGATTAGTCGTCGCTACAAGAAAGCGACGGTTAGTAACCGTCGCAAATACCTTTTGTTACGCCCCCATCCGCCACCCCCCATTTTCCGTCGCTACTCCATCGCAAAAAGTCTTTTGCGACGGTATGTGAACCTTTTGCGACGTTTACGACCGTCGCAAAAACTCCGATTTTTAGTAGTGTGTCTACAATGTGCACCTTATAAAAGGGCATATGATATGCACTTATTGTGTGGTCCATATCGTGCCACATCATAAAAAGTGACCTGCTAAACTGGTCATGTAACAGGTTACAGAAAGAATCATAACTTTTTTTCAAATATCATAACAATACTACAATGAATCATAACAATATCATAATATTGACCTAAGTGTCATAACAAAGACACTATAAATCATAACAATATAATGACAACTCATAACAAATATAGTTATTTGTAATTAATTATCATAACATTTGAATTGTAACATTTTTTATTATGATTCACCATGACAAATCATAACTTTTGGTGGTACAAATCATAACTTTTACTGATGAATCATAACCATAACACATTGAGTATAACTTTTTTTTCCCACAATCATAATGACATTAACGTTGAGGTTATTACTAATTTCATTATTGTTCTTGATCTCCAATCCCCTTATTTTAATGCACTGCAAGAAGTTTGACAATTTATTGTTTATGTGTTCGGTTAAATTCACAAGTCATCTACTACACAAATTGTGAGGCCATGTCCTTTATCTGCTGAGGAACAAATTGTGAAGGCTTATTGTTTCGATAAGGATTTGGAAAACAGGTAATTTTATTGCGTTTGTATGTTCCTCTCTATCACCAATAAGTTCAACTCTTCAATTTGTACATGATGCAGTGAGGATATTGTGGTGATGGAGTTGTTTTACACGCCGGTTGAATTTGCCACCCGATTCGATTTGTGCTCATTACAACCAAAAACATGGATTTGTGGTTCCGTAAGTGTTCATTTCATGCATCAATATTGCTATGTGATGTCATTTTTAATGATATAGGTTTGAAATTATTATTTGATGCATGTATTTCAGATTATTAATTTAGTTGTAGCACAATTGACAAATGCACAAAGAAGGCTCTTCCCCGATAAGTGTCATAGGACATGGTACTTTCCCACATATGTATCGGTGAGTGGTCTAGTGTGTCATGTTTATGTTTGGTTATTCATGTATACTTATTGATATATACTTGTGCATTATCAATTGTAGCAACATATTATGAATGGGGCGGACCATGCAAAGCTATGTGACGAATATTTTTGGGAGTCTCGATACACTGGGAAGCTTCATGCCTGTCAAGAAGTAATGTGTCAAGCATTCTTCCATTTTGCAGGATTATTATAAATATCCCCTCCATTTTACAAATATTTTTATTATTTATTAAGTTTTTTAGGGTATCAACGTCGTCATTATTTTGTTGTTTTTTATTTTTCTAAACTAGTTGGGCAACGTTGCATGACCTTTTTTTATTATTGTCACTTAGATATATATTCCGGTGAATGACCATGAAGAACATTGGTTTTGTGTCAACATAGATATGGCACATCGCATGGCTTATATATTTGACTCGAGTCCTAGCTTCACAAATGACAAACGTCGTAAATTAATGGCAAGGAAATTGGTAAGTCATTTAATATTTAAAAAAAAAAAAAATAGTCAGCACAATCTATCTTACAATATTCATGCATAGGTTCAAACAATGCATTTGTTATTGCAACAATATTTTGGAGACCTTTATGTTGCAAATGTGAAGGAGTTTGAATTAGAGAGGTTGAAAGACGCTTGTCTCCAACATAAAACCGATAGGTATTCTAAAATTTCTTCATTCGCTATTCAATTTTGGCTCTCTTATTAACATTACACACAAGTTTGACATTCATATGTATGTTGTCATGAAGCTATGACTGTCGTATGTTTGTCATGAAGTATATGCAAGGTGTTGTTATGCCGACCGGCGTACACAAGGTGACTGTTCAATGTTAACCACATAATTACACTATTGCAATTACAATGTCATATGATGGTATTGTTGATGGAATATTTTTTATTTTGTTTCCTTAGTTTGATAAGCTGGAAAGGTTTAGGCTACTAGTTGACCTAGTGAACGATTCGTCTAACCGTATTTATATTTAGGTTATGAATAGGCTCGAACAATACAAAGAGAGGGGCGTCCCCAAACCATGAACAACTTATGCCCCTCATAAACTCAGCTGATTACTTACTGAATGTAATTTCTTTTGTAACAGGTACTCTAGGCTCTGGAAGGCTAGAAGGAAAAAGAAAGTTTGATTGAAAACATGGCTGGTTGAAAAAAGATTGATTCACCTAACCGTACTTTTGGCACTATGCTTATTCACAATTATGAACATATTAGATGGTTGAAGAAACATGGATGACTAAATTAACCCAGTTTGGTAGTATTTTGTGGACGATTGAAAAAGCATATTATTTTTTGGGTTTCAATTTGTATGGAATTTATATTGTTGCTCAAGATTGGTGTGATGAAACTATTTATGATATTTAACTGTATCACATTACTCTTGGTTGTTACATTTACAATCCATCAAAAATTACACACATGTACCAAATGTTAGTGGGGAAACTGTTTTAAAAACTGGATTACGAGTCCATGCATTGCTACATATATAGTACAATATAATTTTTTTTGCATAATCAGTTCATGTCCAACTAAAATTGTGCCATTAGTGTATACTATCATGTACACATTTCAAATGGCAAGAGTGTAAGAGGACTAGTCCTTGGCAGAGTAACAAAATAACTAATAAATTTTCTAAATTTTACATTTAAGAAAACACATAAAATGAACAATAAAAAAAAATTAAATAAAAAATATATTGTTAATGCAAAGAAAGTGATAATTCATGTCATCTCCCCACTTAGAAGGCGTGCAAAGGTAGTTCTTTGCAAATTTTAAAAATACCAAGAACAATGACAGTATTTGCTACAAAAAAGCAACAGAGGACCTGCATTTCCTTGTTAGTAAGCAACACCTAATGTATCCTTCAACGACTTAGAAAGAAAGAACGTCTAAGAAATCTAACGAATTATATTTGTCAATCACATTCCGTGCATAAATATCATACTAAGTTTTGGAATCGATGTATCAATTGTGTAGTCGATTGGTATCCATAAATTTCAACAAGCTATACATACATCATTGGCATTGAAAAAAAATAAATTAATTGGACATATCTATCAAAAATGTTGAAGCATCATACTAAATAATATTGTTGACATAAACCATCCAAATGTTGTCCATCACATAAGCCATCCATGAATTCTAACATTGTTTCAATTTTCTTTTCATAATAAATGGGACAAAAAGTAACGCTGTTCGCAAAAGTATGGGATGAACAAAGTACCACCATTGTTTGCACAAAAAAGTAACATTGTTTGTAAAAAAAAGTTAACACTTTCTGCACAAAAAAGTAACACTGTTTGCAAAAAAAAGTAACAGTGTCAGCTAAATCATTGGCATTGCAAACTTTGTTCAACCATCATTGTCTGTGTCCATTTGTTGGCTGTCATCATGGTTAGACCCATTAGATTCCTACTCACTATCATTAGAACTAGTTGAATTCTCAAAATCTTCACCACAAAAGGCTTTCCGCATTTGTTTTAGTTCTAACTTGACCTTCCTCATGTCTTTCTTGTGCTGCAACTCTATCCGGTTCAATATGGACACAGCCTCATACAAACGAGTTGATATGCTCTCCAATGAAGTAGGATCTTGTCTTTCACGATGCTTTCGACTTTGCCCTTGTGTTTTCCCATACGTTCCACGACCTATGTGGCTCATCTGTCCCTTCCATTTATCATCTGGTCAAGTCGGTACATGAAGCTCAAGTAGCATATCAGTCACAAGGAGGCTGAATGGTAATGCTGTATGTGGATTGTTTGCTTTTGCGACAGAATCCACAACTTGCCCAATTATCTTTGGAACATCTAGAGGGCTGAAATTATGGACAGCATACAACATGAGTGCTCGTTCATGGTCAAAAGTGGATTTCACCCCCCTTAGGTCAAGATTGTACCACAATATAAGATGAAGAATAGCAAGGTCAGGCTTCAGGAACTTTACATGATACTTTTCTTATGGTATGACTCCTTCGATGTACAAATCATCAACAATTTGGGCTTCATTAGGAAGGTCGACACCAGGAAGGTATGGATATTGTGTTTTGTCATCATGTGTTGGTCGCTGAATGTCTAAGAATTTTGATATGCAATCCACAGAAAACACCACATATTTCCCCCTCAATTTTGTTTTCAGAATCAAGTTCTCTGTATCAGTTGGCTTTTGTATGCTACCAAAGAATTCCCGTACCAGGTTGACATTAGCCTTTCCTTCCCGTTCGATTAGGTTTTGGATATGTAGGTGGCCCACAATTGCTAGAATATCAGTATGAGTTAACTCCTTCAACTTGACAACCCGCTCTACTGTAATAGCCCGTTTAGCAAAAATACCAAGGTCAATGTGAGGAGCTACTGCTTTTCCTTTACTCGTTTTTTTTGTTGTCTTTTTCCGTGGCATCTTCAATTACCTACGTAATATCCAAACATATTAAAACATATGTACGTCATTGAAGAGATTCAAATTTTAATCATACAATGACAAATGCAAATATATTAAAACCTTATTGATTTCAGTCATCAATGTCCACCATTTCTTACCAAGCAAAAAAAAATCTACAAAAGAAAAAGAGAGAGACAGTTCGGTATTATTAATAGTGATTGTTTGTAAAGTAATGGCATGAGCAAGTCCCTATTTTATTAGCAATCAAACAAATTTGGAATTTATTCACCTTTATTTTTCAAATTAATCTCCAAACTACGAAATTTATTAAGTCAAAAATATTAAAAAATATTAAGTCAAATATTTTAATGGAAGAAACAGACTCAAGTCAAAATATTAAAAAATAGGCAATTTTTGAATTTATAATTAAATTCGAAAAATGTTTTAGGAAAATTCTTCCAAAGACAATCCACTTTTTAAGAAACACCTAAAAGTTAATTGTGTTAGTTTTAAATGTGTCTAACACATGTTTGGACATGGGAATATCCAACATTTGTCATGATTCATTAGTCCGCTCAACACCTTTGGTTTTTACCCATAATGAGGATTCTGCATCTTCCATGATCTGGGTGAAGAAAAGTAGTCTTGAAGGCAAATGCAAAAGCCCTCTCTGCCAAGTTATTTGTAGATTTTGGGTGCATATGGATTTGGATCATTAGAGTCAAGCTACTGTACTCTCACTTGTTATAAGCAGTTGTAATTTTTACTCTCGTCTACTTGAAAATGAAGATTATTCCATGCTTGGGATATCTTGTGTGAGCAGATAGCCAAATAGGCTCAAGTCTTAATTTGACTGCATCAATAGGCTCAAGTCCTAAATTTTCTTAGATGCTTTAGTTTTAAGGAAGTAGATTTGCAAAGTTGGTTTAATACCACACTATTGTTTGAATGACAACTTGGGTTCATGTTACTAATTTTTTTGTTGGGTGATGAAGTCGTTTATATTTTGGCAATGCACATCCTTATACATCGATACCATACCATTCCAATATCAGCATAGTTATGTGTCACCTAACAGCAATGCCCACCATTTTTTACCAAGCAAACAGACAATTAAAAAAATCTACAAAAGAAAAAGAGAGAGACAGTTCGGTATTATTAACAGTGATTGTTTGTAAAGTAATGGCATGAGCAAGTCCCTATTTTATCAGTAATCAAACAAATTTGGAATTTATTCACCTTTATTTTTCAAATTAATCACCAAACTACGAAATTTATTAAGAATGCCTAAGATTAAAACAACTAAGACATTAACAAAACGTAACTACTAGGCACTAATGTCTCCTTGTAAAAACAATGTTTCGATCACTATATGCCTCATCATGAAAGTCAACTACACTGGATCATTTGGATAATTTGGCAATTCATCGATATCATCCGTGTGGGGATCCAACTCTGTGTTCATGAATGGTTCACTGTCTGAGTTGCTACCCTCTCTCTGGCTACTTGAAGCCAATTTTTTACACGTCCGCTTCGTGTGTTCGATGCTCCTACAGTAGCAAATAATGCATAAATGATTTTAATAATCATGTGCATGTAACAGGATATAAAAGGGTCATACAATGAAAGTATCATACCTACAATACCCACACCGCCTTGGTTTTGGAGGTTTACCCATAGAAGATGTCCCTCTGGGGTTCCCTTTGGTCTTCACTACATTAGGATCACCAACGCCATATAGTTTGGGTGCAATATTTCTGTCCCTAGCCTCGGCGTTACCTTCTTTTCTCATTGCCCAACGTTTTTTCATCTGCGATGTCAGCTGGAAAGCTATTTCCCTTGCCTCTTCAAAATCTTTGTCCGCATGTGAGGCATAATATGACATTTCACTAAAACAGAAGCTGAGTATACCAAACCGAGCTGTCTGTGTTAGGGTGCTACAAATTTGAGTAAGACTTGGTTGTTGACACTTTGACCTACCACGTCTTGTCCATCTCTACAAGACACAACTCGGTGGAATACACATTAATTGTTCAGATTTCATAACAGCAATCATGTGGCAGCAAGGGATGCCAAACGACTCAAACTTCAAGCAACAACATTTCATTGTGATATCAGCTGGAAAATACTCAACCGTCCACATGCATGTTGGTGCCTTGTACTCACCAAAATGATAGGTGCGATGATCCTCCAGCTCAACTCTTTCCATCACAAACAATTTACCCTCTTTCCTGATTTCATGTCGAAACAATGAGAAAATCTTCCGAGTAAAAAGTTCAGCTACATGTTTCTCCAAACTTCTCAATGGCGTAGTCAAAACCGGGAAACTATTCTCTGTTTTAGATTATGTTTCTGCCTCATTAACACGCATTCTAGCAAGAGCTCTATCATATTGCGCTACAAATTCGTACAGCCTAACCTTTTGGTTTAGAAATATATTGAAATATGCATTCATACCCTCGACACGTTGAGTGCTCCTCATTCCAGCAAACATGTGACCACGGAGATATGCCTCAGCCCAATTATCACGCTTCAGATGAATATCCAACACCAGTTATTGTTCTCCAACTTGTACTGTTTCACCATAGCAGCCCAGGCATTGTCAAACTCATCAATTTTACATTTCTTTAACATCAACTGTGCAAAATCAGTTGTAAATTCTGGTATGTGGACATTTGTTGAGGCATTTTTCTCCAGATGCCAAGAATATAAATAATGTTTGCAGTGTGGAATAACTCTTTTGATTGCTTGACGCATTGCCCTATCACCATCTGTTACAACGGAGATGGGTCTTTTACCATCCATGGCCTCCATTAACATTTCCAACACCCACGTGTATGTCTCCATTGTCTCATCAGGCAACAAAGCACATCCGAATATAGTTGTCATAAAATGGTTACTCACGCCAGCTAGAATTACAAATGGCTTCTTATATGCATTTGTACTATAAGTTGTATCAAATACCAATACATCACCAAATGCAGCATAATCCATTCGAGACCTACAATCTGCCCATAAAATCTTGTCCAACCGGTTGTCCTTATCGACATTGTATTTGAAAAAAAATAATGGATCTGCATCTAATTTAGCTGATAAGTATCCTAACGCACCCTCTTTTGCGAGTTGTACTTTGCGCTCAGCTTGGAATTGATTGTGCAAATCTCTGTGAGTGAAACCCACCTTCTCATCAACCCCTGACTGGTGGACCATAAAATCCATGATCTGACTCGTTTTCATACCCGCATTGCGCATGGCTTTTGCTTGAGCTTGGTCTGCACTTGTTACAAACCTATGTGACCAAAGAAAAGGGACGTAGTGTGGTGCTGCCAAGGGATGGTTGTGTTCCCTTACAAAGTGGGTCACAACATATTTCCTAACTGTCTTGTCATAATGCACGCGAAATGTGGCACTACAAAAAAGTCTAGTTTTGGCCCTAGGAGTTCTTACCCGTTCCATACGTTGAAAGTATTTCTTTTCTCTTACACCTTCCCTTGAACAAACCCATTTCCTACTCTCTACAAATTTGTTGTCTCCAGTAATTCTTTTTCTACTTCTTCGTACGCTAAAACCGATGACCTTAGCGTATGCATTGTAGAAAGTATAAGCATCATCCTCTGAATTGAATTTCATTTGCAACACATCTTCCTTAGTAAGCATTCGTAAACTATCATAGGTTTGGGAAGCTAACCCTTCTTTCACATCAACAACATCATCCTTGCCATCTGGAGCAAATTGATCATCAATTTCAGTATTGACCTCTTTATGCCTACTACTTTCAGGTTCATCCATCGTATATACACTCGTAAGTACCCTATTAGCAATTAAAACGAAACAAATCAACTGAAAAACACACCTGCCATTGCGCTGCTATAAATTAAATCTTCGAAACAAATAAATTAGCACACTTGCCAGTGCCTTACAATCAATTAAAAAAAAAATTTCAAACATGTCTGCAAGCACCCTACTATCAACTAAAACCAAACAAAAAACAAAAAAAGCACACCCGCCAATACTGTGCTATCAATTATTAATTCTTTAAAGAAAATGAACAAATAAGCACACCAGCCAGTGCTCTGCTATCAATTATACGCCAATAATAAAAAAGCACACCTGTAAGTACCCTACTATCAATTAAAATAAAATTAATTAATTAAAAAGCACACCTGCCAGTGCCCTGTTATAAATTAAAATCAAACAAATAAATAAAATAGCACACCCGCCAGTGCCCTGCTATTCATTAAAATCAAATAAATAAATAAGCACACCAGCCAGTGCCCTGCTATCAATTCAAAGCAAATAAATTAAAAAACACAAAAGCAATTACCCTACTATTAATTAAAATGAAACAAATAAATAAAATAGCACACCCGCCAGTGCCCTGCTATTCATTAAAATCAAACAAGTAAATAAGCACACCAGCCAGTGCCCTGCTATAAATTCAAAAACACAGAAGCAAGTACCCTACTATCAATTAAAATGAAACAAATAAATAAAATAGCACACCTGCCAGTGCCCTGCTATTCATTAAAACAAACAAATAAATAAGCACACCAGCCAGTGCCCTGCTACCAATTCAAAGCAAAAAAATTCAAAAACACAGAAGCAAGTACCCTAATATCAATTCAAATGAAACAAATAAATAAAATAGCACACCCGCCAGTGCCCTGCTATTCATTAAAAGCAAATAAATAAAATAGTATACCCGCCAGTGCCCTGCTATTCATTAAAAGCAAATAAATTAAAAAGTAGACCTGCTAATGCAATCGCTACGGAGGAAGGGATGGACAAGGTATAGGTTTACTTCTACGTTAAGACGGAGAAATTGAGGACCTATGACAAACAAAAACAGAACATCGAAATAGAGTTAGTAAAGAAGACAATACTTAAAGAAAGTAATGATTATGGTGAGAAAAGAAAGAATCTATCTACGAAAAATATTATTTTGCACATCTTTTCACATTAACAAACTGCATAAGCAATAACAGAGATGGAAGTCTACTACATTTGTTCAAAGTATGAATAACCATTACATAAATAAACCTTACACAAATGTACCACAACCAACCGTTTGACCACTTCAAACAAAAATTAAATAAAAGTATCTACAAAAAAGGATTATTTGATTGGATGAACTATTGGATTATTTGGTAGATCATTTTTTGGTTAATTTCCTAGTATTTCCTATGTCACAGGTGAAGCTGAGTAGCTTCTAAATCGATGGACTATTGGATTGTTTTTCTGAAAACTTCGTATCCGGCCTATTGAACTATTGGACTACTGGATTTGGATTATTGTTATTGGATTTTCTGATCTTGATAGAACCTTAATGTTGTGCTTGCATCATGTATATGCGTAGAGATTTGAAAAGGAAGTGGGAAAATGTGGGTGAAATGTCAATGAACTATAATTACATTCGACACACATTTTCCATTTCCTTTTCCAAATCCATAGCTAAATCCATGATCCAAACATAACATTAAGGACATATGATGGTTTCAATGTTATAGAAAGCAAAGCACATTCACATAATTTTCTTCTCCTTGTGTGCTAGTTTATTATTTTCCAAAACAATTTAAAATAAAAATAAAATAAAATTGGGAGTGTATTTTCCAAATGTTCTGAGCAAGCTTCAGTCCATATGTCATAGTTACATGAAGTTATATATCATAAAGTGAGTAATTACAAATGATAGCAACTATGGATTTGATTATAATTCTTGATTAATTATAAACAACAGCAGCTAGGACTCACTTTGCTAATTTAATATAAGGATTTTTTTGGTTAAGTGGGGAAAGAAATAATTTTTCAAAAACACACTCGTTCATGTGGTTGGTAGACAACATTAAGGTGTAAACAAGAAACTCACGTGTGTTTTGGTCTTTATGGTCTTCAAGTTCATATTTCACTGTTTGGCGTGAATAGTTATTCTCACAACTTTCACCATCTAATATTGACAAACAAGAAAGGATAAGCTTTGTACATCTTGGAGATTTTGCATGATAGAAGATAAGTTGGAAGTCTTTGTCAAAGAACAAGGTAAACGGATATAACAAAAATTGAATTCCAATTTGAATTTTAATATACAATCTTCACCACCACAATTACAAGCTTGCTTTTCTACCCAAGATGAACTATAAAAGCCGACACCAGTAGTTTAGCGGTATAGGGTTAGACCCTGTGATGAATTGTAAACCTAGACATCTTAGTTTGACTCTCATTAGTGTCTCTCGGGCTTAACCCATACCTGTGGTTTACCAATGATTGCAGGTATCAAAAGTTCACTCCATAAGGGTGGGTCAAATGTGGCCTTGCCTTTCAATTGTGTTGCCTAAATCTTAATGCTGAAAAAATGGACCATCAAATACCTTAAAAATGGTTAAACAAGCTGCATAGGATATAACACGGAACTAGATTTTTTATTTTTTTTATTTTCTCACCTGTTATACAGATTTAAACTTTATATAATTTGAATCATACTCAATAAATTTAATCCGTATATTTTAAATTTTAATTTTTCCCCTTTCTGAATATAACATTGATGGAATCCAATGTAGTTGATGAGGGAGGATATTTCTTGAACAAGAAATGATTTTGGGATGCATATAGGATCCACGTATGGTTTCACCAAAAAGAGCTACCAGGTGCACAAACCCTTTGGTGGTTTTGCACTCAATACCACCAAAGATATTGGCATAGCTGGAGAGCCATATGAAAAAGCAATATTTATCACATCAAAGAGTGAAACCCACATGCATTTGAGCTTATTTGGGTAATAAAAACACTAAAACGATGTTGTGATTCTCTATAATCTTTACACTTGGTCGGTCTCTATTAGTAGTTTAGTACACATGCCAATGTCATGCCACTCAATTAAAGAATAAATATCGTTAGGCAGTATTTGAATTTTGAATTTTAATAAAAATTTGTAGAAGATATTAAAAAGAGAATAAAAAGTATTTAAAATTTAGTAATTTAGTATCTCGTGTCACGTGAGTGAAGTAAACCAAAAATAACAATGCTATGATTCCAAGAAAAAAAATAATAAAAAAAACTCTCCTAAATTTCACATCAATAGTCAAGATTTATTTAGAATGTGGCCCCACAACAACAACTTTCAATATACACTATTGATTTGAAATTCATGACAATTTTCTGGTGCTATAGACTTTTTGAACCAAAAATACCCTATTTGCATTTTTGATTTGAAAAAAAAAATAAAAAAAAAAGGAGATAGAAAGGAAAAAAGAACGGAAAAGTAACAAATATTTAACAGATTTTGGTACCCCATGCCATGTGAGTCAATTAAACAAAAATACCTTTAGATTGTATTTGAATCTTGAATTTGTGGGCAAAAAGGAAAAACAAGGAAAAAATGACAAAAATTTAATAGTTTAGTACACCATGTCATGCGAGTCAATTAAACAATAAGTATTGATAGGTTATGCTTGAATCTTGAATTTGAATAGGAATTGTGAATAGAAATGAAAATAGATGAAATTAGACAATTTTTAATTCATGCCATTTTTTTCAACACTAAATGGTGGAACAAAGAAGTGGATGATCCCATAAAAAAAATGTTCATATGATTATGATGTTACTAGGCAAGCGCGCTTTCTATTGCCTACCTTGCTAGCCATATCAGCAAAAGATGCATTACCTCTACGTTCACTGTTAATACATATTTTTGTATTTTCAAACAATGTCACACTCAATTTAAAAGGCTGTTGAGGCTTATGGATTAAGACTCACTTCGAAGATCAAGGAAAGCAGCTTACAACAAAACCTTGCAGCTTAAAAAAACAAAGGCTCAAGCCCAAGAAGCAAGGCTCTTATAAAAGACAAGCATCACACTTAGACTGATCTTATGCCTGCAATGCATGCTTCTCAACCTAGCCTAATGCAAGCAACCTATACCGATCATCACAAACTTACTTTTTAACTATTAGTCTTGCTAGTTTATTTCAACACATTAAGATACACACGTTCTACAAATCACACCACTAGTTATAGATATCCCTATTTTTACTTCTTTGCATGGTCAATTAGAAGTTCAAATCATAACAACTTGGTAGCTAAATTAAATTTCTATGAACTTTGCACAAATAATTTGCTCCTCAAACATAGAATCCCAAAAATAGTTGTAAGACATTGGTGTCCTCATATACTATTAAAAATCTCATCATTTCATAACTTTTATTCTATTGTTAATACCTTGTAGATTTTCTAATTTAGGCCTTAGTCCTATCAAATTTTGGCATTTCATCGTCTCCAAGGTAACTCATAAACCATTTTAGAGCACCTCCAACCTTTCACCAATTTTTTCAACTAATTTGATTTCAAATTTGAGTAAAAAAAACTTGATTTTATATGAACTACTCAAATCCTTTCATTAAAATCTTTTTAAAAACCTTCCTCTTATCCAAAATTCCCCTTTTCATCAAATTTGATCAAGAAAACTCATCTCCAATGCTTCTTTTTTTTTTTCCCGTCAAATTTAGATTTACTTTATTGGTTCTCAATTTGCTGAAAAAAATAACTCTCCCTTCATGAGATTTGATGAAATAATTAGAGATAATTTTTTAACACTTTTGATGAAAAAAAACAAAAATAACTAAATGGGTATTCAACTAAGTCACAGCAACATCAAAATATCCATTCGTTTCTCACTTTCCACAATTCCCAAACAATTGCTAAAGGTAATACATCCCAAACCACTGTAATTTTCTTTCTAATAGCAAAAACAAGCTAGCACAAGAGTAATTGTTACAAACATAACAGATTTTAATAAACAAATAAAAAATTACAGTCTCATATCAGTTACATGAGTACAAAATTCAATTACCCACACATTAGATTTCACACACTCAAGCCAAATTTCAAGTGTATATATATATATATATATATATGAAATCAAAACAACTACCAAAGCAAACAAACATCAAAAACCTAAACCGATTCAATTCATATTTTGACATCCTTTTTATTAAGGCTAAAGCAATCGGAGCTGATAGATATTGTATAGACACATCGATTATCAATAAATTTTATATTTAGTGTAAAAGAGATGAAAAATGAGACAAAATTCTATATGAATTAACATTTTAAGGGAGCACAGTGAATTTCCTTGTGAATTATGGCAAACTTATGAGTTTCCTTCTCATAGTGCAGCATTATTATTTTCTTCATCTCCTAATTCTCTTTTGTCTTGTTTTTTCATAGCCGATTCAAGAACCTCAGTAAAACTCTTGGAGGAGGAGTTATGTTGTCTAAGGATGAAGCATGATGAAATCCTTCAAAGAATTAACAACATGCGGTACTGGTCAAGATCTATGTGAATGTGCATAAAAAAATAAATATAATACTACAGGTTATCTGAATCTCTTACTTTGCACAATTTGCACAATTGAAACAGATATATGGAGAGAGAGAGAGAGAGAGAGAGAGGTATTTAGAGTGAGGAATTTATATGTACAATGGCTGTTTATGAATCCTTTGCTTAAAAGTTTCTAAACCTCTTTTTTAACTTACAAGTGTCTTTCATGAGCTAAATGGTTTACTGGTTATCATAATCAGCCATTACTGTACAAACTCCCTGATTTAGTACTCCATATCTTATCTACTATCAGACAGTGATCAACTAAAGCTTATAGATCTAGAGATGCAGTTTCTCCAGCATTTGTGATGAAGTTGTCTCACGAACTAATTCATGTTAGTAAACTTGGATTATCCATAATCAAGTTCAAACAGTTATATTTGGATAACATAAAAGAGTAGTTTGTATATTCCTCTGTTTTTCAACTCTCTTGTTGAGATTTCTGGTCTGTTCTTATGTTGTCAGATTTAATCGATTTACATTTCAATGCAGGATTAAATTGTTCAATAGCAAAAGAGGTTGGCAGTTTCACTTTCATAGTGTTCCACACATAATTAGTACACTCATTGTTCTAGATAACAAATGGTGTCTGCATATTCTTTATGTTCTTTCACAAATAAGATTTGTTGCCTTTAATAATTTTGGATGCTACCAGCATGCTTGGTTTGGTTTTGTGAAGTCTTTTGTTAAGAAGTGTAAAAAAACTAATTCTTTGATTCACTGTACTATTACTATGTCTGTAGAGCTATAATTGTCATTTGGAACATTCCCTCTACATGGCTCCACTGCTAGCAATTTTTTATAATGCAGTAGATTAGGAGAGAAACATGGGTGTAATGTGCTTGCCACAGATAAGCTGATGTATATACTTCTGAAACCCATCCACATGTTGAGCAAATTAGTAATTCTTTCATGTTAAGTTTTATGGGTATTTTTCTCTATTTGACATTTGATGAAGTTTTGTGAAATTATTTAACAGCTATTGGAATGTCTAATACTATTCCATTACCTGGAATTTTGCAATCCTTTTTCCAAATAAAAATCTCTCAAAGCTGTGTGTGATAGTTCCCATCAACGTGATGCCAACGCTTTAGTTTTAGAATTTACTTTATCTGATTTCCTCATATAACTGACTGAATTGTTTTGGCACAGGGAAGGGTTCACTACATCATGCCTAGATTTCCAGAGGAATATTGAAAAGGGACAACTACCAAAGCAAACAAACATCAAAAACCTAAACCGATTAAATTCATATTTTCCCAATTTTATAAACCAACCTAGTGAGTTCACAATGGTGAAAGGGGCAGTTTTAAAGAAGGGGATTTCAGTCTAGGGTTTCATAAAATGGAGATGCAGAAAGGGAGAGAAACAAGTTGCAGCGAGAGAGAGAGAGAGAGAGAGAGAGAGAGAGATACCTTGAGGCGAAGTCGAGGGCACGTTATGTTCGCGGGATAGTCTTTGTAACGCCCTCAAAATAAACCCATAAATCATACATTCGTGACATCCACAAACATAAGAGAAATAAACATATTTCCATTAATCAGAGTATTTAATCCAAAGGTATTACATGTTGACAACAAAAGTAAATGCCCTACGGGCTTACAACTTTCCAACCCAACACTTGGTTACAAAAAGGAGAGTACTAACTCAAAATACAAAATAAGCCATTGGCTTGAATTACATGTAATACACAAAATAATTACAAAAGTAAGCCTTCAGCTTCTAAAACCTCCCAAGCTAAGTCCTTGGAGGCGGCATATCACTTGTACCTGAAAATAATGTCCCATATAGGGTGAGCCAACGCCCAGTAGAGATATGCTAAACATAATATGAGTAATGACTAAAACATGAGCATTCGATAAATGTTTAACTCATATAAATCAACTCATAACACATTTCAGTCCCATGACACAAATGTCCATGCTTCATTCAATTTTCCTTTACTTAACAATTTTGATTTATAAACATGGCTCAGAACTTGGCCAAACAATTCTCATGAGACTACGGCTCATGTTAAAAACCTTTCCAATATCAACAATTTAAATGAGATTATAACTCATAACAAAACACTTCCATACTTCACAATAGATACACATATTTGCTGTATCAATGCCATATTCAAACACTTCCATACTTCATAAATGATACACAGATTCGCTGTATCAATGGAGTTCATCCCCTATCTCTTCCCAAATAACATCCGGTTTAGGAGTTCATCCCCTATCTTTCTTTAAACCGTGGAGTACATCCCCTATCTCCTTTCACACAATGCAATGTATATAAACATGTATCATATACAGGATCTATCAATACACATATTCTATGTATTATTCCAACCGCCATATTCAATGACATATTCAACGCGATTAGTTTTAGTTTTCCTTAATCAACATACAGTTTTTACAACAATCAAGACTATCCTCCACCGATAGCCCAAAACAATTATTTCTAAACAGATAATAAATGCATCAACAGATAAATTATCAATATTCTAAAAAAGGAGCGATTTATCAATCCAACTCTACCATTCTTTCTCATAACTTCCCAATTTCACTATTTGACAATAAAAGTCATTAATTACACTAATGACCCAATAAAACCCAACTATGGTATTTTTCCTTTTTTTTTTTCAAAATTGACCCAAAGGTTCAAATATTATCATTAAACATCCACAATTCCATTTTAGGACCCAAATACACATGTATTGGCCAAAAGAACCAAAACCCCTCTTTTCATATTTGAAACCCTAACACCCACAATTACCCGACTTCAACATTACATCAAAATGACAACAAGTTTATGTCAAAAATCATAAATATGAGTAGTTATCCCTACCTCAAACTCGGAGCCCAAAAGAGAAGGTGAAGAAAATTGAAAGTGCTCCAAATCCCAAGATTTTTGGATTGATAGGTAGCCTAAGCCAAGCTCTACACTATTTGCAAAGGAACTAAGGTAGAAGATCACTCAAACTAGATCAAACCTTAGAGAGAATGTGAAATGTAGTGAGAGAAGCTCTCAAAATAGATTTTGAAAAGTAAGAGAGAGAGTGAGAGTTGAAAAAGTGATCTAAAATGACCCAGCTACCAACTGATATACGCATGACCCGCTCGAGC
Organism: Camellia japonica; assembly: GCA_030407325.1. Taxonomy (NCBI): domain Eukaryota; kingdom Viridiplantae; phylum Streptophyta; class Magnoliopsida; order Ericales; family Theaceae; genus Camellia; species Camellia japonica. The sequence continues at coordinate 205,760,487 of JAPPVO010000002.1, read as the reverse complement.
GGAGAATAGGATGCTCGAGCGTCAAACACCAAAACTGGACCCACTCGAGCGCAAGGATACCCGCTTGAGCGCCAAGACACAACTGTAAAACTCCACCCGCTCGAGCGCAAAGGGACACCCGCTCGAGCGTAGATTACACTCTTCCAGTATTTTTACAGACATTGAACACCCGCTCGAGCGCAATGATACCCGCTCGAGCGTAAGGAATTTCGCTCAAGCGTGAAAAACAAACCTGCAATACTTTTGCAGATGCACAAGATGCTGAAAGTGTGCAAACTCCGCTCGAGCGCGAAGGGATCCGCTTGAGCGGACCACCAAAAATATGAGCAACAAGAAATGGGACTAAAGCTCAACCAACCTGTTCGAAACACGCCCAAGACATTTCTAAACTCCAATCCAAAGCATTAAAGGACGGAAATGAAATATAGACGACAACAATTATCAACGGAACCGAGTCCGGAATACAGTAAATAAGGAAGGGAAAACCGGGATCGCTATAACCTCCCCCCCTTAAGGAATTTCGTCCCCGAAATTAGATGCAAGTTTTCAAAAACAAGTTTTTCTCAGTTCTTAACAATATTACAACTCAATATTCAACAACCTGACCTATTACCGGTCATCTCATCTCTTTTCAAGAGGCAAAATACAACATATGTTACAACATGCATTATCAACATGCTTTCCCTCGAAATTTATCAATTTCAACACATATTCCACCATTCAATTACATATTCAATGCCAATAATATATTTGCATTTCTAAAACAGAATTAACATATGCAATGTTAAAATAAACTTCCATTTCAAGGCAAGTTCCATAATACTTCCAGAAACCGAAACATTTACAATGTTTTACAACTTAAGACATATTCAATGCTCTTAAAGTTCATCAATACAGTAAAGTATACAACATGTGCTCAAACATCCACAAATAGATTCGGGTATTTCTCACGGACCTTCAACTCACGTTCCCAAGTGGCTTCCTCCACTTCGTGATGTTTCCACAAAACCTTTACCAATGGAATGGTCTTGCCTCGCAAGACTTGATCTCGCCTATCCAAGACCCGTACCGGTCTCTCCTCATACGAGGCATCCTCGTCTACCTCTAAGTCGGTCCAATCCAATACATGCGATGGATCCGGCTCGTACTTCCGAAGCATACTAACATGAAACACGTCATGAACTTCGGACAACTGCGGCGGCAAAGCTAGACGGTAGGCAACCTCGCCAATCCTCTCAAGGATCTCGAAAGGGCCAATAAACCGAGGGGACAACTTCCCACTCTTCCCAAACCTCATCAAACCCCGCCTAGGTGATATTTTCAGAAAGACATGATCACCCACCTCAAATGCCAAAGGCTTCCTCCTACGGTCTGCATAACTCTTTTGGCGACTCTGGGCGGTAACAAGGCTTCTACGGATAAGCTCAACTTTCTCCGTCGTTTCCCTCACCAACTCCGGGCCTAACAAAGGTGCATCACCCACCTCGGCCCAACAAACTAGACACCTACACGGTCGGCCATATAAGGCCTCAAACGGTGCCATGCCGATACTCGACCGAAAGCTGTTGTTGTAGGCAAACTCCACCAAGGGCAAGTGCCTCTCCCACGTCCCACTAAAGTCAAGGACACATCCTCGAAGCATATCTTCAAGGATCTGAATAGTACGCTTGAATTGCCCGTCAGTCTGAGGATGATAAGCCGTGCTAAAAGTCTGTCTAGTACCCAAGGCACTCTACAAACTCTGCCACAACCTAGCAATAAAACGTGGATCTCTATCTGAGACGATCGACACTGGGACCTTGTGCAATCTCACTATGTCCCGAATATACAAGTCAGCAAGATGATCTACCGAATCTCTCACGTGTATAGGAATAAAGTGCGCCGACTTAGTCAACCGGTCTACAACCACCCAAATAGCATCACTACCCCGCTGAGTCCTCGGAAGACCTACAACGAAGTCCATAGTGACATGCTCCCACTTCCACTCGGCAATAGGCAAGGGTTGTAACAAACCCGCTGGCCTCTGATGCTCGGCCTTCACTTGCTGGCAAGTAAGGCACTTAGACACAAAAACCGCTACATCTTTCTTCATACCCGCCACCAAAACTGGCGACCCAAATCACGATACATCTTAGTGCCTCCCGGATGCATCGCAAGGCGTGAATGGTGAAACTCTCGGAGTACCTCCTCTCGGCAAGACTCCGGCACAAACAGACGGTCTCGGTATCTCACACTCTGGTCGGGATACACAGTCAAACCCTTCTCAAGCTTCCCATTAGAGATCTTCTCTCGGAGGGATTCTACCTCAAGGTCACCTCTCTGTGCCTCTAACACTCGAGTCACAAGTGCAGGCTGCGCGACAACAGAAAACAAGGCCGCAGCCTCAACGGATTCACCCAAAAGCAAATCAAACTCGCCAAGTGCACCCAACATCTCCCACTCCCGGATGGCTATACAAGCTACATCACTAATGGATTTCCTACTAAGGGCATCGGACACAACATTGGCCTTTCCCGGGTGATAGTGCAACTCGAAGTCATAATCCTCAATGAACTCCATCCACCTTCTCTGCCTCAAATTCAAGTCTCTTTGTGTAAACAGATATTTTAGACTCTTATGATTCGAGAACACCTCAAATCTCTCACCATAAAGGTAGTGCCTTCAAATCTTCAAGGCAAAAATCATAGCTGCTAACTCTAGGTCATGAGTAGGGTAATTCCATTCGTGAATTTTCAACTGACGTGAGCCATAGGCTACCACTTTCCTTTCTTGCATCAGCACACAACCCAAACCCTCTCGTGAGGCATCACAATAAACTGCATAACCCAAACCTCTCTCCGGAATAATCAACACTGGAGCGGTGGTAAGTCTAACTTTCAACTCCTGGAATGACTTTTCACAAGTCTCATTCCACACAAATTTGACCCCTTTCCGCATCAATCTAGTCAACGGTGAAGCTAGCCTGGAGAAATCTTTCACAAACCGGCGGTAGTACCCAGCTAATCCCAGAAAACTGCGGATCTCAAAAACACTCTTAGGCTATGCGTAATCTTGCACTGCCTCAATCTTGGATGTATCAACGGACACCCCTTTCTCGAAGATTACATGGCCTAAGAATTTAACCTCCCTTAGCCAGAACTCACACTTCCCAAACTTGGCATACAGCTTATGGGTTCTAAGCAACTCAAGCACCACTCTCAAATGTTCCTCGTGTTCTTCCTCAGAAGGTGAAAAAATCAGAATGTCGTCCACGAAAACGACTACAAAACGATCTAAGAATTCCCGGAATATCCGGTTCATCAAATCCATAAACACTGCCAGTGCATTGGTGAGCCCAAAAGGCATCACCAGAAACTCATAGTGGCCATACCGCGTACGGAATGCCGTCTTTGGAATATCCTCCTCCCTGACCCTCAACTGGTGGTAACCCGATCTCAAGTCTATCTTAGAGAAACAACGGGACCCCTTCAACAGGTCAAACAGATCATCTGTACGGGGCATAGGGTATTTATTCTTAACCGTAGCCCGATTCAATTTCCGGTAGTCAATGCAAAGTCTCAAAGCCCCATCTTTCTTCTTGGCGAAGAGGGCTGGTGCTCCCCACGGCGAAGTACTAGGGCGGATAAAACTCTATCTAGCAACTTCTGGAGTTGAATCTTCAACTCACTCAACTCGGCTGGGGCAAAACGATAAGGTGCCATAGAAATCGGCGCTGTACCGGGCACTAAATCAATAGAGAACTCAATCTCTCGATAAGGTGGTAAACTAACAAGGTCCTCGGGAAAAACATCCGAATACTCGCAAACCACTCTCGGCAACTCAATCCCGGTCTCATCACACTCACTACTCATAAAGCTAGTGAGAAGACCACTAAGCTCACTCCGCCCTCGCGGATTATACACCGGTGGCAACACTCTACCAACCCGATCCTCTAAGAAATGGAAACAATCGCCGCTCAAGATACATACCGTGACCCTCAAACCGCCTGGTATGACGATAGTTAGTCCATACCCAAAATCACATCAAAACCCGACATAGCATCATAACTACAAAAGAAAATGGAAGTCGGCGGTCGGCGACCTCTATATCACAAACCCGACACCCTTATTTCAAAATCAACTCACCCCAACAGGTGATACAAACACAAATAGGAGATGCTAACTGCGCCAACTCCAACCCCAAAACAGATGCAAATGCAGCAGATATAAAGAATGGGATGCACCCGTATCAATCAACACATTGGCAACCGAGTTGCAAAACAAAAGGTACCTCTCACAACAGATGGAGCCGGTACAAGATCTTGCGCGGTAACAGCATACACGCTCCCTGAAGGTCTCTGGTCTACCTGCTCACCTCTCGGAGCAAAAGACTGCTACACAGACTGGGACGATGACGCCCCCTAATTGGCCCTCGAGGCCTGAACTGACTGTTCTGGCTGAAAACTCTGCGTCTGCCTTAAACCAGACGCACCTGATGTGCCACTCAACTGCGGGCAGAACCTCTTCAGGTGCCCTGCCTGACCACACTGGTAACAAGAGAGCGGCTGGCCTCTGCCCTGACTCTAGCTCTGAGGTCGGGCCGAAGATGAAGCTGCTCTCTAACCTTCTCCCCTCTGTGGGCAAGCTGGAGACTTGTGGCCCAACTGACCACACTTGTAACAGGTAATGTCTCCCTGACTGCCTCTTCCAGAGCCTGCACTCGGCACTGGAAAAGGTAGATCTTGCAAAAGCACCTTGGACTGCTGAGGGTTAGAACCCCTCTGCCTCCGACCATCCCTCTGGCCATCCTGACTTTTTTTGGAGCCCCTCATCCTCTCATCCTCCTCCTGCATCATAATCTCCATATGGGCCGCGGCATCCACAAGGCGCCCATACTTCCGGGTCATGGATCCTCCAACTCTGGTCTTGAGCCCATGTCTCAACTTCCTCTCAAATTCCAGACAACGGCGTTCCTCAGACGCCACAAGCTCAGGTGTAAACCTGGACAAACTGGTAAATGCGGCCTCAAACTCGGCCACTGGCATACTCAGCTGCTTGAGTTGACAGAACTGGTCCCTCAACCTCTCCCTAACAGCTGGAGACAAAAACTTCTCCTGGAAAGCATCTACAAAGGCCTCCCATGTATCACCAACACGACCCCTCATGAACTTCCACCACTGACTCGCATCTCCCTTTAACTGGAAAGACGCCAAGGTCACCTTCAAAGCCCCGTCTTCGATGCCAAGCATCTCAAACGTCTTCGTCATCTGCTCAAGCCACTTATCAGCCTTCATGGTTCTTTAAGATCCCCAACAAACTCATCCGGGTTAGACCGGAAGAACTCCCTCTTCAGAAAGGAAGGCCCTGTCTCAACTACATGGGCCTGGGCTTGATTCTCAGCCCTGAGAATGCCCATAGATTCCCTCAAAGCTCCTGCCATCTCGCGGGCTAAGGCGCCCATGGCCTGCTGACCTACTGGCTCGGCCACATTGGCCTGGCCAACACCCTCTCGCTGTGCCGAAATTTCATCCGGTATAAGCACCTCCTGCCTCCTAGGCCTACCTCGCCTACCACTACGTCCTCGTCCTGACATCCTAATAAAGGTAATGAAGAACATTAGTACATTCATAAATGTGCTGAAGCTATAACACTCACGTCCTAATGCAATGGACAACAGTAATTTACTCCACGTAAGCACATAATCACATAAGCACTTACGAATTTCATTCCCGGATAATGACAGTCCCAAGGTGTTACTAGAGTTCCAGTTAGAAACAATATTGATCAAGTGATCCAATCAACATCCTAGAAACTAAATCCCATACCCAAGTAGTCACATAAACATGTTATCAAATAAGCACGTAACATTACATCTAAGTCTCTAACAAGCGAGACAAACCCATTGTGGTACTAACCATTTCCCACGTACCCAAAGTATTCGAACCTGGTACGCTCTGATACCAAGTTGTAACGCCCTCAAAATAAACCCATAAATCATACATTCGTGACATCCACAAACATAAGAGAAATAAACATATTTCTATTCATCAGAGTATTTAATCCAAAGGTATTACATGTTGACAACAAAAGTAAATACCCTACGGCTTACAACTTTCTAAGTCAACACTTGGTTACAAAAAGAAGAGTACTAACTCAAAACACAAAATAAGCCATTGGCTTGAATTACATGTAATACACAAAATAATTACAAAAGTAAGCCTTCAGCTTCTAAAACCTCCCAAGCTAAGTCCTTGGAGGCGGCATATCACCTGCACCTGAAAATGATATCCCATATAGGGTGAGTCAACGCCCAGTAGAGATATGCTAAACATAATATGAGTAATGACTAAAACATGAGCATTCGATAAATGCTTAACTCATATAAATCAACTCATAACACATTTCGTCCCTGATACAAATGTCCATGCTTCATTCAATTTTCCTTTACTTAACAATTTTGATTTATAAACATGGCTCAGAACCTGGCCAAACACATTCCCATGAGACTACGGCTCATGTTAAAAACCTTCCAATATCAACAATTTAAATGAGATTATAACTCATAACAACAAAACACTTCCATACTTCACAATAGATACACATATTTGCTGTATCAATGCCATATTCAAACACTTCCATACTTCATAAATGATACACGATTCGCTGTATCAATGGAGTCCATCCCCTATCTCCTCCCAAATAACATCCGGTTTAGGAGTCCATTCCCTATCTTCCCTTAAACCGTGGAGTACATCCCCTATCTCCTTCCACACAATGCAATGTATATAAACATGTATCATATACAGGATCTATCAATACACATATTCTATGTATTATTCCAACTGCCATATTCAATGACATATTCAACGCGATTAGTTTCAGTTTTCCCTAATCAACATACAGTTTCTACAACAATGAAGACTATCCTCCACCGATAGCCCAAAATAATTATTTCTAAACATATAATAAATGCATCAACAGATAAATTATCAATATTCTAAAAAAGGAGCGATTTATCAATCCAACTCTACCATTCTTTCTTATACTTCCAATTTCACTATTTCACAATAAAGTCATTAATTACACTAATGACCTAATAAAACCCAACTATGGTATTTTTCCTTTTTTTTTTTCAAAATTGACCCAAGGTTCAAATATTATCATTAAATATCCACAATCCCATTTTAGGACCCAAATACACATGTATTGGCCAAAAGAACCAAAACCCCTCTTTTCATATTTGAAACCCTAACACCCACAATAACCGACACTTCAACATTACATCAAAATGACAACAAGTTTATGTCAAAAACCATAAATATGAGTAGTTATCCCTACCTCAAACTCGAAGCCCAAAAGAGAGGTGAAGAAAATCGAAAGTGCTCCAAATCCCAAGATTTTTGGATTGATAGGTAGCCCAAGCAAGCTCTACACTATTTGCAAAGGAACTAAGGTAGAAGATCACTCAAACTAGATCAAACCTTAGAGAGAAGGAAAATGTAGTGAGAGAAGCTCTCAAAATAGGTTTTGAAAATTAAGAGAGAGAGTGAGAGTTGAAAAAGTGATCTAAAATGACCCAGCTGCCAATTGATATACGCATGACCTGCTCGAGCGAAGAATAGGACGCTCGAGCATCAAACACAAAAACTGGACCCACTCGAGCGCAAAGGGACACCCGTTCGAGCGTAGATTACACTCTTCCAGTATTTTTACAGACATCGAACACCCGCTCGAGCGCAATGATACCCGCTCGAGCTTAAGGAATTCCACTCGAGCGTGAAAAACAAACATGCAGTACTTTTGCAGATGCACAAGATGCTGAACGTGTGCAAACTCTGCTCGAGCGCGAAGGGATCCGCTCGAGCAGACCACCAAAAATCTGAGCAACAAGAAATGGGACTAAAGCTCAACCAACCTATTCGAAACACGCCCAAGACATTTCTAAACTCCAATCCAAAGCATTAAAGGACGGAAATGAAATACAGACGACAACAACTATCAACGGAACCGAGTCCGAATACAGTAAATAAGGAAGGGAAAATCGAGATCGCTATAGTCTTCGAGGGCGAAGAAGAGCTTCGAAGTCGTGTCTGAAGAAAGCTCCGAAGTCGTGTCTGAAGAAGGCGAAGAGGAGCTTTGGAGTCGTGTCTGAAGAGAGCTCTGGAGTCGTGTCTAACAAGGGCGAATAGGAGCTTCGGATTGGTCTGAAAAATGGTTTTGGGAAAACAAAGTAAAGAGGGTTTGTGGAACATACAACAATCAGTGAACAAAATTGTAACCGGTTGAGAGGGTATTCAATATTTTCAATCAAATTATTTGATGGTTGAGATTAATTTATAAATAAATGTGTACATGATGTGCACTATTTATAAGGTGCACATCTTAACAGCTCCCTTTGTTAAGGGATAATGTGATACTTTTCAATAGTTTAGGAGATTTATTTATATACTTTTATAGTTTAGGAAACAAAATGATACATTTTAATAGTTTAAAAGTATAATTTAAAAGACAAAAATAATATTTTTCAATAATTTAAGAATTTTTGTGTAAATAATCATATTTCACAAAATCTATTTTTTTTTTCTTATCAATATCAATCAAGTATAGTATACGCATTTATATATATATTATATATATATAGGCACAACTTCTTTCCAGTCCAAATCTAGATTGGACGGTGCTGTCCGGCTCTTGGGGGCCCTACGGTCGTGTTTCGATAATCTAAACCGTTGAATGTGTAGAACTCGTCGAGTACTATATGCTTGCAAAAAATCACGTTGATCAGATATCGATAGCTATATGATCAAATCAGTTTTTTGTAAGCAGTTTATTTTTCGCCGTCCATTTTTTTTCATAAAAAACTGATTTGATCATATAGCTATCGATATCCGATCAACGTGATTTTTTATAGACATATAGTACTCGACGAGTTCTACACATTAACGGTTTAGATTATCGAAACACGACCCGTAGTGGGCTCTCAAGGGCCGGACAGCACCGTCCAGTTCAGATTTGGACTGGAGAGAAGCTGTGGCCATATATATATATATATATATATATACTCTGTTTGTTGCCCTATCTGAGCTCTTCACGGCGCTCTAAATCCCAGCAGCAGCAGCTTCACCAAAAAAGCTCCGCCAAAACCCTAGAAAAATCGTCATGGTATAACTAACAAATCATAACTCTTTAATGTTCGTTTTGTGTTCTCTGTTTTTGTGTTTTTAATTTGAGAAAACAAAGCACTTTGTTTATTTGTTGTTATTAGGCCCCGAAGAAGGAAAAGGCTCCGCCGTCGTCGAAGCCCGCGAAATCTGGCGGAGGAAAGCAGAAAAAGAAGGTAAGAATCATGGGTTTGTTAGGGTCAGGGTTTGTGAAGTTCCATTTGTGTTGAATTTGAGAGCTTGATTTGTTACTTCATTGCTGATTGTTGAGTTTTACATGTGAATGTTGTTGTGTTTTTCATTTGTGTCAGATTGCGTTTAATAATACATTGCTGAAATAGAATCAATTGTTGTAAGAAATTTGGTTCTTTGGAATCATTTGATTGATTTCTGATTTTAAGGTTTTTTCTTTTGGGTTTTCTGGGTATTATTCTTAGCAAATCTGAGAAACTTGGAACCTAGTTTGTGATGTGATGTGATGAATCAATGGTAAAGGTTTACTTGATGTACCTATTGGGAGTATGAAATGACTACTAATTGAAGTACACTTTTGTATTATTTAGGGCTTAATGGCATTGAATTGGGTGTTTATGGTTGTCAAACTCATTGTTGATTCAGACTCTCTTTATGATGGCTGTGTTCAGTTTACATAATGATTAGGGTTTGTTTACCTATTTGTTAATATTCATAATCAATTATCTTTTTATGAGAAATTCGTTCTCTGAATTAGTTTATGTATGCTATATATTGTGAATTTGTGATCAATTATCTAATTCATAATCAATTATCTTTTACATATGGTTGTTGGTTGTGATTATTGTTTTTGCTCAAGTGCTATACGGCTTTATTTGCATTTTACATTTACTCTGCACCAAGTAGTGAAATTCCTGGAATTACTATGATACTATGCCTTTTATATGACAATTATTATGCGCTTCACATATCATTGAAATGCTGGTTGTCTTTATGGGTTTACCGAGTTCAATAGCTTAGCAATCTCTTAGTATTCTAATTCTAATTTAACTGATTTTTGTACAGAAATGGAGTAAAGGCAAGCAAAAGGAGAAGGTAAACAACATGGTCCTTTTTGACAAGGCAACATATGATAAGCTTCTTTCAGAAGCTTCAAAGTACAAGCTTGTCACTCCATCGATCCTGTCTGACAGACTGAGGGTATGCTTGAATTCTTCCTTCTTTATCTGTGGTTGTAAATTGTAGTGTTTCTAGACCATTATAATTGGAGTGCACGTTTGCGCACTGGATTTATATGTCTAAGACAATAGTGAGTTTTTATTGATAATTTTTCTTCGCCCCACTTTCAGATTAATGGATCCCTAGCACGCAAGGCAATCAAGGATTTGATGGCAAGAGGTTCCATTAGGATGGTGTCTGCTCATGCAAGCCAGCAGATCTACACTAGGGCCACTAATACTCAGTAGACAGGATTTTCTCACTTTCCGTAGTATCAAAGGAAACCTATGGTCATTTTTTGTTAATTTTTGTTTGGCAGTTAAACCTTGTTGGATTTCTACATTTTTGACTTCATCAACTGAAATGCGATGCTTCCTTTATGAATCTATAAGTATTTGCTTTATCTGCTTTGCTGATTTCAATGTGTGGCTATTTTTTTGTATTGTCTTTGGTTGTGTGTTTGGACGGATCTATTGGCGCTGCCAATGTGTCATCAATTTGCAACAAATCTAGAAGTTGAGAATGGCTTGACAACTAGATGAATTGTTGTCACCACCAGCATCCTCTCCCCAAACCCCTCAACTGCCACCGCCAATGCCCTTCTCTTCCTCTCCCAACCCCTCCCAACTCCACCCCTCCGCTGCCACCACCCACCAACACCCTCTTCCCCAACCCCGCCATTCCCACTCCCCACTCCTCTATTGCAACCATCATCCCTCTCCACGAACCCCTCTGCCACGTCAATTAACAAATAATCAACCACTTCAATTAAAAAAAATTCAAATATAAAATTCAAGGTAGAAAGTTAATAGTAGGATTTGGACAGAAATCTTAGACCGAAAAAACGATAGACAATTTTTTTTTTTTTTAATAGGAAAATCCTCCCTACGTTCCTGTAGGTCCAAGGCAGCGTCTCTTACATAGATTACTTAGGGCTTAAACCAGCCTTACCACAATGCCACCCACATCAGAGTTGATAATTTTAAAATTATGCCTATGTATATATATGAATAGGTGATAATAGTTTTTCAGATGTACTTTTCCAAAGAGAAGCAGAGGAAAGGACTTACCAATGATGATGGAGAATGAATTGGTGACAGGTGGTGGTTGCTGCAAACATGTGGACTGGTGGTGAAGGTTTGTCGAGGCAATAGTCACTTGTCAGATTTTTGCATGAGTGATCTTGGATATACAAGTAATATTATAAATTCATTCTTATTTTCTGAATTTATTTAGAATTATTATTTTGTAGTTTACATAGACATCACATTACACAAATTCAATTATAATCACACAATTTTATTTGGGATAAATTCAAAATAGATAAGTGTGGGTACATAAAATTATTCTGGATATATAAGGTTCTATTAAATTCAAGTTATTTATTAACAAGTTAATATAAGGTTCTATTAACTTGTTAATTAGTAAATTTAGATTTAAATTTTTGGATCATGTTGGTAGATTCACAAATTATTTGGACAAGTAAATGGTGGGGTATTACAAAATGATATCAGAGTTAACTTATGCACCCAATCATATGGGTCACTATTTTAACTCGTCTCACATCAAAAGTTTGTATAGGTAATTTTAACAACTTGAATTTAAACTTTTGAATTATATTAATAGACCCATATCTTACTTGATTGAGAGGTTTGGATGAAAGTTAAAATTCACTAATGGTGCTTTATATACCCAACTTCACCTCTACAAACTTTTGATATGGGACACGTCTCATTACAATGAGAGTTGTTGAAAATAAAGAAAGGGATGAAATGTAGATTGGAAAAAACAAAATGACGCCAAGACCTATTTGTGACTACCTTTCCCATATTCTGCAATTATGTCAGTGATTTTTTTTGCCAAAAAAAAACAAAAAACAAAAACCTTCAACCATTTGATGGTGACGTATACTAAAAAGTGTATTTTTTTATCTTATCTAAATCATATCATTTTTATTTTTTATTTTTTTTCATATCTTTTTATAAAATATTAAAAAATATATTTATTTAGTCCTTTCCAAACAACTTTTAAGATTTCATCGGCTAGTAAGAAATTGTAAATGAATTTGGTGGGATACCTTTGTCTTTTAAAAACTCAACTATGAAGTCTCCCTATTGCAATATGGGATTTTTTTTTTTAATTAGTTAGTTATATTGCTACAATAATATAATATGAGATTTTCACTAATTGATAATATTATCGGCTAGTATTATCTTATATTCAACATTTACTTGTATTAACCAATCGGGTTAACTTGTTGGCTAAAATTCTTAGAGTATTTTCACTCAAACCTTCAATTTTAGAGACGCCAATTTTTTTTTTAAAGACTTGGGTGGCAAATTGACAAATATCAATTTAACATGGAAGCTCTCTACTTAATATGTCAAATCTATTATTCTATTATTTTTAAAATTTGAATTCTTTTATTTTACTAATTAAAATAAATTTATTTTTAAAAGAGGTTTGATGCCATTTAAATAGTATTTTTTTTTTTTAAAAATTCTATATTTATAAAATAATTTTTTAACAAAATTCAAAATTTCTATTCATTGCTACTTAAACATTTTTTTTTTAATTTGATGAAAAAAGAAAAATTACAATACATATTTAAAAAAAATTGACAATACATAAATATCATAATAAATCACATGCATTGCCCCTAAATGATTCAAAAAATATTTTGCTCAGCTCCAAATTTATAGATGATAAAATAAAATAAAAAATAATTAAAAAATATTTTATTTACAACAGTAATTACCATACATGACAACACAGGTTGGTTTTCAAATAATATTAACTGTTGGTAAAAAAACCCAGCATGACGTGGGTAACAACAAATTGTGTATTGTTAGTTTTCTTTTATTTGAAAAAAAAAAAAAATTGAATGAAGTGGGGAACGTGTCAAAATTGACATGAAAGGATGATGTCAAAGCCATGTCAGCTTTTGACATATCGGGTTATGTTCATTCTTGCAACTTGTGGGTGTAGATTTCCGACCATACAACCAAAAGGGGGACTCAGTTGGAAAGCACAGGCAAAATAGATTAAGCCCAACAACTTGTAACAATAAGATGAGAATTTGGCAGTGGTTCGTCTACTTAAGGGCACTCCGACGATCAAGTCAATAAACAATATCTCTTACATATAGCAAATAGTGCTTAAACTTACAAGAAAGAACTCACTTCAGATCTACGAGGGTGCCTTACTTTTATAACCAGTAGTGACCTGGTCTCTTTAGAAGCCTCACTTTAGTGAACTCAGGCTCAATACTTATCCTGGACTTTCAACTAAATAGGGATAAACTCTCCTTGAACATTATCCTTATCCAAACTGAGATCCTCCCCTATTCTAGGACTCTTGTCCCTTATCTGCTTATCTTGGATTCTGGTATCTCCATAGATAACCTCGATCTGGCCGAGATCATCTCGGCAGGCATGACCAGGCCACGTGGCACCTCGGCTGACACTTTGGCGTCACCTTAACCACGTGCTGTCATTCACAAAATACTTCCCCACAATTGCCTCCTAGGTTCTATTACCTCGGCAACCTGAGGTGATGGAACCTACACCGTTTGTCCATATAACACGTCGGCTAAAAATTCATTCATCTCTCTGACCGAGATCATGACTCGTTGGCTTCAAGTAACCAGGACTTAGTGCCTATTTTATCAAGGATCAAGAACTAAGAATCAAGTTCTTGCAAGCATCTCGATCGTAATCGCTCCTCTAGCCGAGGTTATTATCTTATTTTCTTAACAATTTCAAGAGTTCCAACTGTGCATGAGCTGTCACGTACAGTCTTTTCAATCGTTTCCTCCATGTGTCCATCTCCTACTGGTTCGTACCAGCAACACGCCATTAAAACATGTTGAGTTTACTCACGCTACCTAACAGGCACGTTGCCCAAGGTGTATTCATTACATTTTGCCGCCTTTTCAGTTTTTAACAAATCTCTCTCTCTCTCTCTCTCTCTCTCTCTCTCTCTCTCTCCGTCTTCTCATTTTGCAAATTTGATTTCCCTCATTGTCTCAGATTTTCTCTCTCTAAAAATCTCAAACCTCCATTGTTTGTGTTTTCGAGCTTTCTGCAACCACTCCATTTACCACCTTCGGCAAAGCATTCATTGCCCCGCTTCACTTGTCGTCATTGTCCAACTCTGGCAAACCGCATCCCGGCGTTCACTTCTTCGGCTTAATTTGGTAAGTCTTTGATTTATTCTCTTTCATTCTTGTTCTTTATTATTCTTTAGTATATTTCTCCTTTGGATTTGCCATATGCTCTTTGTGCTGCATTTGACTCCTGTGCTTGTATTATTGTAGCATTTGTATTTGTATCTGTACATTTTGAATTTTCATCATTCATGAATGCGTCGTTAATCCACTGTTTATAGATAAATATTTATGCTCATCCCTTTGTTTTGATTGTTTCGTGTGCTTGATCCCATCTGCATTCGTCATGTTTCGAATTTGTTTCACAATTCTCTCCTTGTGCCCACTGGCTCTCTTGCATTTTGAATTTTATAATTGCACTGACTGTGCCCCTTTCTCTCATGTGTTCTTGTTTCGCCTTAGATCGATTCTGAGTCTCACTTTATTTGTTTTCCTTGCCTATTTTTTCAAATCTTTGCCTTCGATTCCTGTTCATTCTGCATAGATTTGTAGGTTTAGGATTTGACTTAGAAATCTTTACAATTTAGGAAAACTGAAACAAAATCCTCCCCTTGATCTTCAAAACCCTCACCCTAGTGCTCTCTAGGGTTTAGCCGAGGTCTTCAGACCCATATCAACCACTTTTCTTTGAAATCCAGTACCGATTACCTCAAGCCGACATTATGGGTATGTTTAGGTGGAGGGTAAACACCCCGACCAAACTAGAATACTTTCGCCAGGAGTTCTCCATTCTAATCGACGTTCAAATTAGGTTGGTTGGGAAGGAGGACTCTATCATGTCTGATAAGGACTCTATGTCATTTTCCATAGTCACATTTATTGAGTGTGGACTTCGGTTTTCCTTAGACATTCTTTTTCGAGAAGTCCTTTATTATTACAAACTTAACGCCATGCAACTAGCTGTCAACTCATTTAGGGTTATCAATGGCATAATCGAATTGGCACACCAAGAAAACACTAGGATTACTCTAGCCGACATCCAATTCTGTTACATTATGTGTGGCCTTAAGTCGGCCAGTGGCTACACGTACTATCTCAAGTCCAGATCCACCGCCTACAAACTTATAGCCGACCTTCCTGACTCCAACAAAGGTGCTGGAGATGACTACTTGATTATGTTGGGCAATTGAGAATTTGTGCCTGATGACGATCTTCATCTCTTTCCTCTACGCCGAGCGGTGTTTAGAGAGGATGATGGTAAGAACTGAGTACAAGTGTAATTTTTATGTTTATGTTAAGACTTGTCAATTTATTTCTTTTGTCTGTGTTAATGTTTGCTATTTGCTCTTGCAGTTCTTTCTCAGCCAGCAAAGGGATTTCGGCAGTCCCACGTCCCAAGCCGAGATCTAAAGAAGCTCTTGGATCTCCCGATTCAAAGACGCAAGGCCCCCCTCCTACTGAATTATATTCCAACATACCAGTTACCGCTCCTCAGCACTCCACGAAGAAGCCAAACTCCACCATCTGTCTTAACTCCTCTAGTTACTTTTTCATCAAGGACTGACCAGGCTTCCACATCAGATCCAGCATACCTGCCATCCACTTCTGGCCCCCAACTGATTCCTCTATCTTGATGCCAACGTCGACGCCGATGCTGACGCCGACGAACACTTTTGCCGGCAAAACTCACAGTAGAAAACGCAGAGGTCTTGAGGATCAGCTTATGACCCAGCAAATCCTTCCATTGCTCTTCCTGCCATCAATTTTGGCACAAGAGTTACAGTTGCTGCGACAACCGAAGAAATGGGTCGCAAACCTGCTGTGGCTGAAGACCTATTCGCCAGCCTACTAGATGTGGTGACTCTTCAGTCCTCGTCTCAATCCTAGCCAAAGCCCAAACAGAAAAGGGTAAAAAAAGTTAAGGCAAAAGCTACAGTGACTCAAGTTCCTTCTGATTTTGAGAAGGACCTTGAGGACTCCGTGCCAATATCAAAATTGGTCGAATCTGAGAAGAGGCCAACCGAGGCCGCAACATCTGATGCTTCATCACCGAAGAAGCTGAAGTCTGATTGCCCAAAGGGTGGCAGTAGCTTCCCCTGGGATCAGACCTGGGCCCCTGAAGTCATGGTTGGTGACCGACCTCTGACAGTTGGCGACCGTGCAATCGAAAGTGTAGAGGTCGGCATCGCTCTGTTTACGGTCGTGCTCCTTCCGGCCGACATGAACCATATGGTTGATCTCCATGAGTATGAAAACTTTGCGCTTATGATGCAGCACTTCGTCTTGGTATGTTCCCTACTGTATCCTTTTTAGCTTTCCAACACTTAGCCAAATTTTGCTAATCTGTTCTGTTCCTTGCAGGCCATCCAGCATGCACACTCATATCCGCTTAAGACCGAGATGATGAAGAAGTAGTTGGTGAAGAAGACTCAAGAAGCTGCCAAACTCCTATCTTCACTCAACCAGGTTGAGACTAGCAATCGAAGTTTGCTGGATAAGGCTAAGGCTGCCAAGGCTGCTCAACACAAAGTTGAGGCTAAAATTGAAGTTGCTGAGGCTACTGCTGAAGCTGCCAAGGTCGCCGTTGCGGCAGTAGAGGTTGAGGCGAAGCTAAATGAGGCCATTGAATCGAAAGAGGCTGAAGCGACTGACGAGAAGGCCTTTGAAGAGGAGCAAGCCGCCATTTGTGATCAATACAGAGAGCAAGTCAACCTAGCTTGTAACAAAGGCTACTATTTGGGCTGGGTAGTTGTTCTCAACAAGTTGGCTATTCTTGTTGATTCTCCACTTCGGGATATTAATTAACTGCAAGTCCCCTTCCCCTCTTTCCCTGACACTTCAGAGGCCGAGGCTGAAGAGAAAGACGAAGTCGAAGCTGAAGCCGAGGTTGCTACAGGGTCCAAGTCCCCAACTCTTAACGATCAGGTCCTGGACTTGACTAGAGAGGAGGAAGATGAGGTCCCCAAAGACACCTTCACTCATAAGGTTTCTATTGAGGCCAAGATCCAATCTGCCAAGAGGAGTCTTGACCAGATCCTACTACAGATTGAGGCCGACAAATCTGCCCAGTTGACTGTTGAGGCTGAAACAACCCCAATTGCGGAGGCAGGTCAGTCTGAGGAAAACATTGGAGACCCGTGTACTTAGGATTTGCTTTCTTTCATATGTTTTTAGTTTTGAATAGTTGTAACTTTTTTGTCTTTGGAAAATGTTTGCTTTTGTCGAGCCAAAGTGCCATCTTTTTGTAATCGAACAACTTTCCTTTTCTAAATGCATCTCTTCTTTTTTTTTTTTTTTCTTCTAAGTGTTAAGTGCATGCTTTACTGCTTTGCTCTTATGCCTTGCATTTTTTCCAATACTTAGATTTTTTTTCTGATCCTCTTAAGTTTGGCAACTTGGCTCCTTTTCTTGGGTTCACAGACCTTGGATGTATTTACACCTCGGAGTTGAACACGCTAATCACCTCGAATAACAACCTTGACTATTTACCTCGGCCAATCAACACTTACAAATATTTTAAAATATTTTTACAAGTGTTGCTTCTTCATTGTAATTGTTGTCTTTTGGCAAGATTTCATCCTTCAAAGTCTAGCATCCTTGGCTGGGTATCTCGGACACTGACATTTCAAATACAGTACAGTACTCTTATCTCGGAGTAAGTCATCTCGAATAGTTTCAATGGTCTCGGATAACTTCAATTTGCAAAATTTTTCTAAAATTTTCACAAGTGTTATGCCCATTCTTACTACCTGCCCCCTAATGTGAATCTAAGTACCACTTATATTCACATTAGTGGCCACTAAGGTTTTCGACCTCGTTGTCTTTTTCAATTTGTCCATATCAAACTTAGTTCAACTTTGCTGTCATGGTAACTTTAAGTTATTTGTCATGTTTCATTCAGAAATATTGCTAACTTAGTTCAACTCTATCATATGACAAGTTTTAATTCAACTCTACCATATGGCAAGTCTAAGTTATTCGTCATGTTTCATATCGAAGCATTACAAACTTAGTTCAACTCTACGATATGGCAAGTTTTAATTCAACTCTACCATATGGCAAGTCTAAGTTATTAGTCATGTTCACCATGGGAACATCATTATAAGATTGTTCAATCTTATCGCACAAGTTTTGATAATAATTCATAAAAAAAAAATCAAGCTAGTATTTTATTAAAACCTCGGCTAATAAAATCATTATATAAATCTCAAAAAATTAGTGGTAAAAAAACTTCAAATTGCTTGTGTTCCAGGATCTTGGCAACTCTTTGCCATCAGTGATTTCCAGCCGATATGCGTCATTGTCGGCGATCGAGATGATCCGGTATGGTCCCTTCCAGTTTGGGCCAAGCTTGCCCTCCTTGGGATCCTTCTTGTTGCCGACAACTTTTCTAAGGACAAGGTCCCCAACCTTGAATTCCCTTGGGTTGACCTTCTTGTTGTAAGCCCTAGCAAGCTGTTGTTAGTATGTCCCCAGCTGAATTGCTGTCCTTTCTTTTCTTTTTTCTATCAAGTTAAGATCTTAGGCAAGGAATGCCTCATTCGTTCCATTCTCCACTCCCTAGGTTCTGATTCCAGGGATGCCGATCTCCAGTGGGCTGACTACTTTAGTGCCATATGCCATGGCAAAAGGAGACTTTCCTGTTGATCTTCTTGGCGTAGTCTGATATGTCCACAACACATTAGGCAGTTCTTCCACCCACTTTCCCTTGGCTGCTTCCAGCCTCTTCTTGATCCCATCCAAGAGGGTTTTTTTGGATGCCTTTGCCTAACCATTGCTCTAGGGGAAGCTGGGGATAGAATAATAGTTTTTGATCTTATAGTTTGCACATAAACTTTTGTTTAGCTTATTGTCAAACTAGGTGCCATTGTCTGCCACAATGGCTCTTGGAATCCCAAACTTGGTGATTATGTTCTTCCAAATGAAGTTTTCATATTAATATCTCGAATCTTCGCAAGGGGCTTAGCCTCTACCTACTTTGTAAAGTAGTCTGTGGCTACTAGCAAGAACTTTCTTTGTCTAGTTGCCTGGGGTAGTTGCCCCACTAGATCCATGCCCAACTGGGCAAATGGCTAGGGATTGAATACTGGGTTTAGATTTACTGCTGGCTGATGTATCAAAGGTGCAAACCTTTGACACTTTTCGTACTTCTTGACATAGACTTCGGCATCCTTCTGTATGTATGGCCACCGGTATCCCTGGGATATGGCTCTGTGGGCAAGTGACCCTTCTTGGCTTCTACAAACTCCTTCATGGATCTCATATAAAAAGTCTTCTACCTGAGAGGGGTGAACACATCGCAATAGAGGTCCAGTGAAGGATCTCTTGTATAGATGGCCTTTTGCTGACATGAAGAACTTAGTCGACTTCAACATGGTTTTGTGTGCCTCTTTTCGGTCCTTTGGCAGCTTGCCATCCCTAGAAACATCACTATTGCATCCAACTAGCTTGGACCCATCTCCACGCACATTGTCTCATACTCTGTACCAAAGGCTCTACACTTGGTCCTGTTAAATAATCAACCATGATTGTCCTTGGTTCCCCTGGCTTTATTGCACTAGCCAGGTTTACCAGGGCATCGACAGGACTGTTATCAGCTCAGGTAACTTGCTACAACTGGCAGCTTTGGAAATATGTTGGCAACTTGACAACCTTCTTTACATAGGCAATTGTTTTCTCATCCCTAGTAGCTTACTTGCTTGTTGCCTGATTCACTATGAGCTGGGAGTCACAGAAGACTACCACTTCATCCACCTCTATTGCTGCTGCCAGTTTCTGTTTAGTGATCAGTGCCTCATACTCTGCTTCGTTGTTTAAGGCCTTGAACCCCAAACGGATAGACTGCTTTATCATTCACTTATCTGACGATATCAACACTACTCTTGCCTCTAATCCCTGCCGATTTGAGCTTCCGTCGACAAAGAGCCGAAAGGAGTCACCAATGTAGATATCACAGGGCTTTGGTCTTTCTTCTTTCTTTTGCTCTACTGGTGTGGAGTTCTATGGCCCCAGTTGGATTTCTTCGTGCTCCCCTGGACATCCTAAGTTGCGGCTCATCGGTGCCCGCCTTGGGATTGCTCTAGGGGCGAACTCTGCCACGAAGTCAGCAAGGACCTGGCCCTTGATTGTTGTTCTAGGCCTGAACTCTAGGTCATACTATCCCAGTACTATTGCCCATCTAGCTATCTTGCTTGTTAAGTTCCCGTGCTGTAGCAGGTACTTTAAGGGATGCTTAGTCGGCACCACAATCTTGTGGGCTTGGAAGTAGCGATTCAACTTTTTGGAAGCCATCACCAGGGCAAGTGTTAACTTCTCTAGGAATAGGTACCTGGTTTTTGCATTTGCCAGGGTCTTGCTTACACAGTATGCTGCCTTCTGTTCTGCCTCCTTTTCGCGGATTATCACCGTGCTGACACAGCAATCTGATACTACCAAGTACATGAATAGTTCTTCTCCAGGTATTGGATTTGACAACACTGGCGGGGTTGTCAAATACCTCTTCAAGTCAGCCAAGGGAACTTCGCACTCTTCCATTCATAGGAAGTCTGAGTCTTTCTTTAGCAGTTGGAAGAAGGGTTTGCACTTATCTGAGCTTCGGCTTATGAACCTGTTCAAGGCTGTTGTCTTGTCGGTCAGGATCTAGACCTGTTTTGCTGTCGTTGGGCTCTTTAAATCAAGGATCGCCTTGATTTGATCTGGGCTTGCTTTTATTCCTCTCCTAGTCACTAGGTAGCCTAGGAACTTGCCAGATCCGACTCCAAATGCACACTTTGATGCATTGAGTCGAAGCCAGTAAGCCTTCATTATGTCAAAGACCTCTTGCAAGTTTGCCAAATGATTTCCTAGTTCCTTGGTCTTCACGACCATGTCATCGATGTAGACCCTTACTATCCTCCCAATCAGATGTTTAAACATTTTGGTCACCAATCTCTAATAGGTTGCTCCCGTATTCTTTAACCTAAAAGGCATTACTTGGTAGTAGTACAATCCTTGTGGGGTGATGAATGTCGTTTTCTATTTTTCCGTCGGATATATCGCTATCTGGTGGTATCCCTTGTAGGCATCCAGGAAGCTCATCTTCCCATGCCCTGATGTGGCATCCACCAGCTGATCAATCTTAGATAGAGGGAAGCACTCCTTGGGCAAGCCTTATTTAGGCTGGTGAAGTCCACGCAAACCCTCCACTTGCCGTTCTTCTTCTTCACCACTACTGTATTAGACAACTAGGTGGGATAATTCATCTCCCGGATGGCTTGGGCTTCCAATAGCTTGACCACTTCCTCCTCGACTGCTTCCACATGTATCAATGTCGGTCTTCTTGCTCGCTGGATGACAGGTTTAGCGAACCTGTCCGCATTAAGCCTATGACAAGTGACCTCGGGGTTAATGCCAGGCATCTCATAAGGCGTCTAGGCAAACACTTCTATGTTTGTTCGCAGGAAAGTCTCCAGCTCCTTTTCTTTCTCCTCGGCTAAGCCAGAGCCAAGAAGGAAGAAGTGCTCCTCATCACCTTCTTAGACCAGAATCTTCTTCAGTGGTTTTTCACTCTTCTTAGCAGGTTTTTTGCCGATATCATCCAAGACCTCATGGTCTTCACTTTCAATTTCTGTGGGTGTACTTCATTGCTGCCATGGAGCAATTCTTTGCCTGTACTTGGTCCCCCCTTACTTCTTTAATCCCTTGATTGGTTGGGAATTGCAATAGTTGGTGCAACATGGAGGGCATAACCCTCATTGCATGCAACCAAGGTTGTCTCAAAATGATATTGTACGGGGAGGGAGTGTCTATCATAGTGAACTTAGTTGTTACCTTTTTGCTTCCTGCCTGCGCTTCCAGGTTCGTGGTTTCCAAGGGCCATGTCGACGTCCCATTGAATCCGATCATAGGGCTATCAGAATGCTCTAGATCATCTGGGTGAAGACCAAGCTCCTTGTAACATCTGACATACATGATGTCACAAGAGCTGTCTTGGTCGATCAGTATGCGCCTCACCTGGCATTCTCCAATCCTCAGAGTTACTACCAGGGCATCGTTGTGTGGATGCTGCACCATATCCAGGCTTGCCTCAGTAAAAGAAACCATTGGTCCCTGGCATTCATTTGTCATGGGTTCTTTTACTAGATCAGATATACATGTTGTAGGTGCCTTACTCTTTGGGTCTCCCCTTGTACTCCATTCTCATTGACCTTTGAGTGAATCACATTGATTACCCAAGGTCCATCTGCTTGCTGCGGTGGCGGTGGTGGAGGTGGTGCTATTGGTGCCTAGGGAAGCCTTGCATGCTCTTCCCTTGTCCTGGCCTCATCTACTAGGTCTCTCAGGTGACCCTGTCTGACCAAATCCTCCAAGTGCGTCTTCAGAGCCTTGCACCCCTGAGTCAAGTGCCTATCCTCATTATGGTAAGCACATTGCTTCCCAATGCTCATTCCCATAAACTCGCTAGGGATCTTCTCCGGCGCTCTATAATATGGCTGGTTCCTGATCCTTTCCAGAACTTTGTAGATCAAGATCCTGAATATAGTGGTGACTGCCCGTGTAGCCTTTAACCCTGTCTCCTACCTGTTAACACCGGAGTTACCTTAGTCTCGCTTCGGCGAGCCGTTTCTCTTTTCTTGCTTTGGTGTCTTCATTCTTTGTGTGTCTTCCTCTACTCTAGCATACTTTTCAATCTGTGCCATGAGCTCCTCCATACTCTTTGGTAGGGTTTTTGCAAGTGATTTCCGAAGCGGGCATTTATCATCTAGGTCGTTCTTGAAAGATATGATCGCCAGCTCCTAGTTACAAGCCGAAATTTGGTTGAACACCTCATAATATCTCTTGGCGTAATCCCTGAGGCTTTCACCATTGCTGATGTTCAAAGCCAGCAAGGAATTTACCCTTAGCGGCTACAATTTGTTCGTAACAGACCTAACCACAAACATCTCGGCCAGACCTTCCTAACTCTTCACAGTTCTTTTTGGTAGGTTATAGAACCAATCGGATGCTATCTCTCTAAAGGATGAGGGGAATACCTTGCACAACAGCGGTTTATTCCCGCTCCACAAAGCCATTGAATTTAAATATAAGCCGACATGAAAAGTTTGGATCGGACTTACCGTCGTAAATCTAAAACCTCGGCATGTGGAATCTCTTTGGGGCCTCAAATGTATCCAACTCCATCGAGAAGAGTGTCCTCGGCTTGACTGGGGACGTGATCTCGGCGTTGAGTTTCTTTTTCTGTAGGTAGTCTCTTAAATCCTCCTTCGTCCTACTGGGAGCTTGGCTGTCGTTAGACTTCAGTCTCTTCGGCACGCTACTCCTGGTGAAGTTGTGCGTCCTCTTGGACTTCCCTTCATCTACTACATCAAAGCAGAGGCCTTGCCCTTGGATCTGCTGAGATCTTTGGACATAGGTCCCCTTTGTCCATGGTGTCCTCTGCGACTCACCTCACACTGATTCGGTACGTCCGACGTCCTTCGATGGCCGACGTGAGTTCCCTTGTCCTTTGCCATGTTGCGGGACAACTAAGACTGCCTTTTGTTCTGCTTTCTAGGCATCAGTCTTGGTGGTTGGTGCCATTGTGTCTTGTAATGGGAATGGTGGTTGCATCACGTTGTTCTACATCATAAAGTTGACCACTGATTGAAGGTCAGCCAACTTTTTTTCCATTTCTTTCATCTCCCTATCCCTCTTTAGGCAATTATCCTTCCATACCTGGAGGTCACTTTCATTATAGTATTTATCCCGGCCTTTTTTCTTCGTGGCATTGCGCCCTTTGCTGGCGTCATCCATTCCAGGATTTGGTTCCTGTAATCCTTCATTACGGTTTTCCTCCCTAACATTAGGATCCATATGCTCCTCGCTCTTACTGTGGATGTTGTTTTCAATCTTTTCTTCCTGCTCGTTGTTGGCCATCTATTCTTCTTAAGTTCCCACAGACGGCGCCAAATTGTGGATGTAGATTTCTGACCACACAACCAAAAGGAGAACTCAGCTGGAGAGTACCGGCAGAATAGATTAAGCCCAACAACTTGTAACAAGAAGATAAGAATTCGGCGGTGGTTCGTCCACCTGGGGGCATTTCGATGATTAAGTTAGTAAACAATATTTCTCACAAGTAGCAAATAATGCTAAAACTCACAAGAAAGAATTCACCTCAGACCCATGAGGGTGCCTTACTTTTATAACCAGCAGTGACCTGGTCTCTTTAGAAGCCTTACTTCAGTGGACTCAAGCTCAATGCTTATCCTGGACTCTCAGTTAGATAGGGATAAACTCTCCTTGACCTTATCCTTATCTAGATTGAGATCCTTCCCTATTCTAGGACTCTTGTCCCTTATCTACTTATCTCGGATTTCGGTATCTCCACAGATAACCTCAGCCTAGCCAAGATCATCTTGGCAAGCATGACCAGGCCACGTGGCACCTCGGCTGACACTTTGGCGTCACCTTAGCCACGTGCTGTCATTCACAAAATACTTTCCCACACAACCAAAATAGAACTATTAGACTACCATGTTGAAATTGACATATTGAGTGGAGATGCTCTTCCATCTCATTAGGAGGTTCATGATTTGAATCTTCTCACACTACAATAATTTACACTTTTGGTGACCAAAATTGGCGATTAAAAGAAATTTAGCCAAAAGTTGTACAATAGCGACAAAAAATTAAATTGGTCGGCGTTGTTCAGGATTTAGCTACTAATTTTTTTTAATCAAGGTATATTAATTATTGACGGCTCAAAAACTATTTAGTCACCAAATATGTCACAATAGAGGACAAAAAAATATTGGGCAGTGTTAGTTTAGGTTTCAGGTTACTAAAGCTTTCGGTGACTAAATATTGACTTTTGGCGACTAAATTTTTTTTTTTAGTGTACATGTGTCTTATTCCTCAAGTTTGGAAGTTTATTTGTATTAATTGTGTTGTGTTTGATTTTCATAATGATTTTTTTTCTTAGATAGGCATAATGATTATTATTAAGGATAAATTATCAATAGGTTCTAATAGTTGGATTTAATTCATATCATGTCCTATTAAAAATAAGTCATAGTAATATCGTTGCTAAAAATAATTTTTTGTGACGATTTTTTACATATGTGGCTAAAAATTGACAATTAGTAACTTTTTTTTATCACGATTTTTATAAATTATCGCTAAAACTTATAATTAATGACGTTTTTGTGACGAATTTTTCAACTTGTCATTGAAAGTTGAAAATTAGTAACTTTTTTTTGTAAACTGTCGCTAAAAACTAATAATTAGTGACATTTTTTGTGACACAATTTTTAAACTGTTATTAAAAATTAACAATTAGTGACTTGTTTAATATTGTTTGATGAAAAATGTTATTAATTATCATAGGACCTCTTGAACTATAAGCTCACCATTGGGACCTACACGTAAGTCCCCTTACTATTAATTTTAGTCAAAACCCCTCAATTGGATCTTTGTTTGGTGAAAAGGATAATTCAATTTATTTTACTTCATAAACCCCCTATGGAGGAGACACATAATTGAGTACGGACAAAGTAAATTTTTTTTTTCTTAGACAATATTGCCCATGCATATATATATATATATATATATATCATAGAACTCTTTTGACAAGGACCATTTTTATTTTATTTTATATAAGTTTAAAAATATTGTGTATGTGTATTTTGATTAGTTTATCTAGTATGTACTCTATTTTTTGTAACAGTAAAATTTTACTGTGAATTAGAGTAAGACAGAGTAACATGTTACTGTTTACATCAATTTCAATGATATATATTTTTTATTATTGTTTTTGAAGAATTTCATAGTCAACATGGATCTTATTTGATAGATTGTAATGAGAGAATTTTAAAAATACTAATATTTTAAAAAATCGACATTTAGATAAAAAATTATATTATTTTAAAATTTAAAATATTAAATACTTTGGTGATAGCGGTATATGTTAGACTTTTCAAGAAAGACTTTTCATAGCTATCCTTAATGCATTAGAATTTTATTATGAGAGAATTTTGACCAAATCTCATTCATTGTGATATCATTATTAGTAAAAATATAAAAAACAGTTGGCTGGACAAGATTGGACAGTCACGTGAGTTACTACAAGTTTGTGAAATAATTGGATGGCATGATTCTCATTGGAAACTAAAATAGAAAAGAAAGTGCATGCATGGATAACATAACATTCTAAGTAATCAATCAAGGTTAATTACTACTTAATAATAAAATCAACCTTACATTTATTTATCAACAGAAAATAGAATTTCATTAACCTAGTTTACAAAATACAAATTATTATTAATTTGCTTGTAATGCAAGCAAACTTATTACTGAAGAAAGAAATTCATCTAAAACCAAACATAACCCAACTTCAAAAACATAGTCGGTTGAGTCTCAAGCCCCTATATATTACTCTCTTCTCACTTTACTTTCTCATATTGTTTCCAAGAAAAAAAAAAAAATTCTTTAGCCTTTCTTTTACTTTTTTCGACTATTTTATTTCTCAAGAAAAATCAGCAATGGCAGCCAATATTACAATAGGATACAAATTTATACCAACGGACAAAGAACTTATTCTTCATTATTTGAGAGCAAAGGCCAAAGGACAGCCATTACCGGTACAGGGTTTAGTGAATGAATGCAATCTCTACAACGATCAAGAATTGTTGAAGATATTCAGCAAAATGAGAACCAAATCGAAGTTGTACTATTATTTTACGGAGTTGAAGAAGAAGAATGGAAAAGGAAAAAGGATTGATCGCATGGTGGGGAAGGGTACGTGGAAGGGACTCGACAGAGGCAAGCCTATTTATGACAATGAAGGAAGGCTTACTGGACGCAAGTGAAGTTTTGATTATATCAACAGAGAATCGAGTGAACGTAGTGTGTGAGACATGAAGGAGTACAGTCTGAAGGTGTTTCTTTGGAAGATGATCAACAGATCAAAGTGAGTTCTTTCTCTCTAGTTCTATGTTTCTAATTAATTATTGTTTTCTGATTTTATTTGTCATATGTTGTTGTTTTGTTCAATGAAAGAGGTTTGATCATCATCCATATGTGTTAGTTTCAAGATCAAACTCACACACACAACTTATCACGTGGTAGAACAAAGATATAGTGCAGATCATGATATACAGGTCTCATGCATGGTTCTAAATCGCGGTATCAGGTAATGTAACAGTATTGATCGTGGAGTATCAGTCGGTACGTATTGGGAATTAGGTGTCGCGGCAGTGAAATTTTAAAAATCATTTCATAGGTTTTTTAGTTTTTTGTTTCTTGTACTGGTTTGAACCGATGAGTATCGACCCGTCACGGCTTGTGTAACGGTTACAGACCACTACATACCGGGACGCGGCCGATTCTCTTGCGATTTTCGATCTCAACGCTATAAAGGCTTGTATCCGTCGCGGTGCTCTATTTTTCCGATACGAACCGGCCGATACGTAGTGTATCGGCTGGTTTTTAGAACTATGGTCTCATGATGTCTCATAGAGACAGATCATTCACACATCTTTAGATGATTTATGTTTTTATTATTGTTTTCTAATGAAATTTTTTAGGGGTTATGGGTGTCTGTCACACACACATAAATGTTTTTTTTTTTAAAAAAAATTGAGTTTTGTAACAAAATGAACCCTTAATTTTTAATTTTTTTTTAAAATTTATATCATAATCTTTGATTTACTTTTAATTTAAATTATTTGTCTATTTTCGTTAAGTAAAATTGTCAGAAAAAGTTTATTTTAATTATTAAACTCAATCAAAAAGGGTTTCACCAACATTTTTTATTTTTATTTTTATTTTTTTTAATCTTTACTCAAATTTATGATCGAAACAAAATCTAAAAGAATAATATACGAATACAACACTTGCATGGTTTCAAAACTTTGTAACTTTTACTATAAAAAACTTAAAAGACAACTTTAGCAACTTTTAAATTTAGTCATCTTCCCGAACAGCATAAATCTTGAAAATTTGAGGAATAGACAAGACATGGTTTCTGTTTGTTGGCAGCAATTTAGAGCCCAACTCTACAGCTCCTGAACCCTTTTATTTTTTTCACCTCCTCTGTTTTTTGGTCCCTTATTTGCAAAACTCATATCCATCCCATCTTTCTAGTTAAAAAATTTAAAAAAAAAAATTTGGTTTTGAGCATGATTTAATGCAAGATTTTATTTGTACATAGAGTTACCATGAAACACTATCTGAACTTCTTAATCAAGTATTTGGTTATCTTTCTTGTACTTATTTTTATTGCATGCCTAAAATTGAGGTAATTTACATTTGTGATGACATTTGTCTTTGCTAGTTTTAACCTTTCATGTTAAATTTCAAAGTTTTTTTTTTTTTTTTCGAAAGTCATTTACATATTTTTGCATCTTAAAAATAATTACTAAACACTTGTATTTATGGTTGCAGGACAAAAATTATGTCCTATGTGTGATCAAAATGAAGCGTCGCAGGGCAGAAATCGAACAACAAGAGCAACCAGTTGATGATTCCGACATTGACCATTACTCCATCGAACAAGAAGAACCTACTGCAGCAGTTATACAACAAGAGCTAGCTCTAACTGATGATGATGATGACCACTTTGATTGGGACCAGTTTGTTTGGGATTCCACTTTGACAGCTACTCCAGTTATACAACAAGAAGAGCAACCCAGTACAACATTTATACAAAAAGAGCTAGCTCAAGTTGATGATAATGGCCACTTTGATTGGGATCAGTTTGTTTGGGATTCCACTTTGGCAGCTACTCCAGTTATACAACAAGAAGAGTAACCTACTGCAACAGTTATACAATAAGAGCTAGCTCAAGCTGATGATAATGGTCACTTTGATTGGGACCAGTTTATTTGGGATTCCACTTTGGCAGCTGCTCCAGTAATACGACAGCTAGATGCTGCCGATGATGATCTGTTTGATTGGGACCAGTTTGACTGGAATTCCACTTTGCCATCACTATAGTGCATTGGATACACGTTGTTTCCTATTTCAGTCTCTCTTCAGAATCATTGTCATTCAATTATTGTATTTCACTACGTAGTAAATCACTTAACCGTCTAGTTTTAGTGATTCAACTGACTAGTGAGTGACTGTTTTTTATTTGTTATTAATTAATTAATGGTATTACAATCAACCCAATTTATTATAATCGTTATGAAAATCAAATGCAACACAATTAGGGGTGTTTGGGAAGTGAATTTTTTGCCTTTTTTCTTTTGACTTATTTTCATCTTTAGTGAACTTAAGATATGGGACATCAGTAAGAGTTGCCAAAATTTGCCAAGATTCGCAGTGATTTACATTTTAGAATTCTTCTTTACTAATAGGTTGTAACTCCGTTGCAACTTCCAGTATACTAAAATGAGCAATTCCTAAAACTTCTTTCCACTTTTCTTAATTTTTCTTTATTCAAAAGAAAAAAAAAAAAAATTGAATTCAAAGCAGACCTTGATCTAATAAGGTACAGGTTCCTAGGAGAAGATTGGGGAAACAAGGTAGGCAACAAAAATGCTAGATTTATAAGCATATGATTTAGGCTTTGGGCAGCTCTACTTCCATACTTCAATCGACAGTTTTTCTATTGTTCTATTAGATGAATAAGCGCCAAGAAACTTTTTCCAAATCAATACTTTAGTAACCCGAATGGGAGATTAGGAAAGACCCAAAACACAAACACAACGATTATCAAAGGAATTCAATTTGGCCACCATCCTATTCTACTGACCCAACGCCTTTCTGCAACATAAACTCAACTTGAAAAATTCATTGTAATTTCAATTTGAAAATGTATAGGTTTAAAAGTTATCTGAATTGAGGAAATTGTCAATTTACCAACAAGAGAATAGGGATTGCATAAGAATTGTAGATTGAAAATTGGAAGCATTAGCATGAGCAACCCCAACAACACTTTTGAGGTAGTGAATACAAATTGATGTTTATGTGCTCATTTAAAAAAAAATGAAATAAATAGGGTAAAAAAATACCATTAAGCAACCAGTAAGAATTAAAGCATTACTTTGCTGCACTTTTTCATGCATAAATCTAACAGAATATTCTACCAAACCAAGTCTAAACCAAACAACATATTTAGTCTATTGTTTGACCACCACAAACAAAAAACTAAAGTTTATAGACATGAAGAGGACAAGGGGCTAAGCAAGGAGGGTGGATTCTTGTTGTGAGGCAAAGGGGAGGACAAAGAAGAGGAATGATTGAAGGGAGCACAAGCATTTTCACTGTATTTGTGGACAATATTCCAAACTTAGTGTAGACGTCCCCGAACGTCCCGAGAGGGATGAGTCCCCCCCGTTCCGTTCGTTTTGGGCTCACTACAGTTCAGGACTCAAATGTCACGGTTCTTAATCTGAACCAAAGAGTCCAAATCCGGCAAATCGTTTTGAGAAAATAGATTTTTTGAAAGAAGTGCCAAACATGGACTGCTTTGCCAGATACAGAGTCGCCACCTAAATATTTTATTTTTTGGGAAATTTAGGAAACCCTGACTCGTGCCTAAGGCCACGTGTCCGTCATCACCAAAGTTGCCTCGGCTCGGGAACTTGGGTACGATTGGGGAAGGTCACTTCGTGAGCACCCCCGCTCGCCCGATCAAAGATCGGCCTCTACTAACCATGATATCTAGTTTTGAAAACATTATGCATTCTTGTTCCGGTTATTAGCCTAGATTTACTATGTGATGCGCACAGCATACAAGTATAGACCGGGTCGCCTGAATTGGAACAAAACATTTCATGTTTGTTTTTGAAAGATGGTTTGCTACTCGCAAGTAGGCTTAAAGTGCAGATTTTGCCACCCTCGGGTGGGCTTAGAAAACATGGTTTTGCCACTATCTAGTGGGCTTAAAACTCACAGTCAATGCATTGTTCCACTCCAAATAACCCAACCTTCACCCACAGGCATTCAAGCAGGTATATCACATAAGCACATAGCCTCATGGTAAGCATGCTATCATGGCAGTCACTCACACACATGCAAGGATGCTAAAGCATAAAAAACTTACCGAGTACTCCAAGCCAAAACAGAAGCTAATTAGAAATCCATGCATGATCCTAACTATACAGAAATGCCTAATGCAACGCATGCAAGAATGCAACTAAGACAGGCTCGGCTATTCTAAACATGGCATATGGAATGCTACAGCTAACAAGTATTCAACTCGGAATTGAAATACAATGCAGTGAGTATGATGCGCCGAGCCCTGTGCATGCAAGACAGATGAATGAATGCAAACATGCTATCATACTGTATGCTAATTGAAACATGCCCTAATCTAACCATCATAAGCTGGTAAATAAAAAGGAGAAAGACGTGGGGTTGGAAGACATACATCACACGCACGCACACTTATTACAGTTGTGCCCTCACTCGGAGGGTCCAAATAAATAATATACAGTCCCAAATGAATAATACAGTCCAAATAAGTACAAAGTCCTAATTAATTAACAAATTAATCTAAGAAAGTAGTAAATTGGCATGCAAGCTAGGGACTGCCTCAACTCTGCTCCGGATGATGAACGATGCATGTTCGGGTTGCCTTGCGCGGAAATCCATTGTGATGGCCCAATTAGCCTCTGTTTACAATTAAGTCCGGAATATTGCACGAAGCTCCAAAAGACTGTTGGTTTCTGATTTGCTGCAACAGAGAGCAAGAAAAGGGCATGGCAAAGTATTTTCATATATGTATGCATGACTACTCTTTAGGAAGTGTAGTCCTCGATCCTCGTGCCACCAATCGCGCATCTCGATGCATGATGGCCGAGGAGTCGATTTGCATGACTCAATATGGAATGAATGCACACATAAACACAACAAGACCTATACTCCATCATGGATAATCCGGAGTGTCGGCGACAGGGAATTGAGACACGTTCCGTCACTCAAAGTACGAAACATCCCTCGTTTCCTGTGCTCGGGCTAACTCCTATCCCAAACACAATGCGATATGCATGACATACATGAATGCAACTAAGATACAACCTAACATGCACAATGCTATGAAATGGCATACACGATGCACGAGGTAACATGACATATACAATGCGCTAACATACAACCTAGCATACACAATGCTATGAAATGAAATGGCATACACAATGCATAATGGACTTACACCAACACAAGTGGACCTCAGCCACACTCACATAGGAGGCCATTAGATGAAAGTGAGATACTCGAGATGCGTGCACACATGCACGCAAACCGAGGACCGATCCTAAGGCACGAATGCCACTCTAACAAGGCATGGCAAGGCACAAAATATGGCATGCAAACGTGCAAGTTCCAGCACTAAATCATGATGCAAAATGATCCCGAATCATGGATATATGGCACCCGATGCATGGAATGGTCCCGAAACACAAAACTAGGCACATGCATTGGCCTATAGCTATACAAAGCATGCATTATTTGATCATGAAGCATAAAGACAGAACCAAGGCAGTCCCAAAACATGAACAATTCTAGTTCAAAGCATGGCCAAAAGATGCTAGCAAGATGGCCTAACATAGCATGCAATTTTGACTATCAAACATGGGTTACATGGCAAATACATGAAGCAAGTGAGAACTCATCAAACCAACAAAAATCAGTGAACTAAACATGCCAAAATATGCCCAAATAAACATGGAAAGGCAGCCAACACATGCACAAATGAGGGGCTCCTTTGGAGGGCATACAAAGGGGTTATTAGGCACATACAAGATAGACATGAAGCATGACCAAAATAATTCTGGAAATCAAATATGGTAGTCCCAAAACTCACCAATATGACCCTGAAATGTGACTTCAAAGCATGCAAGATAGGGTCTCTTTGGAAGGCCAAAATGACCACCAAACAAGTCAAGGTGAGAGGGGGTCACCCCCCTCTGATTTGGAGGCTCAAAATAGTGTGCTAGCCACTGAAAATCCACTGGATTTCAGTGGCTAGAAGGCCAAACAAAGCATGCAACAAGAGCTTAGGTATAAGGCTCAAAATAAGAGGGAATCAAGCATACAAGGAAGCATGTGACCTCAAATAAGAAAATGCCCTTAATAAAACATGAATATGATGTCAAAACAAGCCTTTTTTTTAGTTTATAACAAGTCTCAAAAATGAACATAAATAGGGCTAATCTATCATGCAAAAATGGCAATAAAAGAGAGAATAGAGACAAGGGACAGCAGCTGGCCCCAAATGGAAAAGAGCCCTTCAACAAAATTGAAGAGGGGCTCAAAAAAAGGCACTTTACAATTTACATCAAATCTCGAAAGTGAACACAAGTGAGGCTAAATCAACATGCAAGAAAAATGCCTAAAAGAGGGATAAAGAGGCAAGTGGTAGCAGCTGACCTCAAACAGAGGAGAGCCCTTCAACAAAGTTTAAGAGGGGCTCAGAAAAAGACATTTCACAGTTTATGACCAAGTCCAAAACATCTCACAAATAAGCCTAAAATATCATGCAAAAATAGGCCTAAAAGAGAGTTTAAACACAAAGGGTGAGGAGGAGACCTCAAACAGAGAAAGACCCTCGATCAAACATGGAGATGAGCTCAAAATATGACTATTTACAGTTTGGGTCAGAGCCCAAAAATTCAAGCAACAAAGGCTAAGAAAGCATGCAAAATAGAGCCAAAAGAGAGGGAAAAGAGACTTACCCTTGTAGCCTAAGTCTTCAACAGCTTTTGGTCCAAGAAATGGTGCTCCTAGCCTCTGGAAATGGCCTTCAAGTTGCTGGAATGGAGTGTGGAGGAGTGGTGCTATGGATTGGTGTAGAAATGGCCAAGAACCAAGGGTGTTTTGAGGGTTGGAATAGAGAGAGAGGGAGATTTGATGCAAGAGCTCCAAACAAATTTTTGTAACCCTTGAAAATGAGCTGGGGGGGCTGGTTTTATAGAGGAGAGGAGTGGAGAAAGGGGGGGGGGAAAAATCAAATTCAAATTCCCCCCCCAAAAGACCCTTCATCGGATACAGGATCTGGGGGGAAACAGAGGGTGCAGCTGTAAGGAACCAGGTGAGAGGGTCGTGGCCGGCCAGGTTCAGAGGGTTCAGGTGGCCGGCAGGCCACCTCCCCTGGCTGGCCGGCCAGGGTTAAAAGGTTCAATCACAATTAGTGGCCGGCCACCCCAAAAAGGTGGCCTCCCACGTGTGCACAATACAGCCATGTGGAGAAAAACCAGGAAATGTAACCCATGAGAGAGAAAAACCAACTTTTTAGAGGGGTTCAAAAGGGTCAGGAACAATTGCTGGCCGGCCATGTCATATTGGTGGCCTCCCAGGTGTGTACAACACAAATATGTGGTTGAGGGCCAAAGAAAGTGGTCCGGGAATGGTCAACACCAGCTTTCTAGCGAGGAAAACGGGCGACGGAGAGCGATGAAGGAATAAAGCTGGCTTTTAGAACAATTGCTGGCCTCCCACCCTTCTATGACCTTCCTAACAATGAAAATGAGGTCTCCACCAAAAATGAACTGAAACCGATGTAAAACGAAGGTTCGGGGGCCAAAACGCGCAGCCCGGGGCCCCGAAAACTGACTGTTAAGCACCGGAGGTGGCGTTCAACCACAAAGTTGGTCTCTCGAGCCACAGTGTCCCTCAAAAGGGAGGAAATAAGATGTATGCCAAAAACTGGAGCAAACGGAGATGGTTAGGCGGTCCCGAACCGAGGCACACGGTCTACGGCTCCGAAAAATCAGAAACCGGGCCTCCAAACGGAAAAAAAATGGCCTACGACCACAAACGTAGTCTACGGCCACTGAGAGAGGATCTATGAGACCTCTCCCTCCCTTCGGGAAGAGAAAACGGAGAAAACGGGGCCTGGTTCGCAAACCGAGGCAAGGCACAAAAGAGTCCAGAAGTCCGGAGGCAAGGCTCGCAGCTGAGACTCCGCAACCTCAGAATGAGCACAATATGCAACATCACCAAGCGCTCAATTGGTGACGTCTGAGTCTTAAGGTCGGTCAAAAATGGGGTGTCTACAGTTGCCCCTCTTTGACAGAACTGGAAAGTCATAAGTGACGGGAGTGAATGTCAAAGCCCAGAGACGACCCATTTTTGACAAGGCCGAAAACTCAGACAAACAGGCGAGATAAACAAAAAAATGTGCTCGCAGGCGTGCCCGCAGGCAGGGGGCAAAATGCAAAGCGATATGCACAAAGCCGGATGCAACTCAATGATCATGCGAAGCAGCAAGCTGTAATGAAGCAAATATTCACAATAGATGCAACAGTTTTAAGCAAGAATGCAAAGCGATACTACATTTCATGCAGTTGAAGAATGCGGAGAATCATTGAGTTCTCGCCGCGTCTCACACAGAGAAGATACAATACCTGTGCGGTTCGTCTGGTCGCGCCAGCCTCAATGAACCGTACATACAATATCGTGCCTCATGCTGCTGGGGATCTCTCTCTTCTTCTTGGTTGAACCACAGGTACTACTTTTCTCCCTGACTATGGTCGCAGCTTTCCCTATTCTCCAACAGGGTGACAGACTAGGTTGGATCAGTATCCAGAATTGAGGCGCATACAGATGCTATCTCAATCTATGGGGCTGCCATACAGATTTCAAGCCGAGGATATACCCCTGGGTATTTAAACTAGACTTTAGTCTCGGAAATCCCGAACCTTTGCGTTCTAGGCATGAGCCATTCAAACTCTAGTTTCCACCGTCTCAGTTGGTCTCCTAGGAACTCACCGCAAACACAGGCAGGTGGCTATACCAGACCACCGGAAGTCGTTCAGGCACGACAACCACCAAAGGAATTGCACCTTTAGAGGATTTAAGGTCTCCTAGACCAAAGAGTGCACAAGACAGTGCGAATGATACAAAAAAACAATGTGCACAAGACAGTGCGATGCAGAGTGAATGCACAAAACAGTGCTAAACAAATGCACAAAACAGTGCAATGCTAAAGGTGTACAAAACAGTACGAGCAGGGTGAATGCACAAAACAGTGCGATACAAATAAGGTGCGCAAGATAGCGCGATAAAATGCATGCACAATGCAAGTAAGGCGCACAAAACAGTGCGATGCGCAAAATAGCGCGAAATGAAATGCAATGCACTAACAAGTGCAGGTGGGATGCGCAAGATAGCGCGAATGATACAATGTAATGCACAAAACAGTGCGATGCGCAAGAAAGCGCGAAAGTAAATTGCACAAAACAGTGCGATACGATAAATAGCGCGAGTGTAAACTGCACAAAACAGTGCGATACGCTAAATAGCACGAGTGTAAACTGCACAAAACAGTGCGATGCGCAAGAAAGCGCGAGTGATTAGAAATGCGAAAGTGCACAAGACAGTGCGATGCGCAAAATAGCGCGAATGATAAGCTGCACAAAACAGTGCGATGCGCAAAACAACGCGAAAGATAATCTGCACAAAATAGTGCAATGCGCAAAACAGCGCAAATGATAAACTGCACAAAACAGTGAGATTGAGGTGCGCAGAATAGCGCGAATGAAAAACTGCACAAAATAGTGCAATGCGCAAAATAGCGCGAATGATTTGAAATGCACTAAAAAGTGCGATACGCTAAACAGCGTGATTGATTTGAAATGCACAAAACAGTGCGATACGCTAAACAGCGCGATTGATTTGAAATGCACAAAACAGTACGATACGCTAAACAGCACGATTGATTTGAAATGAACTAAACAGTGCGAGCGAGATACCAAGTGTAAGTGCACGAGACAGTGCGAGTGAGATAAAATGCACAAGAAAGTGCGATAAAAATGCATCTTCTATGCAAGTATGGAAGCACATTCTATGCAATATTGAAAGCATATTCTATGTATGAGACAAGCAAAGCATATTCTATGCGGAATTGAAAACAAGCATATTCTATGCATGAATCATAACGATGCGCGGCACGCATGCAACAACAGTGTATATGAAAGTTCACATTCTATGCAATAGAGGAGCATCAAATATGTACTCTGGTGCCTCTAATTTACCTCTTAGAGGACTTTGCAACACACTCAGCTCAAAAAGGGCACACCTTGTTCATATTGGCGAGAGATAACATTTGCATGTGAAACCCTCAGGTGCTGCTTGGACTACCACTCTGACTTGAAGCAGGCTTACACTTAGGGTCGAGATACACTCATACTCTAGAGAAACGGCGAGGCCTGAGAAAGTGCACCTGGAATGCAGTCTCGGATTTTGCTGAAGTTGAAACATGCTAAGATGCTCCAAATTTTCCCTCTTTTCTTTTGCTTTGCAGTCTGGAACCCATATAGCTTCAGATAGGCCCTGGTTTTACTGTTTTCACATGACCTGGGTGAACCTTGCGGTTTTATGAAAGAACAAATCCTGTTTTGCACAAATTTGGAGAACGGCACGGCACTCCTGAGCACAAAACGATTCATTTTGAAATTGAGAAATGAGTTCTTAACCGGGTATTGAGCCTACAACTGACCACAGCCAAAGCGACTCAACAACGGAAAACAAAAGGTAAACAACCTAAACACATCCGTTGACACTCAAAACGACTCAAAGCAAGAATCGAGACAAACAAAACAAAAGACACAACACACAGACGTGTTACAAAGACGAGAGACCTCTCAGTTCGTGAGGAGCCAGTTTCTCCGGGTATTGTTTCCCACCCTTTCTCATTTGTGATTCTCACATCACTTGGCCCTCAAGCTCTGTTTTTCTGAAAAAGCCCTTTTCCTCACTTTTTCTCTCAGCGCACATCTCTCTATTCTTCAATCTCTCATTTTTTAATCCCTCCCCCGAGTGGTTGATGGATAAACAGGAAGTTGCGAGCTCTTGCCCCTAGCATTCTGCTAGATTCTCTTTCTTCTGCTCACAACAGTGAACTTCCCCCACAGAGGGGTTGTGATGCGGCTGGATGTACAGCAGATCTGCAATTGACATTGGTTGACGATGTTCTACTGGGGAGTTTGGACGTGATTAGATCTGTCTAGATGAGGGAATGGAATATCCTGCCCCATTCCTGTTTGTGTTTTGCACTTGGCTTGATACCTCGCTGCTCGGAGGATGTGAGAGCTTTCAGCCCTTTTCTATTAGCTTCCACTGTGCCCTTCTTGGCGAATAGGGTGCCCTTTCCAGCAAGTATGGTGTCCTTTCTGGCAAATGCATTGACAACGGAGGAAAGACAGGAAGCCTGACTCAACTGTGCTCCTAGTTCATTATTTTGACCATTTTTTGTTTTTGGCTTTCTAAAACAATTTTGATCAATATGAGAGTTAGATTAACATGCTTGTTCGATTTTCTGATTTAAAATCATGCAAGTCAGGCTATGAGCACTGAAAATTTTCCTTTTTTGGGTCCAAGAAATGGTCCAGTTTTAGAAGAATGGAATAATTTTCGAGAGAATTAGTCAACCTCATTAAAAATTCTCAAAAACTATTTTTGCAAATGGTCACTGCTCAACAAGCACAGAACCTACTCTTGAGATGCACAACCTCAGATATGAAGGAAAATTACCTCTCGCTCGAGGAAAGTTACATGGCAACGGAAAGTTGCCCCTTGTTTGAATAATGCCACAGCGCGTTGCATGGCAACGGTAAGTTGCCCCTTGTCTGAATGGCACTGCAGCGCATTGCAATCAATCCTCAGGGTGATGATCACAACCGAACTCTCGGATACAGAAAAGACAAAGATGACCAGAACCATCACATGGACACACTTGAATTTGAAGTGTTTTACGGCTGGACTTCAGAATGAAGTTGCCTACGTATCCCAAAGATGGGAATCAAGCCTCACGTAGTTCGGGGTTAAGGTACACTTGGGTATTTAACCTCTCCTTTTTATGCTCTAACTTTTGTCAAGGCGCCTGTTGCGGGTTTTCAACCTTGCGAGCTTTGTTTTTCTTTTCTTTATTTTCAATTCTTTTCTTTTCTTTTTTCATCTTTTTCTTCTCTTTTTTTTTTCATTTTTCGCATTTTCTTTATTTTTTTTGCATTTTTCTTTTTTGTTCTTTTCTTTTCTCTTTTTCTCGCTCTAACTTTTGCCTGGGTCGCCCTTTCGGGTTTTCGGCCCAGCGAGCCTCTCAAGGGTAAAAGTGTAGCTTTGTCCATGTCAAATGGTTTTGAGATCCCGAAGTCATCTGAATCCAGGAGAATGGCTGCTGTTCGTTGACGATGCAGGAGTCCATCCAATGGGGGGCTGAATTTGCCCCTAGTGTTGTGGATCGGAACTCAGTTTTTCTTCAGCAATACTTTCTTCTTCCTCCCTCTGGGATTTGGCATTCTTGCCGACCTTCTTTGATTTGTGGAATGATCCATCTTCGGCTCTTCGAGCACATTTGAAATTCTTTGCCCCTAGTTCCAGGGGTGCTTCTGATCTAGCTTTGCAAGCTTCTTTTGATGACATCTGGTCTTCTTGATCTGACTTTCTTGCCTCTTGTTCGAGGGCTGCGTCAAATCTGGCCACACAGGCCTCACATCGTGATTGACCGTTGAACATCCTGAATCTGAGTTCAAGGTTTTGAATGCAGAGGGGTCGAGTCTCGAGGCTGAGAGCGATCCTAAGCTGCACAATCTCAAGAGCGATTCTACACAGGTCTTCGCAGGACCGCGCAAAATATTTTTTGAAATCTTTTAAGGAAGCGACCAGTTGCTCGCGTTGAAGACAGTGTAGAACCAATCTGGATCAAGCCAGGATCCTTCCCAGTACTTACACTAACAAGCATGATTTCATTCATTAAGGGCGTAGCATGCCTCTCTTTCTCTCAATTGATCAAATTTTTGCAAATCCCGAGGAATTCCTTTCTCTTCGTTTTCACCGCAGTGTTCAAAAAGGTTTTGAAAAACTTAGGTCAGAGCAATGAGTTCGAGGCACAAAAAAGTAGACGAAAAGCACTGCCATTTCATTCAGAACTTCTGGCACACCTGGCACAAGGTAGAAGTAAACAGAAGGATGTGAAAATCACTGTTGTTTCATTTCAGATCTGTTAGCACAACTGGCTCCGTGGCAGAAACAGACTTAAGACAAAACGAAAAGACAAACACAAAACAAGATAGTGATGTCCGAGGTAACACCCCTGAAATCACCCGACTCCAACAAAATAGGACTGACTCGGTACAACAAGACAGACCCAACTGACTTAGTAAGAAAAGACTGACTCTGTACAAACAACAAGACTGACCCAATACCCAAGTTAGAAAGTACAAATTAACAACATTCGCAAATGTGCTCAAAACAGTGCATGCCATCCACCATATCTGGAGTAAACTGAGCGCCATCTGCAGGCGGTTCATCCCCCGATCACATGGTCACATTATCCCCCAAGTTCACCGATCCAGTGCCGATAGACTTTGCAGAGCTTGGCGCGGCAATGACCCCGTTGTCAAATAGATCCTGTACTTCATGGCGAAGATGGAAGCAGTTGTCGGTAGTATGGCCAGTTTGTTGATGGAAGGCACAATACTGGGCGGCATCATGCGTAGCCGGAAGAGGATTTGGGAGAGGCCGAGGCTGAAGGGGTTTGATATGGCCTTGTCCAACAAGGACTTGGAGAGCTTTGGACAAAGGCATATAGAGGGCATGGAAGACCCTCTGACCTCGGGGTTGGTACTTCAAGGTTTGTGGATTTTTGCTGGACGCACCAGTAAAGGGATTGGCAGGTGCTGGTCTGGTTTGTTGATCTCTTCCAAGTGCAGGATTATAGCTGAAAGGAACGTTTCTTATACAACGACCCTTCTCCCGGCTTGCCCCTTGATTCAAACTGCCCCCAACTTGAGTGGCGAAAATGTCGTCCACAGTTTTTGCAACAACTGCGAGCACTTGCTCTTTGTTCAATCCCTCGGCTTTCAAAGCCTCAACAGCCAACAGAAGATGTTCATGGGGATCCATGTCCGCCCCTATCTTGTTCTTTCCACTCGCCTCCACTTTGCCAAGGGATTGGCATTCCTCAAATGCAGCCCGTTCCAAGACTGGGAAGCCTTTTGACGTGAACTCCCTGGTATGTGATGTGGTTGATGACGGAGCCAGTGTCCTAGAGGCCAAATCTGTCACAGTTCTCTGAAGATCTTCGATCATTCTCTTCAGCTCAGAAGTAGTGGGTTCACGGGTTTGAGATGATTGAGGTTCAGGTGCACCCATCATTCATAAGTCCATGCTTTCTGGGATAAACACCTCAGGCTTGGGTAGATGG
This sequence comes from Camellia japonica, assembly GCA_030407325.1. Classification (NCBI taxonomy): domain Eukaryota; kingdom Viridiplantae; phylum Streptophyta; class Magnoliopsida; order Ericales; family Theaceae; genus Camellia; species Camellia japonica. Next base: position 205,718,937 of record JAPPVO010000002.1, on the reverse strand, counting down.
GCTGGGGTGATGTATATGCTGGGGTCATAGGTGGATGGCAGTATATGGATAAGATTGAGGTAGGCAGGAGATGTTTGGTCATTGGGGTCTGAAGGTGGAGCTATCGTCCGATTGTCGATGAGATTTTGGACCTCATGACGAAGGCGGTAGCAACGGTCGGTGCCATGACCGCGCCGCTGATGGTACACACAGTACTTGGAGGGGTTATGTCTGGCTGGGAGTGAGTCAGGCAGAGGTTGAGGATCAAGGGGTTTGAGATACCCTCTTTCCATCAAGACTTTTAGTGCGCTAGTCAGGCTCATATAGAGAGGGGTGAAAGTTCTGCCCTGAGCTCGGGCTGGGCTGGTTGTTTGTAGGCTTGGTTTGGCAAAAGGGTTGGCCGTGGTGACTGTATTGATTTCAGTGGGTTCGGGAATAGTGCTACTTCCGGCATTGGTACTCCTTGAAATTACCCTCCTTGTCGGTTCCCTTGTTTTGGGAATGATCCCACTGTTGAACGCATTCTCGACCTGAACCCCCAGTTCATGCAAACTTTTGAAAGTGAATAGTGGAGTGACTATCAACTTTTGCAACATATCATGCTCGAGGTTTCGCACCATCGTCTGCACTTGATCCCTCTCAGAAGGGCGACGATCTGTCATCTGTGCTGCCTTTGCTCTCCACCTCGCAACAAATTCCACAAAAGGCTCTGTTGGGTTCTGGCGGGTTGCTTCAAGCTCTTGGATGGTCATTTCAACTTGGGTATTGTAAGAATACTGATCAACAAAGGCCTCAGCCAATTCTTCCCAGTTTTGCTTCACTGTATTCTCCAACTTAGCATACCAAGTGGCTGCTACACCCGACAGGGTTCTTCCATATAGAGAGAGTTTCTGTGGCTTAGTAAGACCCATCGGCTTCAGGATATCCAAGAAAAGCCGGATATGTACCATAGGATCTCCAGATCCATCGAAACGGTCAACATGTGGCATTTTGAATCTATCTGGGAGCCGTACGGCAGCCTCGGTGTACCCATCCTCAATGTCGGGAATGAAGTTAAGGCCATGTGCCTTTTTGAATTGCTTCTCAAGGTTTGCAATTTTCACTGCGGTCAGATCGAGCTCATTAACATCAAGGGGATAAAGCCTCTCATTAGGCTGCACCAAGGGTCTGAAAACTCGGGCTTGAGCCAACCCTTCTCGAGGTTCTGGACCCTGCAAATCTTCAGCTGGCGGAAGTGGGTCAAAGTTCGACTGGGGTCCCAAAGCTGGATGTGAGGCAGATGCCCCAGGTGGGCGCTGCGTTTCAATACTGGTCTCAGTCTGCATGGCAGTTCCCTGATTTAGCGCTGCTATCACGGCCATAAATTCTTCCGAACCTTGTGCCATCACGGTCTGCTGAGTCTGAACAAAAGTGATGTGACTGGCGACTGACGGATCAAATGAACAGGTGAGCCCTGATTGGCCTTTCTTTGCCTTGCCTCAGCGAAAGAACACTGGTTTCCCTTGAATCGAATTTCTGACCTAACAAAGTCTATCAGCACTAGTCCAATGTACCCGGGGGATATCGAAGCCTTTTGAAGCTATAGTTCTAGGACTATCTAGCAAAAGAGAAAACATGCAGCATCTCAGTCTGATTTCACCAAAACAGATATGAGCATAACAGGATGACTGTGCCCTCTACTGAATTCTGCCCCAAAATTCGGCCTGTAAACTGTTACCCTCAGGTAAACTGAATCCCAAAATACTGAATTGGTGCCCGCAGGCCTGATGCCCAAACTTGTAAACTGATACATGCATTCCTGTAGAGACGCACTCTAAAAGCACATAACAGATAAGTGAGAGCCAAAAACACCCCTATGTTGGGGTAGGGTTTCCCTGTCCTATTTTTGTCAGGAGCTAGGGTTTCACTACGCATGCAGCGGTTTCAAACAACCTATATTGGGTAAGCAACCTGTCCTAGTTTGGAATGGTCAGTACGGATTCCGAATATCCACTAGGTCGAATGGTCAAAAGGGTGCCCTGGTAAAACCGGGGTTTGTGTTTCCATACTGGCACAGCCCGTAACCGGTAAGCCTTATGGCACGCAGCCTCTGGCAAACCGCTCAGGAATAACAGATGGCAAACACGGTGTCCTAGGCGCACCAATGCAAATGCGATGCAAAGAAACACATAAGTGTAATCAAAATAAGATATCATGAGTTCGAGTCAAGTTCTCTAAATCCCCAGCGGAGTCGCCAGAAACTGTAGACGTCCCTGAACGTCCTGGGAGGGATGAGTCCCCCCCGTTCCGTTCGTTTTGGGCTCACTACAGTTCAGGACTCAAATGTCATGGTTCTTAATATGAACCAAAGAGTCCAAATCCGACAAATCGTTTTGAGAAAAAAGATTTTTTGAAAGAAGTGCCAAACATGGACTGCTTTGCCAGATACAGAGTCGCCACCTAAATATTTTATTTTTTGGGAAATTTAGGAAACCCTGACTCGTGCCTAAGGCCACGTATCCGTCATCACCAAAGTTGCCTTGGCTCGGGAACTTGGGTACGATTGGGGAAGGTCACTTCGTGAGCACCCCCGCTCGCCCGATCAAAGATCGGCCTCTACTAACCATGATATCTAGTTTTGAAAACATTATGCATTCTTGTTCCGGTTATTAGCCTAGATTTACTATGTGATGCGTACATCATACAAGTATAGACCGGGTTGCCTGAATTGGAACAAAACATTTCATGTTTGTTTTTGAAAGATGGTTTGCTACTCGCAAGTAGGCTTAAAGTGCAGATTTTGCCACCCTCGGGTGGGCTTAGAAAACATGGTTTTGCCACTATCTAGTGGGCTTAAAACTCACAGTCAATGCATTGTTCCACTCCAAATAACCCAACCTTTACCCACAGGCATTCAAGCAGGTATATCACATAAGCACATAGCCTCATGGTAAGCATGCTATCATGGCAGTCACTCACACACATGCAAGGATGCTAAAGCATAAAAAACTTACCGAGTACTCCAAGCCAAACAGAAGCTAATTAGAAATCCATGCATGATCCTAACTATACAGAAATGCCTAATGCAACGCATGCAAGAATGCAACTAAGACAGGCTCGGCTATTCTAAACATGGCATATGGAATGCTACAGCTAACAAGTATTCAACTCGGAATTGAAATACAATGCAGTGAGTATGATGCGCCGAGCCCTGTGCATGCAAGACAGATGAATGAATGCAAACATGCTATCATACTATATGCTAATTGAAACATGCCCTAATCTAATCATCATAAGCTGGTAAATAAAAGGGAGAAAGACGTGGGGTTGGAAGACATACATCACACGCACGCACACTTATTACAGTTGTGCCCTCACTCGGAGGGTCCAAATAAATAATATACAGTCCCAAATGAATAATACAGTCCAAATAAGTACAAAGTCCTAATTAATTAACAAATTAATCTAAGAAAGCAGTAAATTGGCATGCAAGCTAGGGACTGCCTCAACTCTGCTCCGGATGATGAATGATGCATGTTCGGGTTGCCTTGCGCGGAAATCCATTGCGATGCCCCAATTAGCCTCTGTTTACAATTAAGTCTGGAATATTGCACGAAGCTCCAAAAGACTGCCGGTTTCTGATTTGCTGCAACAGAGAGCAAGAAAGGGGCATGGCAAAGTATTTTCACATATGTATGCATGACTACTCTTCAGGAAGTGTAGTCCTCGATCTTCGTGCCACCAATCGCGCATCTCGATGGATGACGGCCGAGGAGTCGATTTGCATGACTCAATATGGAATGAATGCACACATAAACACAACAAGACCTATACTCCATCATGGATAATCCGGAGTGTCGGCGACAGGGAATTGAGACACGTTCCGTCACTCAAAGTATGAAACATCCCTCGTTTCTCGTGCTCAGGCTAACTCCTATCCAAAACACAATGCGATATGCATGACATGCATGAATGCAACTAAGATACAACCTAACATGCACAATGCTATGAAATGGCATACACGATGCACGAGGTAACATGACACATACAATGCGCTAACATACAACCTAGCATACACAATGCTATGAAATGAAATGGCATACACAATGCATAATGGACTTACACCAACACAAGCGGGCCTCAGCCACACTCACATAGGAGGCCATTAGATGAAAGTGAGATACTCGAGATGCGTGCACACATGCACGCAAACCGAGGACCGATCCTAAGGCACGAATGCCACTCTAACAAGGCATGGCAAGGCACAAAATATGGCATGCAAACGTGCAAGTTCCAGCACTAAATCATGATGCAAAATGATCCCGAATCATGGATATATGGCACCCGATGCATGGAATGGTCCCGAAACACAAAACTTGGCACATGCATTGGCCTATAGCTATACAAAGCATGCATTATTTGATCATGAAGCATAAAGACAGAACCAAGGCAGTCCCAAAACATGAACAATTCTAGTTCAAAGCATGGCCAAAAGATGCTAGCAAGATGGCCTAACATAGCATGCAATTTTGACTATCAAACATGGGTTACATGGCAAGTACATGAAGAAAGTGAGAACTCATCAAACCAGAAAAAATCAGTGAACTAAATATGCCAAAATATGCCCAAATAAACATGGAAAGGCAGCCAACACATGCACAAATGAGGGGCTCCTTTGGAGGGCATACAAAGGGGTTATTAGGCACATACAAGATAAACATGAAGCATGACCAAAATAATTCTGGAAATCAAATATGGTAGTCCCAAAACTCACCAAATTGACTCTGAAATGTGACTTCAAAGCATGCAAGATAGGGTCTCTTTGGAAGGCCAAAATGACCACCAAACAAGTCAAGGTGAGAGGGGGTCACCCCCCTCTAATTTGGAGGCTCAAAACAGTGTGCTAGCCACTGAAAATCCACTGGATTTCAGTGGCTAGAAGGCCAAATAAAGCATGCAACAAGAGCTTAGGTATAAGGCTCAAAATAAGAGGGAATCAAGCATACAAGGAAGCATGTGACCTCAAATAAGAAAATGCCCTTAATAAAACATGAATATGATGTCAAAACAAGCCTTTTTCCAGTTTATAACAAGTCTCAAAAATGAACATAAATAGGGCTAATCTATCATGCAAAAATGGCCCTAAAAGAGAGAATAGAGACAAGGGACAGAAGCTGGCCCCAAATGGAAAAGAGCCCTTCAACAAAATTGAAGAGGGGCTCAAAAAAAGGCACTTTACAGTTTACATCAAATCTCGAAAGTGAACACAAGTGAGGCTAAATCAACATGCAAGAAAAAGGCCTAAAAGAGGGATAAAGAGGCAAGTGGTAGCAGCTGACCTCAAACAGAGGAGAGCCCTTCAACAAAGTTTAAGAGGGGCTCAAAAAAAGATATTTCACAGTTTATGACCAAGTCCAAAACATCTCACAAATAAGCCTAAAATATCATGCAAAAATAGGCCTAAAAGAGAGTTTAAACACAAAGGGTGAGGAGGAGACCTCAAACAGAGAAAGACCCTCGATCAAACATGGAGATGAGCTCAAAATATGACTATTTACAGTTTGGGTCAGAGCCCAAAAATTCAAGCAACAAAGGCTAAGAAAGCATGCAAAATAGAGCCAAAAGAGAGGAAAAAGAGACTTACCCTTGTAGCCTAAGTCTTCAACAGCTTTTGGTCCAAGAAATGGTGCTTCTAGCCTCTGGAAATGGCCTTCAAGTTGCTGGAATGGAGTGTGGAGGAGTGGTGCTATGGATTGGTGTAGAAATGGCCAAGAACCAAGGGTGTTTTGAGGGTTGGAATAGAGAGAGAGGGAGATTTGATGCAAGAGCTCCAAACAAATTTTTGTAACCCTTGAAAATGAGCTGGGGGGGCTGGTTTTATAGAGGAGAGGAGTGGAGAAAAAGGGGGGGAAAATCAAATTCAAATTTCCCCCCCAAAAGACCCCCCTCGGATACAGGATCTGGGGGGAAACAGAGGGTGCAGCTGTAAAGAACCAGGTGAGAGGGTCATGGCCGGCCAGGTTCAGAGGGTTCAGGTGGCCGGCTAGCCACCTCCCTTGGCCGGCCGGCCAGGGTCAAAAGGTTCAATCACAATTAGTGGCCGGCCACCCCAAAAAGGTGGCCTCCCATGTGTGCACAACACGGCCATGTGGAGAAAAACCAGGAAATGTAACCCATGGGAGAGAAAAACCAACTTTTTAGAGGGGTTCAAAACGGTCAGGAACAATTGCTGGCCGGCCATGTCATATTGGTGGCCTCCCAGGTGTGTACAACACAAATATATGGTTGAGGGCCAAAGAAAGTGGCCCGGGAATGGTCAACACCAGCTTTCTAGCGAGGAAAACGGGCGACGGAGAGCGATGAAGGAATAAAGCTGGCTTTCAGAACAATTGCTGGCCTGCTACCCTTCTACGACCTTCCGAACAATGAAAATGAGGTCTCCACCAAAAATGAACTGAAACCGATGTAAAACGAAGGTTCGGGGGCCAAAACGCGCAGCCTGGGGCCCCGAAAACTGACTGTTAAGCACCGAAGGTGGCGTTCGACCACGAAGTTGGTCTCTCGAGCCATAGTGTCCCACAAAAGGGAGGAAATAAGATGTATGCCAAAAATCGGAGCAAACGGAGATGGTTAGGCGGTCCCGAACTGAGGCACACGGCTGACGGCTCCGAAAAACCAGAAACCGGGCTCCAAACAGAAAAAAAATGGCCTACGACCACGAAACGTAGCCTACAGCCACTGAGAGATGATCTATGAGACCTCTCCCTCCCTTCGGAAAGAGAAAACGGAGAAAACGGGGCCTGGTTCGCAAACTGAGGCAAGGCACAAAAGAGTCCGGAAGTCCGGAGGCAAGGCCCGCAGCTGAGACTCCGCAACCTCAGAATGAGCACAATATGCAACATCACCGAGCGCTCAATTGGTGACGTTTGAGTCTTAAGGTCGGTCAAAAATGGGGTGTCTACACTCAGTGAATCCGAAGGGGCTGTACAATCTATTCTCTAAGTTTGGTGTGGTGAAGGATGTGTTTATTTTGGAAAAGAGAAGAAGGATCACTAACACAAGATTTGGGTTTGTAAGGTTTAACTGCTATGTGGCTACAAAAGTAGCAGTCCAAAAAGCACATGGATTATGGGTGGATGATACGGAAATAGAGGTAAAGCATGCAACTTTTGGCAAGGAAGAGGCAGGGGGACAAGGCTTAACAGGCCTAGTGTGTTTTCAAGCAACAAGACACAATGGCTATCAAAGGGAAGGAAGAAGCTGGGTAGGAGTATCTACAAACCAGAGGTCATATGCAGAAGCAGTGATAGGAAAAAATAGTGTTGGAAAAGGCAACATTACTCTGAAGGCTGAGGAAATAGGGAATGGGTGGCTGTATGAAAGTGTGGTGGTTTGCTTGAAGGATAAGTTCGCCAATGTCATTCTGAAGAAGGAACTTGAAGAAATAGGTATGGAAGATGTTCTGATAAGAGAGAGTGGAGGCCGTGATGTGGTGCTAACATTCAAGTCAAAGGAGGAGATGGTATTGAAATTACAGCCTATTAAGGAGTTGATTTTGGATTGGTGCGAGGCTATTTTTGAAGGAAAAGCTGGACTGGTTTAGGAATAGGAAATGTGTGTGTGGATCAGCTGCTATGGTATTCCATTAAATTTATGGAATAATACAAATCTGAGGAGAATTGATGGTTTGTAGGGAAATTTTCTATGCTTTGATGGAGATAGTGACCACCCTAAGTCCTTTACGTGTGCTAAGATTAAGATCTCCACCAAATGTATGGAACCAATCAATAAGGTTGATAAATTGGATTGCAAAGGTTTATTGTATCCAGTAAGAGTCTGTGAAGAACAAGTGGTGATGGTAAAAACCACGAATCTAGTGTGCAAGTGCCAGAAGGACCAAGTGTTGGAAGAGAAGTGTAGCTCAAATGACCTAAAGAAACAGGGGTTGGGAAGGAGCAACAGTGAGGAGGAAGAGGAGAATGACATGGAGGATGACTCGAACTATGCACTGGAACTCAAGGATGATGTGGCTAAAGTTTGTAAGGCATATGGAGAGAACGAGAGTGAGGAGGTGGAGCAGGTGTTAGGTGGGAGTGATACAGAAGTTACAGAGTCGAGTGGAGGAGTGAGGAAGGAGACTAATGGAGAGGCATGTAAGTTCATGATGGGTGTAGAGAACCAAAAAGACGGCTCTGAAATGGGCGCTGGCAAATGTCAGAGCATTGATGATCATGTGCTCACACCAGGCTATGTTAAAAGCTTAAGTGGGTCAAGTCTAAATAGGCCTGGAGTAGAAATTGAAGTGGTTTTGGGCCAAAATCATAGGATATGTAAGGGACATGGGCTGAACCAAGAGAACCAAGTCCAAACTGGGCCCAGAGACCAGGTTGCTAATACTATTGAAGAATATGGTGCCATTGGGCTAGTTGAAAGAGACTCAAGTGTGTCTGAAGCCTAGGAGTTGGAGCATAGATCTAAACCTGCCACACATAAGAAGGGAAGGAAGAAGGTAAGAAGTAAAACAGTTAACTATTACTAGTATCCAAATAAGGGCTCTCTCAGTTTACTTAGGAAGTATGCCCAAAGAGGGGTTTCAACAAACAAGGCAGCCTCAAAGCCTGTAGTATGGAGAGCAGCAGTAGTAACAGGTTCCCTATCAACCTCGAGCAAGAATGGGGTTGATAAAGGGAGACACTTACTGAAGGAAGCCCAAGCAACTTTGAAAATGGGACAAATTTTGGGACTGAAGTACAATGCGAAGGAGGATGAAGTGCTAAACAAGATAATTGAGCTCGAGGTAAAGGATCAAGGAAGAATTACAGGGAGGGCTGCAGTTGGGGTATGAAGCATACCTTATGGGGTGATGTCGAGATGTCTCAATGTGTTGTTATGAAGATACTATCATGGAACATCAGAAGGCTGGGAAAGAAAGGAAAGCAAGGTAAGATAAGGAAGCTTTTGAAGGAAAGAAATGTGGATATGGTGCTTCTCTAAGAAACAAAAAAACCAAAAATTTCTGAAGTTGAAATATGATCCATGTGGGTGAGAGACAAAATGGAGTTTTTGACTATGGATTCTGAAGGTTCAGCTGGAGGATTACTCTGTGTTTGGGATCCAGATGTATTCTAGATCTCAAAGAGCTGCAACAACAGGAGATTTATCCTACTGTCAGGTACATTCTTTTATTCCTTTGAGTGTGTTATTTTAAATATTTATGCACCTAATGATGTAGGCTTAAGAGGAAAGCTATGGGATAGTTTAATAAAGCTGAATGAGGATTTCTCTAAGCCTTGGTGCATGGGTGGGGATTTCAATGAGATAAGAAACATTGGTGAAAGAAAAGGGTGTTCAAGAAGGGATAGTGGCATGAGGGATTTGAATGAGTTCATTGATAGATGTGAAGTGTCTGAGCTACCATGGTTAGGAAGGAAGTTTACTTGGTGCAATTTAAGTGAAGGTGAAAAGTGGAGTCGAATAGACAGAGTTCTAGTAGACCCGAAGTGGTTAGAGGCTTTCAAGTTAAAATTATGGGGACTACCAAGGTTGATATCTAATCATGGTCCCCTACTATTGATGAAGGATGAAAGGGATTGGGGTCCTAAACCCTTTAGGGTTCTGAATGCATGGTTCCTACATAAAAACCTCCACTCATTTTCAGGCTCGGCCCTGAGATTTTCGGGGCCCAAAGCCAATAATCAATTAATAAATTTTTGGGGCCCTTCACATTTTTTTTTCATTGAATGAAAAAAAATGAAAAAAAAAAATTTGAAGATAAAAGACAAAAGATTTGTGTCAAAATCACAAAAAATACTTAGTATTACATTACAACAATTAATAAGTGTCGTTTGATCCTTGTTCTTCTTGCATTTTTAGAAGCAAATAAATCGATCATACTTGCATAATCTAGTTTTTTTGCAAAATCATTTTCAATAGATAACAATGCTAATTATTTTAAATGGGCCTTTCAATTTTTTAATGGGTCAATTTATTTTAAGTTACTTTGGGTCTTCTTTAATTTTTTTTTAGATTTAAAACATACCTAATATATTACAATAAACTATAATAGGAGGGGATCCTTTTTTTTGGGGTCTATTTTCAATGGATAACAATGTTAATTTTTTTGAATGGCCCTTTCAATTTTTTAATGGGTCAATTTATTTTAAGTTAGTTTAGGCCTTCTTTAATTTTTTTTTAACTTAAAACATACCTAATATATTACATTAAACCATAATAGAAGGGGCCCTTTTTTTTGGTCTATTTTGAGGGGCCCTAGGCCATGGCCTTGTTGGCCCATGCTCAGGGCCGACATTGCTCATTTTGGAAAAACAGCTGGAAAGAGGCTAGCATAGAAGGTTGGGCTGGGTTTATTCTGTTAAATAAATTGAAGACTCTAAAGGCAGACCTTAAAAGATGGAATGTGGAGGTGTTTGGAAATGTAATCAATAATCTAAAAGTAGCAGAGAGTGAATTACACAATTTTGATCTTGTTGTTGAGAATAGAGATCTTGATGACTCAGAAAAAACAAGAAGAAGGGAGGTTAGAGGAGATGTGTGGAGGTTGAGCAAGATGGTGAAGAGAATGTGGCTTTAGAAGTCAAGATTGAATTGGGCCTTGAAGGGAGACAAGAATACAAGAATTTTTCATGTTATGACTAAATGTAGACAAACAAGGAATGAAATCAATTCGATTACAGAAGGGGAGGTGGTGTATGAGAATCCTTGTCATGTGAAGAGAAAAGTGTTTGAGCATTTCAAAACTCATTTTTCTGAGGACTGGGAAGTGAGACCTGAATTAGGAGGTTCCTTCAAATCAGTACAAGGCAACTGTGGTTTGAAAGGTTGGAGGTAGAGTTTTCAGAAGCTGAAATTAAAGTTACAGTGATAGATTGTGATGGGAACAAAGCACTAGGGCCAGATGGCTTTAATATGGGGTGTTTTTAAAAATTCTGGAATGTGATGAAGGGTAAAGTCATAAATTTTGTGAATGAATTCCATAAGAATAGAAGGCTGGTAAAGGGTATAAACAACTCCTTTATAACCCTTATACCCAAGAAGAAGAATCCCAAAGGACTAGCAGATTATAGGCCTATAAGCTTGGTGGGGTCAATCTACAAGATCATAGCAAAACTATTGGCCCACAGATTAAAATTAATGTTGCCACAGATAATTAGTGAAACATAATCAGCCTTTTTAACTGGAAGGAATATCTTAGATGGGGTGTTAATTGCTAATGAGGTGGTAGAGGGTGGAAAAAGTCTAAGAAGAAGGGGCTAATTATAAAGTTGGATTTTGAGAATGTATATGATTCCATCAATTGGGGCTTTTTATTCTCTATGATCTCTAAGTTTGGATTTGGTGCTAAATGGTCCAGTTGGATTAAGGAATATGTAACCTCTGCTAGGGTATTAGTGCTTGTCAATGGGTCTCCAACTGAAGAGTTTAGTCCACAAAGGGGGTTAAGGCAAGGTGATCCCTTGTCCCCATTCTTGTTAAATATAGCTGCTGAAGGCCTACACATATTATTGTCCAGAGCTCAGGACTTAGGAATGCTAAAGAGAGTGAATGTGGGCTCAAATGAGGTAGTTTTATCTCATCTCCAGTTTACAGATGATTCAATTTTATTTTGTGAAGCAGATGTAAAAGAGGTGAGAAATGTGCAAAGAGTGCTTAGATGCTTTGAGTTGATGTCAGGGTTGAAAATTAATTATCATAAAAGTGTTGTGTGTGGGATGGGGGTCTCAGATGATACAATGCTCAGTTGTGCCTTATTGTTGAATTGTAAGATGAAATACCTACCACTTAGTTACCTTGGGCTACCTCTTGGGGCTAATCCAAGGAAGAAATCCACATGGAAACCTGTGTTGGATAGAGTCAAAAGTAGGCTGGCTGGGTGGAAAAGAAAGTTGTTGTCCTTTGCTGGGAGGTTAACACTTCTTAAAGCTATGACATCTTCATTACCAATGTATTATCTGTCTCTGTTTAGGATGCCTGAAGGGGTTGCTAAAGAATTTGAGAGGCTTCAAGCTTCATTCTTGTGGGGTGGTTCAACATTAAAGAGAAAGATTCATATGGTTCGATGGGAGGAATTATGTAAAAGTGTGGAGTAGGGAGGACTAGGAATAAGGAAGGTGAGAGATGTTAATAAATGCTTATTGCTAAAATGGTGGTGGAGGTTTGGTTGTGAAACTGGAGCTCTGTAGAAGAGGGTTATTTGCAGCAGATACAAATTGGAGGGTGGAAGCTGGTTGCCATCCTTTGTTACTAGTAATAACTATTCAGCTGTATGAAAAGGAATCATAGCAATTGATGAGTAGAGTACCAGCTTACAAGAGATCTACTTAAATAATTATTAGTTGAAGGTTGAAGATGAAAGAAGAATTATCTTCTGGACTGATAGATGGTGTAATCAACTTTCCTTTAAGGATGAGTTTCCAGGCCTTTATAGATTATCCTCAGAGAAAAGTGCTACACCAAAAGATATCTTTGACAGGAAAGATGCATTAGGTGTATGGAACCTATCATTGAGAAGAGATTTGTATGAATGGGAGGTGGTAGAGCTTCAGAACCTTCTAAACTAGTTACCGACAGGTCCTGTGTTAAGACCTGATTAGGTAGATAGGCCTGTTTGGTCAGTATCTAACTCTGGTGAGTTTTCTGTAGCATCAATGTATAAGTTTGTGGTTGATAACCTTGGTCCAACCCTCAGGATTAGTAAGTTGGTGTGGCTAAAGTTTATCCCTCCTATGGTGCAAGTATTTGGGTGGCTGGCTTGGAAAAAGAGAATCAAGACAAAGGAGTTTTTACAAAGACTGGGTGTCCTAAATGTGAATGAGTCTAATTTGTGTGTGTTCTATATGATTAATATTGAATCTGTGAATCATGTTCTAGTCTGCTGTCCTTTTGTGTGGAGTGTTTGGTCTAATATGTTGAATTGCAGGGGATCCAAGGGACATTACCAGGCTTTGTGGATCAATTATTGTTATGGTGGGCAGGTGGGAAGATGAAGAAGATGGAAATGAAGATTTGGAGTGCTATTTCATTAGCTGTATTGTGGTCAATTTGGAAGCTTAGAAACGAATGGATATTCAAATCATCTACTCCAAACAGGGCTAAGTTGTGTGAGCTGATTAAGACCAGGATAGCTCTGTGGTTGAGTCCACAACTGAAGGACTTTCATTTCTCAATCAATGATTTTATATTTAACTTGAGTCAGATTAGGGTGTGCTTGGGAGGAAATTTGTAGCATTGAGATAGTAGCAACTTTATTATGTTGTGGCTGTGTTGCTCTGGGTGTTTTGTTGTGTGGTGTCCTGTTAGCTTGTTGGTTTCTCGCCAACTTCGGGCTGCGCTAGCATATGATCGGATAGTCCTCACGGTTCCAACTAAGTTGGGATGGTGCAGGCATATTGTGATGTTATTTGCACTCCCCATATTTGTTGATGTAATACTCATGGTTGTACTTTTATTCATCAATGGAATTTTCTTTGGCTGATCAAAAAAAAGTTCATAGACATGAACAACAACAATACAACATCATATTCAGTTTGCAATTATTTTGATTTTTCAGATACTTGTTGACTATAAATATCTCAAAACTAGAAAACAAATATTTTAAATTTTAAAAAAATTCATAAAAAAAAAAAAAGTTCAAAAAGAATGTGAAAAAGAACCCTAAACAAAACATTCAAATTATTTTTAAACTTACATATTCAAATTTTTTTTTTAATTTTTTAATTTTTTTTGCAAAGGGGCATAAATATATACATTTGAAATAGAACCCAATAAAAAGAGTTTGAACCTATCACATAATAAAATGAACCCAAAATCAAAACAAAAATACCCTAAGTTTCAAGAACTAATCGAACTTCTAATATAAAAAGAAAATTTTTAATACCAATCACTTATTACCACTGTAGATATGATCATGCCAAAAATAAATAAATAAAATTTAAAATAAATCAAAAGAAAACAACAATGATATAGAGATCAAACAAGTCCAGAGATCAAGAAAAAGGAAAAACAAGAAGAGAGAAAACTTTACAAATAGAGAGGTGATCCAGAGAGAATCCCAGATCGGAAAAGTTTGAGAAGAGAGAGGAATCAGAGTGGCCCAAATTTGCAACTCGTGTCGTGTGCAAATAAATAATGTTATGCGTATGGAAAATTAGTTGATGATTATGATCATGATTAATGATTATGTGTAATTAATTATGGGAATTGCAGAATAGTGGGATAAAAAAAAAACTACAAAATACTTGGGCATAAGTGATTCTGCAATGGAGTGTAGATAATAAGTTAGGCTATGTTTGTATAAAAACAAATTTTCTGTACCACTATGATATAATGCCCCCTTAATTATTCAATAATTTATGTTTGGATAGTTGTGGTTTTGCCGGTAATAGAGTTGTTTTGGAAAGTAGATTAAAAATTAATTTTTTTGATTTTTTTATAATTTTTTTAAAAAAAACATGTAAAAAAGTAGAAAGATATTGTGATTAAAAATAAAAAAAAATTACTTTTAGCCTCTTGTCAAAAGAGATCGTAGATTGAGAGAAAAATTATTAGATACTCTACTAATATTTGAGTGTTTGGAAACTTTGTGTATTAGTTAAAAGGGGTTATTACTTGATAGTGTCACAGTGGTATTAGGAAAAAAATATAAATTCAGGAAAAAAATTTATAAATCTAATTATTAATATATATAAAATTTCTCCATAATTTGTAATTATTTTTTTTTTCACACCCCATTGATGTGATATTTTTCCTAATTAAAAAAGTTATCATTTTTTAAATTTTTTTAATGATTTTATTTTTAAAATTATCTTCAACTTTTTTACTTATCAAATTGATACAAGAGATAAATTATAAACTACATAGTAATTTGTTCTAAAATTTAACAATTGAAACTTGATGTGCATAAATTATAAACTACATAGTAATTTGTTCTAAAATTTAGTTAGTTATATTGCTACAATAATATAATATGAGATTTTCACTAATTGATAATATTATTGCCTAATATTATTGTCACGCCCTCAAAATAATACATAGAAACCTACATTAATGACATGCATAGACATAAGTAAACAAAACTTAATTCCATTCATCAGAGTATTCCTTACAAATGTATTACATGTTGACAACAAAAGTAAATGCCCAACGGGCTTACAACTTTCCAAGCCAACACTTGGTTACACAAAAAGAGAGTACTAACTCAAAGCACATTAAGCCCTTGGCTTGAATTTACATATAATGCCAAAATAACAAAAAATAATTCAAGAGCCTTCAACTTCCAAAAACCGTCCAAGCTACGTCCTTAGAGGTGGCATGTCACCTGAACCTGAAAATGATGTCCCATATAGGGTGAGCCACAGCTCAGTAGAGATATACTAAACCAGACATGAGCAATGACTAAAATAATAGCATTTGACAGAAAATTAACACTTATAAACCAACTTATATCACATTCCATGACAAACGTGTTCATGTTTCATACCACTTTCCTTTACTTAACAAATTATCAATTTGAAAACATGGCTCAGAACTGGCCAAACAATTTTCATGAGACAACAGCTCATATAAGAATATTTCCAACATCAACCATTCTAATGAGATCACAACTCATGTTAAAACACTTCCTTCATTCACAATTCAAATGAGACCATAGCTCATATTAAAAACACTTCCATACTTCAATCGATACACATATTTGCTGTATCTATGGAATCCATTCCCTATCTCCTCCCAAACAGGTTTGAGAGTCCATCCCCTATCTCCCCTCAAACCATGGAGTACATCCCCCATCTCCTCCCAAACAATATGCATATACAATGTATTTAACACATGTCATACACAATAATCAATCAATACACATATTTGCTGTATTAATCCGACCGTCATATTCAATGACATAATCAATGTGATTAGTTTCAGTTTTCCCTAATCAACATACAGTGTCTACAACAATCAAGACTATCCTCCACCGATAGCCCAAAGCAGTTATCTCTAAACAGATAATAAATTTATCAACAGATAAAACATCGACATTCTCATGGGTGAGTGATTAAATTATCCAACTACACCAATTAATCTCATAATTTCTCAATTTCATGATTTTCAACTCAATTTCGTATTTCCCCAAATTAATTATACAAATTAATTTATTACAATAATTAGGGCATTTTTCCCTCTTTCTCAATATCAACCCTAAGGTTCGATTTCACCATTTCAACAACAATAATACCATTTTTCCAAGGTCTCATATACACATGGGTTTAAACATTTGAAAACCCCTCTTTATAAATTACAAAACCAAACCCTAACTTTTCCAAAAATTACCAAACACCACAAACTAATCAAGATGCATAAAACTTATGCCAAAACTCATAAGATGGAGTAGGTTATCCCTACCTCAAAATTAGAAGTCCAAAGGAGAAGATGGCGAAAACCCGAAGTGCTCCAAATCCACAACTTTTCAGATTAAAGTGAAGCCCTCGCGACCCTTTCTTACAAAGAGACTAAGGTAGAAGATCACTAAAAATAGATGAAACCCTAGAGAGAAAGAGTGCCGAATCTAGGGTTTGAGATGAAAAGTGTATTCAAAAAGTGAAGAAGAAGCTGCTGCTATGTGCTGATATAACAGAGGCTCGCTCAAGCGAAGAAGTGGTCGCTCGAGCGACCAGACACAAAGGACCCTCACTCGAGCGTAGAAAGCCTCGCTCGAGCCAACAATATGAAGCTTCAGGTCTACAACCCAGAAGCACGCTCGAGCGACAGAATGCTCGCTCAAGCGAAGAAACCCAAAACATACAGTTCGCTCGCTTGAACGAAGGAAAGCTCGCTCGAGCCAAGAAATGCAACTCTCAGGTCCAAACCCAGACGTAGACGCACGCTCGAGCGAAGGAACCTTGGCTCGAGCCACCAGACACAACACCCAATTCTCGCTCGAGCGAAGGAATCCTGGCTCGAGCGAAGGATCTAAAACAAGGAGCTCGCTCGTGCGACAAAAGCCTCGCTCGAGCGAAGAACCAAAATTCTGGGCAGCAACCATTTTCTCCCAGTCACACCCAACCTGTAACAATCCTGCCCAAAACATCCTATAACTCAAATACAAAGTATTGAAGAACGGAAACAAGATATATACAACAACCCACACCACGGAACCTAAGCCCGGGATACAATAATGAATGGAGGGAAAACCGGGGTCACTATAATTATCTTATATTCAACATTTACTTGTATTAACCAATCAGGTTAACTTGTTGGCTAAAATCCTTAGAGCAATTCCTTTCAAACCTTCAATCTGAGAGATGTCAAATTTTTTTAAAGGCTTAGTGCAAATTGACATATGTCAATTTGACATGGATGCTCTCTACCTAATATGCCATCTATTATTCTATTATTTTTAAAATTTGAATTCTTTTATTTTACTAATTAAAATAAATTTATTTTTAAAAGAGGTTTGATGCCATTTAAATAGTATTTTATTTTTTCAAAAATTCTATATTTATAAAATACTTTGTTAACAAAATTCAAAATTTTTATTCATTGCTACTTAATCATTTTTTTTTTAAAAATTTGGTGAAAAAAGAAAATTACAATACATATTTAAAAAATAAAATAAAATTGACAATACATGAATATCATTATAAATCACATGCTACGATTGCCTAAAAATGTTATAGTGTGAATGATTAAAAAAATAATTTTCTCAACTCCAAATTTATAGATGATAAAATAAAAAATAATTAAAAAATATTTTATTTACAACAGTAATTACCGTACATGACAACACAAGTTGGTTTTCAAATAACAGCAATGATTCAGAACATTAATTTTGCTGATCTAAGAGCATCCGAATCAGCCTCAGCAAATTTTCAGTCAAATTATAACTGAAAAAGCCATTTTCATATTTTAGCTAGTCACCCATTGCATCAAACTCTCTATTTTAATTCAATCCTATTAAAATATTTGTTATTCTTTTTTTTTTAATAATTAAATTGATGACCTATCAACCAAACAATTCTTATGTTTTACAAAAGATAAAACTGGAGGAAATGTAAAAAAAAAAAAAAAAATTGCCGTTGACCGGCCGATCGTCCGGCCGGACTTCCGGGTAGACGTCCCGTTACACCCAAATTGCGTGTTTTAGAGATGAACAGTTCCTTGCTTCATCAGACGAGTTACTGTAGCAAATTTAACAAAAAGTTAATTTAACAAAAATTTGTTGAGACTAATGTAGGAAGAATTTGTTGATTTGTTATTTATATTTTAACTTTTTGTTATTTTAAAGATACTGATGCTGATGCTCTAATGGAGCAATAATAACATGTCAAAGAGAAAAAAAAATCAAGACTAAAACATCACATCACAATAGATGGGGCCCACTGCCAGCTCATTAGAGTTGGTTTTAGAGCTCAAGAATTAAAGTTCCAAAGCATTTTTCTTGAAATAATATTAACCGTTGGTAGAAAAACCCCGCACAACGTGGGAATTGATAACCACAAATTGTGCATTGTCTTCTTTTATTTGAAAAAAAGAAAAGAAAAGAAAAGGCATGAAGTGGGGAACATGTCAAAATTAACATGAAGATGTGATGCCAAAGCCATGTGAGCTTTTGACATATCGGGTTGAGTTCATTCTTGCAGCCTAAATAGAACTTGTACGGGAAATAAATAAACCTTCTCGTATAATCCTGTTGATCAAGTCTGCGCTCCTCCGTACGACGTCGCTTTATCACCTGAAAATACGAACGTGAGCTGGCCGGCGGGTGTGTGCCGGAAACCTCTCCGATACCTAGGTCAGTAAGCTTGACAAATAGACCAAAGCTCTGTGTATTCAGAAAACAAAGTTGTGTTACCTCTCCAAAGGTGATGTCTGTGAGCTTTTATAGGTTCTGTGGGGCACAATCCTAGTAGGACTTTTACTTCTCCATGCAGAGTCCTACTAGGACTCATACTCCTGAAGGATAATGCTTATCTTTCAACACCCCCCTCACTGCTTAAACCAAGTGAGATGGTTTCACCATGGCCGAACTACCATATGACTGAAGTAAACATGACTATGCTTAGCCGCAGAATGGGCCGAACTATCCTTAATCCGGCTCTTTCCTCTATTATTCTTACTTCGGCTTCTCATGCATAACTCATGGTGTGGTTAGACCGAACTAACATGTCAAGACCGGTTAAACTTTTAGACCGGTCTAACTCCAAAGCAACTTTAGACCAGTCTAACTTCAATCTTCTCTTGGGCCGAACTAACTTCTGGGCTTTGGGACCGGACTAACTCCGAAACATCCATAAGACCGGAGTAACTTATACGGCCATTTTACTCGGCCCTTTGTACTGCGGCCCATAATAGCCCATTACCTAGCTCGGCCCAATTTTCATATAAATTACCCTCTCAATTGCCCCTTGATTCCATCTGCAAAGCATGATAGGGATTACCTATCTATCAGCCGAGCTACAGTTTTAACCTTTTCAACCGAACTAACTTTTCCCATTAGCCTTTCCAGCCGAGCTACTTTTAGCCTTTCCAGCCGAGCTGTGTACGTCCGGTCAAAACGTCTCTTCAATCACAGCAACTGAAACGCTTCTCCTTCCAAGGACACGTGGCAGCCTCTGATTGGTTCTTTGCAGCTATCACGCCGCCCTCGTACTCTGAAAATTTTGAACAGTTCCCGCCTTGAGGTTCCTTCATCAAAACAAAACCCTTTCATTTTTCCTGAATCACTTACCAAAACACTCTCTCCTCTCTTGTTCTTGAGCTTTTGAGATCCCCATCCTGCTGCGCCCGTGTTCTTCATTGCTACTGCTGCTCCAATTTTTAGTTTGTTCCTCTTTCTCTGGTAAGTATTACAAATCCGTTTTTCTTGTATTTGGAGTTCCTCGTTTCTACTTCATACAATCCATAGTGTACTGTGTTTGTTTTTGCAAAACACTTTTTATGCCTAGCTTTGTGTTTTTTCTGGAAAAAACCTCATAAGAACCTTTGAGTTCATATAATAACACGAGAAACACTAGGTTTGATCCATAAATATGCCCCAACCGAACTAGGATACTGTTTGTGTTATATGTAGATCCATCCAGACCATAACCGAACTAAAACTTTGTGAATATACCCTAGTTTCAAGTCACCATCTTCTGATTTACCTTTGCCGTTATAATCGAACCGAACTAAGTCTGAACTTAGGAAAACTAGAAACCTTAGCCTTCGACCGAGCTAAGTCTTCGGGGCTAAGCCAGCTTTCTTAGTTTGAACCGAACTAAGAAAGCTGCCCCTAGAGGCTCGACCGAGGTAACAAAACCCGTAGTTCAAACCGAGATAACCAACCCTATACACAAACCGATCTAGCGAACCCCTTGCTCTACCCAAGCTACCAAGCATTTTGCTGAACCGAGATAAACCTGTAGCATCCCTTATAGGCCGAAGTAGGACTTTTTTTTATCTTCGATTTGATTTTGTAGCACGGTCAACGATCTGTGCTTAATCCCTTTGTTTTCCCCTTTGCAGACTTAGGTTGCCCAGGCACTCTTCTGCGCGCTCAACCGAACTACTGAGCACAGTTTTCCAACCGAACTAACTTATTCTTAATTTATAGAACAAATGGGTAAATATAGATTTTTGGTAGAAACCCCAGGAGGCCTAGCCGAATTCCGTAAGGATTACAACGTCCCTGACGACGTGCAACTTACCCTAGCCAAAAAAGGTGTCATACCATGGGGGAATGAGGGTTTTGTTCCTTTTACCCTTCTCTTAATAATAGAAACCGGACTAAGATTTCCAGTCCAGCCCTTGATTTGTGAATTTCTTAGCCAAACCAGACTATGCCCAACCCAGCTTTCCACCAACTCATACCGTATAATAATGGGTATAGCCGAACTAAACCGCCAAGCTGGTCTAAACCTGGTCTAGCCGAACTCTTCCACCAATATTCCTTAGGTTCAAAAGAGAGATGGGTGGGTATACTATTTGAGAATACGCCGCCGACGTGAAAAAATAATTAAGGATACACCGGCTAAGGACTTGAATGATGATGATTTTTTCTGGGTCTCTGGGAATTTTGAAGATCAACAAGCCCAGATTCCTGGCCGACGTATAAACTGGAATAAAGGGATACCCGGTATAATTACTTCGGTTTCCCTGCATTCTTCTCTTTTTTACTTCGGTTTCTGGTTTTAAATCGGACTAACAGTTGTCTTCTTCATGCAGATTCAGCCCATATACATTCTTTGTACAGCTACCCCAACCTTGGTACCCTCCGTGCCGCACTACGTTTTGAAGAAAGAAGTTGGGCAAAACTCCTCAATTTTGAGCCGACATACCGATACACCGGACGCTGAAAAGCCAGAGTCACTGACTTTCTCCTAGAAGACGCCCCAGAACTGGACCCCACCTTGCCTCAGATCGACCTAGTGCCTTTGATCGCTGAACAAGAAATGGCCAAAAGGAGTAGACTGAAGGCCCTGTTAACCGCAACAAATCCAGCCGACGTACCACCGACTGGGCAGACCACCGAGACCGTGGTAGCTCTCCCCTCTCAACAGCCATCCTCATCTCGTCCAAGCAAGCGTGCCCGTACTAGCCGAACCGAGCGACGCCTTGCTGACGAAGACGAGGCCATTCTGCCACCAAGTCCTCCTCCAAGCCCTCACCAAAGCCTTCAACCGGAACACTCCGACCGGGCTGGATCCTCCAAATGGGTTCCCAATCTTACCTTCGCCGACCGAGATATACTAGATTCCGACTTGGTTGTCGCTGAGAAGGATCACTCGATGGCTTTCAACCTAGCCAAGAGTGTATGCCTTCCCAAAGACATGGAGCACCATCAAAAGCAACTTAACACCGAACTGAAGGCCATCCGGTCTTCAACAAAATCCATGATCCTGGTAGGTAGCACTGTCCTCATTTGATCTTTCTAATTTTTGCAACTTTCAGTTCAGCTAAAAAGAAAATAACTATTCTTTTGTAGGCCATTCAGAAAAACAACATCACTCACAAGAGAGTGTTAGAGCTTAGGAAAACAACGAGGCAAGCTGTGGCCGAAGCCGAATCAAAGACGGCCGAGCTAGAGGAGGCCAGAAAGCAAATGGCCGAGCTACGGTCTGAGAACGGCCGACTGACCGAACTGGTTAGTTCGGCCGAAGCCGAAAAGCAGAAGATTGCCATTGAGGCGAAAGACAAGTACCTGCGCCAGCTGGCGAAGATTGAAAAGAATAAAGATACCGAGATAACGCAGCTAAAGGAGAGCCTAAATGGAGCCGAAAAACAAGGCTTCAAGAAGCCAGAGGATGCTTATACCCAGCAGTGCGAAGCTGCAAAGGATCTTTTCTTCAAGTGCGGCTGGAGGGCAGCAGTGGAGAAGCTCGGTCATGGTCCTCAGACCGAGGTCTACAACTCCCTAGCATACTGCATACCGAGCTCCCTCTCGGAGTACGCCGCTGCCCTTCAGCAGCAATTTCTTGAAGGTTCAGGCTCTGACGAAGATTCTGAATCTGAGGACACTCCGGTTGTCAACGTGGACCAGTCAGTTCGGGTGGAGCCTACGGTGGAAGTCCTGACCATTGAACAACCAGGTGAAACCGTGCTTCCGACCGAAACCACTCTTGTGACCGAGACCGAGCTCCCGCCTGAAACCGGTCTTCGTGTTGATGCTGAGTTTGATGTCGAAATTGATGATCTGTTCAATTGATTGTCTTTTTGCTTTTTCTTTTGTTTTTGAACTTGTAATCGGGCTGCGGCCCCTCCATTGTATTTATTTTGCAATTCAATGAAAAATCTTTTGTGCTAAACTCTTACTCCGGTTTAGTTCTGTATGCTTGTACTCGTAATGAATTTTCAATGTCTTTTACTACTTCAACTGTTATTTCGAGTTTAGCTATTTAATCTTACGAGCCAACCACTCTTTAGCCGATATAACTATCTCGGCTGAAGAGTACAAAGAGTTGGTTTACTCTTCAGCCATAAACTTACTTCGGCTGAAGAATAACAAGTGTTGGTTTAATCTAGCCAACCATTCTTCAGCCATAAACTTACTTCGGCTGAAGAGTAACAAGAGTTGGTTTAATCCAGCCAACCACTCTTCAGCCATAAACTTACTTCGGCTGAAGAGTACAAAGAGTTGGTTTAATCCAGCCAACCACTCTTCAGCCATAAACTTACTTCGGCTGAAGAGTAACAAGAGTTGGTTTAATCCAGCCAACCACTCTTCAGCCATAAACTTACTTCGGCTGAAGAGTAAGAAGAGTTGGTTTAATCCAGCCAACCACTCTTCAGCCATAAACTTACTTCGGCTGAAGAGTACAAAGAGTTGGTTTAATCCAGCCAACCTCTAAGTTGGTTTTTCCAGCCAACTTAGAATACTGTGTTTGGTTATGCCGACCAAACGTCCTGCAGCCTGGATCCTTATCCTGGGCTTAGGAAGGGTTCATAGTTGGTTATTCCGGCCAACTATGTTTACGATGCTCCTAACTTACTAAAGTTACCTTCTACTGAAAACAATTATGCTGAAAAGAATCGACTTGTTTTATTGAGAAAGTAAAAAATTACACATACTTAAAAGAGAGGAAAAAAAAAGCTAAAAATAAAATAGCTTGAGATTGGCAGTGTTCCATGGATTGGGAATTGCTTTGCCGTCCTCTTCTTCTAAGTGGTATGCCCCTTTGCCTGCTAATCCGACCACTTTGTAAGGTCCTTCCCAGTTAGGCCCTAGCTTGCCATCTCCTGGTACCAAGGTATTTCCCATCACTTTGCGCAGTACCCAATCTCCGATCTTGAATTGCCTTGGATGTACTGTTTTGTTATACTTTCTGGACAATTCTTGTTGGTAGGAGGCGATGTGAACCAATGCTCTGTCTCTTCTTTCTTCCGCAAGGTCAAGCTCCAATGTTATGGCTTCGCCATTTAAGTCTGGGTCAAAGTTCTCGCTTCGAATTGTGGGGAGGCCAACTTCTAATGGGATGACTGCTTCCATGCCATAAGCTAAGGAGAATGGTGTTTCCCTGTTGATCGGCGAGGTGTGGTGCGGTAAGCCCATAAAACATGAGGGAGCTCTTCTGCCCACTTGCCCTTCGCTCTCTCTAACCTTTTCTTCAATCCATCCAAGACTACCTTGTTTGATGCCTCTGCCTGACCATTTGCTTGGGGATATGCCGGTGTAGAATTGTAGAATTCTATTTTGTATTCTTCACAAAAGCCCCTGAAAATCCTTCCGTCGAATTGAGTGCCGTTGTCTGATATCAGTGCCTTTGGTATGCCAAATCGAGTGATGATATTCTGCCAGACAAACTTTTTCACATCTTTTTCCTTGATTGATGCCAAGGCTTCTGCTTCCACCCATTTTGTGAAGTAGTCGGTTGCTGCAAGAAAGAACTTCCTGTTGCCGGGTGCTGTTGGAAGCGGTCCTACTATGTCCAATCCCCACATTGCGAAGGGCCATGGGCTAGTTAGAGGTAGAAGTTCTCTGGCAGGTTGGTGTATTTGATGTGCGAACTTCTGGCATTTTTCACACTTTTTGACATACTTCTCTGAATCCGCTTGCATGTATGGCCACCAGTATCCTTGTGAAATTGTTCGGTATGCCAATGATCTTCCTCCTTGATGGCTGCCGCACACACCCCCATGTATTTCAAACAGGAATGCTTCCACTTTGCTGGGGTGAACACACTTTAGGTAAGGTCCTGAGAACGACTTTTTGTACAATGCCAAGGATGAAGAGAGCCAAAATCGCTGCGACTTTGCTCTTATTCTGTTGGCTTCTTTCTTCTCTTCTGGTAGGGTGCCGTCTTTCAGGAATAATATGATGGAATCCATCCAAGAAGGGCCTAGATCGGCGCAACATACCTCTTCTGCTTCTGGGTCTTCAATGCTTGGTCTAGGCAGGTAGTCGATCAGCAATGGATGAGGGATGAAGGTGTCTGCCATTGAGGCGAAGCCTGCTAGTTCGTCTGCTCTGTTGTTTTCCTCCCTGCCGATTTGTTCTATCCTGACTACATCAAATTTTTTGACCTCTGTTCTGACCAACTCTTGGTACTTGGCCATCTTGTCATCCTTCGCTTCGTAGTCGCCAGATATTTGGTTTACCACCAGCTGTGAGTCGCTGTAGACCATTAGCTCGGTGGCCTTTATGTGGAATGCTAACTTGAGACCTGCAAGAAGCGCTTCATACTCCGCTTCGTTGTTTGATGCTGGGAAGCCAAGGTTGATCGCCTGCTCCACTACTAGGCCGTCCGGAGAGATGAGGACTATGCCAAGCCCTGCTCCATGCCGGTTGGATGCTCCATCCACGAAGAGCTTCCACATCTCTCCACAACAACTTCCAGCAAGTAGAGGGATCAGATGATGCCTTGGGATCTTCCTTGTTGATGGCGTCTTCTTCAAGGTCCGTGCTTGCTGTCTGCCCCTCGCCATCTGGTTGTACTAAGTCTTGTTTTGTTAGTGAGTCTTGACTTGGTGTAGCATGGTTTGCTTTTTCCTTCCTTGCCTTACTCTGGTCTGCCTTGGGGCCTGACTGAGTTGCCTGTACTAGGGGTTGCGTTATTCCAACGTCAACTTCCATCCCTAGTTCGGTTGCTTCAGTCAGGTCGACTGGGCAGATATGATGACTTCCTGGGGTGAATTCTGCGACGAAGTCTGCCAATGCTTATGCCTTTATTGCGGTTATGGGTTGGAACTTGATGTCGTATTGCCCCAACTCAACTGCCCATTTTAAGATTCGCCCAGAGAAGTTAGCCCTCTCAAACATAACTTTTAATGGGAAGGCTGTGAGGACAACTATAGTGTGGGCGTGAAAGTAGTGTGACAACTTTCTTGAGGCCATCATCAAGGCTAATGCTAGTTTCTCCAGTGGCAAGTACCTTGTTTTGGCGCCTAGTAATGTCTTGCTGACATAATCGATGGGCAGATGTTGGATTCCTTCTGCACGGACCAACACTGCGCTGATTGCGTGCTGCGAGACTACTAGGTACAAGAAGAGTTCTTCTTCAGGAATTGGAGTTACGAGTAGTGGTGGAGAAGACATGTATTCCTTCAAGCTTTCCAGAGCTTGGTCGCATTCGTCGTCCCATTCAAACTTGGCTTTCAGAGCATGGAAGAATGGTTGTAGTCTGTCTGATGACCGGCTTATGAACCGATTGAGCGCAGCGGCCATGCCGGTGAGATGCTGCACTTCTTTTACTGAGTTCGGCCTTTCCAGATCCTGAATTTCCTTGATCTGGGAGGGGTCTGCCTCTATACCCCGGTTGGTCACCAGGAAGCCCAGGAATTTGCCAGATTCTACTCCGAATGCACACTTCGACGCGTTGAGGCGTAACTTATGCTTCTTCAGGATCCCAAACATTTCACCTAGGTCTTTGAGATGGTTATTCTCATTCTTGCTCTTGACCACCATATCGTCGATGTAAGCCTCCATTGTTTTGCCTAACAACGGCTCAAACATCTTGGTGACCATTCTCTGGAATGTCGCCCCTGCGTTCTTTAGGCCAAAGGGCATGACCTTGTAACAGTATAGTCCTCTTGGAGTTGTGAAGGATGTCACTTCCTGATCTGGTTCATGCATGGCGATTTGATGGTAGCCTCTGTATGCATCCAGAAAGCTAAGTCGGTTGTGCCCTGCCGTTAGGTCTACCAGTTGATCTATCCGTGGTAGAGGAAAGCTGTCTTTTGGGCACGCTTTGTTGACTGTTTTGTAGTCGACGCAGACACGCCACTTACCATTCTTCTTTGGCACTACGACTGTGTTGGAGATCCATCTTGGGTAGTGCACTTCTCTAATTGCTCCTGCCTCCAGCAGGTTTCCTACTTCTTCCGCCACTATCTCTGCATGGTGGAGTGTCGATCTGCGTGTGCGTTGAATGATTGGTCTGGCGGATGGGTGGACATTGAGTTGGTGGCAGATGAAGTTGGGATCAATGCCTGGCATGTCGTATGGTGTCCAGGCGAACACTTCGATGTTAGAGGTTAAAAATTCCAATACCTCTAACCTCTCTGTGCTGGACAATGACGAACCGAGCAAAAAGAACTTATCCGGGTTCTTTTCGTCTATTCTTACCTCTACCAAGTCTTCCACCGCTTTCTGATTAGCCGCTTTGCCAACATCTACGAATAGTTCATT
Source organism: Camellia japonica (assembly GCA_030407325.1). NCBI lineage: Eukaryota > Viridiplantae > Streptophyta > Magnoliopsida > Ericales > Theaceae > Camellia > Camellia japonica. The sequence goes on along the minus strand of JAPPVO010000002.1, from coordinate 205,691,870 downwards.
ACTCTCAGGTTCTTCCACTGAATGAACGTATCCTTTGGCAGCGCGGCTGCTATTCACCGTAACAAAGCACTGCTTCGACATGATCTGATCTCCATAGACTTCTTCTATTACTTCGGTGTCGTTGGGGAACCGCATTACTTGGTGGTAGGATGACGCTACCGATCGCATGGCATGCAGCCATGTTCTGCCCAAAATGATGTTGTAAGTGGAGGGGACCTTCAACACCCAGAACTCCACTTGTTTCGTCACACTCCCTGCTCTGACTGGGAGGATTATTTTGCCGACGGGCCATTCTGGCATGGAGTTGAATCCGATCAGGGGAGATACGGCAGGCGCCAAGTCTTTATCTTGTAACTTCAATTGTTTAAAGGTTTCGTAGTACATGATTTCACATGAACTACCCTGGTCAATTAGAATCCGCTTGACGTCAAAATCCTTGACTCGGAGAGTGACGACCAAGGCATCATTGTGAGGGCAATATATCCTTGCCAAGTCTTTATCCGAAAAAGACATGACATTTGTGGCCTCTGTCTTCCCCTTCTTGATGGCAGGTTGGGCACTTAGCACTTCTATCAAGTGCTCAGCCTTTTTAATTGATCCTCTGAGCTCGCATACACGCTCAGGTTTGAAGACTCCATGTATCACGTTGATTACGCCTTGAGGTGGGGCGTCGATTGGCATTCCATTGGGGTTATTATGGTCCTGGGGGGCTGGCTGTGCCCCTCCTTCAATGTATTTATCTAGGTGGCCTGCCGCCACCAATTCCTCCAGGTGCTGTCTCAATGGCGTGCAATTCTCAGTACGGTGCCCATTTTCTTTATGGAAGGTGCACCGTGACCTGTCGTCGTAGTCCTTTTGAGCCTCGCCTAGCTTGGCTGGCCACTTGACGAAAGGCTCGTCTCGAATCTCACTAAGTATTCGGTAGATTGGTTTTTTGAACACCGTGGTTATGGCAGTGCGGACTCTCAACCATCTTTTGTCCTGGTCTTCGCCGTTGTCTCGCCTGCCTCGTCCGTTTTTGTTCGGGTGATCTACCGCATTGACCTTTGCTGAGGCCTTCTTCTCTGGTACTATGGTCGTGCCGGACTTCGCTTTGGCACGTGCGCCATCCTCCTCCACTCTGATGTGCTGATGCACTCTTTCCATCAGGGCTTCCATGGTGAGGGGCGGTGTCATGGTGATTGAGTCCCTTAGTCTGTTTCCAACTGGAAGGCCTCTTTTATACTGTGCAATGGCGAGATTGGTGGGACAGTCCCCAATCTGGTTAAAGGTCTCCCAGTAGCGACTATTATAGGATCTTAGGGTCTCTTTGTCGCCCATGTCAATGGAGAGTAATTGGTCGATCTCCACTGGTGTTTTGGTGTTTGTTCGAAACCTTGTAACAAATGCTTCCGCCAACTGTGCCCAGGAGGCTATGCTGCCTTCTGGAAGTTTCTCAAACCAAGTCAAGCCTAGGTCACCAAGGCTTGAGGGGAATAGGATGCACATCAAAGCCTCATTGCGCCGATATACCGCCATAACCTGGCGGAAGTGGCTTAAGTGTGAGTAAGGGTCCGTCTACCCCTCGTACGTGGTGAATTTGGGCTGTAGGAAGCCTGAAGGTAGGGGCGCGTTCTCGATTGCTGGGACGAATGGTGAGGTATGCAGCCTCGCCAACGCCTTGTCTGTCGGTTCGTAGGCGGGGCGCGGTATTGGCATTCCAACCTCGACGCTTCCATGCGTCCAAGGAGCCAACCGCTGTAAGGTAGAAACTCTGTGTGGATCACGCGCCCTGGCGTCCTCCTTTCACCGTGCCTTCTCTTCTAGCACGGTTCGTAGGTCGGACGATCTGGGCAACTCTGTCTGTCTGGATCTCGTTTGGTGCGTATGTGAGGGCCAATATGTGCTTCCCTCAGTGCACGACCTCTCAGATCTCGTCCTCTCAGACCTGGAGTGACGAGTTCTGGAGGACCTGGATCGAGTATCGCCTGTCCTGAGGCTTTTGCTTTCTCTTGTGAGGGTGTAGTATTCCTACTTCGATTTTCCGAGTGGCGAGGGGGCGTCTTCTTTGTGCGCCCCTCTCCTGTCGCCACTCCTTTTCCCTTCACCTGGCGCTTTAGAGATTCCATGTCCGCCGCCATCCGTCGTATCAATTCGTCCTGTTCCCTGACGCGATCCTCCAAAGCTTGAGGATCAATCCTCCTCATTTGTCTTTCTGGGCTCTGCGAACGAGAGTGACGAGGGCTGTTAGTCTGCCTTCTCCCTCTTGTATCCCTCCTGGGATTCTGTCTCTGTGGCTCCAAATCCCCCATAGGAGGGATAAGAGGTAGACCTTCGCGCCTCGCGCCCCCTTCTGGAGTTAGTCCGTCAATGGCGGACTGTGGTAATTCTTCGTTGTGCGCCATTGATTCTTAAGAGGAAAAGCTTGATCAAGAGGTTTGTTCTTGTCTGAATTCCCACAGACGGCGCCAATTGTACGGGAAAGAAATAAATCTTCTCATATAATCTTGTTGATCAAGTCTGCGCTCCTCCGTACGACGTCGCTTTATCACCTGAAAATACGAACGTGAGCTGGCCGGCGGGTGTGTGCCGGAAACCTCTCCGATGCCTAGTCAGTAAGCTTGACAAATAGACAAAGCTTTGTGTATTCAGAAAACAAAGTTGTGTTACCTCTCCAAGGTGATGTCTGTGAGCTTTTATAGGTTCCGTGGGGCACAATCCTAGTAGGACTTTTACTTCTCCATGCAGAGTCCTTCTAGGACTCATACTCCTGAAGGATAATGCTTATCTTTTAACACCCCCCTCACTGCTTAAACCAAGTGAGATGGTTTCACCATGGCCGAACTACCATATGACCGAAGTAAACATGACTATGCTTAGTCGCAGAATGGGCCGAACTATCCTTAATCCGGCTCTTTCCTCTATTATTCTTACTTCGGCTTCTCATGCACAACTCATGGTGTGGTTAGACCGAACTAACATGTCAAGACCGGTTAAACTTTTAGACCGGTCTAACTCCAAAGCAACTTTAGACTAGTCTAACTTCAATCTTCTCTTGGGCCGGACTAACTTCCGGGCTTTGGGACCGAACTAACTCCGAAACATCCATAAGACCGGAGTAACTTATACGGCCATTTTACTTGGCCCTTTGTATTGCGGCCCATAATAGACCATTACCTAGCTCGGCCCAATTTTCATATAAATTACCCTCTCAGAACTGTTGGACCGCCATGTTGAAATTGACATATCGGGTGGAGATGCTCTTACACCTCATTAGGAGGTTCATGATTCGAATATTCTCACATTACAACAATTTACACTTTTGGCGATCAAAATTGGCAATTAAAAGAAATTTAGCCAAAAGTTGTACAATAGATGACAAAAAATTAAATTGGTCAGCGTTGTTCAGGATTTAGCTACTAAATTTTTTAATCAAGGTATATTAATTATTGTCGACTAAAAAAATATTTAGTCGCCAAATATGCCACAATAGAAGACAAAAAAATATTGGGCTGTGTTAGTTTAAGTTTTAGGCTACTAAAACTTTCGGCGACTAGATATTGACTTTTGGCGACTATATATATATATATTTTTTTAGTGTACATGTGTCTTATTCCTCAAGTTTGGAAGTTTATTTGTATTAATTGTGTTGTGTTTGATTTTCATAATGATTTTTTTTCTTAGATAGGCATAATGATTATTAGATTTTAATAGTTGGATTTAATTCATATTATTTCCTATTAAAAATAAGGCATAGTAAAATTGTTTGCTAAAAATAATTTTTTGTGACGATTTTTTTGCATATGTTGCTAAAAATTGACAATTAGTAACTTTTTTTTTTAATTATGGTTTTTATAAATTATCGCTAAAACTTACAATTAATAATGTTTTTGTGATGAATTTTTGTACTTGTCACAGAAAGTTGAAAATTAATGACTTTTTTTTGTGACAATTTTTTTAAAACTGTTGCTAAAACTTATAATTAGTAACATTTTTTGTGACAAAATTTTCAAACTGTCGCTAAAAATTAACATTTAGTGACTTTTTTAATAGTGTTTGATGAAAAATGATATTAATTATCATATGATATATTGAATGATAAATCTCCTTATTTTTAATTTTAGTCAAAACCTTTCAATTGGATCCTTATTTGAGAAAAACGATAATTCAATTTGTTTTGCTTCATAAACACCTTAAGGAGGAGGTGCATAATTGAGTACGGGCATAGTAAAATTTTCTTTTTTTTTTCTTAGAAAATATTGCCCATGTATATATATATATATATATATATATGTCACAGAACTCTTTTGACAAGGACCATAAATATTTATTTTATACGAGTTTAAAATATTGTGTATGTGTATTTTTGGTTGATTCATTTAGTATGTACTCTGTTTTTTGTAACAGTAAAATACTACTGTGAATTAGAGTAAGAAAGAGTAACATTTTATTATTTACATCAATTTTGATAATATTTTTTTAAATTATTGTTTTTGAAGAATTTTATAGTCAATATAGATCTTATTTGATAGATCATGATAAGAGAATTTTTAAAATACTAATATTTTACAAAATTGACATTTAAATCAAAAGTTATATTATTTTAAATATAAAATATTAAATTACTAACTAATTATATTTTGGTGATAATGTAGTGGTATGTGTTAGATTTTTCTAGAAAGACTTTTTATGGTTATTCTTAATGCATTAAGGGTTTTGACTAAATCTCTCATGATTTGGACCGCTAAGGTTAGATAGTTACGTGATTTACTACAGGTTGTCAAATGATTGGATGGCAATGATTTTTTAGAGAAACTAAAATAAGAAACAAAGTGCATGCATGGAAGATAGCATTTGATAATAATAAAATCAACCCTATATTTATTTATCAACAGAAGATAGCATTTGATTAACCTAGTTTACAAAATACAAATTATTATTATTTTGCTTGTAATGCAAGCAGACTTATTACTGAAGAAAGAAATTCATCTTAAACCAAACACTACCCGACTTCAAAAACATAGTTGGCTGAGTCTCAAAGCCCTATATATTACTCTCTTCTCACTTTACGTTCTCATATTGTTTCCATAATCTAATCTCTCTCAAATTCGTAGTATTTCCCAAGAAAGCAAAAAAAATCTTTAGTCTTTCTGTTACTTTTTTCGACTATTTTATTTCTCAAGAAAAATCAGCAATGGCAACCAAGATTGCAGTAGGATACAAATTTATATCAACGGACAAAGAACTTGTTTTTCATTATCTGAGAGCAAAGGCCAAAGGAGTACCATTACCGGTAGAGGGTTTAGTGAATGAATGCAATCTCTATGACGATCAAGAACTGTCGAAGATATTTAGCAAAATGAGAACCAAATCGAAGTTGTACTATTATTTCACGGAGTTGAAGAAGAAGAATGGGAATGGAAAAAGGATTGATCGCATGGTGGGGATGGGTATGTGGACAGAGGCAAGCCTATTCAAGACAATGAAGGAAGGCTTACTGGACGCAAGCGAAGTTTCGATTATATCAACAGAGAATTGAGTGAACATAGTGTGTGGGACATGAAGGAGTACAGTCTTGAAAGTGTTTCTCTGGAAGATGATCAACTGATCAAAGTGAGTTCTTTCTCTCTAGTTCTATGTTTCTGATTAATTATTGTTTTCTGATTTTATTTGTCATATGTTGTTGTTGTTTTGTTCAATGAAAGAGGTTTTGATCATCATCCATATGTGGTAGTTTCAGGATCAAACTCACACACATAACTTATCACATGACAGAACAAAGAGATTGTACAGATCATGATATATAGGTCTTATCACATGATAGAACAAAGATGTAGTGCAGATTATGATATATAGGTCTCATGATGTCTCACAGAGACAGATCATTCACATGTTTAGATGATTTATGTTTTTATTGTTGTTTTCTAATGAAATTTCTTAGGGGTTATGGGTGTCTGTCACACACACATAAATGTTTTAAAAAAAAAATAGAATTTAAGTTTTGTAACAAAATGAATCCTTAATTTTTAATTTTTAAAAAAAATTTATACCATAATTTTTTGATTTATTTTTAATTTAAATTATTTGTCTATTTTCATTAAGTAAAATTGTCAGAAAAAATTTATTTTAATTATTAAACTCAATCAAAAAGGGTTTCACCAACATTTTTATTTTCTTTTTTTAATCTTTACTCAAATTTATGATCAAAACACAATCTAAAAGAATAATATAGGAAAACAACACTTGCATGGTTTCAAAACTTTGTAACTTTTACTATAGAAAAACTTAAAGACAACTTTAGCAACTTTAGTCACCTTCCCGAATAGCATAAATCTTGAAAATTTGAGGAATAGACAAGACATGGTTTTTGTTTGTTGGCAGCAATTTAAAGCCCAACTCTACAGCTCCTGAACCCTTTTATTTTTTTCACCTCCTCTGTTTTTTTGTCCCTCATTTGCAAAACTCATATCCATCCCATCTTTCTAGTTTAAAAATTTTAAAAAAAGAAAAATGGTTTCGAGCATGATTTAATGCAAGATTTTATCTATACTCAGAGTTACTATGAAACACTGTCTAAACATTTGAATGAAGTATTTGGTTATCTTTCTTGTACTTATTATTATTATTTCATGCCTAAAATTGGGGTAATTTACATTTGTGATGACATTTGTCTTTGCTAGTTTTAACCTTTCATGTTAAATTTCAAAGTTTTTTTTCGAAAGTCATTTACATATTTTTGCATATTACAAATAATTACTAAAAACGTATATTTATGGTTGCAGGACAAAAACTATGTCCTATGTGTGATCAAAATAAAGCGTAGCAGGGCAGAAATCGAACAACAAGAGCAACCAGTTGATGATTCCGACATTGATCATTACTCCTTCGAAGACAACCAACCTACTCCAGTTATACAACAAGAAGAGCAACCTACTGCAGCAGTTATACAACAAGAGCTAGCTCAAGCTGATGATGATGACCATTTTGATTGGGAACAGTTTGTTTGGGATTCTACTTTGGCAGCTACTCCAGTTATACAACAAGAAGAGCAACCAATTGCAGCAGTTATACAACAAGAAGAGCAACCTACTGCAGTAGTTATACAACAAGAGCTAGCTCCACCTGATGATGATGACCACTTTGATTGGGACCAGTTTGTTTGGGATTCCACTTTGGCAGCTACTCCAGTTATACAACAAGAAGAGCAACCTGCTGCAGCAGTTATACAACAAGAAGAGCAACCTACTGTAGCATTTATACAACAAGAGCTAGCTCCACCTGATGATGATGACCACTTTGATTGGGACCAGTTTGTTTGGGATTCCACTTTGGCAGCTACTCCAGTAATACAATAGCTAGATGCTGTTGATGATGATCTGTTTGATTGGGACCAGTTTGACTGGAATTCCACTTTGCCATCACTATAGTGAATTGGATACACTTTGTTTCCTATTTTAATCTCTCTTCAGAATCATTGTCATTCAATTATTGTATTTCGCTACTAGTAGTAAATCACTTACGTCTAGTTTTAGTGATCCGACTGAGTAACTGTTTTTTTATTTGTTATTAATTAATTAATGATATTACAATCAACCCAATTCATTATAATCGTTATGAAAATCAAATGCAACACAATTAGGGGTGTTTTGGGAAGTGCATTTTTTGCCTTTTTCTTTTGACTTATTTTTCATCTTTAGTGAACTTTTTTTTAAATTTTTCAAAAATTTTTAGGTTTCTAAATTTAGCTTGACAAGACGAATTAGAAAATTATAAATTTTTTTAGAAAAAATTCAAAAAAATTCAGAAAAGACAAAAATAAGCCAAAATAAGAAATCTTTTTTGTCTTATTTTCGTTTCTAGTGATTTTTTTTTGAAATTTTTCAAAAAAATGTACTTTTTAGATTCGTCTCGACAAGACAAACGGGAAAAGTAAAAATTTAGACATAATTTAAATTAAAAAAAAATCACTAAACACAAAAAATCGAAAAAGGAGATGACTTGTTTTTGTTGCCAAAATAGACCTTAATACAAAACAAACTTTCAAACTTGAGGAATATGACACATATATAACGATAATATTAGGTGACAATATTACCAATTAATGAAAACCCATCAACTTTCATCTAAAATTTCTTATTAACACATTTTTTGGGTCCATAAAAAAACATCTTTTGTGATGGCACCATCGATCATTGCAAATAAATTTGTAGCGACAACAAATCAATAGGAAATGTGGTTGTCACAAATAGATATTGCAAAACGAGGTTCATTTGTTTCTCCCAAATCCACATTTTGCACTGTATACATCATAGGAAGAGGGTACTAGTGGATGCAATAGAGGAGTGGGAATGGCAGGGTTGGGAAGAGGGAAGAGGGTGTTGGTGGTGGCAGCGGAGGGGTGGGGGTTGGAGAGGGGATGGGGGAGAGAAGGGTGTTGGTGATGGCAGTTGAGGGGTTATGGGAGAGGGTGATGGTGGTGATAGTGGAGGGGTGACAGTTGGAAGAGTCGCGGAGGGGGAAGGAGGGTGTTGGAGATGGCATTGAGTGGTTGGAGAATGGGTAAAGGGTGTTGGTTGTGGCAATGGTTTAGCTCATACGTAAATAATTCCTTGTCAATAGAAATAAATACATAACTTTTTGTAATTTATGAATTGAAATGCACTATCAAGCTTGTTAAGTTTAAATTAAAAGACTAAAATACTTTTATAACCATATCATCCATACCAATACATATTCAAATACCCGTTATTTAAACCTAAGTTGACACCATACATCACACCTACCATTGTTTCATTTCCTCCACACTCAACCGTGATTTGAATTGCCTGACTAAAATTCATCCTACTACTATGTTTCACTTCCCCCCACACCACAACCGACCATTGTTCGAATTCCCTGACTAAAATTCATCCTATAAGAGCGAGTCCAAAAGTCCTTTTTTAGAGAGGTTCCTTGTTAAATAGAATTTTAAGCAAACAAAAAAAACCCAAAATGCATCAAGCACTCTCTTTATTTATTTTTTCCTTTTTAAATTTATTGTTTCTGCCAGAGAGGCAGAGCATGAGAGGAATCATATAACCACCACTTCATACTCAAAAGCATTTAGATTTGGACAAATATTGGGTTTAATGCTAAGTGACTTCACAGATTATCAAATTAGAAACAAAGAAACACTGATAAAAGACATTGTCCCATACCTAAATAACCAACAACATATAACCATGTAGCTACAAATTTCCCCATAAAACATTAATATAGCTCAGTTTCCTTATAGGTGTGAATCACACAATTAGAAGTTGGGTATGAGATATAAGTCACAACATACCCCTTCTTCATCTGTTTATATCGAGGAATGATCCATCTAATTGGTCAACCGATCCAGAAACCGCCAGCTCGACACACGTAGAGCACACCTCTGCCCTGCACGAGTATGGCAACTCAAGTCCTTCATTTTCAGCTGAGTCAAGGATGTATGCATCGTCAGGAGCCTCAAACTCACTCTCTTGGCCATCCGGTCCAATTAGCTTCACTTTGTACACTGCCATGGCCGATACTTTGAAGGAGGATGAGGATTTCAAGCCAAATGCTTTAGAAACACTCTTAAAGGAACACAAAGACTGGGGATTCTTAATCAATGCACATGATTTGGTTATGGGTGCACTTTTGAATATGCAAGGAGAAGAAATTGTCATAGTCGACATGTTTAGACCTAAATATGCAGCAAGAAATTAGTCAAAATATCAAAACATATAAACATTTATTAATTGTTACATTGCAAACAAGGACCAAGGCCATTGGCTGATATAAAGTATGAAATGTGCGTAAAGAAAAGAAGAAAAGTTAGTGGTTCATGGCTCTTCACCCAAGCTTCCATCTTTAAGTTAATGAAAACAGTACAAAACTAGGTTGATTACTATACAAAGGTGAATCTCTGTTTAATCCGATGGAATGGAATACAAATCTGTGTATCCAATGAATTGGGGATTGCCATGGACAGAAATCTAGCTACTAAAAGTGAATTGAAAATTTATGCCAGAAGGTGCCATTAGAAGAACCACACTGGCCCATAGCACAACAAGTGAATTGCTTCCACATTTACATAGAACTACGAGTAACTGTAGAAGTGTCACCATGTTAACTTAAAAGGCTAACTACGATACTAACTCAAGAAAACAATTTCACCAAAGTGAATTGGATATTAAGGATATGCACCAGAGTGTTAACTCATATACATAGAACAAACATGACAAAGAATACTACTACTACTACATGAAAACTTGTTGCAAATTGGGGTTTTTGTCATCTTCGAGAGCTTTGACATCACAAAAAGCTATTCATGCATACAAGAACTTTCAAGACACAAAACAAAGAGATGAAAGAATATGATGTGTATGACTGGGCGTGAAAGAGAGAGAGATTGAGATTGAAATTTCAGAAGGAGTTACCAAAAAATGCCTACACTCTAGTGGTTTACATTTGGGAAATCTTTTTTATAAGTAGGGTATGATTTCATTGCTACTTTGACTTTGTATACGCACGAAAAAGTAAGATATGGGACATCAGTAAGAGTTGCCAAAATTTGCCAAGACTCGCAATGATTCACATTTTAGAATTCTTCTTTACTAATAAGTTACGACTCCGTTGCAACTTCTAGCATACTAAAATGAGCAATTCCTAAAACTTCTTCCCAATTTTCTTAATTTTTCTTTATTCAAAAGAAAAAAAAAAATTGAATTCAAAGCGGGCATCGATCTAATAAGGTACAGGTTCCTAGGAGAAGATTGGGGAAACAAGGTGTAGACACCCCATTTTTGACCGACCTTAAGACTCAGACGTCATCGATTGAGCGCCCGGTGATAGTTCATGTTGTGCTCGTTTCGAGGTTTTAGAGTTTCAGCTGAGAGCCTTGCCCCGGGGCCTCTGAACTCTTTGTGCTTCGGCTCGATTTGCGGACCAGGCCTTGTTTCTCTTCCCTGGAGGGAGGGAGTGGTCTGGTAGACCATCCCTTTGTGGTCGTAGGCCACTTTTCCCGTTTGGAGACTAGTTTTCGATTTTCGGAGCCTTCGGCTGTGCGCCTTGTCGTAGGACCGCTTAACGTTCTCCGTTTGGCGTGATTTTCAAACCACACCTTGTTTCTTTGGCCTAGAGGGCCCCTGTGGTTTGGGAGACCACTTTTGTGGTCATAAACCATTTTTGGTGCTCGACAGCTAGTTTTCGAGGCTCCCGGCTGCACGCTTTGCCTTCCGAACTTTCGTCTTGCATCCGTTTTGGTTTGTTTTTGGTACAAACCTTGTTTTCCTTGTTTGGAAGGTGGTACAAGGGTGGGAGACCAGTATTTCCCCTTGGAGACCACTTTTTCTCCTGCCAGCCAGTTTTCTGGTCTGACAACTGGTCTCCCTGATCTTTGGACCATCAAAAGTGGTCGGCCACCACACCATTTGCTTGTTTTCATCCTCTGGACTCTCTCCCACCATGGCCGACCAGTTGTTGTTCTGGGAGACCACTTAAAGTGGTCGGTCAACCACTTTAAGTAGCTGGCCGACCACTTCAAGTGGTCGGCCACTTTTTGTCACCTTTTTGGAGATATTTTCCTCCAGCTGGCACAACTGGAGGGCATTGAGACCATCCTCCATACACGTGTATGGAGGGATGGCCTTGAGCCTTAGCTTCTCTTAGAAGCTTTAGCTTTTGTTCTCTATAAGAGGGAGGCTCCTCCTCCCTCCTCTAGGTTCAGAAAATTGCCTTGTGAGTTATAGATACACCCTTGTATCTATCTTGCCCTTTACTTCATTTTTGTGCTTCAAAAGTGTAGTTTTGTCTTACTTTAACACACAAACACACACTCAAACACCATCCCTTAGTTGCTGAGGTGCTTAGGAGATGTTTTTGGTGTTCTTGGGTTGGTTTGAGCTTGAAGAAGTTGCTGGAGTTGCCGCTTTAAAGGTGGTCTTCAAGGGTGAGTTTCTAACCCTTAAATCCCCCATTTTGCTTAAGCTTTTGAGCCTATTTGCATGATGTTTTAGGACTAACTCTTAACTGTAAAAAGTTCTGATTTTTGGTCCTTAAGATCTTTGTTTAAGGTCACTTTTGTGTTTGGGGTTGTTTATCCCCTCTTAGGCCTTGTTTGGCCTTGCTTTTGTGCCTTATTTTTAAGCTTTGGGATCACCTTTGCATGACCTTTCTACCACTGAAATCCAGAGGATTTTCAGTGGTGGAGAGGAGGTTTTGAGGTCCCAAAAAGGAGAGGGTCATCCCCTCTCCTTGTATTTTGAATACTTGCTTCATTAGCCTCATGTGTGAGCATGTTTGTTAAGCTTATGTTGACCATATCTTAGCATGTATTTGGGGTTATTTCAGCATGCCTCATATCTGTTTTGACTTGGTTTGGCCATTCCATGCATGCCTTATACACTTGTAGTGTAAATCTTACAAACTAGCTTTGTGTGCCTCATGTTTGAGCATGTCTTTCTAGCTTATTTTCAGGCCATCTCAGTAGGTTTTTGGTGTTGTTTTAACATGCCTTAGATCTATTTTGGGTTGGTTTAGTTGGCTCTTGCATGCCTAATACACTTGTAGTGTAAATTTCATAAACTAGCTTTGTATGCTTCATGAAGTAGCATGTCATTCTAGCTTATTTTGAGTCCATCTCAGCATGTTTTTGGTGATGTTTTGCCATGTCATACCTCTGTTAGGGTTTGGTTTGGTCACCTCTTGCATGCTCCATGCACTTGTAGCGCATTTCCATGAATTAGCCTAACATGCATCATGTTTTAACATGTCATTCTAGCATGCTTTTGGCTTAACTTCAAGAAGCTTTTGTCCATGTTTTAACATGCTTTAGCTCTGATTTTGGTCATTTTGGTCATGCATGCCTTGCTTTGTATAGCCATGGTGCATTCTAGCTTGTTAGCTTTGTGTATCAAGTCCACTAGCATGCATTACTTGGAATATTTGAATGATTTGGCATCGTTTGTTATGTGATTTCAGTCCATGTTTCATGGTCATGCACTTGCATTTATCACTCATTCAATGCGTTGGAGGGTTTGCCCCTTTATGCCTTAACATGAATCATTGCGTATGTCTTCATGCCTAAGCTTGCGAGCTATCATTTCAGTGCTTATTTGGGGTTATTTTTCCATGATATAACTCTGATTTTTGTTGGTTAAGTCATCCCATGCTTGGTCTTAATAGGTGTAGTGTAATCCACCTTATTTGCCTTGTATGCATCATGCCTTATGCCCTTCATGCTAGCTTGTTTTGGCTTCCTTCCATACATGTTTTAGTATCATTTTGATAGGTTCTAGGACTATTTTGGGTTGCCTTTGCCATATCCTTCATGCTTTGTATAGTTGTAGTGCAATTGGCCTTGCTAGCTTTGTGTTTTGTTAACTCATGCATGCTATCTTTGAGCTATTTAGATGATTTGGCATCATTTAATACTTAATTTCAGAGCTTATAGCATTGCCATGTTCCCACTTCATTCACTCTTCAAGTGCTTTTGAGTGTTGCACATTGTTGCCTAGTTTGTGGCCTAGCATGTATGCCATCTTGCCTAGGTCTTTGAGCCTCCATCTTAACGTGTTTTGGTCATTGTTTTGACCTATTTCAGCTCTGTCCATGGTTGGTTCATGCACTTGTGCCATATATTGCATGCCCCCTTTGTAGTCCTCTTTGCTAGCTTTAATGCATGAGGACCATTGCGTGCTTAACTCGTGTTGATTAAATGATTTGGCATCATTTCTTACCTCATTTCAGTGCATTTAGTGTTGCTACACTTCCACTTTTGTCACTTTTTGAGCACTCTCGAGAGTTGTGCTCTTAGGCCTTTTTGATAGGCCATTGCATTGTGCATGTTTGTATGTGCTTCATGTGCCTCAATTTTATCACCATTGGCCACTGATTTAGGCATGACTGAGGTCTACCCCCTTTTGGTTTAAGTCCATTTAGCATGTTTATTTATATGTTGTTCGCATGCTTATTGTTCATTGCATTAAGTATGCCATCTTATATTGCATTGTGCATGCCATGTGGTTATTTGCATTGCACATGCCAAGTTGTTTCTTTGCATTGAGTATGCATGTTCCTAACATTGCTAAGTTGCCCTTGTAGCATTGTATTGTGCATGCATGCATTAGCATTGTTTGCATGCCATTAGCCTTGTTAGGTTGCTCATGTTGCATTGCATGTTTGCATGCTTAAGTCATATTGCATGTTTGCATGCTCGAGTCACATTGTGTATGCCATGTTATATGTTGTATTGTTGTTTGGAATAGGTGTTAGTCCAAACACAGGAAACGAGGGACGTTTCATACTTGAAGTGATGAAACGTGCCTCAATTCTCGGTCGTCGACGCTCTTGATCAAGCATGATAGAGTTTTAGGCCTTATGTGTTTACTTGTGCATTCATTTTACATTGAATCGTGCAACTTCGCCTCTCGGCCATCATGCATTGAAATGCGCGATTGGTGGCCCGAGGGTCGAGAACCACACTCCCTTGAGCTCATGACATGATAGGGAGGGTGGTTGTGCACACATATCTTGCAAATACATTGCCATGCCCTTTCTTGCTCTCTGTTGCAGCAAACTGGAATTCAGCAGCAACAACTGGTCGGTCGACCAGTATTACTAGCTGGCCGACCACTTTTTCTGGTTTTCAGCACAGAAAGTGGTCGACAGGTGGTCTCCTTCCTCAACAACTGGTCGGCAGCCCTTCCACAGGTTCCCATGATGGAGTTTCAGCTTTCTGGAGCTTTGTGCAGTGTTTTGGAAACAATTGCAAACAGAGGCAAGTCGGGGCATCGTGACGGATTTCCGAACGAGGTGACTGGGCATGCATGCATTCTTCTCCCTCTGAGGCTCCTGCTTTATCACTTTACTTAGCTAATTTGCTTAGCTAGTTTATGCTTTGGTTTTGTACCTAATTAGCTAATGTGCTTAGCTATTCAATTTGTGTTGTAATAATTAGTTGTAGCTAGTTATTCAATTTTGTGATGTAATAATTAGTTTAATTAGCTTAGATTAGCTAGTTAGCTTTTTATTTGGACCCTCCGTCGAGAGGGCCAATGTTGTAATAAGCGTGCGTATGTGTGATGCATGTCTTCCAACCCCCATTTCTTTCTCCCTTTTACTTAACCGCTTACGATGGTTAGTTTTAGGCATATTTCGATTAGCATACCTTATGCTTGCATGCGTGCATCCATTCATCTGTTTTGCATGCACTGGGCTTGGCACATCATTCTAATTGCATTGTATTTTCAATACATTTACTTGAATACGTGTTCAGCAGCATGTTATCGAGTTGCATTTCACATGACATTCTAGGTAGCCGAGCCTATCTTAGGTACATTTTCGCATGTGTTGCATTAGCCATCTTAACATGAATTAGGATCATGTATGATTTCTAACTAGTTCTTTGTTTTGGCTCGGAGTACACTGTGAATGTTTACGCTTTAGCAAACTACATGTGTGTTATTGATTGCCATGTTAAGCATGCTTGCCATAAGGCTAACTGCTTATGTGATTAACTGCTTGAATGCCTGTGGGTGAAGGTTGGATTACTTGAATTGGAACAATTCATTGAAATCCGCATTTTTAGCCTACTTGCGAGTAGCAAACTGCAAACCATTTTCACAAACGAACATGCAATGTTTTGTTCCAAATTAGGCGATCTAGTCTATACTTGTATGCTGTGCGCATCACGTAGTAAGATTAGCTAATTAACCGGAATAAGAGCACATGTGTCTTAAAAAACAACATATCATGCTTAGTACAGGCTGATCTTTGATCGGGCGAGTGGGGGTGCTCATTGCATGACCTTCCCCTCTCGTACCCAAGTTCCCGAGCCGAGGCAACTTTGGTGATGACGGATACGTGGCCTTAGACACGAGTCAGGGTTTTCTAAATTCCCCCAAAATAAAATATTTAGGTGGCGGCTCTGTATCTGGCAAAGCAGTCCATGTTTGGCACTTTTTTATAAAAATCAGTTTTCGAAAATGATTTGCCGGATTTGGGCTCTTTGGTGATTTATTGATCTCGCATCGCACATTGTGAGATTAGATTCAGAACTGTGACATTTGAGTCCGAACTGTAGTAGCTCAGAGAACGAGACGAGATTCGCATCCCCATCGCGGGCGCGGATGTCGGGGAGTTCTCGCGGGGCGCGTCTACACAAGGTAGGCAACAAAAATGCTAGATTTATAAGCATATGATTTAGGCTTTGGGCAGCTCTACTTCCATACTTCAATCGACAGTTTTTCTATTGTTCTATTAGATGAATATGCGCCAAGAAGCTTTTTCCAAATCAATACTTTAGTAACCCGAATGGGAAATTAGGAAAGACCCAAAACACAAACACAATGATTATCAAAGGCATTCAATTTGGCCACCAGCCTATTCTACTAACCCAACGCCTTTCTACAACATAAACTCAACTAGAAAAATTCATTGCAATTTCAATTTGAAAATGTATAGGTTTAAAAGTTATCTGAACTGAGGAAATTGTCAATTTACCAACAAGAGAATAGGGATTGCATAAGAATTGTAGATTGAAAATTGGAAGCATTAGCATGAGCAACCCCAACAACACTTTTGAGGTTGTGAATACAAATTGATGTTTATGTGCTCATTTAAAAAAATAAAAAATAAAAAAAATAGGGTAAAAAAATACCATTGAGCAACCAGCAGGAATTAAAGCATTACTTTGCTGCACTTTTTCATGCATAAATCTAACAGAATATTCTACCAAACCAACCAAACATTATATTCAGTCCATTGTATGACCACAAACAAAAAACTAAAGTTCATAGACATGAACAACAACAATACAACATCATATTCAGTTTTCAATTTATTTTATTTTTTAGATACTTCTTGACTATAAATATCTCAAAACTAGAAAACAAATATTTTAAATTTAAAAAAAATTCATAAAAAAAAAAGTTCAAAAAGAATGTGAAAAAGAACCCCAAACAAAACATTCAAATTATTTTTGTACTTACATATTCAAATTTTTATTTTTTTATTTTTTGTGCAAAGGGACATAAATATATACATTAGAAATAGTATAGGGATTTCAGTTTTGACCCGTTATCTATTGTATTCCGAACTTGGGTTGGTATGGTTTAGAATGGTTATTCATGTCTTGTTCCCCTTGTCTTCCCTTTATTTTGGTTATCTGGTTGTAGTTGTGCGTTTGGAACAGGTTGGTTGCTTGTTTTTCCAAACCTTTGTTGCCCCGATTTTGGCTCCTCCGCTCGAGTGGGCATTATTGCACTCGAGCGGGCTTCACAAATTTTGCTCCTCCACTCGAGTGGCCATTTTTACGCTCGAGCGGGATTCGTCAACTCTCAATATTTCTTTTGCAGGTCTGAAAATGCTGAAAATGTGCATTGGACGCTCGAGCGTCCAGTCTCACGCTCGAGCGGAACTTTGTGTCTGACGCTCGGGCGGGGTTTTCCACGCTCGAGCGGACTGCGTGTATAACAGTCCGAGAAGATGACATTTTGAATCACTTTTTCTTCTCTCTCTCTCTCTAAAACTTTCCAAAAAGCTTGTTCTTGGGTCTCTCTCTCTCTAAAATTCACCTTCTCTCTTAGATTTCATCTAGATCCATTGATATTTTCACCCTAGTACCTTTGAGAAAAAGTTAGAGCATCTCAAGATCTACATTTTGATCCGATTAGAAGTGGGTCTCGGCATTCTTGGAGTTTCTCTCTTGTTTGGCTCATCTTCTTCCTTTGAGGTAGGGATTCTTTCTACACCTTCATATGATATTTAGCTTAGTTATTGCCTCTTGTGTAACAATGGTATGATTTGGGGATGTCTTAAACAAACCTAGGGTTTGGGCATAAAATGGACAGAGGGATTTTGGGTGATGGTGAAATAAATGCTTGTGGGGTTTGAAGATGATGTTGTGTTATGTCTAATTTGATGATTTTGGCACTTGGCTAATATTTGAAAAAAAATGGGGAAATTGCCCTAATTGGATCAAACTTTTATTTTGTACAAATAATTGGAATTGACATTAAAAATGTGAAATTGAGAGGGTATTGATATGAATGGTGAAATTGGTTATGTATTAACTCATTCTTTTGGAAGTTTTGAATAAACTATCTATTTGAGATTGAATATCTGTCTAGAGATAACTATATTGGGCTATCGGTGGAGGATAGCTTTGACTGTTGTAGAAATTGCATGTGGATTAGGTAAATTGAAACTAATCTTTTGATAGTTGTCATTGAATATGACCATGTTTATATACATTGTATATGTATGTTTGTTTGGGAGTGGAAAGTGGATGTGCTCCATGTTTGATTATATGTTTAAATACATTGCATATGTATGAATGTTTGTTTGGAAGGAGAAAGGAGATAGACTCCATTATAATTAAGTTGGTCGGAGTGTCCTGGGTGAAAGTCTCGAAATTATACATGGGTGCCTAGCTCGCGGACGAAATATCCGTAAAATGGCAATTGTTGTGCTTGTATAGCCTACGTTTACATGGGTCCCATTTGACGGTTGCCCGCGGACGAAATATCCGTGAAATGGAAGTTTGAAGTGTTTATGCATGTGTTTGTGTGAATTGAAAGTAATTGAGTTGTAGTCTCAGTTCGGTTGTTGTGAAATAATGAAATTGACTCGTGAATTGAGAAAGATAAGTAATCGAAGTGTGAATCGAAAGTAAATGGATTAAGACTTGAAATTGATATCTTATGAGTATATAAAGTTGTGAACAGTTTTACCACATGCAATGTTCATGCACTTGTACTTATACCTTCGCTAAGTTGCATATATTGTGTTAGATGAGTTTTACTGGGCTGTGGCTCATCCTATTTGGGGATAACATTTTTAGGTAATGATGGCATGCTTCCACCAAGGCAATAACATTGGAGGGACCTTTGGGAATCAAAAGCTTCATGTTTTGTTTATTTTGTAAAGCCTAGGGCTAATTTTGTAATTGAGCGAAGCTTATTTTGTTGTAACCAAGTCAAGGCTTGGAAAGGTGTAAGCCAATAGGGCATCTATTTCTGTCAAACTCTTTTGTATCATTAACTCTATGTAATGAAATGACTATTTACTCTGATTCATGCTATCATTTATATGTGTTTGTGGATGTATTTATCCTAGTATTTTGGGGGAGTGACAAATAGAACCCAATAAAAAGAGTTTGAACCTATCACATAATAAAATGAACCCAAATCAAAACATAAATACCCTAAGTTTCAAGAACTAATCGAACTTCTAGTATAAAAAGAAAATTTTTAATACCAATCACTGATTACCACTATAGATATGATCATGCCAAAAATAAAATAATGTTATGCGGATGGAAAATTATTTGATGATTATGATCATGATTAATGATTATGAGTAATTATTTATGGGAATTGCAGAATAGTGGGATAAAAAAATTATTACAAAATACTTGGGTGTAAGTGATTCTGCGATGAAGTGTAGATGAAAATTTATGGGCCATGTTTGTATAAAAACAAATTCTCTGTACCACTATGATATAATTCCCCATTAATTATTCAATAATTTATGTATAGATAGTCGTGGTTTTGCTGGTAATAGAGTTGTTTTGGAAAGTAGATTAAAAATTAATTTTTTGATTTTTTATATTTTTTTTTTGCAAAAACGTGTAAAAATATAGAAAGATAAGGTGATTAAAAAAAGATTAAAAATCAAAAAAATTACTTTTAACCCCTTGTCAAAAGAGATCATAGATTGAGAGAAAAATTATTAGATACTCTCCTAATATTTGGGTGTTTGGAAACTTTGTGTATTAGTTAAAGAGTAATGATTGAGACTCTTATCTCCACAAGATCCCCACAAGACCCCCAGAAATCTGGACCACTCATGATGTGGACCTTACATACATGAGTGGGTCACACACATACAAAGAGGGTCAGGATTACTTTAAGGGTATAGGGGTCATCCCCAAAAGGTGTCCCAAACATTTTCCTTAGTTAAAAGGGGTTATTACTTGACAGTGTCACAGTGGTATTAGGAAAAAAAATATAAATTCAAGAAAATATTTATAAATTTAATTATTAATATATATAAAATTTCTCCTTAATTTGTAAGTATTTTTTTTTCACACCCCATTGATGTGATATTTTTCCTAATTAAAAAAGTTATCATTTTTTAATGATTTTATTTTTAAAATTATCTTAAACTTTTTTACTTATCAAATTGATACAAGAGATAAATTATAAACTACATAGTAATTTGTTCTAAAATTTAATTAGTTATATTGCTACAATAATATAATATGAGATTTTCACTAATTGATAATATTATTGCCTAATATTATCTTATATTCAACATTTACTTGTATTAACCAATCGGGTTAATTTGTTGGCTAAAATCCTTAGAGCATTTCCACTCAAACCTTCAATCTTAGAGATGTCAAATTTTTTTAAAGACTTAGGTGGCAATTTGACATGGAAGCTCTGTACCTAATATGTTAAATTTATTATTCTATTATTTTTAAAATTTGAATTCTTTTATTTTACTAATTAAGATAAATTTATTTTTAAAAGAGGTTTGATGGCATTTAAATAGTATTTTTTTAAAATTCTATATTTATAAAATAATTTTTTAACAAAATTCAAAATTTCTATTCATTGCTACTTAAACATTTTTTTTTTAATTTGGAAAAAAAAGAAAAATTACAATACATATTTGGCAATACATAAAAATCATTATAAATCACATGCTACGATTGCCCCTGAAAATGTTATAGTGTGAATGATTAAAAAAATATTTTTCTCAACTCCAAATTTATAGATGATAAAATAAAATAAAATAAAAATAATTAAAAAATATTTTATTTACAACAGTAATTACCGTACATGACAACACAGGTTGGTTTTCAAATAATAACAATGATTCAGAATATTAATTTTGCTGCTCTAATGGAGCACTAATGACATGTCAAGGAGAAAAACAATCAAGACTAAAACATCACATCACAATAAGTGGGCCCCACTGCCAATTCATTAGAGTTGGCTTTAGAGCTCAAGAATTAGAGCCCCAAAGCATTTTTCTTCAAACAATATTAACCGTTGGTAAAAAAAACCCACATGACGTGGGAATTGGTAACCACAAATTGTGTATCGTTGGTCTTCTTTTATTTGAAAAACAAAGAAAAGAAAAGGCATGAAGCGGGGAACATGTCAAAACTGACATGAAGATGTGATGCCAAAGCCATGTAAGCTTTTGACATATCGGGTTAAGTTCATTCTTGTAGCCAAAATAGAACTGTTGGACTGCCATGTTGAAATTGACATATTGGGTAGAGATGCTCTTACACCTCATTAGGTGGTTCATGATTTGAATATTCTCACATTACAACAATTTACACTTTTGGTGACCAAAATTGGCGATTAAAAGAAATTGAGCCAAAAGTTGTACAATAGACGACGAAAAATTAAATTGGTCGGCGTTGTTCAAGATTTAGCTACTAAATTTTTTTAATCAAGGTATGTTAATTATTGACGACTAAAAAAATATTTAGTCACCAAATATGCCACAATAAAAGACAAAAAAATATTAGGCAGTGTTAGTTTAAGTTTTAGTCTACTAAAACTTTCAGCGACTAAATATTGACTTTTGGCGACTAAATTTTTTTTTAGTTTACATGTGTCTTATTCCTCAAGTTTGGAAGTTTATTTGTATTAATTGTGTTGTGTTTCATTTTCATAATGATTTTTTTTCTTAGATAGGCATAATGATTATTATTAAGGGTAAATTATAAATAGGTTTTAATAGTTGGATTTAATTCATATTATGTCTTATTAAAAATAAGGCATAGTAAAATTGTTGCTAAAAATAATTTGTTGTGATGATTTTTTGCATATGTGGCTACACTACAAGAAATTTCACTTTTGGCGACTAAAATTTGAGTCGCCAAAAGCCTTATTTTAGTTGCCAATTACTTTTGGTGACTAATATATTTGGTCGCCAGTCTGGTCGCCAATAGTGCGCCGGGGAAGACAATCGGCGACTAAAATTTTTTTGATAGCCAAAAGTGACCTATCGGCGACTAAAACTTTAGTCGCCATATATTTTTTAAAAATAATTAAATATATATATACACTTTCTTTTAGCGACTAAATTATTTAGTGCCAATTGAGCATATATGTTTGGTGACTAATTATTTGGTAGCCAAAAGTTTCACTTTTTGAGAATTGGTGACTAAAAATTTAGTAGCCAAAAATTTCCTTTTTACAATTGGCGACTAAAAGTTTAGTAGCCAAAAGTTTCACTTTTTGACAATTAGCGACTAAAATTTTAGTAGCCAAAAGCCAACCTGTGATATTTGTTTAGTCTCCAAAAGGTCTCATTTAGTTTTTATAATTTGTTTTGTAATATTTTTAGCGCCACCTGTAACCTGTGCATATACAAAATTATTCATCCATTCAAAAGGTCTTATTCAATTCTCAACCATTCAATAAAAATATTTCTCCACAACTTGTAGCATTCAATTTCCAACCATATACAAAACTTAACTATTAACCATACATATCAAAGAAAATAAGAATCCATAAACAAAGTATAATCCAACAAATACATATAGTATCCAAACCAACAATTAAAATCCAAATTAAATAAAATCTTAATTAACAAAACATATCAGGGTCTCCATCTCCTTATCATGTGCTTTTGATGCAGCTTCGGATATGGTAGAAGAGGGTCTCCATCTCATTCTATTGTTAAATTCTTACATGTAGGTCATCGCATCAGGGATCAATCCAGTCATTTGTCTTCTTCGACTTGTGAGACTTCTCATAGAATTTGCAAAAATTAGGCAACTCTTCATTGTTCTCATCTACCTGTTAATTTCTCATCTGACAAAATTGTTTTAAGCAAAGAATCCAAATGTGGAAAAAGATTAAGAAGGAATCCAGTGACACAAAGATGAACATAAATCTAGAAATAGAAACCTGTCTAAATTTAAACAAAAGAATTCAGCTCTAACACTCCAAATAGAATGTGAATATAACAAAACTTTGTTAAACACATAAGTATCAACAAGCCCATTAACCCACATCAAAAAAGTCATTAATTTTTTTTTTTCTTTTCTTGGAACCAAATAAATATTTTTTAGAGATAAACAAATAAATTTATAATACAAATAATCACAAGATTAGAGATACACAAATAAATTTATAAAACAAATTAACATAAATACATCAATAATCAATCAGAAAAATGAAGTTGGACACCATTTAATCCATACAAATGACTTAACCATACAAACTCATCAAACAAGTTAATCATCATAGAATTACAAGCATGATATTGTAAATCCATTATTATATGGGCTAAGAACAAATCAACATTTAAGGCCAAGTACTAGTTGGGACAAAGACAAAGCTTGTATGTCCAGTGGAATACAGTAGCATACACCTCAACAAAATTATTTTCCCATATGTTAATCATTCATTCATGCCATTACAACACAAACAAGAGATTTTCAAGATGAACCTAAATTCTAACCAAATAATTGCAAGGTGTCTCTAAGATGACTAAATTCTAAAACTACTTGAAGCTTATAAACAAAAAGCTTTTTGCAAACAAAAATATATCGTAATCAAATTCAATTCTCATATCTAGATGTATGTACTAAAAGATATAGAATTTTTTATACAGAATTCATGTCATTCACTAACGACTTAGCCTCTGTTACAAACCTATATTTCTTTCCATTAATGCTTTGTAACATGCACAAACATTCTCTTCATAGACTAGAAGGCATCCACACTGTGTTGCATTGATCTTTCAAGGTTTGAAGGTGACCATTTTGGCAATGTTTTTTTTTTTTTTTTACATGCTTATATGAGAAGGTGGAGTTGGCAAAGAGGTTGTCATGCCGATCAAAATGCTAGGGACTTGTTCCCTAGGCCACAAAATAAGAAATAAGATAGGGTTTTGGGGGCATGGTATCAGACTTGTTTTGCGGAATATAACTTTTGAAGAAATGCCAAAAGTTGTCCTGATTGTGCAAACAAAAATTATGTACTTCTATGTTTCAAATCACTCTCAGTTGCATCTAAAGAGGAAAGTCAAAATGCTAGAGATATTTTCTCATAACATTTGATGGTCCTTCGAATGCAAGAAGTGATAAAATCAAATTCACCCTCACAAATCCAAGACAACTCTCCTGCATATACATGTACATGAGTAACAATAGTAAGAAGCATGCCACTTCCCAACAAAATATGAGTCTCTAGAGTAATACTATACCCACAATTTTTGTTTAAAATTTTATAATAATTAAAAAAAAACTCAATGTGTGTCTCAGATTTGTTCTAGGTATGGATCTCAATATACAAGAGCTAAATTTGGATCATATATTATTTTTTACAAATACATTCCTTGAAAATTAACATTACTTGCTTACCAGTTGAGCGTGTTAATTGAGATTGTAAAATGCAAAAATACCCTTATCTCTTATATGTATAATGTTGTGCCTAGGAGGCAGAAAACAATCACACACAAGCATACAAGTAAGAAGACACAAAGATTTACGTGGTTTGGCAAATCGCCTATGTCCACGAGCAACGGATTTTCTATATGGATAGAGATACAAAATTACAACAATGGAAGGGGAGGAGACACTACTCTCACTCAACTCTTGCTCACATTCTATAATTCTCACTTTCTTCTTTCACTACACAAAACTCCTCCCATGCACTACCTATTTATAGATGCAATGGGAGAGCCGAGCCACCGACAACATTAAAGGCAGCCCCCAAAAAGATCAGCCACCGTACCATGGGTAGCTCGGCTAAATCTCTAGCTTCTTCATTTGTCTTCAGTCAGCAACCATTGTTGACAAAGAAGATCTGAGCTAATCTTCAACAAATCTCCACCTTGGCGAGGATTCTCTATCCAACATAGTGATCGATCAACACTGCCATGCACCCAAAGGTTCTCCGTTCCGAGTGATGTTGACCAAGTCCAAACAGTGTTGGAACATGATCCCAGAAACCACTTTTGCGAGCATATCGACCAGATTATCTGCAGTGCTAATCTTTTGAAGCAGAATATCCCGTTCATTTACAATTTCTTGGACGAAATAGAAATGGACATCAATGTGCTTGGTGTAGGAATGATGAACCTGATTCTTTACCAGACAAATGGCACTTTGACTGTCGCAGTACACCTCAACGTGCTTTTGAATCAACTCATGTAGCCAAATAGCTTCCTTAAAGGCTTCTATCATTGCCATGTACTCTGCCTCTGTAATAGACAAAGCCACCTGTGGCTCGACTTTTCGTGCTCCTTTCGGATACGAAAGCCCTACAGTTCGGACTCCTGTGGTTCTAAATCTGATTCTACAAGTGCAATGTGAAATAGATAAACACAAAAGAGTCCAAATTCGGCAAATCTTTTGAAAAATCGATTTTGAATCAAAATGCCAAAAAAATGGACTGCTTTGCCAGATTTCAGAGTCGCCACCTAAATATTTTTTGAAAATTTAGGAAACCCGAGACTTTGTGCCAAAGGCCACTTATCCATCATCACCAAAGTGTCTTGTCTTGGGAACTTAGGTACGAGAGGGGAAGGTTATGAATTGAGCACCCCACTCGCTTGATCAAAGATCGGCCTCTACTAATCATGATGTGATTCTTATTTACATTATATGCTCTTGTTCCGATTATTAGGCTAACACTACTATGTGACGCACACAAGTATAGACTAACTTGCAAAAATTAGAACATTTTGATTTCATGTTTGTTTTTTGAAAATTGTTTTGAATATGTACCATTTGAAAAAGTGATCTCATATGGACATTTCTCAAATTATTTCAATTCAATCAATTAGCCTTCATCCATGGGCATTTAAGCAGATATAGCACTTAAGCAATTAGCTGCATGGTAATCATGCTTAATATGTTAACAATCACACTCATGTGATATGCTAAAACAGTAAAGCTTACCCTAATTCTCGAGGCGAGCCAAAAGAGAAACTAGTTAGAAAAATGCATGGTCCTAACTAATGCAAAATATGCCTAATGCGACATATATAAGATGCAATTAATAGGCTCGACTACTAATATGGCATTTGAAACAACTTGATAGCATGCGGTTTAAACACATTTTCAATGAAATACGTAAACTACAATGCTTTGTTAGAATGATGAGCCGAACCTCATGCATGCAAAACAAATGGATGCAAACATGGAAAATGCTAAAAAAAGTATGATGTTCTAAGCTACTCATCATAAGCGAGTAAATAAAAGGGAAAAAGACGTGGGGTTAGAAGACATACACATTATTACATATTGGCCCTCGCACAAGAGGGTCCAAATGCATGGACTAGCTAAGCTACTTAACTAATCTATTATAACCCAAATAAAACAAATTAACTACAGTAGCTAATTATTACAATGCCACAAATTAACTAATTACTCTAGCTAATTAATTACGTACAACACAAAAATTAACTAGCTATTATAACTAATTAATTACAAATTAGAGCTTAAACTAATTAATTGACTACAAAACATCATTAATTAACTTAAGTAATTAACTACTGCAAGCATAATTTAATGTGACAACCCTCACTACTGTTTACTGATAAGACCACTGCTTACTGCTAAACTGTGACTGAACTGGATAAGTAAATGATTAGATTGAAATTCTGAATTAATTGCATGAATATATTGTGTTATTTGCATTTCTATCTATTGACTGTTAAATGCATCTGTTCATGTTTCATGCTTTAAACTGCAAATTGAAGGCCTTATCGGCGGCCGAATCTGAAATTGATTAGTGCTTTGTGTTAATTAGAATTAATGTGATTTTATGGTATATTTATTTGCAATGTGATTTGGTATGATTAAATAATGATTAATTGCAAGAGTTTGACTTAATTACCAAAATGCCATGTTAGTGGGCCATCTCATAAAACATTTGAGACTTGATTTCATAACATTTCCTCAGCCACTTCTAGTCCATAACCGAGTGAAGAGAGAATTAGAGAGAAGGAAGTAGATTTCAACAAATTGGCTTGGAGGCTTAGGAAAATTGAAGGATTCTTTGCATATTGAGCTTCTACACTTGAAATTGAGGACCTAAGGTAGGATATTCATCATTTAATTTGTGAATCCAAGTCATCTCTTGCATGGTTCATGGAAGTTTAGTGAGTTGAGTCTAGAATTGGCTTATTGTGTTGAATTTAGAGCTTAATTCATGCATGCATGTGCATATCTTGAAGTTTTGAGGTTGTTTTCATGGAAATTGCTTCATGTATGTCCACCTTTTGACCAAAGTCCATGATTTCCTCATGTTTTTGAAAGAATTGGCTCCTTTGAGCATGTTTTAGAAGCTTTGAAGTCATTAGAACTCATGCATGTATGAGTTTTGCACTAATTCCCATGTTCTTGAGTTTTGAGCTAAAGTTTGTATTTAATTAACTTACCTTTGGGCTTTGATTTCTCAAATTGAGCTTTGAAACATGTTATACTATGAGTTTACAAGTGTTTTCCAGAAAATTAGCCCAAGAGGACCGAATTTGGTGCATTGAAACTTGGTTTTGAGCTTGAGGTTCAAATCTGGAATTTCCAGAATTTGGACTCACGCTCTAGCGGGGAAAGTGGTGCTCGAGTGTGAAATTCGTGCATCCAGCACTTTGCATTGTTTTACAGTCCGCTCGAGCGGGGGATTGCACGCTCGAGTGGGGACCTGAGTCGCGCATCGAGCGTGATTTTCACACATCTAGTACTTTTGCCATGTTTTGCAGTCCGCTTGAGCGTGGGAAGTGACGCTCGAGCAGGGAACCTTTGTCTGCATGTCCGCTCGAGCGTAGAAAGCCACGCTCGAGCGTGACCCCTGTTTTCTGAAAATTTTGTAAAGTGTTTAAAAGTGCATCTTTGCATCCTCTTTCCATCCTAGGCATTCCTAGGGCATGCTTAAGGCATCTTAAGGAGGATATTGATGTAGAACCACACCGAGGCAAATTAGGGATTAAGTTATTATTTTTCCCAATTGTGTAGCTTAGTGTGTGTTCACTCTATAACTGTGTAGGGTTGGCATCCGGAGATGCTCTAGCTTATCTGTAGCCCAGAACTCTGTGAGTAACAATGTTGTAAAGATATGTTCAAAAATGATTATCTTCTGAACAATTGAACTGTACTATTTTCTGAAATGATACTGTTACTGAATGAATGATGTCCTAATTGTGAACTGTATTGTGGCATCCTTAGCAACCTACTGTTACTGTACTGTACTGCTACTATCACAGAGATCTCTGTCGGTTCCCATGTTGGAACCACTACTGTTTACTGATATGATGGCCATCAACTGACTGTTTGGTTTGTTTAGACCTACTGTACTGTTTTGCTATTGGATGTACCACATATGACTGCTATGACTGAATAACTGATATACTGATTGAAATGACTGTTTTCAATACTGAAAGGACATTCATTCTTAACCACTTTACGCATCATGTTATTCCCTGGGCTTTAGCTCACTGCTCATATATATATGTAGGTGTACAGGCACCGGACCGTTGCTAGGAGCGCCAGGGTAACTCCAGTTTTGTCAAGCCAACCTTTGTGCCACACTTTGAGGTTCCAGAACTGTCCAAGCCAAGGCTGTTTGGGGTGTTTTAGATTTCTCCTTTTTGGCTCTGTTTGTTTATGATCCATATAGACTGAATGTTTTGGTACTGTACTGTCTTAATAGGGATCAAGTCCCTGATCTGGATAATTGTAAATACTGTGCATACTGTTTTGGTACTGACTGTATATATGTATGAAAAGTCTTTTTGCATACAGACTGTCACAGCTCATTGGACATCTTTTAATTACTGTATTGGCTTCCGCCAGCCCCTGTACTTTGTATTATTGTTTTACTGTTAAGCAGGCCTTCGGTAATGTCGGATTACTAGCCGGTTACGGTGCTAAACCCATAGGGGCGGGTTTGGATCGTGACAGAGTGGTATCAGAGCGATATTAAACCACGAGTTATACTGCACACACGTGTCCCAATGAGCTATAGGATGTCCTAGAAAGTGATTAGGGCATTGCATGAGCATGAAAAGTGTGTGTGGACATGACATGAATATATGTGCTAAGGTGTTAATATGTTTAAAGTATGCAACTTCCTATGTTTATTATTACTATGTTGCATATAGTGAAATGGATAATGCAAGAACTGCCGATGAAACTGAATCATCTGACGCCAGAATGGCGAGATTAGAAAGAACTATTGAACTACTGATTGAGGCCTTAAGGCAACAACAGCAACAACAGAACCAACAGCCCTCACCTCCTCCAGTACAGCTAGAACAGAATGTGAATGATGACATCATTACTCTAACACAGAAGTTCAGTAAGATGAAACCGCCATCCTTTCAGGGAGGCCTTGAACCCTTGAAGGCTGAAGCATGGGTTCTTGAAACAGAAAAGTTATTTGAAGTGTTTCCGTGCTCTGAAGCACATAAAGTATTACTGGCTACCTTCACCTTACAGGAAGAAGCTAGAAGGTGGTGGATGCTGGTCCGTGACACCAACACAGTTGTGACTTGGGCTCAGTTTAAGGAGTCCTTCTTTGAGAAATACTTTCCTCAGTGTGTCCGGGACCGAAAAGTGATTGAGTTTGAACAACTGAAACAGGGTACCATGTCGGTAGCTGAATATGAATCGAAATTTACTGAACTTGCCAGATATGCACCACACATGGTGGACACTGACTATAAGAAGGCCAGGAAATTCAAAGGCGGCCTTAATGCCGAAGTACTTGACAGAATTAATGTGTTGAAATTGCACAAGTATGTAGATGTTCTTGATCGGGCCATTATAGCTGAATCAAATATTGAAGCACTGAAACAAACTGAAACACCAGCGTCTGAATGGTGTGGTAAGAGACGAGGCCTTAAATTCAAGAAGGGCAGGAACAATCCGTTGAACAAAAAGCAGAATACAGGGTCAACGACTAGTTCTAGTCAAGGGAACCGTTCCATACCGCCCTGTTCCGAATGTGGTAAGAACCATAAGGGAGTTTGTTATAAAATTTTTGGTGCTTGTTACAGGTGTGGCAAGGTGGGCCACATAGTCAAAAATTGCCCTTTCACTTCACAGGACAATAGTAAAGCTGCACCTAGCACAACAGCATCAACTGTTGCACCAAAACCTAACCCTAAAGCTACTGGGAAAGAGCCTATGAGGCAAGGCCGAGTGTTCGCACTCGTACCGGGAGATGTGCAGAATACCGAGACCGTTGTGTTAGGTATACTCTCTATTTGTGCTCAAAATGTGTATGTTTTGATTGATTCGTGGTCTACACATTCATATGTGTCGCATGCTTTCTCGCGAAAATTGAATAGACCACTAGAACCTATGAACTATCTGTTAGCTGTATCTTCACCTGTTGGAGGATCTATGACTTGTGCTTATATGTACCCTACATATGAGATTATTGTAGTGGATGTTCATCTGTATATTGATTTACTGCCATTGAATGTTGATCATTTTGATGTGATATTGGGAATGGATTGGTTAACAAAATACCATGCTACCATAGACTGTGTGACTAAACAAGTTGTTTTCCGTCCACTTGGATTGCCTGAATTCGTGTTTAATGGAGTTGGAGTAGTACCTCCCTCATACCTGATTTCATCCATGAAAGCTTTTAAATTGATTAGAAAAGGGTGTAAATGGTATCTGTGTTCTGTATTGACTGTACCTACTGATGATAAAGCTAATGTGAACAGTATTCCTATAGTCAGAGAATTCCCAGATGTGTTTCCAGATGATTTTCCAGGGGATTTGATTGATATGGAGATTGAATTCACCGTTGATGTGATTTCGGGTACACAGCCAGTTTCCAAAGCTCCGTACAGAATGGCACCTACCGAACTGAAGGAACTGAAAGTTCAGCTGTAAGAACTGTTAGATAAGAAGTTCATCAGGCCCAGTACTTCACCATGGGGCGTGCCAGTCTTATTTGTGAAAAAGAAAGATGGCTCACTGAGACTCTGCATTGACTACCGTGAACTGAACAATGGTAACAGTTGAAAAATAAATATCTATGACCTCGCATTGATGATTATTTGACCAGTTACAGGGGGTGCCCAGTGTTCTCCAAATTGACCTTAGATCTGGATACCACCAGTTGAAAGTCAAGACGGGGGGACATGAAAAGACCGCTTTTTTCGAACGAGGTACGGACATATGAATTCTTAGTTATGCCTTTCAGAGGCACCAATGCACATGTGTAGACGTCCCCGAACGCCCCGGGAGGGTTAGGTCCTGTTCTGTCATATTGGGGTCACCACAATTAAGGACTCAAATGTCACGGTTCTAATCTTGAACCAAAGAGTCCAAATCCGGCAAATCGTTTTGAAAACAGATTTTTTTGAAAGAAGTGCCAAACATGGACTGCTTTGCCAGATAACAGAGTCGCCACCTAAATATTTTTTTTAAAATGGGAAATTTAGGAAACCCTGACTCGGTGCCAAAGGCCATGTGTCCGTCATCACCAAAGTTGCCTCGGCTCGGGAACTTGGGTACGATTGGGGAAGGTCACTTCGTGAGCACCCCCGCTCGCCCGGTCAAAGACCGGCCTCTACTAACCATGATATATGTTTTTGAAAACTTGTGAGTTCTTATTCGATTATAGCCTAGGTTACTATGTGATGCTAGCAGCCAAAAAGTATAGACTGGGCCGCCTGAATTGGAACAAAAATATTTCATGTTTGTTTGTTTGAAAATGGTTTGATGGTGCTGCCCGCAGGTAGGCTAAGACGCGGATTTGCCACCCTCAGGTGGGCTTAGAAAAACATGATTTTGCCACTATCTGTGGGCTTAAAACAAAAAGTCAATGATTCGTCCAGTCAAGTAACAACCTCCACCCACAGGCATTCAAGGCAGTTATATCACATAAGCACATAGCCTATGGTAAGCATGCTGTCATGGCAACACTCACACGCATGCAAGGATGCTAAAGCATGGCAACACTCACACGCATGCAAGGATGCTAAAGCATAAAACTTACCGAGTACTCCAAGCCAAAAACAGAAACTTATTAGAAATCATGCATGATCCTAATTTATGCTGAATTGCCTAATGCATCACATGCAATAATGCAACTATAGCAGGCTCGGCTGTCCTAGACATGGTATGTGAAATGCTACAACTAACACGTATTCAATTCGGAATTGAAATACAAATGCAGTTTGTATGATGCGCCGAGCCCGGTGCGTGCAAAACAGATGAATGATGCAAACATGCTGTCATGCTGTATGCTAATTGAAATATGCCCTATATCTAACCAACATAAGCGGGTAAATAAAAGGGAGAAAGAAATGGGGGTTGGAAGACATACATCGCACTCACCCACACTTATTACAGTTATGCCCTCGCGCAGAGGGTCCGAATAAATATAAGGTCCCGAATAAAAGAATAGTACAGTCCGAAATAATACAGATTCCTAATTAATTAACAAAATAACTAAGAAAAACTGTAAACTGGCATGCAAGCCAGGAGGGGCTGCCTCGCTTCGTTCCGGATAATGAAATGATGCATGCTGGGTTGCCTTTTGGAAATCCACTGGGATGCCCCAATCAGCCTCTGTTTGCAATGTTTCTTGAAATGCGCGCCGGACTCCGAAAAGTTGCTGATTCTCTATTTTGCTGCAACAGGGAGCAGGAAAAGGGCATAGCAATGTATTTCACAAATATATGCATGCCTCGATCCTCGTGCCACCAATCACGCATCTTGATGCATGATGCCGAGGAATCGGATTGCACAACTCACTGTAAAATGAATGCACATGAATGCTACAATGAAACCTAACTCCATCATGGGTATCCGGAGTGTCGGTGACTGGGAATTGAGACCCGTTCCGTCACTCGGAGTGCGAAACGTGCCTCGTTTCCCGTGTCCGGGCTAACTCCTGTTCCGAACACAATGCAATATGCATGATATGCATGAAATGCAACTAAGATACAGCCTAGTATGCACAATGCTGATGAAAATGAGATGTCTCGAAATGCGTGCACACGGGCACGCAAACCGAGAAATACATGAATGCAATCTAAGATACAACCTAGTATGCACTATGCTGTGAACATGAGATGAAAATGAGATGCCTCGAAAAGCGTGCACACGCGGGCACGCCAAACCGAGGCGATGATATGAAATGCAAATAAGATAAAAACCGAGTGCCTCGAAATGCGTGCACACAGGCGCGCATACCGAGGCAATGATGAAATGGAAATCGAATAAAACCGAAGTGCCTCAAAATGCGTGCCCACAGGCGCGCATACCGAGGCAATGATAAAATGAGGAATCGGATAAAACCGAAGTGCCTCGAAATGCGTGCCCACAGGCGCGCATAATACCGAGGCAATGATAAAAATGAGATGGAAATGCAAATTGGGCTTATACTAACATGAATGGACCTCAGTCACACTCACATCAGATGCCGTCGGAGAAAACAGAGGTGCCTCGAGTGCGTGCACACGGGCACGCAAACCGAGGCATGGCCCGAAGGCATGAAATGGCATACGGAATGCGAATTGGGCTTACGCTAATATGAGAGGGCCTCGGCCACACTCACATAAGCTGCCGGAAGACAAAAATGAAGTGCCTCGAAATGCGTGCCCACGGGCGCACAAACCGAGGCGATGCATACGCAATGCAAATGACATGGAAAAATGATATGCCGCATGCGAACCAAATCTCAGCAGCTAAATAAAGGGGAAAACAGCCCCGAAATGATACGAAATGACAATCAATGCATGAAATCATCCCGAAATGTGATTTTAAGTACCCGAAATGGCCTACGGCTATGCTAAACATGCAAAATTGGCACATGAAAGCAAAAACAGTAGCAAGGCAGTCCCAAAAATAGCATCTTTTCAGTACAAAACAAGGCTAAATAACAACCACAAGTATGGCAAAAATAGCATGCAAAATGGGGAAAAAGAGGAGAATTACAAAGCAAGTGGTATCTACAATGCTCAAACTGAAAAACACAGTTATACAACATTAAAGAGGAGCCAAAAAATATGCATATTTACAGTGAATGACAACCCCAAAATCAGTATGTAGATATGCTCAAAATAGCATGCAATATATGGACCAAAAGAAGGCTATAATGATAGGTCATGCATGGAAGCACCAATGAGGTTGAGCCCTTCTACAATGTTGTAGAGGGGCTCAAAATAAGCCTAAAACCAGTAGGGGTAGGAGCCCAAAAAACAAATGTATATAAGCCAAAAATAGCATGCAAGATTATGATATACAAGGTGGATATTGAAACAAGTGGTATATAGAAGCATCAAACAAGGTTGAGCCCTTCTACAATGTTGTAGAGGGGCTCAAAATGAGCCTAAAACCAGTAGGGGTCGGAGCCCAAAACAGTAGGCAAGTAGGGTAGAAATAGGAAGCAAGAAATGTCACAAAAGATGGAATTTGAGACTTACCCTTGAAGATCCAACTTTTGCTACCTCTTGGCTTGAATTTGTTGCTTCTTAGCCTTGAAGAACCTTCCTTGCTGCTGGAATGGTAGTGGTGATGGTGAGGCTTAGGTTGATGAAGGAATTAGCTAGGGACTTGAAACTTTTTTGAGTTTTTGAGGATGAAATTGGAGCAAATGGTTAAAGGTTCTTGAGATCAAAGCTTGTAACCTCAACAAAGGAGGAGGCCATCCTCTCAAATAGGCAAGAAAGGGGTGTAAAAGGGAGGGAAATGCACCCAAGCTTCCCTCCCAAAATATCCCCCGGATGCTGAGATATTTTGGGAAAAACAGCTGGACAGCTGTAAAGTGCTCAAAAGCAGAAAGCTGGCCGGCCAGGTGGATTTCTTGAAGGTGGCCGGCCAGCCACCCCCCATGGCCGGCCAGCCACCTCCCATGGCCGGCCAGCCAAGGGCAAAAATGAAAAGTTGAATTAGTGGCCGACCACCATTTTTTGGTGTCCTCCCATGTGTGTAGAACAAGGTTCCAAGGTTGGAATTTGGCAACTCTGAAACAGGAGTCACAACATTGCACTTGAAGGAGAGGCTCAAAAAATGAAAACAACAATTACTGGCCGACCACCACTTTTTGGTGTCCTCCCATGTGTGTAGAACAAGGTTCCATGGTCGGAATGTGGCAACACTGAAGCAGGAGTCACAACATTGCATTTGAAGGAGAGGCCCAAAAATGAAACTCTGAATTGCTGGCCGACCATGCACTTTTAGGGTCCTCCCATGTGCCCTCATCACAGATATATGGTTGTGGTTGGAAGAAAATGGGCCTAGGGTGTTCAACATTAGCCCGGAAGTGAGCAAACGGGCGCCGGAGGAGCGAAACTGGTTATCTGGGATAATTGCTGGCCTTCCCCCCCCAGTGATCTTCCTGGTGCTGAAACAGAGGTACCCGCCAAAATTGAACAAAAACTAATGAGAAATGAACGCTCGGGGCCCAAACCGCGCAATTCGGGGTCCCGAAAATGGGCTGCGGCACCCCGGAAGTGGCATTCAGCAGCGAAGTGGGTATCAGAGGCCCCAGTGTTCCTTGGAATGATAAAACAGTACCTGCCAAAAATCGGAGAAAACCGATGCGAAATGAATGCTCGGAGGCCAAACCGCGAGGTTCGGGGCCCGAAAAAACGGCTATAAGCACCGAAAGTGGCATACGGCCACGAAGTGGGCATCAGGGGCCCCAGTGTTCTTCATAATGATGAAACAGAGGTACCTGCCAAGAACCGGAGAAAACCGATGCGAAATGAATGCTCGGGGGCCAAACCGCGAGGTTCGGGGCCCGAAAAACCGGCTATAAGCACCGAAAGTGGCATACGGCCACGAAGTGGGCATCAGGGGCCCCAGTGTGCCCTGTTATGACAAAACAGAGGTACCTGCCAAGAACCGGAGGAATCGGAGACGGTTGGGCGGTCCCGAACCGAGGCACACGGCCTGACGGCTCCGAGAACCGAGAACCGGGAACCGGGCTCCGAAATGGGCCAAATGGCCTACGGCCACGAAAAGTAGCTCACGGCCACGCGAGAGATAGTCTACAGGACTACTCCCTTCCCGCAGGAAAGAAAACAGAGAAAACCGAGTCTGGTTCGCAACCGAGACAAGGTAGAGAAGAAGGTTCGGAAGTCCGGAGGCGGGGCGCACGGCCGCGACTCTAAGACTTCTGAACGAGCACAACATGCAACATCACCGAGCGCTCAATCGGTGACGTCTGAGTCTTAAGGTCGGTCAAAAATGGGGTGTCTACAGTTGCCCCTCTTTGACAGAACTCGGAAGTCACAAGTGACGGGAGTGAATGTCAAAGCCCAGAGACGACCCATTTTTGACAAGGCCGAAGACTGAGACAATCATACAAGATGAACAGATAATGTGTGCCCGCAGGCGTGCCCGCAGGCAGGGGGCAAAATGCAAATGATATGCCAGAGCCAGATGATCATGCAAATGCAGCAAGCTGTAATGAAGCAAGTATTCGCAAATAGATGCAACAGTTTTAAGCAAGAATGCAAAGCAACAACTACATTTCATGCAGTTAAGGATGCGGAGAATTATGGAATCTTCACGAACATGTACGATAGATACACAAAGTGAAGCGAGTGTGATGGATACACTAGGCGAACGTGTGATGGATACACAAAGTGAAGCGAGTGTGATGGATACACTATATGAAGCAAAGTGTGATGGATACACTAGGCGAACGTGTGATGGATACACAAAGTGAAGCGAGTGTGATGGATACACAAAGTAGGCATAGTGTGATAGATACAAAGCAAGTGTGTGTGATTGATACACAATAGGCATAGTGTGATAGATACAAAGCAAGTGTGTGTGATTGATACACAATAGGCATAGTGTGATAGATACAAAGCAAGTGTGTGTGATTGATACACAATAGGCATAGTGTGATAGATACAAAGCAAGTGTGTGTGATTGATACACAATAGGCATAGTGTGATAGATACAAAGCAAGTGTGTGTGATTGATACACAATAGGCATAGTGTGATAGATACAAAGCAAGTGTGTGTGATTGATACACAATATGAACACAGTGTGATTGATACACCTAAGTGAAGAAGTGAGCAAAGTGTGATGGATACACAAAAGGCAAATGCAAAGTGTGATAGACGCACAATAAGTGAACACGAAGTGTGATTGATGCACTTAGTGAACAAGTATGATTAATATACCAAAGGTGAACACGAAGTGTGATAGATGCACTTGTGAACGTGTGATGGATACACTAAATGTGAACACGAAGCGTGATTGATGCACTTAGTGAACAAGTATGATAGATATACCAAATGCGAACACGAAGTGTGATAGATGCACTTAGTGAACAAGTGTGATGGATACACTAAATGTGAACACGAAGTGTGATAGATGCACTTAGTGAACAAGTATGATAGATATACTGAATGTGAACACGAAGTGTGATAGATGCACTTAGTGAACAGAGTGTGATTGATACACTAAAGGTGAACACGAAGTGTGATAGATGCACTTAGTGAACAAGTATGATAGATATACTGAATGTGAACATGAAGTGTGATAGATGCACTTGGTGAACAAGTGTGATGGATACACTAAAGGTGATGATGTGAATATGTGCATGATAGATACACAAAATGAGGATGTGTGTGATAGATACACAAAGTGGAATGAAGTGTGATTGATACACTAATAAATGATCTCAAACAGAACTCCTTTGAATGAACCGTACATACAATATCGTGCATGACTGAGAAAGAAACTTGATAGGTAAAATGCATTACAATGCATGATGCTTAAGGAAAGCAATAAATGAACAAAGCGGCGCTTTAGAAAGCACCTCATGATGGTGGCGGTGAACCGCTCTTCTTCTCTGACGGGAATCTCCCCTTGTGCTCTTCGAACACTTTACCTTTACTCGCAGTACAAAGGCTCTGAAATGCTGACAAGTAACAACATCTATATGTAGAGGCCACGGCTGCTGCTTGTCTTCCTGATCATACTCACAACTTTCCCTATTCTCCAACGGGGTGACAGACTTAGGTTGGTTCAGTATCCAGAATTGAGGTGCATACATGCTATCTCAACCTATGGGGCTTCCATACAGATTTCAAGCCGAGGGCACGCCTCTGGGTATTTAAACCAGACTTTAGTCTCGGAAATCCGAACCTTTGCGTTCTAGGCCACGGCCATTTCGAACTCTAATTCCACCGTCGCAGTTGGTCTCCTAGGAATTCATCGCAAACACGGCCAAGATGCATCTGGCAGGGGCTGGTATTCAGAGAGAGCATTCTGATCGCCATTCTGGCTTGAAGTAGACTTGATCTTGAGCTTTAGGTAGAGGCACACTCATACTTCGGAACATTGGCAAGACCTGAAGAGATACACAACGGAATACAGTCTCGGAACTTACTGAAGTTGGAGCAAACTCAGATGCCCGACATTTTCCTCTTTTGCTTTCTTTGCAGCCCGAAACTCTCATAGCTTAGATAGGAGGTCCTGGTTTCACTGTTCTCATATGACCTGGGTTGAACCTTGCGGTTTTTTGAAAAGAACAAATTCTGTTTTGCACAAATGTGGAGAACGACACGGCACTCGGAGCACAAAACAATTTTTTTAAATTGAGAGATGAGCATAATTCTCAACTGGGTATTGAGCCTACGACTGAACACAGTGCACTAACGACTCAACAATGGAAAACAAAAGGCACACAACCTAGACACATCGAGTAACACTCGAACGACTCAAAACAATAATCGAATAAAACAAAAAGACACGACACTCAGACGTGCACAGGGAGCCTGTTTCATCGGGTAGTGTTTCCCACCCTTTCTCATTTGTGGTTCTCACATCACTCGGCCCTCAAGCTCTGCTTTTCACGAAAAAGCCCTTTTCTCACTTTTTCTCTCATCGCACATCTCTCTATTCTTCAATCTCTCATTTTTCATCCCTCCCCTGGGTGGTTGATAGATAAACAGCAAGTTGTGGGCTCGTGCCCCTAGCATTCTGCTAGATTCTTCTTCTTCCGCTCATAACTAGTGAATTTCTCCCCACAGAGGGGTTATGCTACAAATGAGTGTGTAGCGAATCTGCAGCTGACACCGGTTGATGATGCTTTGCAGGGGAGCTTGGACGTGATCAGATCTGTTAAGATGAGGGAGTGGAATATCTTGATCCATTCCCGTTCATGCTTCGCACTTGGCTTGATACCTTGCTGCTTGGAGGGTGAGAGAGCCTTTTCGAACCATTGTTATTACCTCAATTGTGCCCTTCTTGGCAAGCGCGTTTTGATAAAGGGAAAAGACAGAAAACCTGACTCAACTGTGCCCCTAGTTCATCATTTTGACCATTTTTTTGTTTTTGCTTTCCACTAAAACAGTTTTGACCAAAATGAGAGTTAGATCAACATGCTTGTTCGATTTTTGATTTAAATCATGCAAGTTAGGCTATGAGCACTGAAAATTTTCCTTTTTTGGGTCCATGAAAAGGTCCAGTTTTAGAAAAGATGGAATAATTTTCGAGAGAATTAGTCAACCTCAGTAAAAATTCTCAAAAACTATTTTTGCAAACGGCCACTTGCTCAACGAGCATGAAACCTGCTCCTGAGATGCGCAACCTCGGATCCAAGGGAAAACTGCCCCGTGCTTGAAGAGAGCTGCATGGCAACGGAAAGTTGCCCCTTGTTTGAACGGCACCACAGCGCATTGAATGGCAACGGAAAGTTGCCCCTTGTTTGAATGGCGCCGCAGCACACTGAATGGCAACGAAGAGTTGCCCCTTGTTTGAATGGTACTGCAGCGCATTGTAGTCAGTCCTCAGAGCGATGATTGCAACCGTACTCTCGGATACAGAGAAGGCAAGGATGGTCAAAAACCATTACATGGACACAATTGAATTTGAATTGTTTTACGGCTGGACTTCAGAATGAAGTTGCCTACGTATCCCAAAGATGGGAATCAAGCCTCACGTAGTTCGGGGTTAAGGTACACTCGGGTATTTAACCTCTCCTTTTTATGCTCTAACTTTTGCCAAGGCGCCTGTTGCAGGTTTTCAACCTTGCGAGCTTTGTTTTTCTTTTCTTTTTCATTTTTTCCTATCTTTTTTCTTTTTTTTTCTTTTCTTTTTCATCTTTTCTTTTTTTTTGCTTCTTTTCTTTTTTTTTTGCTTTTTTTTTGTTTTTGCTCTAACTTTTGCCTGGGTCGCCCTTCCGGGTTTTCGGCCCAGCGAGCCTCTCAAAGGGTAAAAGTGTAACAGGTCCATGCCAAATGGTTGTAGGGTTTTGAAGTCCATCCGTATCCAGGAGAGTGGCTGTTGATTTGCAGAAGGATCCATCTTCGGCTCTTCGAGCACATCGGACATTTCGCCCCTAGTTCGGGGGGTACTTCTGTTCTAGCTTTGCAGCTTCTTTTGACGACATCTGATCCTCTTGATCTGACTTTGGTGCCTCTTGTTCGAGGGCTGCTTCAAATCTGGCCACACAGGCCTCATGTTGTAGTTGACCGTTGAACCTTCTGAATTCAAGTTCAAGGTTTGAAAGCAAAGGGGTCGAGTCTCGAGGCCGAGAGCGATCCTAAGCTGCACAATCTCAAGAGTGATTCCACACAGGTCTTCGCAGGACCGCGCAAAACATTTTTTTGAAAGTTTTTAAGAAAGCGACAAATCGCTCGCGCTGAAGACAGTGTAGGACCAATCTGGATCAAAGCTAGGGTCCTTCTCAGTACTCACACTAACAAGCATGATTTCATTCATTAAGGGCTTAGCACGCCTCTCTTTCTCTCATTTTGATCAAAGTTTTGCAAACCCGAGGAATTCCTTCCTCTTTGTTTTCACCGCAGTGTTCAAAAAGGTTTTGAAAAACTCAGGTCATTACAATGACTTCAAGGCACAAGAGAGCAGGTGGAATGCACTGCCATTTCATTCAAATCCCGGCACAACTAGCACACGGCAGAAGCAAATGCGAGAGTGTGAAAATCACTGCTGTTTCATTCAAAATCTGTTGGCACAACTGGCTCCCAACAGAAACAGACTCAAAACAAAACGAAAAGACAAACACAAAACAAAATGGTGATGCCCGAGGTAACACCCCCCGGAATCACCTGACTTCTATACAACAGGACTGACTCGATGCAACAAGACAGACCCAAACAAAAGAGACTGACTCAAAACAAAAAAGACGGACTCAAAACAAAGTAACAAAACTGACCCAATCCCCAAGTTAGAAAGCACAAAACTGTATTTGCATATTGCTCAGAACAGTGCGTGCCATTCCCACGTCTGGAGTTGATTGAGCGCCCGCAGGTGGTTCATCCCCCATCACACACATTATCCCCACAAGTTCACTGATCAAGTGCCGATAGACTTTGCGGGACCTGGTGCGGCAATGACCCCTTTGTCAAACAGATCTTGTACATCATGGCGCAGACGAAAGCAACTGTCGGTGTCATGACCGGTTTGCTGATGGTAGGCACAGTATTTAGTCTGGTCATGCTTTGCAGGGATAGGATCGGGTAGGGGCCGTTGTTCCAACGGTTTCAAATGTCCTTCCCGGAGTAAGACCTCTAGAGCCTTTGACAGAGGCATATGAAGTGGAGTGAAAACCCTCTTGACTCGGGGTGGATATTTGGCCGTCTGTGAGTTACTCCCGGACGCACCGGTGGATGGGGTAGCCTTTCTTGATGTGGTGGTAGTGACCATGCCCACTTCAGAAGATCTTGCAGCTGCATCACCACTGGTGGTCACATTCGAACTGCGGGAAAACGCCCGCCTAGGCTGCTCTTTCTCCTGGTCAATAAGGCCCTGCTTCATGGCATCCTCGATCTGTACTCCCATCTCATGCAAATCTGAAAAGGTAGGGAAGGGGAGCACGATCATTTTCTGCATTAGTTTGGGCTGGAGGTTGCGCACAACCATCCGTATTTGATCCTTATCCGTTGGCCTAATGGTCATCATTGAGGCCTTGGCCCTCCAGCGGGCTACAAAGTCAGAGAAACCCTCTTTCGGCTCTTGCCTGGTCGTCTCGAGATCACGGGTTGTGATCTCAATCTGGGTATTGTATGAATATTGTGCGACGAAGGCCTCGGCCATCTCCTCCCAGCCTTCGTTTCTGAATCCTCCAATTTGGCGTACCAGATGGCCGCAATACCCGACAGGGTCCTGCCAAAAAGGGAGAGCTTCTGTAATCTTGTCAAGCCCATCGGGCGCAGAACATCTGAAAACAAACTCAGGTGGACCATGGGATCTCCTGA
The DNA here is from genome assembly GCA_030407325.1 of Camellia japonica. NCBI lineage: Eukaryota > Viridiplantae > Streptophyta > Magnoliopsida > Ericales > Theaceae > Camellia > Camellia japonica. The sequence goes on along the minus strand of JAPPVO010000002.1, from coordinate 205,649,677 downwards.
CCCGTCAAAACGGTCGATGTGAGGCATCTTGAACCTGTCCGGCAATGTCACCACCGAATCAGTATATCCATCTCCAATGTCCGGGATGGAGTTGACTCCCTGAGATTTCTTAAACATCTTCTCAAGTTTGCTCAATTTCAACTGTAGGGTCGACCTCGAACTCGAAGGGAGAGTCCGGCAGATTGGTAGGTGCTTTGGATAGCTGGGGTAAAATTGGGGGCGGAGCAGGCCCTACCGGAATGTCCGTACCTTCCTGGACATTTGGCATCTCCCCAGGTGCTGGAGCTCCTGCTGGGGGAGGAACTTGTTGGGAAGCAGACGCGCCGCTTTGCTGTTGCAGCCTGGTGATGAGCTCAGCCTGCTGAGCCATGATTGCAGCCTGCTGCTGGGAAAATTCCGCTTGGCGGACAGCGTCTTGCTGCATGAGTTTCATACTTTCTTGCATCTGCCGCATCATTGCCTCTACCACTGACGTATTCTGCTGTTCCATCTGACTGACCGGTATCTATCCCTGCAGTAGAAACTAAGACCTCAGCCTGACTGTTCACTGGTGGAGTGGATAAGGGCCACTGATCTGGTAACTACTGAACTGGTGATCTGTGCCTGACTGGCCCTCTTCACCCTGCCTTTGGTAAAGGAACACTGATTGGCCTTGAACTGAATCTCTGACCCGACAAAGTCTATCAGCACAAGTTCGGTGTACCCGGGGGATATCGGAGCCTTCTGAAGCTATAGTTCCCAGACTACCTAGCAAAAGAGAAAATGGACAGCATCTCAGCCTAATTTCACCTGAACAGATACGAGCAAAGTTTGAATGAGTGTGCCCTCTACTGAATTCTGCCCCCAAAATTCTGCCTGTAAACTGTTACCCTCAGGTAAACTGAATCCCAAAATACTGAACCGATGCCCGCAGGCCTAATGCCCAAACTCGCAAACTGATACATGCATTCCTGTAGAGACGCACTCTAAAGCACATAACAAGCAAGTGAGAGCCAAAACACCCCTATGTTGGGGTAGGGTTTCCCTGTCCTATTTTGTCAGGAGCTAGGGTTTCACTACGCACGCAGCGGTTTCAAACAACCTATAAACGGGTAAGCAACCTGTCCTAGTTTGGAATGGTCACTATGGATCCGAATATGCACTAGGTCGAATGGTCAAAAAGGGTGCCCCGGTAAAACCGGGGTTTGTGTTCCCATGCTGTCAGAGCCCAGAGCCGATCAGCCTTACGGACATGACTTGACAAGACAAGCCTCCGGCAAATCGTTCGGGAATGGCATATGGCAAACACGGTGTCCTAGGCGCACCAATGCAAATGCAATGCAAAGAAACACACAAGTGTAATCAAAACAGATATCACGAGTTCGAGTCAAGTTCTCTAAATCCCCAGCAGAGTCGCCAGAAACTGTAGACGTCCCGAACGCCCCGGGAGGGTTAGGTCCCGTTCTGTTCATATTGGGGTCACTACAGTTCAAGGACTCAAATGTCACGGTTCTTAATCTTGAACCAAAGAGTCCAAATCCGGCAAATCGTTTTGAAAACAGATTTTTTGAAAGAAGTGCCAAACATGGACTGCTTTGCCAGATAACAGAGTCGCCACCTAAATATTTTTTTAAAATGGGAAATTTAGGAAACCCTGACTCGGTGCCAAAGGCCACGTGTCCGTCATCACCAAAGTTGCCTCGGCTCGGGAACTTGGGTACGATTGGGGAAGGTCACTTCGTGAGCACCCCCGCTCGCCCGGTCAAAGACCGGCCTCTACTAACCATGATATCTGTTTTTGAAAACTTTGTGAGTTCTTATTCCGGTTATTAGCCTAGGTTACTATGTGATGCTCGCAGCAAACAAGTATAGACTGGGCCGCCTGAATTGGAACAAAACATTTCATGTTTGTTTGTTTGAAAATGGTTTGATGGTGCTACCCGCAGGTAGGCTAAGACGCGGATTTGCCACCCTCAGGTGGGCTTAGAAAACATGATTTTGCCACTATCTAGTGGGCTTAAAACAAACAGTCAATGATTGTCCAATCCAAGTAACTCAACCTCCACCCACAGGCATTCAAGGCAGTTATATCACATAAGCACATAGCCTCATGGTAAGCATGCTATCATGGCAACACTCACACGCATGCAAGGATGCTAAAGCATAAAACTTACCGAGTACTCCAAGCCAAAAACAGAAACTTATTAGAAATCATGCATGATCCTAATTTATGCTGAATTGCCTAATGCAACACATGCAATAATGCAACTATAGCAGGCTCGGCTATTCTAACATGGCATATGAAATGCTACAACTAACACGTATTCAATTCGGAATTGAAATACAAATGCAGTTTGTATGATGCGCCGAGCCCGGTGCGTGCAAAACAGATGAATGATGCAAACATGCTGTCATACTGTATGCTAATTGAAATATGCCCTATATCTAACCATCATAAGCGGGTAAATAAAAGGGAGAAAGAAATGGGGGTGGAAGACATACATCACACTCACCCACACTTATTACAGTTATGCCCTCGCGCAGAGGGTCCGAATAAATATACAGTCCGAATAAAGAATAGTACAGTCCGAAATAATACAGATTCCTAATTAATTAACAAATAACTAAGAAAACTTAAACTGGCATGCAAGCCAGGGGCTGCCTCGCTTCGTTCCGGATAATGAAATGATGCATGCTGGGTTGCCTTTTGGAAATCCACTGGGATGCCCAATCAGCCTCTGTTTGCAATGTTTCTTGAAATGCGCGCCGACTCCGAAAAGTTGCTGATTCTCTATTTTGCTGCAACAGAGAGCAGGAAAAGGGCATAGCAATGTATTTCACAAATATATGCATGCCTCGATCCTCGTGCCACCAATCACGCATCTTGATGCATGATGGCCGAGGAATCGGATTGCACAACTCACTGTAGAATGAATGCACATGAATGCTACAATGAAAACCTAACTCCATCATGGGTAATCCGGAGTGTCGGTGACTGGGAATTGAGACCCGTTCCGTCACTCGGAGTGCGAAACGTGCCTCGTTTCCCGTGTCCGGGCTAACTCCTGTTCCGAACACAATGCAATATGCATGATATGCATGAAATGCAACTAAGATACAGCCTAGTATGCACAATGCTGATGAAAATGAGATGTCTCGAAATGCGTGCACACGGGCACGCAAACCGAGAAAATACATGAATGCAATCTAAGATACAACCTAGTATGCACTATGCTGTGAACATGAGATGAAAATGAGACGCCTCGAAAAGCGTGCACGCGGGCACGCAAACCGAGGCGATGATATGAAATGCAAATAAGATAAAAACCGAAGTGCCTCGAAATGCGTGCACACAGGCGCGCATACCGAGGCAATGATGAAATGGAAATCGGATAAAACCGAAGTGCCTCAAAATGCGTGCCCACAGGCGCGCATACCGAGGCAATGATAAAATGAGGAATCGGATAAAACTGAAGTGCCTCGAAATGCGTGCCCACAGGCGCGCATACCGAGGCAATGATAAAATGAGATGGAAATGCAAATTGGGCTTATACTAACATGAATGGACCTCAGTCACACTCACATCAGATGCCGTCGGAGAAAACAGAGGTGCCTCGAAGTGCGTGCACACGGGCACGCAAACCGAGGCATGGCCCGAAGGCATGAAATGGCATACGGAATGCGAATTGGGCTTACGCTAATATGAGAGGGCCTCGGCCACACTCACATAAGCTGCCGGAAGACAAAAATGAAGTGCCTCGAAATGCGTGCCCACGGGCGCACAAACCGAGGCGATGCATACGCAATGCAAATGACATGGAAAAATGATATGCAAGCATGCGAACCAAATCTCAGCAGCTAAATAAAGGGGAAAACAGCCCCGAAATGATACGAAATGACAATCAATGCATGAAATCATCCCGAAATGTGATTTTAAGTACCCGAAATGGCCTACGGCTATGCTAAACATGCAAAATTGGCACATGAAAGCAAAAACAGTAGCAAGGCAGTCCCAAAAATAGCATCTTTTCAGTACAAAACAAGGCTAAATAACAACCACAAGTATGGCAAAAATAGCATGCAAAAATGGGGAAAAAGAGGAGAATTACAAAGCAAGTGGTATCTACAATGCTCAAACTGAAAAACACAGTTCTACAACATTAAAGAGGAGCCAAAAATATGCATATTTACAGTGAATGACAACCCAAAATCAGTATGTAGATATGCTCAAAATAGCATGCAATATATGGACCAAAAGAAGGCTATAATGATAGGTCATGCATGGAAGCACCAAATGAGGTTGAGCCCTTCTACAATGTTGTAGAGGGGCTCAAAATAAGCCTAAAACCAGTAGGGGTAGGAGCCCAAAAAACAAATGTATATAAGCCAAAAATAGCATGCAAGATTATGATATACAAGGTGGATATTGAAACAAGTGGTATATAGAAGCATCAAACAAGGTTGAGCCCTTCTACAATGTTGTATAGGGGCTCAAAATGAGCCTAAAACCAGTAGGGGTCGGAGCCCAAAACAGTAGGCAAGTAGGGTCGAAATAGGAAGCAAGAAAATGTCACAAAAGATGGAATTTGAGACTTACCCTTGAAGATCCAACTTTTGCTACCTCTTGGCTTGAATTTGTTGCTTCTTAGCCCTTGAAGAACCTTCCTTTGCTGCTGGAATGGTAGTGGTGATGGTGAGGCTTAGGGTTGATGAAGGAATTAGCTAGGGACTTGAAACTTTTTTGAGTTTTTGAGGATGAAAATGGAGGCAAATGGTTAAGGGTTCTTGAGATCAAAGCTTGTAACCTCAACAAAGGAGGAGGCCATCCTCTCAAATAGGCAAGAAAGGGGTGTAAAAGGGAGGGAAATGCACCCAAGCTTTCCCTCCCAAAATATCCCCCGGATGCTGAGATATTTTGGGAAAAACAGCTGGACAGCTGTAAAGTGCTCAAAAGCAGAAAGCTGGCCGGCCAGGTGGATTTCTTGAAGGTGGCCGGCCAGCCACCCCCCATGGCCGGCCAGCCACCTCCCATGGCCGGCCAGCCAAGGGCAAAAATGAAAAGTTGAATTAGTGGCCGACCACCATTTTTTGGTGTCCTCCCATGTGTGTAGAACAAGGTTCCAAGGTTGGAATTTGGCAACTCTGAAACAGGAGTCACAACATTGCACTTGAAGGAGAGGCTCAAAAATGAAAACAACAATTACTGGCCGACCACCACTTTTTGGTGTCCTCCCATGTGTGTAGAACAAGGTTCCATGGTCGGAATGTGGCAACACTGAAGCAGGAGTCACAACATTGCATTTGAAGGAGAGGCCCAAAAATGAAACTCTGAATTGCTGGCCGACCATGCACTTTTAGGGTCCTCCCATGTGCCCTCATCACAGATATATGGTTGTGGTTGGAAGAAAATGGGCCTAGGGTGTTCAACATTAGCCCGGAAGTGAGCAAAACGGGCGCCGGAGGAGCGAAACTGGTTATCTGGGATAATTGCTGGCCTTCCCCCCCCAGTGATCTTCCTGGTGCTGAAACAGAGGTACCCGCCAAAATTGAACAAAAACTAATGAGAAATGAACGCTCGGGGCCCAAACCGCGCAATTCGGGGTCCCGAAAATGGGCTGCAGGCACCGGAAGTGGCATTCAGCAGCGAAGTGGGTATCAGAGGCCCCAGTGTTCCTCGGAATGATAAAACAGAGGTACCTGCCAAAAATCGGAGAAAACCGATGCGAAATGAATGCTCGGGGGCCAAACCGCGAGGTTCGGGGCCCGAAAAACGGCTATAAGCACCGAAAGTGGCATACGGCCACGAAGTGGGCATCAGGGGCCCCAGTGTTCTTCATAATGATGAAACAGAGGTACCTGCCAAGAACCGGAGAAAACCGATGCGAAATGAATGCTCGGGGCCAAACCGCGAGGTTCGGGGCCCGAAAACCGGCTATAAGCACCGAAAGTGGCATACGGCCACGAAGTGGGCATCAGGGGCCCCAGTGTTCTTCATAATGATGAAACAGAGGTACCTGCCAAGAACCGGAGAAAACCGATGCGAAATGAATGCTCGGGGGCCAAACCGCGAGGTTCGGGGCCCGAAAACCGGCTATAAGCACCGAAAGTGGCATACGGCCACGAAGTGGGCATCAGGGGCCCCAGTGTGCCCTGTTATGACAAAACAGAGGTACCTGCCAAGAACCGGAGGAATCGGAGACGGTTGGGCGGTCCCGAACCGAGGCACACGGCCTGACGGCTCCGAGAACCGGGAACCGGGCTCCGAAATGGGCAAAATGGCCTACGGCCACGAAAAGTAGCTCACGGCCACCGAGAGATAGTCTACAGGACTACTCCCTTCCCGCAGGAAAGAAAACAGAGAAAACCGAGTCTGGTTCGCAAACCGAGACAAGGTAGAGAAGAAGGTTCGGAAGTCCGGAGGCGGGGCGCACGGCCGCGACTCTAAGACTTCTGAACGAGCACAACATGCAACATCACCGAGCGCTCAATCGGTGACGTCTGAGTCTTAAGGTCGGTCAAAAATGGGTGTCTACAACATGCTGCATTTATGGACCTCATGAACATAATTTTTAAACCATACCTTGATGACTTTGTAGTTGTGTTCATAGATGACATTTTAATTTATTCCAAAAGCATAGAAGAACATGAACATCATTTGAGAATTGCTTTGCAGACCCTAAGAGAACAGAAATTGTATGCTAAACTGACTAAATGTGAATTTTGGCTTGATAGCGTGATGTTTTTGGGACATGTGATCAGTAAGGATGGTATTACAGTTGACCCACAGAAAATTGAAGCCGTAGTGAACTGGCCTAGACCGACAAATGTTACCGAAGTCCGAAGTTTTCTAGGTTTAGCCGGGTATTACAGAAGGTTTGTCAAAGATTTCTCCAAAATTGCACTACCACTGACACAGCTGACTCAGAAGGGGATATCATTTGACTGGACTGACCAGAGGGAATAAGCTTTTCAAGAATTGAAAACTCGACTAGTGACTGCACCGATTCTCACCTTACCCTCAGGTACGGATGGTTATACTGTATATAGTGATGCCTCTCATAAGGGTTTGGGATGTGTTTTAATGCAAAATGGTAAAGTGATTGCGTATGCTTCCCGACAACTGAGACTGCATGAAAAGAACTACCCGACCCATGATTTAGAACTTGCTGCAGTAGTGTTTGCCCTGAAAATTTGGCGTCACTACCTTTATGGGGCAACATGTGAGGTGTATACAGACCACAAGAGTTTGAAATACTTCTTCACACAGAAAGAACTGAACATGAGGCAGCGAAGATGGTTAGAACTGATAAAAGACTATGACCTGCAAATTCTGTACCATCCAGGAAAAGCTAACACCGTTGCCGATGCACTGAGTTGGAAATCGATTGGGAATTTAGCTTGTTTACTCACTGGGCAAAAAGAATTGCTATGTGACCTTGAAAAATTTGAAATTGAGATTATTTTGCGTGAACAAGGTGGAACAATAGCTGCTATTTCTACTCAACCAGCACTATTGAAGAGATTAAAGAGAAACAGCAACAGGATGACTTCTTGAAGAAGATCATTGAAGAACGGGAATCCAAACCGAGGCCGGATTTCAAATTTGAAAATAATGTGTTGAAATTCTAGGGAAGATTGTGTGTACCGAGTGATTCCGAACTGAAAAGAAGAATTCTGCAAGAAGGGCCACAATTCAAAATTGTCTATCCATCCAGGAAATACAAAAATGTACCAAGACTTGAAACTGAATTTCTGGTGGCCGGGGATGAAGAAAGAAATTGCTGATTTTGTGTCGAAATGTCTTCATTGCCAACAAGTTAAAGCCGAACATCAACGACCCGTAGGTTTACTGCAACCCTTACCGATACCGGAATGGAAATGGAAACATATTACCATGGATTTTATTGTTGGTTTACCTCGCTCCAGTAAAGGTATGGACTCAATTTGGGTTATTGTTGATAGACTGGCTAAATTTGCTCATTTCTTACCTGTCAAAACAATTTATAATGCGGACAAATTGGCTGTAATCTATATTGATGAGATTGTTAGATTGCATGGAGTGCCTGTGTCCATTGTTTTTGATAGGGATTCGAAGTTTACATCGAGATTCTGGCAAACTTACAGACAGCATTGGGTACTGAACTGAGACTAAGTAGTGCATACCATCCTCAAACAAATGGTCAGTCAGAAAGAACCATCCAGACTCTGGAGGATTTACTGAGAATGTGTGTTCTTGATTTCCAAGGAAATTGGGAGAGCCACTTACCTTTAGCTGAGTTTGCCTACAACAACAGCTTTCACTTGAGCATTGGTATGGCGCCTTTCGAGGCTTTGTATGGCAGAAAATGTCGATCTCCGATTTGCTGGGCAGAAGTTGGAGATGGGCCTTTACTTGGGCCCGAAATTGTACATGAGACTACTGAAAAAGTGAAACTGATTCAATAGAGATTGAAAACTGCATAAAGCCGACAGAAAAGTTATGCGGATGTCCGCAAGCGAGACAGAGAATACGAAGTAGGTGATCATGTTTTTGTAAAAGTGACACCGATGAAAGGCCAGACTCGTTTTGGAGTCAAGGGTAAGCTAGCGCTGAGGTATGTCGGACCGTATGAGATCATTGAGAAAATCAATCCGGTGGCGTATCAAGTAGTGCTTCCTCCTGAAATGGAGTATATGCATAACGTGTTCCATATTTCAATGTTGAGGGATTACCCCCGGGATCCTTTCTATGTGATTGAGCCTACCCGTGTAGTGCTAAGCGATGACTACTCTTATGAGGAACGACCTATTCAGATAGTGAACAGACGGATCAAGAAGTTAAGGAATAAAGAGATTCCATTAGTGAAAGTTGACTGGCAAAACCATGGTGGCTTGTATGCCACTTGGGAAAGGGAAGACGATATGATCAAGAGATATCCTGAATTGTTCCCACTGAATCCTGTTTTCTTCCAGAACGAAGGTATTTCGAGTTTGGAGGACCAAACTCTTTATAAGGAGGGGAGACTATGACAACCCTCACTACTGTTTATTGATAAGACCACTGCTTACTGCTGAACTGTGACTGAACTGGATAAGTAAATGATTAGACTGAAATTCTGAATTAATTGCATGAATATATTGTGTTATTTGCATTTCTATCTGTTGACTGTTAAATGCATCTGTTCATGTTTCATGCTTTAAACTGCAAATTGAAGGCATTATCGGCTGCCGAATCTGAAATTGATTAGTGCTTTGTGTTAATTAGAATTAATGTGATTTTATGGTATATTTATTTGAAATGTGATTTGGTATGATTAAATAATGATTAATTGCAAGAGTTGGACTTAATTACCGAAATGCCATGTTAGTGGGCCATCTCATAAAACATTTGAGACTTGATTTCATAACATTTCCTCAGCCACTTCTAGTCCATAACCGAGTGAAGAGAGAATTAGAGAGAAGGAAGTAGATTTCAACAAATTGGCTTGGAGGCTTAGGAAAATTAAAGGATTCTTTGCATATTGAGCTTCTACACTTGAAATTGAGGACCTAAGGTAGGATATTCATCATTTAATTTGTGAATCCAAGTGATCTCTTGCATGGTTCATGGAAGTTTAGTGAGTTGAGTCTAGAATTGGCTTATTGTGTTGAATTTAGAGCTTAATTCATGCATGCATGTGCATATCTTGAAGTTTTGAGGTTGTTTTCATGGAAATTGCTTCATGCATGTCTACCTTTTGACCAAAGTCCATGATTTCCTCATGTTTTTGAAAGAATTGGCTCCTTGGAGCATGTTTTAGAAGCTTTGAAGTCATTAGAACTCATGCATGTATGAGTTTTGCACTAATTCCCATGTTCTTGAGTTTTGAGCTAAAGTTTGTATTTAATTAACTTATCTTTGGGCTTTGATTTCTCAAATTGAGCTTTGAAACATGTTATACTATGAGTTTACAAGTGTTTTCCAGAAAATTAGCCCAAGAGGATCAAATTTGGTGCATTGAAACTTGGTTTTGAGCTTGAGGTTCAAATCTGGAATTTCCAGAATTTGGACTCACGCTCGAGCGGGGAAAGTGGCGCTCGAGCGTGAAATTCGTGCATCCAGCACTTTGCATTGTTTTACAGTCCGCTCGAGCGGGGGATTGCACGCTCGAGCGGGGACCTGAGTCACACGCTCGAGCAGGGGTCGAGCGCGCATCGAGCGTGATTTTCACACATCCAGTACTTTTGCCAAGTTTTGCAGTCCGCTCGAGCGTGGGAAGTGACGCTCGAGCGGGGAACCTTTGTCTGCATGTCCGCTCGAGCGTAGAAAGCCACGTTTGAGCGTGACCCCTGTTTTCTGAAAATTTTGTAAAGTGTTTAAAAGTGCATCTTTGCATCCTCTTTCCATCCTAGGCATTCCTAGGGCATGCTTAAGGCATCTTAAGGAGGATATTGATGTAGAACCACACCGAAGCAAATTAGGGATTAAGTTATTATTTTTCCCAATTGTGTAGCTTAGTGTGTGTTCACTCTATAACTGTGTAGGGTTGGCATCCGGAGGCGCTCTAGCTTATCTGTAGCCCAGAACTCTATGAGTAACAATGTTGTAAAGATATGTTCAAAAATGATTATCTTCTGAACAATTGAACTGTACTATTTTCTGAAATGATACTGTTACTGAATGAATGATGTCCTAATTGTGAATTGTATTGTGGCATCCTTAGCAACCTACTGTTACTGTACTGTACTGCTACTATCACAGAGATCTCTGTCGGTTCCCATGTTGGAACCACTACTGTTTATTGATATGATGGCCATCAACTGACTGTTCGGTCTGTTTAGACCTACTGTACTGTTTTGCTATTGGATGTACCACATATGACTGCTATGACTGAATAACTGATATACTGATTGAAATGACTGTTTTCAATACTGAAAGGACATTCATTCTTAAACTCTTTATGCATCATGTTATTCACTGGGCTTTAGCTCACTGCTCATATATATATGTAGGTGTACAGGCACCGGACCGTTGCTAGGAGCGCCAGGGTAACTCCAGTTTTGTCAAGCCAACCTTTGTGCCTCACTTTGAGGTTCCAGAACTATCCAAGCCAAGGCTGTTTGGGGTGTTTTAGATTTCCTTTTTTTGGCTCTGTTTGTTTATGATCCATATAGACTGAATGTTTTGGTACTGTACTGTCTTAATAGGGATCAAGTCCCTGATCTGGATAATTGTAAATACTGTGCATACTGTTTTGGTACTGACTGTATATATGTATGAAAAGTCTTTTTGCATACAGACTGTCACAACTCATTGGACATCTTTTAATTACTGTATTGGCTTCTACCAGCCCCTGTACTCTGTATTATTGTTTTACTGTTAAGCAGGCCTTCGGTAATCTCGGATTACTAGCCGGTTACGGTGCTAAACCCATAGGGGCGGGTTTGGGTCGTGACATTTAATGAGCCCTGAGAGACGAGGGATGACTCATGCATGCACACAAATTCTCCACCTAAAGATGCATTTGTTTTGCTACCAAGAGGTTCTATTTTTGCAGCCTGAAACTTGCACTGTTTTATCTCAGCCTCTGCTCTGTTCTATAAAAAAAAAAAAAAGGGTACTGCTTGATGGACAAAAGCGGCCGGCTGCCCACTAAAAGTGGTCTGCTGGCCACTAATGTTGGGTTTCTCTTGCTGCAACAGATAACAAATAGAGCACATACAGAGTATTCTCAGGGGATGTTTGTCCACCCTACCCCTCCTTATCATCAAACAACTCAAAGGAATGGTAAGCTCGATTCGTAAGCCATCAATCGGTGCAATTTCATTGCGTGATGACTTATGAATCAAGGGATACAATTTTAATAAATGGTAAGGAAATACCAACAAACCTCCTCCCTATCATGGATTGATCAAAGGAAGGGGTTGACGTTGACTCTTGAACTGTTTTCATCACTAACAAGTATGAAACGACTCAAGACTCAATAGGTTCAATTAACGTCCGATTGAACCCAAAACTTGATTTTATTATCTTGTTCCATTTTTGTCCAAGTTTTATTACTTCATTTTAACTACCTTCCATTTATTAGTCAATTAAGTCCAATAATGAGCTTTAAGTCCACTATTAGAGAGAAGTGTCAAACCAAATATTGTTTTAGGCATGAAAGAGAGATCATGTTGTTGGTAATGAACCCCCAAAGGGATTAAACCATTAAGCACAATATCACCTTTCAAGCTTAAACAACACTCCTTTTGAAGCAACTCTCAAAACAAAGAGAAAAAGCCAAGCAAGGAGGGAGATTGCAGAGATGCTTAGAGGTTAACACAAGTATGGAAAGCCAGAAATAAATGTTATTAACTCAAATAGGTTGGTGGCTAAGGCCTAAACCACCAAGCCTATGAGGACTATTACACTACAAGCATACTATACAAAGCATGAATGAAGCTAACTCATAAAAACAGTCCTAAAACATTCCTAAAATAGTAAAAAAAAAGTGCTGGAATGAAAACAAAAACAGCTACAACAACAAGCTAAAATATTGAGGGATTAAAACTAGCACAAAAGCACAAGGAGAGGTGGCGCCATTTTGGGGCTTCAAAACATGATTTTAGCCTCTAAAAAAATCTGAAATTTAGGGGTAAAAAAGCTCAAAAATAGTTGTTGAGAAAATGGGAAACATAAGGGCAAAGGCCTAAGAAGCAAGGTTCAAAGAAGGGTGGTCAACCCCCTCTATCTTTAATGGCCTTAAACCACAAGTTTCAGCCCAAAAATACAGGTGAGAAATAGCTCAGAAACCAGCAAGAAAAGATGGAAAAGAGATGGTACAAAAGAACTAGAATGTATACCTCTTGAAGAGAAATGATCCTTTGAGTCACAAACCATTAATTTCACACCCTCAAGAGCCTTAAGAGCTAAAATGCAAGCTCAAATCACCTCAGCAAAGAATTCTCTAGGTTTGGTTTCAAGTGTCTAGGCAAAGGCTATGGAAGTTACAAGGGAGAGAGAGAGAGAAATTATTTTCAAACTTTTCCTTTTTAAAAATTTTCTAATCCAAAATTTTTCTAACCTCTACAACATAAGAGAGGGTCATCTACATATAGAAATATATGAGAGACCCTCGGAAATATCTATACAGTTGCAATGGTGCATGCATCTATGGAGACAGTTGGCAGAAAATATCTAGGTTTTGCACTAGTGGGCGGCAGGCCACACTAGTGGGTCTGAAGGTCCTTGGATGCTCAGGCCTGAAAAACCACTGTTTTGGTCCAAAACAAGGCACAAGGTTTGTAGGTTCAAAACTGAGGTTTCCTGCTAAGGAAATCAAGCATTTGACAAGCGTGTACATTCATCATTGAGTGATCAATTAGTGGCGTCCAAGTCTTAAGGGCGGTTAAAAATGGGGTGTCTACAGTTGCCTCTCTTTGACCGAGCTCGAAGTCATGAAATGACGTGAGTGAATGTCAAAGCTCAAAGACGACCCATTTTGACAAGGCCGTAAGCCTTGGACAAACAATCAAGACATAAATTAATGGTTGAGCTCGAAAGTTGCTTACGTATCCTTTTGCAAGGAATCAAACTAGTGTAGTTCAAGGACAGGATGCAAATGCCATGCACAAAGAATGTACCTGAAGCTGGACTTACACATTTCGCGAAGCCGGCTATGTTGAAAAAGAAAAACATGAGCATGGAAGGTGATGCAATAAGAAATAACAAGATAATGAACTAAGCTATAACAAGAAGTCCAACCTTGTTTCATGCGGTAAGAACAAAAAACATGCTAACCACATTGAAGTCGTGAGAAAAAGAGAAAAACCACTCAGGGTCGCATTTCACACATCCTGAGATAAAAACCGCTCAGGGTGTTTCACGCGTCCTGAGATACTCTAATCACGTTGAAATCGTGAGAAGAGGTTAACAGTCGCTCAGGATTGCGTTTCACGCGTCTTGAGATAAAAACTGCTCAGGGTCGCGTTTCACGCGTCCTGAGATACTCTAATCACACTGAAATCGTGAGAAGAGGAGAAGAACAGCTCAGGGTCGCGTTTCACATGTCCTGAGATAAAAACCGCTCAGGGTCGCATTTCACGTGTCTTGAGATACCTCTAATCATGCTGAAATTGTGAGAAGAGGAGAAAAACCGCTTAGGGTCATGTTTCTCGCGTCTTGAGATACATGCAAAAAGTATGAGATTATGTGATAAATCACAGGGGCGATAGATGCACAAAGTGAACAGGTGCGATAGATGCACAAAATGAATAGGTCTGATACATTCACAAAATGAACAGGTGCGATAGATGCACAAAGTGAATGGGTGCGATAGATGCACAAAGTGCACGAGTGCGATAGATACACAAAGTAAACAAAACTAAAAATCAATACAGTGACAACGCATGTTCTATGCAAGATTATTAAATAACCAACAGATGACATTAAGTATGTTAAAAAATGAAAGCATGGTCTACGCAATCACGTTCTATGCAAACCAATTAAGAGCATATGAGAATGCACGTTCTATGCAAAAGAAAGTAATAGACATGTAAATTAACAAAATGAACAAAAAGCGATGTTCGACAACAACCTCTGACTTACCCCTAGGAGACTTTGCAAAATGCTCAAAAAGGATACACCTTGTTCATATTTGCAATTGGGACACGTTTATGTGCTGACAGTATAACGGGTATTGGAACAAAGCAGCCGGAACACAGTTTCGAGCTCCTCAAAAATCAATATGGACCCAAAAGAGAACCTCCCATACATTGTTAGGGAAAAAGATGAACAAAACTAGCACTAGGCCACAAAAGAGGGCTGTCAGCCACAAATAAGGCCTGCCGGTCACTAATGCAAAATCGGGGCAGATTTGTCATTTGGCCTCAAGTCTTCAATAAATACACATCCGAACCTCATTTCCTCAAATTCCAAGTTCAAAATCATCTTCTCTCTCTCTCTAGGTGCTTCCTCTCTCTAGATTTGTGCTTTCTATGCGTTTTCCAACACCCCATGCAAACTTTATTCACAAAACCCCTTTGATCCTCTACACTTTGCACCGATCGGATTTTGTTTTCGTTGATTTTTTTTTGGGTTTTCATCACTTTGGATTTGTTTCCCTCGAGTTTCTCTCAGGTTTTGTGAACTTTCCTTGGTTTTGACTTTTTCTCCCATTTTCTCTCTTCTAGTGTTGACTTTTTCAAAGTTTTCCCTATTTTTTCACCTTTTCTTCACTTTTTTTTAACAATCTTCACCCAGTTTTCAGATGGTAGACGACTGTGGACTCGCCTTTTTCCGTGCCCCCCTTTGGGAAAGGTTTGAAAAGAAAGGCCTCACATTTTGGACTCCCGCGGTTCTGAATCTAGTCTCACAAGTGCAATGTGAAATTGATAAACACCAAAGAGTCCAATCCGACAAATCTTTTTGGAAAATCGATTTTAAATCAAATAATGCCAAAATTGGACTACTTTGCCAGATACGGAGTCACTACCTAAATATTTTTTATTTTGGGAAAATTTAGGAAACCCTGACTCGTGCCAAGGGCCACGTGTTTGTCATCACCAAAGTTCCTTCGGCTCGGGAACTTGGGTACGAGAGGGGAAGGTCATGAATGGAGCACCCCTGCTTGCCCGATCAAAGATCGGCCTCTACTAATCATGATATGATATTTTATAAACATTATGCATTCTTCTTCCGGTTTTTAAACTAGCTTTACTATGTGACGCGCACAAGCAAGTATAGACTAGTTGCAAGACTTGGAACAGTTCAACTCATGTTTGTTTTCGAAAATGGTTTGAATTTGCCACCTTAAGTGGGCTTAAAGATGCAAATTTGCCACCAAACATAGTGGGCTTAAAACATGTTTTGCCACTCAACAAAGTGGGCTTAAAACATACATTTGTTGAATCGTTGCAATTCAAACAACAAGTTTTCATCCACAAGCATTCATGCAGTTTAGCATTTAAGCACATAGCCTCATGACAAACATACTAATCATGGCACCATCCACATTCATGTGAGTATGCTAAAGCGTTAAAACTCACCTAGTACTCCAAGCTAGGAAAGAAAACAAAGTTAGAAAAATGCATGATTCCTAACTATATTAAATGACTAATGCAACACATGCAATAATGCAACTAAATAGGCTCGACTATTTAATTACGGTATTTGCAACACTTTGATAGCATGCTTTGAAACACGCATTCAAAGAAGTATTGAAATTACAATGCAGTTTGAACGATGCACCGAGCCTCGGTGCATGCAAGACAAATGAATGGATGCAAACATGCGAGCATAAGGTATGCTAATTGAACATGTCCCTAATCTAACCATCAAAAGCGATTAAATAAAAGGGAGAAAGACACGGGGTTGGAAAATATACACACACGCACGCACACTTATTACAATATCATGCCCTCACGAAGGGGGGTCCGAATGAATAAGCTAAGCTAATCTAAGCTAAGCCAATCTAATTATGCTAATTAGACAAATTATTACAAATCAAATGAATAACTAGCAAACTAATTACTAATTATTACAACACTTAACTAACTAGCAAACTAATTAATTAAAATGAATGTATACTAACTAAGCATGTGAGACATTAAACTATGCTGCCATTGCTCAGCCTCGGGAAGTGGAATATGCATATGCTCGGTTGCCGCCCCGAAAAGTCTTCCGTTTTGCTTTTGAAAGGCTTTATTTGCAGGGTTGAGCATACTTCAGAATCTTCCTCCTCCACCTTACCAAATATTCCCTGAGGTTGACATCAGTGGCTTGCCGGCCATTGATGGTTGCTACTAGCCATCTGCCGGCCAAAAGGGTGTGCTGCCAGCCAGAAATGAAGCCTTCCCGGCCATTGATGCTCTGAGTCACCATACTACAATAGAGCACAAATAGAGCAAAATGAAGGTTTTTCCCAAGATTTGTTTGTACTGTCCTCCTCCTTATCATCTCAAAACCTCAAAGGAGTGACACACTTGGATCCAAAATCACCAATCAAGCAATTTCATTGCATGATGGCCAAAGATCCAAGTTGGTACAATTTCGATAAATGCACAAATATGACCAACAAGACCACCACCCTATCATGCATGATCAAGGGCACTGGAGACTAAGGAAAATGGCACATTTCATTACTTTTGAGTATGAAATGTCCCACTTTCATTGTGTTTGAATTAACGTCTGATTCGAACACATGCAATGCAACACAAAAGATGGTTATCTAGCTTCTTTTACTTGTCCAATTTGTTTACTCATTTTACATTACTGATTCATTCTTTAATTGATTAAGTCCATTAGTGAGTGTCCTCTAATGGAAAGATGGCTTAAACAACGAGTTGCTTTGGGCATGAAAGAGGCATTACACTGTTGGTAATGAACCCCCTAAGGGATTAAACCATTAGGTGCAACACCTCTATTTCACACTTTGGCAAACAAGGGGTTTAAAACCACTTTCAAAGCAAACAAAAGAGTAAAGAATTGAGGGAGATTGCAGAGATTTTAGATGCTGAAATGAAGTGCAAAACAACACTAAAACATGCTATTAACTCAAAATAATGATGATTAAAGCATTAAAACATTAAGCTAGTGAAGGAATTAACACTACAACTATGCAAAACAAGCCTCAATTGAACTAACCAGCCCAAAACAGAGCCAAAACAAGTTATTTCAATGGCAAGAACATGCTGGACTCAAGCCACAAAAAGCTAAAATAATAAGCTAACATGTGAGGCTAATTAGGCATGCAAACAAGACACAAGGAGGGGAGGCTAACCCCTCCAATTTTGGACTTCAAAAGTTGATTTTTACCATTCAAAAACCTCTGGGATTTAGTGGTTAAAAGGTCAAAAAGATTTTTTTTGAAAGTGGTGAATAATAGCACAAAAGCTTAACAAGCTAAGAAGCAAAAAGCGTGGACAACCCCTTAACAGAAAAAGGCTTCAAACCACCATTTTCTGGTCATAAAAACAGAGGTTTTTTTTAGTTCAAAACCAGCCTCAAAACAATTTAAAAAGATGGGAAAACAAGCATGCTAAATAAGAGAATAAAGTAAGTAAACTACCTCTTGAAGCAAAGAGCAATTCTAGGCACAAATCCAAGCTAAAACCACTTGCTAGAGCTCAAATCAAGTCTCAAGGAACCTCAGCTCAAAGAGAAGTAACTTCTATCAAGGAAGTGTATGCAAAAGTGTAGAGAAAACAAGCTTCAAGGCACAAAATTGTAAGAGAGAGAAAGAGAAATCTAGAGAGAGACAGAGAAAGACACAGAGAGAGAGAGAGAGAGAGAGAATTTTTTTGTTTTCAAATTTTTCTAACCCTCCCACATGCAAGAGAGGGGTCCTATATATAGAAAATACAAAATCCCCTCACAAAGATCCAGCCACACACATGTTGGAAGATGTATGAACCTCTGCAAACAACTGGCACAAAATATCACAAAATATCTGTAGGAAGCATTAATGGTCGGCTAGCTATCAAAGCCTCATTGATGGTCGGCAGGCTAAAAACCATGGCCGGCAGCGCATCAAAAACCTTATTCTAAAAAGACCTAAGCATGGTCCAAAGATGAGATAAAATAGATGCAGGGTTTGGAAAACTCAAACCTGTGGCATTCAATTGCGGACTTCGAGCGTTCGGTGAGCAATCAGACTCGCCATCGGATGTACCTGCAAGAACATCAATGTGTTAAAGGGCTCTAAAAAATGGGGCATCTACAGTTGCCCCTCTTTGACAGAACTTGGAGTCATGAAATGACGTGAGTGAATGCCAAAGCCCAGAGACGACCCTTTTTGACAAGGCTGTAAGACTTGGATAGACAATCGAGACTGCAATAATAGTTGTGCCCGCCGGTTGCCTACGTATTCCTCCGCAAGGAATCAAACTGGCATAGTTCTGGGACAAAATGCAAATGATATACATGATGCAGGAACATAACCTATGATCATGCAATGAGACTGTGCAATGAAACATTTAAAAATGCAAACGCTATGCAATAAAAATGTTACATTTAAACAAAACAAAACAAAATAGGACATAACAACCTCAAACATGAAAAGGAGTAAGCAAACATGCCACGTATGGGAATTACGAGCCCAAACCACATTTCATGTAGAAAGGATGTAAGAAAATTATGCAAGCTTAACTATGTGACGCATAGGAAAGACAGAGCACAACCAAAACCATCGGGCGCACCCGAGATGCCAAACAAGATCCTAACGCGTCGCACACGGAAGAAAACGAAGATGATGTGAACACCAGAACGCACCCGAATGCTTATAACCGAAACGAACAATCTTAACGTGTCTCACACTTGAGGGGAAAAGGTAGTGTAAATGCCAGGACGCACCCGAATGCTTTTAACCAAAAGGAGTGGTGTAAACACCAGGACACACCCGAATGCTTTTAACCAAAAGGAGTGGTGTAAATACCGGGACACACCCGAATGCTTTTAACCAAAAGGAGTGGTGTACACACCGGGACACACCCGAATGCTTTTAACCAAAATGAGTGGATAGAGGGGAAAGTGAACAGATGCATAGGGCATAAGTGATTAAGTGCGATAGATGCACGAGTTAGAGGGAGTGTGATAGATGCACAAAGTTAGGGAAAGCATTCTCTTACTGAGACAGGAATGATCTTATCCGGAACTTATTTGAATGAACCGTACATACAATATCGTCTGTCTGTGCTGGCTCCACCAAATGAGCCGTACATGCAATATCGTCTGTATAAGAAAAAAAAAATCAACAAGTACAACATATTAAGGGTGCATGTTCTATGCACGATTACAATAATGGTAAGGCATGTTCTATGCGAATGTGAGAAGTGCATATTCTATGCGAGTGCGAGAAGCGCATATTTTATGCATGATTGGAAAAATGCATATTCAATGCATGATAACAACTGGGATATAATGGCATGTTTTATGAAAACCAAACAATCTGAGAGCATATTCTATGCATAGTACAAGAGCGAAGGCTGTAAGCATGTTCTATGCATAATATGAGAGTGGAAGCACACTCTATGTAGCTAGAGTAAGAGCATGTTCTATGCAACGGTATAAGTGGAATGCAAGTTCGATGCAATGACAAAGAAACACATATTCTATGCGATAACAAAAGGGTATTCATTAAGACCAATTCAAGAACAACCCCCGATTTACCTCTCAGAAGAGTTGTAAGATGTTAAAAGGATACACCTTGCTTATGTCGATGAGTGACGAACATCGTACTTTGGAAACGCCATTCTGAGCCTCCACAGAGACATTTTGAACCAAACACTTAACATTTCCTTCACTTCTTGAAATCCAAGAACACAAAACAGAACCAGGGGCACATATGAGACTCTTGGACACCTACCAGCCACAAGAAGGAGCCGTCGGCCACCTGCCGGCCACTGGTGTGCCTTACCGGCCATTGATGGTGCCTTGCTGGCCATCGATGGCAAGCCGAGGGAGAAAAGGGTTTTTTGGCTTGGGTCTTTAAAATAGGGCATGGCATTTCATTTCCACACAACCCCACATCCGAAATTCTTCCCTCTCTCTCTAGGTGTTCCTTCTTTCTAGATCCGCGCTTTCTACACGTTTTCCAACACCCCACACAAACTTTATTCGCTAAATCCTCTTAGTTCTCTTCACTTTGAACTGATTGGAATTTGATTTCGACGCTTCTTTCCTCATTCCCACCATTCTAGGTTCATTCCCCTCGAGTTTCTCTCGAGTTCTGTGCACTTTTCCCGGCTTTGACTTTTTCTTCCATTTTCTTTCTCTTAGGGTTGACTTTTTCAAAGTTTTACCCTTTTTCTTTACTTTTCTTCACTTCTCACCTATCTCGCACCTTTTCAGATGGCAGATGATCTCCCTCACGATGGGATTCCTCCCGAGCTTCCTCCAGTAGACTTCGAGGCTGAGCCAGAGCCATTACTGTTGAGTATACGGCCTTTTGATCCAGCGAGGTACCATCTTCAGACACACATATTACCCACTATAGGAGGCATTAGATCCTTTACTGACTTCGCTGAGGACGCGCCAGAGGACCTCCTATTGAGGGAGCTAGCGTCTAATTTATTGGCCATTGCCGTTGAGGTACGAAAACTGTTTTTATGCATTACTGCCCTTAACTGTTTGCATTTCTTGCACTACTTTCATCTAGCTGTATCTCATACACTGTCTTGATCTGATTTCATTTCATGCATCGCCTTGGTCTGGCTGCACTTCATGCATTGCCACAAGGCGAGTCTCGCAACTTTAGGGGCTATGGTACGACGACCGCTCGAGATTGGTATGGCGAGCTCCCAGCTGGAGTTCGTAACATTGTTGATGAGACAGGCTTCGGTCTCTTCTGCTCCAGCTTGACCCAGGTTATAGCGAGTCATCCTCTCTTAGGAGCACTGGTGGAGAGGTGGTGGGACACCACCAACTCCTTCCATTTTTCCACCACAGGGGAGATGACGATGACTCCTTACGACTTTGCCATGATCACCGGCTTAGGCGTAGGGGGTGATCCAATCCCTCTCGATCCTGATATGGGAGAGTGGAAGGCAGCATGGCTCGAGCTGCTTGGGGCACATCTGCCGATATACCGGGCAGGCATGGTGTGATACAGTTGGTTTAAGGAGCGTTTCAGGGGGACTGAGCCTGATACGATTGAGGAGATAGAGTAGTATGTGAGAGGCTTCCTCATGTTCATCTTTGGTACCACCTTGTTTTCAAACAGGTGGAATACCGTGGGCCTGTATCTGCTGAGTGCCTCGGTGGTCCTCCCTCGAGTTCAGTTTTATGATTGGGGCAGAGCCAGCCTCACCACATTATACGGATATATAAGCTCCTCTTCCTGTCTGCGAGGGACTTTGGTTGGAGGCTACTGGCGAGCTTGGGAGGTACACATTTCAATTCCCTTTTTATACTTTACATTTTCTGTTCCACACATGTGCTTTCTGTTTTGCACTTTCTATAACTGTTCATACTGTATTGATTATATACCTCTGCATTCTTCTTGCAGTTATGGGTATACGCATACTTCCCGGCTCTTGCTTCCAGAGCTTGTAGATGAGGTTCCATTGACAGTCCCCTTTTCTCGGGTGTACGATGGCCAGCTCCGCCGTAGGACTCATGAGTCCTTCATGTTTTTTCGTTAGTATTTTGACATGGTATCGGCGCACGAGGTATTTCGAAACAAAGTTGTTTTTTGCTTCACAACTATTTTGACCCACTCATTAGCAACTGACAGCGACTAATAACTTGTTCATTCTCTTTTTCAGGTCAGATGACAGCCCTGGGCCATGATACCATTAGAGCTTTGAGCCCGGTACAATGCAGCTCGAGGCATTTCCCGCCATCACATTCTTCTTGAGGGCCCGATTTGTCGAGCCTGGTTCTTAGGCGAGCGTTTCGTGCGTCAGACCTTGGGCCTACCTACTCCGTTTATACCGATGACACCACCAGCATCCATGAGAGCAACACACAGCCTGTCTACCGACGAGGTGATCCAGTTCATGGTAGGCCTGGAGGTAGAGTACTTCCGTGTAGAGGGCGACTATGCAGCCTTTATCCAGACACACTTGATGCCGCCTCTGATTGGCGTTCGCGGGGATGAAGGAGTGAGAGCTCCTATCGCGAGGGTGAGATGCAGAGTAACTCAGGGGAGCAGAGCCTGTGGCAGAGGGGCTTCTCAGGCGAGGCAGAGGATTGGTTGGCCAGAGCTTCCCACTATACTTACCTGTTGGTGGCATACCGGGGAGGCTTACCAGATCCCTGTTGAGCCTGCACCAGCCGAGCACGAGCTTGTCGGGGTTTGAGGCCCGACTCCAGTATGTACCACACTTTACATTTTGCATGTCAATTTCATTTATGCTTGTAGAACACTGATCACCTCAACGCACTTGCAGGCATCTATAAAGTACACCAGGGACGCTCTCGAGCTAGCGGTTTCCCTAATGGGGATGGTACAGAGGAGCATGAGTCTGCTCAACTTCTATGGTATTTAGGTAATTTTTCTTCAGTTTACATTTCATGCCATCAAACTTTCTGCTAATACACTAGCATTTCAACTGTAATCTGTTCCACATTGCATTGACCTGATACACTGCACCCAAACACTGCATCTGAAATACTACACTTCCAGACAGTACCCATGCACTATATCTAACTCCTTCATACACTCATTCTGCACGTCATACTTGCATTTGATACGTATACTGTGGCTGACAACCGCCTTTTCAGGTCCCACCTATTCCGACAGCATCAGTGGTGGCTGCAGCAGGACCATCAGTACCTCCTCCGGTAGCAGGGAGAAAGAGACAGGCTCCAGCACGCAGTTGAGGCCGAGCTAAGAGCGCCCGAGCTGAGAGTGGCCCTTTAGAGCCTATTTTGAGCGATGATGACGCTGAGACCAGTGAGACCGAGGAGGAGGCGAGTCAGCATTCAGAGTCGTCTGAGAGCAGGGACGATGACGCTGGCTCAGGTTCTGAGAGTAGAGATGCTGATGCCGAGGAGGGCTCCAAGGCAGGGAGTGGAGATGGCTCCGGTTCAGACTTTGATCCAGATTCAGATAGTGGCGCCGATAGAGACAGTGCTGCAGAGTGTGCTGCGCCGAGGAAGAGGAAGAAGAGGGCCTCTAGATCCTAAGATGGATAGCGCTGAATTTTATATTTTTGCTTAGTTTCTTTTGGTTTATAGTGTTAGCACATTGTATAGCCTCAGATGAGTTTTATTTCTTTAAAAACTTGTATCGCACTTTTGTAAAAACTACCATGATCGGAATGAAAACCAACTCTTTTTTATTTGAAAAAGTGTTGTACTCTGCATTATGAGCATCGTATCGCATGAAAATGAGAAATAATTTGACAATGAAAACCGAATACATGTATTGTCACAACAGCCTGAATCAGGTAACGAACCGACCAACAACTGAAATAATCAACATAATACAACTCGATAATCAAAACAACAACTCGATAAAGAAAACAGTTCGACATATGACAAAACGACTCAATAAAGATCTCGATTAGCAAAACAACTCAATAAACAACATAAAAAAAAAAACCACACAACAAACTTGCTAAAGTTAAAAGGACTCAAAACAAGACCTCAGAACACACAAATAACAGAATAAAACTCCTGCATACAATTGAATCTTCACAAAGGAGGACAACAGGCACAAAATGAAGGCTGCCGACCATGAGGGGTGGCCTGCCGGCCATCAATGAACCTCTGCCAACCATCAATGGGCCTATGCTGGCCATCAATGAGCCTTGTCGGCCATCAATGCGTAGGACCTCCAAAATGTTGACACCTGGCCTCTACTTATTGCCTTATCTTCTACAAAAGCTCCAGCTTCGTGATTTCTTCATTTCAGCTGCTATTTTGCCACAAATGGAGCCATTTTTCGTGAAAAACTCTCCGATTGGATTGCAACTTTAGATGGCTCGAAAAAGTTAAATTTCTAGGGTTTCGGCATAAATGCACTATTCCCGCTGAGTCGTTCTCGGCTTTGTTTTCCATTCCTTCATGCCACAGCTAGATGTTGGAACCCGGTTACACACATTTTTAGCTTCGGGGGACAAGAGCTATGCCCGACAATCGAAGAGTTTCAAGTGCTAATGGAATCTCGGCGGGATGAGAAAATCTTGCCCCAGCCCCGTTTTGGTCACATCCAAGCTTTGGGAAGGATGTGTGGGCTTACTTTGCATGAGGCGCGATCCTTGGTTCACAATGGAGAACTGGACAACCCCAGTTGGATTCATCGATTTTCTGATGCCAGTGACCAAAGCGATCTTCTTTGGCAGGGGTTTCGGCAGCATGCCCTTTGTTTGTGTATGTTGGCTCATTTACTTCTTGTCCCGGGTTTCGAAGGGTCTAGCACCCGGCTCATCGAAGTAGCTCAAGGCATGAAAGAGGGCAAAAGCTGCATTGGCTTAGCATTGGTTGAGACTTTGATAGGCTTAGATGCCTTCCATAGGCGGGAGACGACCAAATTCGCTGGAAGTCCACTACTTTTGTAGATAATGTTTCCTACCCTATCTCATATGTGTTCCTTACATCTCTCGACACTCAGGCTCTGTTTTTCTCTCAACACCCTTTCTCACTTTTTCTCTCCACATGCACGTCTCTATTCTTGAATCTCTCTTTTCTTTCATCCCTCCCCAGATATGGCTCATGTACAGGTTGAAGGCAGTGGATTCTTGCTCTGTATACTTAGCACAGGGCTACTTTTTCCACCAATGGCTAGTGGATTTCTCGAATGAGAGATGGTGGTGCCATTGGATGTGCAACCGGTCTGCTGTTGACATTGCTTGGCGTTGCCCCTGGTTTGACCTGCCCGAGATGAGCTACAGCATGGCTTGGCAACCCGGTATTCAATTGATTGGCTTGACACACTGTATATTCTACTTTCCATTCCGGTTCAGGCGTCAGTTCGGACATGGCCAGACTTGCCCAGAAGAGGGGGTAGAGTACCCGGCTTCATTCCTAATCTGAGGTTCACAATTAGCTCGATATCCTACTGCTTGGAGAATGAGAGAACTTCTGGCTCCCACCCTTAGTTTCAACTGCGCACTTTCTAGCGAGTGCTTGACTTGGCTTGAAGATGAGGTGCAATCTGGGCCCACTTTAGCGTTAGAAGCTTTCACAAGCACAAGCGGGGGACGCAGGAACACCTGACTCATCTGGCCCCAAGTTTATTGCTTTGATCTTACTTTTCAAGTTTTCTTTTGAATGTAATAAAAGCAACTTTGATTTGTATCGAGAGTTGGAGAACTTTGTGTTGAAATCAATGAAATTGAAGTTGTGGGCATTGAAAATTTTCCTTTTGGTCTAAAAATGGTTTAAGTTGTAAAAAGATTAATTTGAACAAAATCAACTTTTATTAAAACTTTTCAAAACCATTTTGGATGAGGATCACAACTTGACACACATTGAATCTATCCTCGAGATGTACAACCTCGAATCCAAAAATGGAAAATTGTCCCTTGCTTGAATAGTGCTCAGCATTGTAATCAGTTCTTCTTTCAGGGTAAAGATCATAACCAAACTTTCAAATAACGAACAGACAAGGATGCCTTGATCAAACACATGGACATAGTTGATTTGGAGGTGTTTGTGGCCGGACTTCGGAATAAAGTTGCCTACGTATCCCGAAGATGGAAATCAAGCCTTACGTAGTTCGGTTCGGGTTCACTCGGGTATTAACGCTCTCCTTTTGTGCTCTAACTTTTGCTAAGGCCGCCCTTTTTGGGTTTTCAACCTTGCGAGCTTAGTTTTTCTTTTTTTCAATTTTTTGTGCTCTAATTTTTGCCTAGGTCGCCCTTCCGGGTTTTCAGCCTAGCGAGCCTCTCAGGGGTAATATTTCTTTAACTTCTTCATGTTGATTGGTTGGGAAAATTTTAGGCCATCTAGGTCCATAAGAAAGACAGCTTCACCTGACTAGATAGATTTGATATTGTAAGGACCAGTCTAATTGGGTCTGAGCTTGCCCCTAGGGTCATGGATGGGAGCTCGATTGTCTTTCAGTACCAAATCCCCTTCCTTCAAATTCCTGGACTTAACTTTCTTGTTGAAAGCCCTGGCAATCCTGCGTTGATATCCTTGGACATGGTACAGTGCTTTCAGCCTCCTCTCATCGAACAACATCAGTTCTTCGAACCTGTTCTGCTGCTAATCCGCTTCTGCTATTTGGTACTCAGCCATAACCCACAACGACAGAACCTCTATTTCAATCGGTAGAATAGCTTCCATCCCATAAACTAGAGAATACGGAGTTGCCCCAGTAGATGTCTGAATTGAAGTCCTATAGCCCCAGAGAGCAAACGACAATTTGTCTAGCTAGTCCTTGTAAGTCTCAACCATTTTCTGCAAAATGTGCTTGATGTTCTTGTTGGCGGCCTCAACAACTCCATTGGTTTGTGGCCGATATGTGGATGACTTATGAAAAGTCACGTTGTATTTCTCCAACAAGTCGATCACTTCTTTCTTAAAATAGGAGCCATTGTCTGAAATGATCTCATTCGGGATCCCACAACGACAAATAATGTTATTCCTGATGAACTTGGCTACATGCGACACTTTCAGCACTGTATAGGATTAGGCTTCGACCCACTTTGTAAAATAGGAACTGCCCCAATAACATCAATTCCCCAGACTAAAAAAGGCCATGGTGAAGTCATGTTGTATAGCTTTGATGATGGGATATTCATGCGGTTCGCATGAATTTGGCATTTGTGGCATCGCTAAACAAAACCAATACAATCCTCCTCCATGGTTGACCAATAATAACCCTGCCTGAGAATCTTTCGGGCTAACATTACTCCGCTTACGTGCGCTCCACACTCTCCCCCATGGCTGGCCTCCATTAGGCGCTTTGACTCCTCTGCATCGACGCACAACTTGTGCATTCCCAGATGACCTCTCTTGTATAACTTACCTCTGCAGATGATAAACTGAATGGCCATTCGCCGTATTGCCCTTTGACCTTTGGCATTTGCCCCTAGTGGATAAACCTCATTTTCCAAGAAGGTCCAGACGTCATAATACCAGGGGTTTTGATCTTGAACTTCATCTATTGCGGCGATAAACTCGTAGGCCGGCGCATATCTTTGCTCAATAATGATCGGACGCATCCGGACTCCCAACAAGATGTCTATCATGGAAGATAGAGTTGATAAGGCGTCAGTGAACCTGTTGTTCTCTCTTAACAGATGCGTAAAGGTTAGCTTCTCAAAACTAGGAATTAGAATATCTAGGGTCTGATGATAGATTTTCATCTTTTCGTCTTTGACTTTGCAGTCACCATTTGCTTGAGACACAACCAGGTTCGAGTCCTCGATGACGTCCAATCTTTTTGCCCCTAGTTCTAGGGTGGCTTCCAAGCCAGCGATACACACCTCATATTCTGCTTCGTTGTTTGATACCTTGAGCTGGAGTTTGAAGGCTAAGGATATATGGGAATTGTCGGGTGCTATCAGCAACACCCCTATCCCATAACCATATTGATTAGACGCTCTGTTAAAGTACATTGTCTAGGTTTCTTCCTTAACTTGCAGAATAGACTCATCTGGGAACAGGTATTCTACTGCTTCATCCTCTTCCACTAAGTGATTGCTAGGAACTCAGCTGCCACTCTCCCCTTGACAGACTTGCGAGTGACATATTTCAAATCAAATTCGGAGAGGAGAAGCAACCAACGAGCTAGCTTACCCGTAAGTGCTGGTTTCTCCAAGAGATATTTGATGGGATCTAATCTCGAAACCAGAATTACAGAGTGAGCTAACAGGTAGCACCTCAACTTCCTAGTAGCCCATACCAAGGCTAAGCAAGCTTTCTCCAATGGGGCATAACGGGTCTCGTAGTGTAGTATCTTCTTACTCAGGTAATAGATGGCTTTTTCACTCTATTGTTAGATTCTTGAGCAAGCAGGCATCCCATTGTTGTGTCCGTTACTGACAAATACAGAATCAACGGCTTCCCCTGCTCTAGTGGTGACACCACAGGCGGGTTCTGAAGGTACTGCTTGATCTACTCAAAAGCGAATTGGCATTGGTCATCCCATTGGAATTTCTTTCTTTTCTTCAGGAGACCGAATAGTGGTTCACAAGTCAAGGTTAATTTTGCAATAAACCGTCTTATGAATTGCACTTTACCTAGAAAGCCTTGCACCTCCTTTTCAGTCCTTGGTGGTGGCATTTCTAGGATAGCCTTGATTTTGGAGGGATCGACCTCGATACCCCTCTGTGTGATCAAGAATCCCAGCATTTTCCCTGCCGTTACGCCAAATGTACATTTATGTAGATTCAACCTCAATCTGTACTCTCTGATCTGTTGAAAGAATTTTTCTAAGGTGGTGTAGTGGCCTTCTCTTTCCTTGGACTTGACAATCATATCGTCCACATACACCTTGACCTCTTTGTGGATCATGTCATGTAGAATTGTGGTTGCAGCCCGTTTATAGGTAGCCCCAGCATTCTTCAACCCAAACGACATCACCCTATAGCAGTAGGTTCCCCATGGAGTGGTGAAGACAGTCTTCTCTCTATCCTTGGATGCCATCAAGATCTGGTTATACCCGAAAAATCTATCCATAAAGGAGAGCAACGTATGGCTTGCGGTGAAGTCCACCAATTCATTGATGTGAGGTAGAGGAAAGTTGTCCTTTGGACTAGCTTTGTTCAGATCTCTGAAATCCACACATACCTGAATCCTGCCATCTTTCTTAGGCACCGGAACAATGTTGGCCAACCAAGTTGGATACTCAGATACTAGCAAAAATCCTGTGTCTATCTACTTGGTGACCTCTTCCTTAATCTTCAAAGCCCAATCTGGGCGTATTCTCTGAAGCTTCTGCTTGACGGGTCGGGCCTCGGGGTCAAGAGGGATCCGATGCTGTACAATCTCAGGATCGATTCCAGGCATGTCTTCGTAGGACCACGCGAAAACATCTTTGAAATCTTTTAATAAAGCGACTAAGCGCTCGCGTTCCTCCGAAGACAACGTGGACTCGATCTGGACCAGACGTGGATCCTTCTCAGTACCCACATTAATTGAAATGATTTCATCAACAAGGGGTTTTACAAACCTCTCCTCCTCTCGATCAATCAAATGTTTCAAAACCAGAGGAATTCCTTCCTCGTCATTTTTATCAAAATTTTGAAATTCATGATTAATGCAATACACAAGAGGCACGGAAAAGTACTCAGAATCTGCCGCAGCATTCTCATTCAAAAGGTCCAGTTCATCCAGTTCCTCGGTTACAACCAACTCAAAAGAAAAGGAAAAAGATGACCTGGATAAAACTATGGCATCTGGGTTATCAACCCCAGGAATACCGGACTCCGACTCAGAAGAACTGGAATCTGATTCCGACTCCACAGACTCTGTGGAATCAGATTCTGGTTCACTACCTGACTCAGAACTACTGGACAAGAAGCCCTCCTCCAGCTGCCAAGTAAGGGATGGTGCGTTAGATGCTTCCAGAATACCACTGGAAGGGTCCACACCTAATTGGTCTTCGATCATGGAAATGGTTAGGTCATCCCCAAGCTCTCCGGCCTGATCCGAGGATCCGAAAGGAGACATGCCAGCGCTGCTCCTATCTCAAGTTCACTGTTGTTGGGCTCATTTTCTGTGTTCTGTTTAGCCCCAAGAATTTGTTTAGTCAGTTCCTCTGTGACTTCACCCTTTTGCAGCTGTAAGTCGAAGAATATCTCAAAGCTGGGTAGATGCCGCTTCTTGGAGTTCAACCATGGCTCAGGAAAGCCGCAAAATGGGAAGTCTTCCCCCTTCCGAACAAAGCGGCCGTTTAAAGTTCCCTGAATTGGCTTGTGCACAAGTTCATCATGCTTCCCAGTTTGTTTAACTCTGGCTCTTCCTGCCATTTCCTTCCCTTTTCGAACCCAGTCCTCTTTGGTGGGCGTATAACCTAAGCCAAAGGCATGAGGGTTATGTGGCACTTTGGTCAGTGTAGTAATGCCCTTCCGGCCACTCTTTCCTAATCCCATCTCGGGCACATGTCATAGCTTGTTCATGAGATACACTAATTGAGCACTAACATATAAGCCCTCATCAATAGTCAAGATATTTTGCACCACCCGGGCCTCAGCCAAGGTAAAACTAGACAAGAAAACATCCTCGTCGCCATGTACAATCTCTAGTACGGTGTAGTAACCTCTGGCGGAGAATGTATAGATGAATTCCGAAACACAATGGCTACCCCCTTTCCAAGAGGGTACTTCAACATTTGATGCAAGGTAGAAGAAACAGCTTTTACTTGGTGCAACCAGGGTTGCCAAAGTAACAAGTTGAAAGTAGTCGGAACATCCAGGACGTGAAACTCAATATCCTATTGAGCCGGGCCAACTTATACTCTGACTTGTACTGTTCCCATCACTTCTCTGCTTGTGTTGTCGTAAGCTCGGATCACCTGGGCCGTTGGTACAAAATCTGCTGGCTTCAAGCCAATAGCATAGGCTGTGCGAGACGGACAAACATTGATTGTAGACCCAGTGTCAACCAATACAACCGGCACCCACTTCTCTCTACACTCAACTGAGATGTATAGCGGTTTGTTATGCACAGAGCCTTCAGGCGGCAATTCCCTATCTGAGAAGGTCAAGGTAGACGAAGCACCTCTCGGGAAGACAAGTCCCATTAGTTACTTTAGAGTTGTGTCGATAGATAGTTTGGCCTTATCCATTGTCGACAATACAGCTTGCCTGTGTACTCGTGAAGCCATAAGCAAACCCCAGATAGATATGTCTGCTTGGATCTTTTTTAACTGCTTTAGAACAACTTCTTCCTCTAACTGCTTGTCCTTCTTTTTTTCAGCATCCTTGTCCTTTCCAGATGCTTCGGGTTTGTCTAAGTGTGGGGGCTTGAAGTACTGCCCGCTTTTCATCATATGATCCACCTCCTCAGAGTACCAATGTCGTCTGGCAGGTCTTGGCCCCAATCCTCATCTGTGTGGGCAAGATGCAGATCATCATCTTCCCACCATAGCCCTCCGGCAACCGATTGGCAATTGTCTGGTTCCGTTGTAATTTCTCTTATATCACAGTCATCCCCCGCAAGGTGTTTGGCTTTTCCAACTTTCTGACCATTCTGATCTCTTTTCTATTCAAACCGCTTCAGTGTGGCCTCTTGTTTCGTATCAGTAGTACTAACAATGCTCGATTCCTGAGCTAAATTCGTAATACCGGCGCTCTTCGGCAACTTCCCCTTGTCCTCGGCCATTCCGGCCCTTGTAGCAGTTCCCGCTTCTGGCTTTTCCAGCTTTGGTTGAAATCCCTCATCCACATCAGGTTCATCACTGAGCCATCCAGAGTTATCTGTCGACCCGTTCAGATCGAACCAATTAATATGCACATCTCCCCGAATCTTGCTGATCGAAGAACTGCAGATTATTGAGGTCTTTCTCCAGGTCGGCTAAGTCATCTAATCCCTGGCTCTGGCCATCCTCCTGGACCACACTCACCTCTATTCCTGTTGGCAACTCCAGCTTTGGTTTGGCTTG
The DNA here is from genome assembly GCA_030407325.1 of Camellia japonica. Lineage (NCBI taxonomy): Eukaryota > Viridiplantae > Streptophyta > Magnoliopsida > Ericales > Theaceae > Camellia > Camellia japonica. The sequence goes on along the minus strand of JAPPVO010000002.1, from coordinate 205,617,755 downwards.
ATTGGTTGGCATAATATAACAACATGGGTTGTATTCCTCCTCAGATAAATCCACAGAGTCCTCAGGCACTGAACTGACATTTCCATCCTCCACCAAGGCTATCCTGCCTTCATCTATCACAGTCACCACCACAGGTTTGGGTTGGGATGTGGACGTGTTCATCATGCATAAATCTATGCTTTTCGGGATGAACAGCGCCGGCTTAGGTAGGTGGGAGGGGGTAATGTATATACTGGGGTCGTAAGGGACAGCCAGTGCATGGATGAGGTTTTTTGTCGGGGTGGAGGGGCTTGGTTATTTGGTGGGAGAGGATTTGTAGTGACATTGGGCTTTTCGGGAGGTGCTATCACTTTATTGTCAATGAGATCCAGAATCTCATGACGTAATCTGAAGCACTGATCAGTGTCATGACCATGCTGTTGGTGGAAAGCATAATACTTGGCCGGGTTATGTTAGGAGGGAGAGGATCGGGTAATGGGCATTGTTCTAACGGCTTCCGATGCCCTTTTTTTGATCAGGACCCTTAGGGCTACGGATAAGGACATATAGAGTGGGGTAAAAACCCTTTGGCCTCGGGCCTGATGGCTTAAGGTTTGGGGAGTTGTATGGGCTGTGCCGGCAAAGGGGTTGGCAGTCTTGGGTGTGGTGGTGACCATGCCCACATCCGAAGGCCTTGCAGCTGCACTACCGCCAGTAGTCGCATTGGAACTGCTTGTGAAAGCCCTCTTGGGCTGCTCCTTTTTGTGGTCTATCAGACCCTGCTTCATTGCACCCTCACTTTGCACCCCTATTTTGTGGAGGTCAGCAAATATAGACAGAGGCAAGACTATCATCTTCTATAACTTGGTTGTAGGTTATGGACCATCATTCTGATCTGGTCTTTTTCAGCCTGTCGGATGGTCATCATGGAGGCCTTGGCCCTCCACCGAGTCACAAAATCAGAGAAGCCCTCCTTTGATTCCTGGCAAGTTGCTTCATGATCGCGAGTAGTGACCTCGATCTAACTGTTGTAGGAGTACTGTGCTATGAAGGCCTCAGCCATTTCCTTCCAATTTCTCTTCACAGAGTCTTCAAGTTTGGCATACCAAATGGCTACTATACCAAACAGGGTCTGGCTGAAGAGGGATAACTTTTGCAGTCTAGATAGGCCCATCAGCCACAGAATGTCTGAGAATAGCCGCAAGTGGACCATGGGATCACCCGAGCCATCAAAGCGGTCTATGTGCAGCATCTTGAATCTATTTGGCTACGTCACCGTCGAATCAGTATAGCCATCCTCGATATCAGGGATAGAATTCACGCCTTGTGCCCGTTTAAAGAGCTTTTCCAGCTTGCTCACTTTCAACATAGTAGGGTCGACCTCAAATTCAAATGGTGCCTATGTCGGGTAAACCGATGCCTTAGAGGTCTGAGGTGGGATGAGATTCGCCTGAATGCATGCATTTTCTTGGACATTGATTGTGACCCTGGGTGTCGGGATTCCCGCTGGGGGTGCTTGTGATGCTGAGGCCACTGTTGGCTGTGGTTGCTATTGTTGAAGCCTTTCTATTGCCTCAGCTTGGCGGGCTGCAGTCTCAGCTTACCAGGTAACATCTAACTACATGTTCTCAATAGTCTATTAGAGTTGGCAGAGCATTTCTTCCATGTTGACTAAGGGATGCTGAGCTATCAAAACTGGTGTATACTCTCTTTTCGGAGTAGAAACAGATGAATGGACTTCGCTGAATGAAGGTAACTGTCGAACCGGTGAATTATGCCTGACTCTTCTCCGTCTTGTAACCGGGGGTAGTGAAACAAACACTGGCTGTCCTCTTACAAGATCCCCGGATCAGTAATGTCGTTTGACTTGGGTCTAGAGTGCTTGGGGGGTAACAGACTTGCCTGAAGCAATCGTGAAAGACTACCTTGCAAAAAATAAACTAAAGCAAAAGAAACAAAAATCAGAAACCGCACAGCACCTCGACTCAGATAGAAACAACATGCAGTTGCAATCATAAGCTGGAGAACTACACACAAACACTGATTTCTGTCCCAAAAACTGATATCCTCAAACTGATACCCAATATACATTCTTGCAGAGTTTCACTCTAAAAGCACGTATTAAGCAAGTGAGAGCCAAAACACCCCTATGATGGGGTAGGGTTACCCTGTCCTAATTTCGTCAGGAGCTAGGGATTCACTACGCAAAACAAGCGGTTTCAAACAATTCCTGCATTTGGGTGAGCAACCTGTCCTAGTTTGGAATGGTCTCTATGGTTTCCGATATGCAACTAGGTCGATTGGTCAAAAAGGGTACCTCAGCAAGACTACCTAATATACCTCACACCTAACACCGAGAAGTCAAAGGAGGATCAAACGGTACAGCGATAGTTCAGCTCCAAGGGTTGTGTTCCCATTGTGGTAGAGTCTGCAACCAGTCAGCCTTTTGGCAAGCTTTTCTAAGCAAGCCTCTGGCAAACCACTTAGGAATAGCAGATGGCAAACACTGTGACTTAGGTGCACCAATGCAGATGCAAATGCAAGGAAGCACATAAGTGTAGATAAAATAACATATCATGAGTTCAAGTCAAGTTCTCTAAATCCCCAACAGAGTCGCCAGAAACTGTGGACTCGCCTTTTTCCGTGCCCCCCTTGGGGAAAGGTTTGAAAACAAAGTCCTCATACTTCAGACTCTCGCGGTTCTGAATCTAGTCTCACAAGTGCAATGTGAAACTGATAAACACCAAAGAGTCCAATCCGGCAAATCTTTTTGGAAAATCGATTTTAAATCAAATAATGCCAAAATTGGACTACTTTGCCAGATACAGAGTAGCCACCTAAATATTTTTTATTTTGGGGCAATTTAGGAAACCCTGACTCGTGCCAAGGGCCATGTGTCCGTCATCACCAAAGTTGCCTCGGCTCGGGAACTTGGGTACGAGGGGGGAAGGTCATGAATAGAGCACCCCCGCTCACCCGATCAAAGATCGGCCTCTACTAATCATGATATGATATTTTATAAACATTATGCATTCTTATTCTGGTTTTTAAACTAGCTTTATTATGTGACGCACACAAGCAAGTATAGACTGGTCGCAAGACTTGGAACAGTTCAACTCATGTTTGTTTTCGAAAATAGTTTGAATTTGCTACCTCAAGTGGGCTTAAAGATGCGAATTTGGCACCAAACATAGTGGGCTTAAAACATGCTTTGCCACTCAACAAAGTGGGCTTAAAACATACATTTGTTGAATCGTTGCAATTCAAACAACAAGTTTTCATCCACAAGCATTCATGCAGTTTAGCATTTAAGCACATAACCTCATGACAAACATGCTAATCATGGGATCATTCACATTCATGCGAGAATGCTAAAGCGTTAAAACTCACCTAGTACTCCGAGCTAGGAAAGAAAACAAAGTTAGAAAAATGCATGATTCCTAACTATATTAAATAACTAATGCAACACATGCAATAATGCAACTAAATAGGCTCGACTATTTAATTATGGTATTTGCAACACTTTGATAGCATGCTTTGAAACATGTATTCAAAGAAGTATTGAAATCACAATGCAGTTTGAATGATGCGCCGAGCCTCGGTGCATGCAAGACAAATGAATGGATGCAAACATGCGAGCATAAGGTATGCTAATTGAACATGTCCCTAATCTAACCATAAAAAATGATTAAATAAAAGGGAGAAAGATGCGGGGTTGGAAAATATACACACACGCACGCACACTTATTACAATATCATGCCCTCACGAAGGAGGGTTTGAATGAATAAGCTAAGCTAATCTAAGCTAAGCCAATCTAATTAAGCTAATTAGACTAATTATTACAAACCAAATGAATAACTAGCAAACTAATTACTAATTATTACAACACTTAACTAACTAGCAAACTAATTAATTAAAATGAATGAACACTAACTAAGCATGCGAGACATTGAACTATGCTGCCACTGCTCCGCCTCGAGAAGTGAAAGATGCATATGCTCTGTTTCTGCCCTGAAAAGTCTTCCATTTTGCTTTTAAAAGGGTGTACTACTGTCTAGAAATGAAGCCTTGCCGGCCATTGATGAGGCACTGCTGGCCACTGATGCTCTGAGTCACCATACTGCAATAGAGCATAAACAGAGCAAAATGAAGGTTCTTCCAAGGATTTGTTTGTATTGTCCCCCTCCTTATTATCTCAAAACCTCAAAGGAGTGACACACTTGGATCCAAAACCACAAATCAAGCAATTTCATTGCATGATGGCCAAAGATCCAAGTTGGTACAATTTCGATAAATGCACAAATATGACCAACAAGACCACCACCCTATCATGCATGATCAAAGGCAATAGAGACCAAGGAAAATGGTACATTTAATCATTTTTGAGTATGAAATGTCCCGCTTGTGTTCGAATTAACGTCCGATTCAAACACATGCAATGCAACACAAAAGATGCTTATCTAGCTTCTTTTACTTGTCCAATTTGTTTACTCATTTTACATTACCGATTCATTCTTTAGTTGATTAAGTCCATTAGTGAGTGTCCTCTAATGGAAAGATGGCTCAAACAACGAGTTGCTTTGGGCATGAAAGAAGCATTACACTATTGGTAATGAACCCCTTAAAAGATTAAACCATTAGGTGCAACATCTCTATTTCACACTTTGGCAACAAGGGGTTTAAAACCACTTTCAAAGCAAACAAAAGAGTGAATAATTGAGGGAGATTGCAAAGATTTTAGATGCTGAAATGAAGTGCAAAATAACACTAAAACATGCTATTAACTCAAAACATTGATGATTAAAGCATTAAAACATCAAGCTAGTGAAGGAATTAATACTACAGCTATGCAAAACAAGCCTCAATTGAACTAACCAGCCCAAAACAGAGCCAAAACAGGTTATTTGAAAGGCAAAATCATGCTGGACTCAAGCCACAAAAAGCTAAAATTGTGATAACCCTGCTCCGTATTATGCTAATTAATCTTAATTGTGATTGTGAATATGTGTTTGATATGATTTTGAGTGCCATTTATGTGAATATATGTGGTTTTGAATTTCTATCTATTCACCGTAGGAAAATCTGTTTGATTATCTGCTTCGGAATTTAAATTGAAAGCCTTATTGGCCACAAAAGCCAAAATTGACTACGCCATTGTAATTAGCGTAATTTTTAGAGCCTGCGGTGAAATTTAATTGGAAATTGATTTGGGTCAAATTAATTAGATTAAATTAATGGGTTAGTGCTCAATTATTTAAATATTAATGAAATGTGTTGAGAGAGGGCTTGTATAAGGGACTCTTCTACACTTTTATTTCATTTGTTTGAGCTCAAAGCTGAGAATCACTCTAAAGAGAGGGAGTGAGGGTTGGTTAGAGAGAGAGAGAGAGAGAGAGAGAGAGAGAGAGAGAGAGAGAGAACTCAAGTTGTTGAATTGCTCAAGAAGCTTGAATAAATTGAAGACCAACTCAAGATTTGATCATAAATTGGGAAGATTGAGCTTCTAGGTGAGTAATTTGCTAGGAATTCATGAGTTTAATATTGTAATTTTGTGAATTTAAAGTTGATTGATGATCAAGAACAAGAATTGTGTTATAAGTGATGAAATTGAAGCTAATGTGTACATGCATGCATAGAATTACCATGATTTGGCATAATCAAGCATGTATTAAGTTGAATATGGGAATATGAGCATTGAAACATACAGGCAAGTATAGTTTTGTTGATTTTCATGATTATGAGCATCATTGGTGCTATTTGAAAGGGAATTGAGGTAAAAAATTTACATGCATGTTTGGTTGTTGGAAATATGGAGCTTACATGAGATTTGAAGGCATGAGTTTGAATTATACAAAAGAAGGGTTGAATAATTTGAGAATGTGATCATGATTTTGAGCAATTGACCTCATCTTGCTTGTATACTCATGATACATAATGTATTTGCATGTTTTGGCACCAAAATTTTGAGTTTCGAACCTTTGGAGGTTGAGTTTGAACTTGAAGAACAATTCTGGATTTTCCAGAATTTGGCATGTCCGCTCGAGCGGGGAAGACGCCACTCGAGCGAGAAATACAAGCTCCCAGAACTTTTTACAGACATGATGTCCGCTCGAGCGGGGATGTTCACGCTCGAGCGGGGAGTTATGTAGAATGACCTTCAGCTCGAGCGTCCTAGTTCACGCTTGAGCGTAAAAATGTGGCAACTAGTACTTTTGCAGACCTAATGGGTCCACTCAAGTGGGAAAGTCCACGCTCGAGCGGGGACCCCTGTTTTTGAAATTTTGTAAATATGTTATGTGTTCCATTTTCCGTTCTCTTTCACTTCTAAGTACTCTTAGGCATGCATTAAGCATTGTAAATGAGTTAAAAGGATAAGAATGAAGGCTAAAGTGGAATATGTGAATTAAGAACGGATTGAATTGTTTGTGACCCATTGTGTTCATGGAATGTGTAGGGTCGAGCTGTAGGGCAAATCATACAGCCGATCACTGTGAGTAATATCTTAATAAAGATATCTGAAGTATGTTATTTGTTCAGTTGCTTACTTCTATGTAAGTCTTATAAGTTTGTTAATATGAATGAAAGAACGAATGGGCGAGAGGCCAGTGTGACATGAATGAAAGAACGAATGGGCCAGAGGCCAGTCTGACATGAATAGAAGAATGAATGGGCCAGAGGCCAGTCTGACATGAATAAAAGAATGAATGGGCCAAAGGCCAGTCTGACATGAATGGAAGAATGAATGGGCCAAAGGCCGTTTGACATGAATGGATTGGGCCTGAGGCTGTTTGATGTGTTTGAACCTGCAGTTAATTGATATACATATATAAATACTAGACAGAAATGTGAATTGGGCCCAAGGCCATTAGTGCGTGTTGTTCTAAATACTGTTCGTGTATTTTCCGTATTTGATATTATTTACTGGGCTTTCCCTCATGCTCATTCATGTGCCTGTAGGTGAGCCAAGGGAGGTCCAAACCCAGCCTCAGTGAAGTTTGTGAGAAACAGCCAAGGTTTTGAAGAGTCAGCCATACGTCTCACGCACGAGACTTGTTTTCGCCTTTTGCTAGTTTGCTATATTTTGTCATGTTGGCGAGAACTATAGTTTACAGTTATATATAGTTTTGATTGGCTGACTTAGACTTGAATGATCCTGTATGTACAGAACTTTGTGTTATTACATATCTTGATGTGAGTTATTAACATGTATCTGTATGGATTGTTATGACGTGCCATGTAAGCACGGCTCTATGGACAAAAGTTTGAAATTTTCTTCCGTTTGGCCCATTTACTCTGATGAGTTATGTTTTGTTTGGTTTGAGGCCGTAGGTAATCCCTTGATTACTGGCCGGTTATGTCCTTAACCCATAAAGGGCGGGTTTTGGTCATGACAGAGTGGTATCAGAGCACGAGTTAACAACTCACACACTTGTCCAAATGAGCAATAAGCGTCTAGATAAGATCTAGGATGCATTCATGTGATAAGTATGAATTTGAAAGCATCAAGAATACGCTTAAATGTTTTAATATGAACAATTATGTGCTATAAGTTTGTGATTTGCTTGCATTGCAAATTATTTGAATATGTATGCTCTTTAGTATATGCATACCTGTGAATCTTTTGTATAAAGTATAATGCAAGTCTAATCAGATGGTGAGAACAAGAGGTGATGAGATAAAGGAGTCATCTACTACCAGAATGGATAGAATGGAAAGATTGATTCAGGAAATGGTAGAAACATTGAGGTAACAACAAGAATGGCAACAACAGTGGAAGCAACCACATCCTCCACCTCCACCTCCGGCACCACCCGTGCCAGATAATCAGAATGATGACCGAATAATAGCCCTCACCAAAGAGTTTAAGAAAATGAAACCACCACAGTTCCATGGGGGATTAGATCCGTTGAAAGCCGAAGCGTGGGTCCTCGGCATCGAAAAGCTATTTGAAGTGTTCCCTTGTTCGAAGACACAAAAAGTGTTTCTAGCCACCATTATACTAGAAGACGAAGCAAGAAAATGGTGGATGTTAATGCGTGAGTCATAAGGATGTTGACTGGACCAAATTTTTGGAAATTTTCTATGATAAGTACTTCCTGCAATGTGTCCGGGACAGGAAAGTATCAGAGTTCATGGAACTAAAGCAAGACAGTATGACGGTGGCTGAGTATGAAGCCAAATTCACTGAATTGGCCAGGTTTTCACCACATGTGATTGATATTGCTTATAAGAAAGCGAGGCATTTTGAAGGTGGGCTTTGAAGCGACATTTTAGAAAGGGTGAATGTCTTGAAGTTGGAAACCTATATTGGGGTGCTAGACCGGGCCATAATATCAGAAGCTAACATAGTTAGACAAGCTAAGTCAACAACTGACTGGAAAGGCAACAAAAGGCAAGGCTTCTTCTCAAAGAAGAAATTTTCGAAAAAGCAAAACACGGGCTCCTCAAGTACTTCGAATTCTTCCCGAGATACATCTCCTATGTGCAATATTTGTAGTAAAAGGCATCGTGGGGTTTGTTACCGTGTGTCGAGAGCCTGTTTCAAATGTTGTAAACAAGGGCATACGGCTAGAGATTGTAACCAGAACAGTGGGAAGTTAGCTGCTAGCTCAACTGCATCAATCCCGAAACCGGGAAATACTATGAGATCTACTACCACCAAGGATACCGTGAGGCAAGGGAGCGTTTTTGCGCTTGTTCCGGGCAATACACGGAATGCTAACGCAGTTGTCTCAGGTACTATTTCTATATGTAATCAAGATGCTTTTGTGTTAATTGACTCCGGATCAACGCACTCTTTCGTAACATGTGCATTTGCATCTAGGCTGAGTAGACCTCTAGAATTATTGCCATATCTGCTATGTGTATCTGCTCCATTCGGGGAATCTGTATTGTGTGAATCTGTATATCGTTTTTGTGACATGCGTGTTGGGAATGCCATTCTATATGTGGATTTGTTGCCCTTGAACTTTAGGCACTTTGATGTAATTTTGGGCATAGATTGGTTAACTAAATATTGTGCCACCATTGATTGTGTGACAAAACGGGTTGTGTTTAGACCACCAGAACAGGAAGAGATTGTGTTTGTGGGTAACGGGATAATACCTCCACCTTATTTAATATCTGCAATGAAGGCATGTAAACTAATCAGGAAAGGGTGCCAGGGTTATTTGTGTTATGTGTTGTCTGAACAATCTGTAAATGTTAAATTGAATAGTATCCCTATTGTTAGAGAATTTCCAGATGTGTTTCCAAATGAACTACCAGGGGTATTGGTGGACAGGGAGATAGAGTTCACGATCGAAATTATGCCAGGCACCCAGCCTATTTCTAAAGCTCCCTACAGAATAGCTACTACTGAAATAAAAGAGCTAAAGGAATAGTTGGAAGACCTGCTTGACAAAGGGTTTATCCAGCCTAGCACTTCACCATAGGGTGCACCAGTGTTGTTTGTGAAGAAGAAAGATGGAACTTTGCGTTTGTGCATCGACTATCGAGAATTGAACAAGGTAACGATAAAGAATAAATATCCCCTACCTCGTATTGATGACCTATTTGATCAGTTGTAGGGATCACAAGTGTTTTCCAAAATTGATTTGAGATTCGGGTATCATTAGTTGAAAGTAAAGGCAGAAGATGTTGAGAAAACCGCATTCAGAACGATGTATGGTCATTTTGAATTTCTTGTTATGCCATTTGGGGTGACTAATGCTCCGGCAGCGTTTATGGACTTAATGAACCAAATTTTTAAAACCTATCTTGACGAATTTGTTATGGTTTTTATTGATGACATTTTGATATACCCTAAGAGTAGACTTGAACATGAACATCATTTGAGAACCGTCCTGCAAATACTTAGGGAAAAGAAATTGTTTGCTAAGCTAAAGAAATGTGAGTTTTGGTTGGATGAAGTTGTTTTCTTAGGGCATGTTATCAACAAAGAGGGGATTTCAGTGGACCCACAAAAAATGGAGGCAATTGTGAATTGGCCTACACCGACAAATGTAACGGAGGTCCGCAGTTTCATGGGCTTAGTCGAGTATTACAGGAGGTTTGTGAAGGATTTTTCAAAAGTAGTTGTGCCTCTTACCCAACTAACACGCAAGGGGCAACCATTTGAATGGAATGATGAAAGAGAATCTGCCTTTCATGAACTGAAAATGAGACTGATCACTGCACCAGTATTGACATTGCCCACAGGTACGAGAAATTTCGTAATTTTCAGTGATGCATCTTATAAAGGCTTGGGTTGTGTATTAATGTAGAACGGAAAGGTTATTGCTTACGCCTTCCGATAGTTGAGACCACACGAGAAGAACTACCTAACACATGATTTAGAATTGGCCGCAGCTGTTTTTGCTTTGAAAATCTGGCGGCATTATTTGTATGGGGCAAAGTGTGAAGTCTACACGGATCACAAAAGTCTGAAATAGTTCTTTACACAGAAGGAGTTGAACATGCGACAGAGGAGATGTCTCGAACTGATAAAAGACTATGATCTTGAGATTCAGTATCACCCTGGGAAAGCTAATACAGTTGCTGATGCCTTGAGCGGAAAATCAACGGGGAGCTTGGCTTGTTTGCTTACTGAACAGAAGGAAATCTTGCATGATTTTGAAAAGTCTGAAATTGAAGTAGTATTGTGTGAATAGGGTGGATTGATAGCGCTATTTCGGTCGAACCGGTAATCATTGATGAAATTAAACAGAAACAAAAAGAGGATGAATTTCTCAAGAAGTGATTGATGAATTTGAGACAAGCCCGAAAGCAGAGTTCAGCATTGAAGGCGAAGTGTTGAGATTTCGGAACCGAATGTGCATTCCAGATATTCCGGAACTAAAGAAAAGGGTTTTAGATGAAGCCCACAAATCAGTGTTTGCTATGCATCCGGGTAACAATAAAATGTATCGGGATCTGAAACAAAGCTATTGGTGGCCTAAAATGAAGAAAGAGATTGCAGAATATGTGTCCAAATGTCTTCAATGTCAGTAAGTTAAAGCTGAACATCAGAAATCGGGCGGTCTACTTCAACCCCTCCCTATTCCTGAATGGAAGTGGGAGCATGTGACTATAGATTTTGTTGTTGGTCTACCTCGGACAACTCGAGGTATGGACTCTATTTGGGTCACTACAACAAAATTGACTTTTTACGGCACCACATCAGCGGCATACAATAAATGCACGCCGTAGTTTCTCACTTTTACGACTTGCTTTTTTTGAACGTCGTAAATACGTTTCCAACCACGGCGTATCTATTGTGTAGGTCGTGGAAGATAATAACGATAATTTTTTTACGGCTTGCAATGCGCGTCGTAAATAATAAAACTTTCTACGACGTGCATATGGCGTGCCGTTAATACATCAATTATACACGACGCACATACGCCAGCCGTGAAAATTGAATACTTTTCACGGCACACACAACGCTCGCCGTTAAAAATATTATATTTTTTACGACGCACATATCGCCTGCCGTTAAAAATATTACATTTTTACGACGTACGATACATGTCGTTAATTGTATATGAGAAAAAAAAAAAAAAAAAGAAGCGGCGAAATGAAATTTGGTGCGCCAAAATTTTTTTCCCCCAAAAATAATTATTTTGCCTTATTCTAATCAAAATGAAACATGGGTTTCAATTTCAATCTCTCTCTCTCTCTCTCTCTGATGATGATGATGATGATGAAAGGCCAAATCCAGATCCTAGATTCTCTTCAACTGTTTCAGAACCTTTGTCTACAAAGGACTACCGTCGGACCCGTCAGAATGGCGATCTCGAACGGGCTGATTGCGCAATTTGAGATATCTCTTCTTTGTGGTTCTGCAAAGTTGATTCTCTATCACTTCTCTCTGAATCCATGCGAAAATTAACAGAAGCATGAAGTCCTCCTCCAGATATTCTCTTTTGTGCTGAATTTGCAGGTACTATATCAGTTTTAGTGCTCCTAAATTTACATCTTGATGAGTTGCTGAACAGTCACCTTCGACAAGAGCCATATTGGTTTGCAACTCACTCACAACAGCCTTTTCATGTGCAGCTTTGTTGCTAAAAACACTAGGATGTATGTATATTCTTGTGGATGCATCCATATCAGATCTGAAGGGAGAAATTCCCACTCCAACTTGATCGTGTTCTTCATCGTGCCTTATAACCCGGTCCTGACTTTGCATGCCCTCTTGCAGAGGTATTAAATTATCCCGAGCATATTCAAGAATATTACTTTCCTTTAAACAAAAAGTAGATTTGTAATTGTTTTCTTCAAACCGAGTCCCCTTATTTTTTTTCTTGCTCCGAATTACCGTTCCATCACCAGTCCTGTTTTCATTGCATTAAATTTTGAAATCACTATGTAAACCCTCTCAACCAAACACATCTTTTACTGATTTAGAATTAGCAATTTCAGATGCTGAGTCAAAGCAATTGTGCGTTGGGTAAGACCTTTTAGAGTCTACGCAATTGTTCTCTTGATCTCTCTCATAAATCCGAATTTTTTCAGACACACTGTTCGACCATCTCATTTGTGAAGGAGGTTCTTGATCTTTGATCTTTGGCTTGAAGTGTTTTCCTCCTTTTGCTCTTAGCCTTGGCATCCTTTTCAACATTTTCTTGAACAGAGACCTGACACAGTTCATCTTTGCCCTAATTTTTCTCTCCATTTTTGTTCAAATGTAAGTATGATATAGTCATCTTCCATGTGGGCTTCTTGGGTTACTGGTACTAGTCTTAACTGTGCACTTTATGTGTTTGTTTAATTGACTGAATGGTGTGTTTGTTGGAATTACAAAATAAATTTTTCATGTAGTGGTTTAAATGTATTATAATAGATATTTAGCAAGAAATGGCTGCTTAACTGTGTACTTTCGTTTGATGCTACCATGTTATCTATATCCATAGAACTGAATCATCTTAGTTACCCTGGTGTCATTTGATTTAAATTTTTTTTCCCATCTAATTTAACTTGCAAAATTTTTGGGAAGATTGCAAATAAGGAGTATTGACATTTTTGCTAGTTTATATTATACGAAAGTGAGGTTTTAACAATAAAGGTTGAGCTCTAAAGTGTTAACTAAATTTCTTATTTTTTGGGTTAATTGAATTGGGGAATATATGTTTGTAGACTTGGATAGCCTTCTACCACAGATAGAGAGAAAGAAATGACTATTTTTTCATGAAAAAAAAGAGGAAACATGTGGATATTATTATTAAAGCAGTTATGGAAGATGTTAGAGCCAGAATGAGTTCATGGAGAATATAAAGAATGACATTTGAAAACTGGCAAACTTGTATTCTTTTGACTGGAATATATCTATGACCCATATATACTGAAACATTAATTAATTTGTCAAATCAAATGCATTGAATGCTTATGCTTCAGTTAAGGGATGACAGAACTGTCACTTATGTCTATCATTGGTTAAGTGCAGGTGTAATGAATAGTCTGTTTTCAGTATATAGTATGGTCTTGGAGTTAATAATTTATTATAATGTCAAGTGTGTATTAATGGAATTATAGCTGACTTGCAAGGAACGTGTGCCAATGCAGACATATACGATCAACGGATAATGGTGTTGGATGGGGTGTTATTTGGTGAGCATTTTTATCATTGGGAAGTGCATGAATTGTCTTCTCTGGTGAAATAACATAGAGCCCCCGACAACTCTGTGATATTTCTTGCTGTCTAATTTTGAAGAACTGTACCTGCAGGGGATTCATATCTTTTTTGTTTCTTTGTGGATCCATGTACCTTGGCCTTGTGATCTTGTCTTGAGGTATGATGTCCTTATTTATCATTTTTTTAGTGAAGATATGTGGGTATGTTTTTTTCTAAAAATATTTTTGTCTAGGATAATGCTGGAAAAGGAAAGTTACTTCTTCAATGGTATTGAATCATTTATCAAACTTCCAAAAATACATATCCACTAAGAAAATTGAGATATGCATGTAATTTGTGAGTTGGAACATTGGATTCTTAAATTTATAGTGAAGGATGAGAAACATACTTAGCAATGAAGCTTGAGTGATGATTAGAGGATCAATCTGCTCCAGTCCTTCATTCTTGATCATCTTGATGGCATTTAAAACTGCTCTAATAGGCAGCACTGCCAGATCTGTGAGTGCCAGATCTGTGAGCAATTTTTCTGCTCTTTATTTTTTTTTTGGTTCTGTTCTGTTTTTTTCCCTTTCAGATTTTCCTTATCTTCTGGCTTTTTTTTTATCAATGGCACAGATTGAAAAGCCTTTACAAAGACATGGTGGGAGGCTTGAACACAATGAGACATATTGTGGTTCATGCTATGGTGCGGAAGTGGTATGTTTTTCTATGGCCTTGTCTGTCATTGCTAAGTTGAATATTTAATTCTGAAGCTTATACAAGAAATTTTCATAAGAGTTATGGATTATTGAGCTGGACATATTCAGTTCATTTCTGTGTCTATTTAATTTGGAAGAAACACCTTCTTACTTTGGAGCAATTTTGAATAATTCTTAAGAAACACAGATATATAAACAGGATACAGATACAACACGATATAGGCATGTCAAATGTAGGACACAGGCTTTGGTGCAACTAAATATATATTTACAACAATAGGGCTTGGAAAATTTCCATAATTTTTGTTGATGATATCACATCTGTTTTATGCTCTTTCTTTCCATCTTAATGCATTTGAATCTGAGATGCATGTACTGATTAATCTATGACTATGACCTAGTCACGATGGTCAAGAAATATTGTATATAGAACTTAATGCCCCACATTAATTGTAATCATAGCTTGTGAAATCTTCAGCTGGTGTCATTTGCATTCTCTTTCCCTTTTAGATGAGATTTTATGTTATTTTTATAATTGTGTTGTTCTTTCATTAAATATAGGAAATTATTTTTATGTAGTTGTTATCCAGATTACCTAGAGTACTATGTGACTATCTAATATATATGAAGGAAATAGATGCTTCAAAATTGTTTATCTTGCTGACCCTCTAGAGTACTATGTGACTATCTAATATATATGAAGGAAATAGTTGCTTCAAAATTGTTTATCTTGCTGACCCTCCACACATTAACATTTGTAGATATAGATGACAAGTAGAGGGTTGTAATTGAAGTAGCCACTAACTACATGATTTCCATCTGGCGGATCTCTGAAAGAGTTCATTATTGGATTTCATATAGATTCTTTTATCTGAATTGATACATGAAATGTCATATTTGTTAAACGTTATATCTGAATGCTAACTTTCATGTCAAGTAGCAATGGAATTATTAACTATAGTACTCATTTCCATGTCTTATCTATGTTGTTATACTCTATTTTTCCTTGCACCATATTTTTTATTTTTGCACCTCTGTACTAATGTAAAAAACAATCCATATTATCTTACTATATGTGGAAAGATATGATACACTTTAATGTTCCTATTGCTTCATTGGTTTCTTCTAACACTAATTTGATCTCTTAGAATTTCCAGTTTTTTGGAATTCTAAATGATTGCAAATCATTGAATTTGCTTCCTTGTCATCTATTCTTGGCCATGTTTCTTTGGCTACTAACTCTCTTGATAAAATCCAGAATGTTTTCTTGTGAGTCTTTTTTTGATAAATTCATTGATGTTTAGATATGATTAGACCTAGCTTGGAGCATTATTTTAAGATGGAAGATGGAGTAGTTCATGTTTACGCCAATCAAGATTGTAAGCTGTCAAAATTTTGATTGCTTTATGCATCCTGTTTAGTGTGAATTCTTCATTTCTGTTTGATTGAGACTAATTCTGTATGTCTGTTTCCCAAATCTTGTCCCCTTTCACAGCGTGGATAAGTCATAAATTAAAAAGCAAAGAATGTACACATTTACAAGGGGCATATTTCAGGTAATACAATAAATCTAATGTTGTCCCCCAAAGTGGGGGAGAGTAAAAAAAAAAACTATAACAAACCCAGCAATTGTGTTTTGGGGTTATGTTTTAAAGTCATAGTAATACTACTACTATACTGTTTGGTTCTTGTTTTCTTTGACAGTTTAGTGTCATTTCAAAAACATTTTGTGCTCTAAGTAAAAATAAACCTATTTGTTCTGAAACATATGTTTTCTAGAACATGCTTTTGATTTCATGACATGGAAAATTTTATTAGCTATTAGAAATATATTCTCTATGTTTTAACTGAAATTAGCTGAGCCTGAAATCATGTTGCTGAATTTTTCACCAATGTCCTCCCAGAAACTTTAGAAGCCAGTTTAGGTTTATCCTTCCTTATGCTATTTGTTCTGTTAATTGTTGTCATCATTTCATTTGTAGTTTTATGAGTTTTAATTTTGAACTTTGGTTTTTATCATGATTTATTTCTTCCTTATCCCAAGTGCCTAGATCAATCAAAAGTTCTTGTTTGTTTGAACCTATGACACACAAATACTTCTAAAAGGGAGTTGTATTTGTATTGTACCCATAATGGATACCAATACTTCTCAAATACTTGCAAATACGTATCGGATACTTGATTTTAATTTTGAGAAGTATTAGATACTTTTCACACACTCTAGGTCACTTATCATGAAATTAAAATTATAATAATTTTTGCATAGTACTAGAGTATAATTGTTAGAATACATACAAGAATAATTTCAATATTTTGCCATTCCTTACTGAAGAAGAAAATAGTGAGATTAAAGTAGTTCTATACTTTTTTAGATTTTATCAAATTATAGGATCCACGGACAAAAAGTAAACCAATTATTAGCTCTTAAACTAACATGCAATTCCAAAGTAATGGGTCCCACAGTAGTGATAATAATTGTTCATTGGATTGCTTTCTGGATATTAAAGCCCAAAAATCAGATTACAAATTTAGGAATTCGATTTTATTCTTGAAGAAAAAAAATGGTTTTTTTTGACTCATGGAGAATTTTTTTTTTTTTTAACAAGAGGAAAGCTACGTACCACTCTCCTCTCTTTGTGTAGGTATATTTCAAGAGCACTTCTTTTGTTCTTTTTAATACTTTTTGGAAATAACTCAAAAAAGACTTGATCCAATTGTAATTTTTTTGGAAATTTAGAGAAAATTCTGAGTTAGTACTTGGTAGACAAGGAAAGCTTGAAGTGCATAACATCTTGATAAGGATTTCCTTGAACTGCAAATACTTTTTGGAAATAACTCAAAAAAGACTCGATCCAATTGTAAATTTTTGGAAATTTAGAGAAAATTCTGAGTTGGTACTTGGTAGACAAGGGAAGCTTGAAGTGCGTAACCTTTTGATAAGGATTTCCTTGAGCTGCAAAGAGAGCAATTCCCGATTGTTGTTGGCTCTTTTATCCCTATGTCCAAACATTCCACGGGAAACAAAGAGCTGAAACTTCTGAAATGATTTTTGAACTGCTACTATCTTTAACATTTTCCTTTGTTTGATAAGTTAAGAAAGAAAGAACACTAAAAAATAAAAGAGAAGGATTCCATGCAACCCTCACAGTTCATAAAAGTGATTTCCTAGTTCTTCATGATATTTTAGTATAATACATTGGGAATAATAATGATCAAATGGTGCACCATTAAGCACTAGTTAGTCAAGCAAGTAAAGAATGCCACTTAAGGAGTATCAAAGCTTCAAATTCTGTCTGCCAGGAGCAAAACACCACTAAAACCTTATCAAGAGATGGTAATACAACTCATCAAAAAAGTGGATATATGGCTAGAGAGTTTTAGACTTTGATTTCAGTTTGGTTCCTTTAGTGACATTAGTTGGTTTTATATTGAGGTGTGTTCAGTATTCTCTCTTTCTCTATGTATATATATATTTTATAAATGTTTTCTGAAACTTGAACAGAGTTGGAAATATCTATGCTATGAAGTGAGTAGCACTTTCAAGTTGTGTTTGTTTTGACAATTATCAAATATTTTCTGCTTAGAGTACACATCCTAACAATTAGTTTTCCTATTTTCTTGCAACTATGGTAGAATGTTTGCAGCATCTGTTCATGTCGAACTCTGGTCTTCCCTCATCTGAATATGAAACTAAGTAGACAATTTCTTGATAACCACACCAGACATTAATAAGTTTTAATTTTCATGTGATGCAAACTGCTTGAGCCTGAGCTTATGGAATGCATCTCAAAATGCATAATTCTAGGTTAAATGCCTGAGTTTGTTGTGGACCATTGGAGAACAATCTGTGTTGACATCTATTCCTTGTTCAACCGTATGAAATTTTAAACCTTCGGTAGTACATGGTTACTCGTTTTGCAAGATTCACATGATTTTTTGTCATGCCATGCTCTGTGGACTATAAGATGATCTTATTCTATTATTTGCTCCTTAGGAGTGCTAATTGAAGTTTGCCTTTCAGTTGAAGTAACTTTTAAAAAATGATTATATTCCAGTTAGTTTTTTGTTTTACCATTCTACTGCTAACTGAAACTTTCATGCAGCGGTGGGATAAATGGATACATTTATATTTCTGATAAACCTGTGTGTCCTCTGGAGATTAATCCACCGATTGGTGATACGGCGATGATTATGAAGAACGAAGTCCTGTATGTTTCTAGGGATGGTTATGTTTGCTTTGAACATCGACTGTACCAAGTGGTACATCACCAGTTCCTTGTCAACTATTAATTGTTCACTTTCTTCGTCTTTTGCAGATCTGTCTTCTATAAATACCCTTCATTTCATTCTTACATCCCAAAACCACCAGGAGTGACTGTGCCTGAGAAGGTATGTAACGTTTATACATTGTTGCGAGTTTGAAATCCAACCAGTCAAGTAATGTTCAAAAGTCTAAAAAGATTTTGTTTTATTCATGTGTTGTGCAAAATCTACTCA
This sequence comes from Camellia japonica, assembly GCA_030407325.1. Classification (NCBI taxonomy): domain Eukaryota; kingdom Viridiplantae; phylum Streptophyta; class Magnoliopsida; order Ericales; family Theaceae; genus Camellia; species Camellia japonica. The sequence goes on along the minus strand of JAPPVO010000002.1, from coordinate 205,598,965 downwards.
ATCATGGTTAAGTCAAATTATGCCATGTTTCCTTGATTGGCATGTTGTGAATAATATCATCTCTATTTCATTCTTATTGAATGAATATATCAGTGTTTATTCCTTTATTCATGATAGTTGCATTGAGCCTTATTTCAGTCTTTATTTTGCTTGTCATGCATCTTGTACTTGTCTTGTATCAGGCTGTCAAAAAGCGAGATGTCCTACCTTCACCTGTTCTATGGCATGAGAAATCGTCCCTTCTTGGACGCATAGTTCCTAAAAGGTGAGAGCTTCCAGATTTGTCCTTCTCTTTTGTAGTAATTACGTGTTGGATCCATGAGTTTGCTTGCAACCAAAAGCTAGTTCATTTTATGCGAAGGCTCGAGCCAAATAGATAAGGCTTCCACTGCTTTTAATATGAGTTAGCTAGAGTAATTTAAACACCCGTTTCCTATATAGTTGAATGCATGTCCTGATTATTTGCATAAAATGGTTGCCTTTAACCCACATGCTCGTGCTTATAGGCTGAAGCTTAACCGTTGGTCCATTGCACAAGGCATTGGTTCCATGACTCAAATAGCATCATTAAATGAAAGTTTGTTGATCCCTACTTGAACTATACAAGTATTAAGCAGATATTTCAAAACTCAAAGTTTTTTAAAATCAAGCTCAAGCAACCAAATACTTGGTTCGAATTGGATCATTTACAGCTCCATTTACAAAAAAAACATGATCTCATACCCAATTAGGCAATGATTCAGGTCACTTGACTCTGTTAATGTTACTTGGTCTATGTTTTATTAGAAACCATTCCTTGTATCTGTTCTCATGTCTTCTGCTACACTTTGTGAACCTTTCCAGGCCATCCATCCCCGAGTCTGTCTCTGGTCAGTCTCTTGCAAAATTGGCTCATCAGCTTGTTTGTAAGTATTATCTTGCAAAGCAACCAGTAAGCCACGGATGCATGAAAGTTGGCAACCATGGAGGTGTGGATTTTCCAACTTGCCAATCAAACTTGAAGGCGACAGTTTGTGGGAAGGAACTGGATGGAGGCAGTGAAAACTACATTACTACTGAATCTAGAAAAAGAAAACGGAATAGAGGTAGTCATCGAAGTAATAAACTCGGCAACCAAATAGGTGTGGATGACCCGACTTGCCAATCAAACTTGAAAACAACAGTTTGTGGGAAGGAACTAAATGGAGGCAGTGAAATCTGCACTGCTATTGATTCTAAAAAAAGGAAACAGAACAGAGATCGCCGGCTTCGCCGAATCAATAAGTGAAAATTAATGTTGACTACAAATTTAGAAGTAAAAGGAGAACTTAATGGTGGCTCAAATAATGGATCATTGACAAATTAGATAATCTCTTAATAGTTGTCGATATGTTTAGAAAATTAGATATGCATAGTTTTGGATGGTTTAAACTTTTTGTACAGTTTAGAACTTAAGAATATAGTTTTCGAATGTTTGGAATGTAAAGACAATTGTTGAATGTTTATAATTTATCGATATAGTTTCTTTGTGATGTTTCAAACAATATTTTGGTGGCTGATTGATGTTTTGTGATGCTTGTTTGTAATATTTGTTAGATTGTATAAAATTGGTTAAATAGAACCTGCTGAATTTAAAAAAAATAATAAATTTTTTTTGCATATTCTACGGCAGGCATAATAAGTCATGTTACATATTTTATGGCGCGCAATCAGCGTCATTATTTGTCTCACCAATTAACGGCGTGCAAAAGTAGTCGTAGAAAAAGTAACAACGACGCACAAAATTTGCTGTTAAATAGTTTTTAACGGCGTACTATAGCATGTCGTAGAAAAAGTAATAACGACGCACGGCGTACGAAGTATGTCATTGAAAGTGAATGACTTTCCATGACTGGTCATAATATGACGCGCGTTTGCAAGTCGTAGAAGGGTTTTTACGGCGTGCATTGCACGCCATAAAAATCCTTTTTTGTTGTAGTGGTGGTTGATAGACTAACTAAGTCTGCACATTTTCCACCAGTTAGAACTACATTTAATGCTTATAGACTGGCTACAATATATGTTGATGAGATTGTCCGTTTACACGGAGTTCCGGTATCTATTGTGTCGGATAGAGATCAGAAATTTATATCTAGATTGTGGAAGAGTTTGCAGGAAGCTATGGGAATAGAACTGAGATTTAGTACTGCATTCCATCCGTAAACAGATGGGCAATCAGAACGGATCATACAGACATTAGAAGATATGTTAAGGCTGTGTGCCTTGGACTTTCAGGGGAGTTGGGAAGACTATTTGCCACTTGCAGAATTTGCGTACAATAATAGCTTCCATTCCAGCATCGGTATGGCACCATACGAGGCTTTGTATGGTAGAAGGTGTAGATCACCAATTTGTTGGACAGAAGTCGGGGATAGAGCTTTGCTTGGGCCTGAAATTGTGCAAGACACTTCTGAGAAGATCAAAATTATTCAACGAAGGCTCAAAACAGCTCAGGACCAACAAAAGAATTATGCTGATGTTCGAAGGAGACCTCTCGAGTATGAGGTTGGTGACCATGTGTTTATTCGTGTGATTCCGATGAAAGGCCAAGTCAGGTTTGGAAAGAAGGATAAGTTGTCGCCTCATTACATTGGGCCGTTTCAAATTCTAGAAAGGCTTGGTCCAGTTGCTTATAGAGTTGCTTTGCCACCGGGATTTGAGCAAATCCATAATGTGTTTTACGTGTCAATGTTAAGGGGTTATCTTCGGGACCCGTTTCATGTGATTGACTATTATCGGGTAGCTCTTGATGAAAATATGGAGTACGCTGAATGGCCGGAACGAATCATTGACTGGCAAGTGAAACAATTGAAAAGCAAATCCATCCCAATGGTGAAAGTGGAATGGAAAGAACACTGTGGGACGGATGCCACATGGGAAAAGGAGGAGGAAATGCGACTACGCTATCCGCATTTGTTTTCTGACGAAGGTAAACTAAGTTTGGAGGACCAAACTTCCAAAATGGGGGAAGACTGTGATAACCCTGCTCCGTATTATGCTAATTAATCTTAATTGTGATTGTGAATATGTGTTTGATATGATTTTGAGTGCCATTTATGTGTATATATGTGGTTTTGAATTTCAATCTGTTCACCGTAGGAAAATCTGTTTGATTATCTGCTTCGGAATTTAAATTGAAGGCCTTATCGGCCACAGAAGCCAAAATTGACTATGCCATTGTGATTAGCGTAATTTTTAGAGGCTACGGTGAAATTTAATTGGAAATTGATTTGATTAGATTAAATTAATGGGTTAGTGCTCGATTATTTAAATATTAATGAAATGTGTTGAGAGAGGGCTTGTATAAGGGACTCTTCTACACTTTTATTTCATTTGTTTGAGCTCAAAGCTGAGAATCACTCTAAAGAGAGGGAGTGAGGGTTGGTTAGAGAGAGAGAGAGAGAGAGAGAGAGAGAGAGAGAGAGAACTCAAGTTGTTGAATTGCTCAAGAAGCTTGAATAAATTGAAGACCAATTCAAGATTTCATCATAAATTGGGAAGATTGAGCTTCTAGGTGAGTAATTGGTTAGGAATTCATGAGTTTAATATTGTAATTTTGTGAATTTAAAGTTGATTGATGATCAAGAACAAGAATTGTGTTATAAGTGATGAAATTGAAGCTAATGTGTACATGCATGCATAGAATTACCATGATTTGGCATAATCAAGCATGTATTAAGTTGAATATGAGAATATGAGCATTGAAACATACATGCAAGTACAGTTTTGTTGATTTTCATGATTATGAGCATCATTGGTGCTATTTGAAAGGGAATTGAGGTAAAAAATTTACATGCATGTTTGGTTGTTGGAAATATGGAGCTTACATGAGATTTGAAGGCATGAGTTTGAATTATACAAAAGAAGTGTTGAATAATTTGAGAATGTGATCATGATTTTGAGCAATTGACCTCATCTTGCTTGTATATTCATGATACATAATGTATTTGCATGTTTTGGAACCAAAATTATGAGTTTTGAACCTTTGGAGGTTGAGTTTGAACTTGAAGAACAATTCTGGATTTTCCAGAATTTGGCATGTCCGCTCGAGCGGGGAAGACGCCGCTTGAGCAGGAAATACAAGCTCCCAGAACTTTTTGCAGACATGATGTCCGCTTGAGCGGGGAGTTATGTAGAATGACCTTCAGCTTGAGCATCCTAGTTCACGCTCGAGCGTAAAAATGAGGCAACTAGTACTTTTGCAAACCTAATGGGTCCGTTCGAGTGGGAAAGTCCATGCTCGAGCGGGGACCCCTGTTTCTGAAATTTTGTAAATATGTTATGTGTTTCATTTTTCGTTCTCTTTCACTTGTAAGTACTCTTAGGCATGCATTAAGCATTGTAAATGTGTTAAAAGGATAAGAATGAAGGCTAAAGAGGAATATGTGAATTAAGAACGGATTGAATTGTTTGTGACCCATTGTGTTCATGGAATGTGTAGGGTCGAGCTCCAGAGCAAATCATACAGCCGATCACTGTGAGTAATATCTTAATAAAGATATCTGAAGTATGTTATTTGTTCAATTGCTTACTTCTATGTAAGTCTTATAAGTTTGTTAATATGAATGAAAGAACGAATGGGCCAGAGGCCAGTGTGACATGAATGAAAGAATGAATGGGCCAGAGGCCAGTGTGACATGAATGAAAGAACGAATGGGCCAGAGGCCAGTCTGACATGAATGAAAGAACGAATGGGCTAGAGGCCAGTCTGACATGAATAAAAGAATGAATGGGCTAGAGGCCAGTCTGACATGAATGAAAGAATGAATGGGCCAAAGGCCAGTCTGACATGAATGGAAGAATGAATGGGCAAAGGCCATTTGACATGAATGGATTGGGCTTGAGGCCATCTGATGTGTTTTAACCCGCACTTAATTGATATAGATATATAAATACTAGACAGAAATGTGAATTGGGCCCAAGGCCATTGGTGCGTGTTGTTCTAAATACTATTCGTGTATTTTCCGTATTTGATATTATTCACTGGGCTTTCGCTCACGGTCATTCATGTGTCTGTAGGTGAGCCAAGGGAGGTCCAAACCCAGCTTCTGTGAAGTTTGTGAGAAACAACCAAGGTTTTGAAGAGTCAGCCATACGTCTCACGCACGAGACTTGTTTTCGCCTTTTGCTAGTTTGCTATATTTTGTCATGTTGGCGAGAACTATGGGTTACAGTTGTATATAGTTTTGATTGGCTGACTTAGACTTGAATGATCCTGTATGTGCAGAACTTTGTGTTATTACATATCTTGATGTGAGTTATTAACATGTATCTGTGTGGATTGTTATGATGTGCCATGTAAGCACGGCTCTATGGACAAAAGTTTGAAATTTCTTCCGTTTGGCCCCTTTACTCTGATGAGTTATGTCTTGTTTGGTTTGAGGCCGTAGGTAATCCCTTGATTACTGGCCGGTTATGTCCTTAACCCATAGGGGCGGGTTTGGGTCATGACAAAAATAATAAGCTAACATGCGAGGCTAATTAGGCATGCAAACAAGACACAAGGAGGGGAGGCTAACCCCTCAAATTTTGGACTTCAAAATTTAATTTTTACCGCTGAAAAACCTCTGATATTTAGTGGTTAAAAGGTCAAAAAAAGTTGTTTTGAAAGTGGTGAATAAGAGCACAAAAGCTTAACATGCTAAGAAGCAAAAAGGGTGGACAACCCCTTGACAAAAAAAGACTTCAAACCACCATTTTCAGGTCATAAAAAACAGAGGTTTTTTTAGTTCAAAACCAGCTTCAAAACAATTTAAAAAGATGAGAAAACAAGCATGTAAACAAGAGAAGAAAGTAAGTAAACCACCTCTTGAAGCAAAGAGCAATTCTAGGCACAAATCCAAGCTAAAACCACTTGCTAGAGCTCAAATCATGTCTCAAGGAACCTCAGCTCAAAGTGAAGTAACTTCTATCAAGGAAGTGTATGCAAAAGTGTAGAGAAAACAAGCTTTAAAGCACAAAATTTTAAAAGAGAGAGAGAGAAATCGAGAGAGAGAGAGAATTTTTTTGTGTTCAAATTTTTCTAGCCCCCCCACATGCAAGAGAGGGGTCCTATATATAAAAAATACAAAATCCCCTCACAAAGATCCAGCCACACACATGTTGGAAGATGCATGAACCTGTGCAAATAGCTGGCACAAAATATCACAAAATATCTGCAGGAAGCACTGATGGTCGGTCGGCCATCAGTGATGGCCGACAAGGCACATTAATGGCTGGTAGGCCAAAACCTATGGCCGGCAGCCTTCATGGATGGCCGGCAAGCCATCAAAAACCTCATTCTGAAAAGACCTAAGCATGGTCCAAAGATGAGACAAAATGAATGCAAGGTTTGGAAAACTCAAACATGTGGCGTTCAACCGCGACTTCGAGCGTTCGGTGAGCAATCAGACTCGCTATCGGATGTACCTACAAGAACATCCATGTCTTAAAGGGCCATAAAAAATGAGGTGTCTACAACGACATTGCTCGTGATGACGCCCCTCCTGAGGTTACACCTGCACTTTCACCACCTGTTGAGGTCAAAGAGCGAATAGTCGTTGAGGCCAGTGAGGCGGCTGAGGACATTGCTGCTGATTTGGAGGCGGAGTTCGCTCCAGGGCTCGAGCCTGAGCCACTACCATTGTGGCTGAGGCCCTTTGATCTAGTCACTTATAACTCTTGCATGCACATGATGGCGCCTAGGGTTATGATGTGCTTTAAGGATTTTGCTGATGACGCGCTGGAGGATATCTTGCTGAAAGAGCAGGACTCCCACCTTTCCTATGGCGCTACTGAGGTACGAACTATATTTTCATCCTTTCTGGCCTTTCATTTGATTGTATTTCTTGTACTACCTTTCATCTGACTGCTTTTTTTATCACTGTCTTTCATCTAATTCACTCTTTCTTTGCCACAGGGGGACTCCCGTTCTTGTAGGGGCTACGGGGCAATGAAACCAGAGATTGGTATCATAAGTTTCTGCCCGAGGTCCATGACCTTGTTGATGAGGCCGGCGTTGGCTTATTCTACACCGAGCTCTCACGACATATGGGTAGTCGGACCCTACTCAGAGCATTGGTGGAGAGGTGGTGGTATACCAACAACTCTTTCCACTTCTCTTCCACTGGGGAGATGATGATGACCCCCTACGACTTCTCGATGATCACAGGCTTAGGAGTTGGGGGAGATTCGATCCCCTTTGACATGGATATGGGCGAGTAAGAGGTGACTTAGATCTACCTCCTTGGAGTGTGTCGACCTCTATATAAGCCAGCGATGGTTAGATATAGTTGGTTCTCTGAGCCCTTCTACGGGAGTCAGCCTAAGACACAGGAGGAGGTAGAGCAATACGTCCGGGGCTTCTTGATGTTCCTCCTCGGTACCACCTTGTTTGCAAAAAGGTGGAACACCGTGGGTTTTATACTTACTGAGTGCCCTTGTGACCTTGCCCCGAGTCCGGTTTTACGAATGGGATGGGGTCGGCCTAGGCACATTCTACAGCTATATGAGTTCCACTTCCTGCATGAAGGGAGAGTCAGTTGGAGGCTACTGGAGAGCCTAGGAGGTATGTACCACACCTTTTTACTTTATACTTTCGATTTTATATCTGTTGACACATTGTTGATAACACTGCTGACCTTTTCTTGTAGTATGGGTTTACGCTTATTTCCTGACTCTTGCTCCAGAGCCAGTGGATAAGATCCCTCTAGTTGTGCCCTACTCACGACGATATGATAACCAGTGTCGGCGCCGGAGCCACGATGATATGACATTCGCCTTCTACTACCGATACTTCGATACAGTGGTTGCCCGCGAGGTAATCCGAAACTTAGTCATTTCTGCTTGTATTCTAATTCATACTTTGATAACTGATGACAACTAACAATCTGTACATTCTCTATTTGCAGATCACGTGATAGCCTTGGGCGACGATGCCAGTCGGAGTGAGGGACTAGTATGTTGGAGCTTGAGCCACGTCTTGATACTGAATCTTACTAGAGGGCCCACTTTGCCGGGCCTAGTTCTTGGGTGAGCATTTCATACACTAGACTTTGGACTTACCCGCCCCAGTCGTTCCTATGCCACCCCTAATAACCATGAGGACAGCCGATAGCCTCCCAACTGAGGCTATTATTTAGTTTATGGTGGGGCTAGATGTCGACTATTTTAGAGGTGAGGGCGATTATGCGACATTCATCCAGACTCATCTCATGCCGCCTCTGACTGGAGGTCGTGCGGGCGATGCAGCAGGTACTCTCTTGGCGGGTGAGGCTGCTCAAGAGGCCGATGTGGGTATTAGAGAGGCCTCTCCTATTGTGCCAGCTGCTGGTTGGCTGCGATTTCTACGGTGCTTACTTGTTGGCGTCTAGGTGGGATAGCCTATTAGATACCGATAGAGCCACTAGAGCCAGGACATGGGTATGTCAGAGCCCCGGGCGCACCTCAGGTATGGACCACACTTTACAGCTTGCAACCACACTCTTCCTTTTCAGATTTTGATTATTCTAGATACTAATCATTCAAATGCAGTTGTAGGCATTGACTGAGTACATAGAGTGCCTACTCCAGCTGGTTGCTTCTCTAGTTGGCATGGTGTAGAGGAGAGAGACGTTGTTTGGTCTCCACGGTATTCAGGTATTTTCTCTTATTTTTCGCATACATCCTGCACTGTTATACACCATACTACCATATTTCCACTGATACACTGACACTCATAACGTAACATTCACACCACCCTACACTGCACTGAATGACTACACTGAAACACTGTACTTATACTATGCCTTTTGCATTTATTCCGTATACTGCATTCAGTAACGACAATACATACACTGCATCTGATATGTCGACACTTATTTTTTAGATCCCATTTGCAAAGAGGGCACCAGTGGCAGCAGCAGCACCAGTGGCACCTCCTCCGGTGACAGAAAGGAAAGGTAGACAGGCCCCAACATGCAGCTGAGATGAGCGCTGAGGTCAAGGCAATGGCAGAGGTGCTCGGAGTCGGAGCAACTCGGAGCTGATTTTGAGCGGGGATGATACTGATACCAACGACTCCGATGAGGCAATGAACCGACATTCTGAGTCGTCTGAGAGCAGGAGCGATGATGCTGGCTTGGGGTCAGAGAGCAGAGACGATGTCGAAGCTAGCTCTGAGTTAGGGAGCGAAGATGATGACACCGGTTCTGGCTCAGAGTCTGGTTTTGATAGCGGTGCTAATGGAGACAGTGCTCTTGAGTCCCCTCCGAGGAGAGGACGAAGAGGACCTCTCAATCTTGATGCGGCTGGTCGATTTTTGTACTTTTTGCTTCGTTTCTTTTATTTTGTAGCTCAGCATATGTATAGCTTCAGATAGGCTTTTACTTTTGCTTTTGAAAACTTATTCTCTCTTTTGTAAAAACTATGATCGGGGGAAAACCATGTAGTTTTATGAAAAGAGTTATTGTTTTTGCATCACGAGCACCACATTTGCAGAAAAGAAAAATGCAGTTGAATTTGAAACCAAAAGTAAAAACTTGTTGTAGACTCGACTTTCTTCCCGCGCCCCTCTTTCGGAGAGGCCCGAATTGGTCCTCTTACAGTTCGGATTCCTGTCACGGTTCTGAATCTAATCTCACAAAGTACAATGCGAGACTGATAAACACCAAAGAGTCCAATCCGGCAAACCATTTTGGAAAATCAGATTTTGAATCAAATAATGCCAAAACTAGACTGTTTTGCCAGATTACAGAGTTGCCACCTAAATATTTTGTTTTTGGAAAATTTAGGAAACCCTAACTCATGCCAAAGGCCACGTGTCTGTCATCACCAAAGTTGCCTTGGCTCGGGAACTTGGGTACGAGAGGGGGAGGTCCTAAAATGAGCACCCCCGCTCGCCCGATCAAAGATCGGCCTCTACTAAGCATGATATGTTGTTTTATAAAAACATGTGTTCTTATTCCGGTTATTAGCTAATTTACTATGTGATGCGCACAACATACAAGTATAGACTAAGTCGCAAGACTTGGAACAAATCAATTCATGTTTGTTTTCGAAAAATAGTTTGAAAATGCCACCCTCACGGTGGGCTAAAGCGTGGATTTGCCACCAAACATGATGGGCTTTAAAACATGGTTTGCCACTTCGCAAAGTGGGCTTAAAACATACATTTGTCGAATTGTTCCAATTCAAGCAACAAAGCCTTCATCCACAGGCTTTCATGCAGTTAATCACTTAAGCACATAGCCTCATGGCAAGCATGTGAAACATGGCAGCACTCACACTCATCCAAGTATGCTAAAGCATAAAGATTCACCGAGTACTCCAAGCTAAGGAAGAAAACAAAGTTAGAAAGCAATGCATGGTCCTAACTATGTTAAATGACTAATGCAACACATGCAATATGATATTAATAGGCTTGGCTACTAATATGGCATATGATTTGCAACACTTGATAACATGCTTTGAAACACGTATTCAAATAGGTATTGAAATATGATGCAGTTTGAATGATGCGCCGAGCCTCGGTGCATGCAAGACAAATGAATGATGCAAACATGCAAGCATAAGGTATGCTAATCAAAATATGCCCTAATCTAACCATCGAAAGCGGTTGAATAAAAGGGAGAAAGACGTGGGGTTGGAAGACATACACACACACACACACACACACACTTATTACAACATTGCGCCCTCGCGAAGGAGGGTCCAAATGAGAGAGCTAAGCTAAGCTAAGCTAAGCTAACTAATCTAATTAAACTAATTAGACTAATTATTACAGACCAAATTGAATAACTAGCAAACTACTTACTAATTATTACAATACTTAACTAATTAGCACACTAATTAATTAAATTACAAAACCATGCTAACTAACAAGTAAAGCATTAAAGCATGCTGCCTTAGCTCTGCTTGAAAGATAAATATGCATGCACTCAGTTTTTGCTTCGAAAAGCTCTCTGGTTTGCTCTTGAGAGGCTCTGTTTGCAGGGTGTCTCCAGGAACTCTCTGTTGAACCCTACTAAATCATTGCTGGGAAGTGCACCAGTGGCCTGCCGGCCATGAGAAGCTGTTGTTGGCCATCTGCCGGCCAAGGATGAAGTAGTGCCGGCCATCAGTGAGGCACTGCCGGCCACTGGTGTGCTGCATCACCATTCTGCAACAGAATTCAAACCAGAGGAAAATGGAGAGTCTCCCAAGGGTATGTTTGTACTATGCCCCTCCTTATCATCTTAAAACATCAAAGAAGTTGCACTATCGGATCCAAAACCATCAATCAAGCATCTCGATGCATGATGGCCATAGATCCAACTTGTACTCATTCAATAAATGCAAGACAAACAAGACTCTAGAACCACTACCTTATCATGGATGATCAAAGGCAATGGAGACAAAGAGGATTGGCTCACTTTCATCACTTTGAGTATGAAATGGACCAATCCACCCTGTGTTCAATATAACGTCGGATTGAACACAATGCAATGCAAATACAATATGCTTATCTTGGCATGTTTTACTTGATTCAATTCTTGTTTACACATTTTAAGTTACCAAACCATTCTTTAATTGATTTGTCCAATGTGAAGTCCTTTAATGAGAGGAAGGTCAATCAAAAGATGACTTAAGACATGAAAGAGACCATGCCTTTGACTATGAGGAACCCTCAAAATAGGGTTAAAGCCATTTAAGCACAAGCCTCAATCTCAAGCTTAAACACAACTTTAAGACTAACCAAGCCTCAAAGCAAATAGAAAAATGAAGAAATGAGGGAGGTGGCAGAATTTCATTGCTGAAATGGCATGAAACACAAGACTCTAACATGCAAACAACTCATGTACAACATGTTAAGAGACTTAAGCATTGAAACTAGTGAAGAGCTTTACACTAGAACCATGCAATATCAAACTCAAATGGCCAAATCAGCTCTGGACAGACCTCAAACATGCCAAAATAGAGGCTAAAATGTGCTGAGATGGTAGCATGAAAAACAAGAAAATCATGTTCATGTATTGGCTCACAAACAAGGCATAAAACACAACTCTCAAAGGTAATGAAATGGTGGAATATGTGAGAGTGTGACAGTGGTTTATGCACTGAAATCACATGCTAAATGATCCTATGGCATGCAAACAACACAAGCAAAGCATGCTAGAGGCTTTGACACACAAAGCTAGGGAGGCTAACTACACTATAGCTATACAAAGCAAAGCATATGTGACCAAGACTACCCAAAATAGAGCTAGAGCATGCTAAATCAGTAGCAAGAACATGCTAAAATAGAGCTAATACAAGCTAGAATGATAAGCTAACTCATTAGGCATGCAAGGCTAGTGAGCAAGATTACACTACAAGTGTAAGAAGCAAGCAAAAGGTGCTCCAACCAGCCAAAAATAGAGTTATAACATGTTAAAATAAGGCCAAAAACATGCTTGAACTAGGCTACAAAAAGGTAGAAAAGCATGTTCATATGTTAAGCCATCTACACATGCAAAGAAGACACATTGAGGGGAGGCCACCCCCGCCTATTTTGGACCTCAAAACCAAGTTTCTACTACTGAAAAACCTCTGAGTTTCAGTGGTAGAAAGGCCAAACAAAGGGTGTTTCAAAAGCTTAGAAAGATGGCTCAAAAGGCTTTACAAGCCAAAGAGCCAAGGGAGGAAACCTCCCCTAACCACATAATGCTTAAACCAACATTTTAAGACCTTAAAAACAGAACTTTTTAGAGGCTAAAACCAGCTTTAAAGTAGCATACAAAGGTGGCCAAGCAATGAACTAAAACAAAGCTTTAAAGAGGTAATTCCTTACCCTTGAAGCATAGCAAGAAATCAGCAAGAGTTCCAAGCTAAAATCACTCTAAGAAGCTCAAACAAGGCCTCCAAGAACCTCAGTCCCAAGGTCAAGGTGTTTGGCTAAGGGTGCTAATGCAAATGTGTAGAGAAAGCTCACTTTCAAGCACAAAATATAGAGTGAGAGGATTCTAGAGAGAGAGAGAGAAATTTTGCTCAGCCAAAATTTGTAACCTTTTGCATGCATATAGATGAGCTCTATATATAGAAGATACAAAAGCCCCTTGTAAAGATCCAACCATCCACTTGGGTGCAGATGGGCTCATCTATGCAAGCAGCTGTCAAAATATCTACAAAAATATCTACTGATGCGTTGGTGGCCGGCCGACCATCAGTGGTGGCTGGCAGTGGTTCACTGATGGCCGACATGCCTCATCCATGGCCGGCAAGCCAAAGCCTATGGCCGGCATCCCTCAATGATGGCCGAAAGGCCATCAAGAGCATCACTATGCAAAGACCAACACATGGTCCAAATATGAGACAGAATGGAAACAGGGTCTGGAAAGAACAAACCTGGGGCATTCTGTCGCGGAAGTCGAGTACTCGACGAGCAATCAAACTTGTCACCGGATGTACCTACAAGCACATCCAAGTCTTGAGGACGGTCAAAAATGGGGTGTCTACAGTTGCCCCTCTTTGACAGAACTCGAAAGTCATGAAATGACGTGAGTGAATATCGAAGCCTAGAGGTGACCCATTTTTGACAAGGCCGAAGACTTGGACAGACATTCAAGATAACAATATAGATGCACCGACAGGCTGGGGCAAAATGCAAATGATATGCACGATGTAAGTACAGAACATATGATCATGCAAAGAGGGTTGTAATGAAGCATTTATGAAAAATAAATACAACATTTTAAGCAAACATACAAAGTTACAGCAGTCTCACACATGAGAAAAACAAACACACAAACACGCCACGCGCGAGACTCACAAGTCAAATCACATTTCATATAGAAAGGATGTAAGAAAATTATGCAATCTTCACTGAGCCTCACACAAGAAAGGCTAAAAACGACTATCGGGAAAACCCGAAGTATCAAACAAAACACCTCTTAGTGTGTCACACGCGAGAGGGGAAAGGGAAGCACCTCTTAGCGTATCACACGCGAGAGGGGAAAGGGAAGCACCTTTTAGCGTATCACACGCGAGAGGGGAAAAGGAAACACCTCTTAGCGTATCACACGCGAGAGGGCAAAAGGAAGTACCTCTTAGCGTATCACACGCGAGAGGGGAAAGGGAAGCACCTCTTAGCGTATCACACGCGAGAGGGGAAAGGGAAACACCTCTTCGCGTATCACACGCGAGAGGGAAAAACGAAGCACCTCTTAGCATATCACACGTGAGAGGGGAAAGGGAAACACCTCTTAGCGTATCACACGCCAGAGAGGAAAAGGAAGCATCTCTTAGTATATCACATGCGAGAGGGGAAAAGGAAGCACCTCTTAGCGTATCACGCGCATGAGAGGAAAGGGAAACACCTGTTAGCGTATTACACGCGAGAGGGGAAAATGAAGCACCTCTTAGCATATCACACGCGAGAGGGGAAAGGGAAGCACCTCTTAATGTATCACACACGAGAGGGGAAGAAAAAGCACCTCTTAGCATATCACACGCGAGGGGGGAAAGGGAAGCACCTCTTAGCGTATCACACGCGAGAGGGGAAAGGGAAGCACCTTTTAGCGTATCACACGAGAGAGGGGAAAAGGAAGCACCTCTTAGCGTATCACACGCGAGAGGGGAAAGGGAAACACCTCTTAGCATATCACACGCAAGAGGGGAAAGGGAAACACCTCTTAGCATATCACACGCGAGAGGGAAAAAGGAAGCACCTCTTAGCGTATCACACGCGAGAGGGGAAAGGGAAGCACCTCTTAGCGTATCACACGCGTGAGGGGAATATGAAGCACCTCTTAGCGTATCACACGCGAGAGGGGAAAGGGAAGCACCTCTTAGCGTATCACACGCGTGAGGGGAATAGGAAGCACCTCTTAGCGTATCACACACGAGAGGTGAAAAGAAAGCACCTCTTAGCGTATCTTGCATCGCGATAGGGGAAAGGGAAACACCTCTTAGCGTATCACACACGAGAGGGGAAAAGGAAGCACCTCTTAGCGTATCACACATGAGAGGGGAAAGGGAAGCACCTCTTAGCGTATCACACGCGAGAGGGGAAAATAAAGCACCTCTTAGCGTATCACACGCGAGAAGGGTAAAGAAAGCACCTCTTAGCATATCACACGCGAGAGAGGAAAATGAAGCACCTCTTAGCATATCACACACGAGCAGGGAAAAGGAAGCACCTCTTAGCATATCACATGCGAGTGGGGAAAGAGAAACGCCTCTTAGCGTATCAGACGCGAGAGAGAAAAATGAAGCACCTCTTAGCGTATCACACGCGAGAGGGGAAAGGGAAACACCTCTTAGCGTATCACATGTGAGAGGGGAAAATGAAGCACCTCTTAGCGTATCACACGCGAGAGAGGAAAGGGAAGCACGTC
The DNA here is from genome assembly GCA_030407325.1 of Camellia japonica. Lineage (NCBI taxonomy): Eukaryota > Viridiplantae > Streptophyta > Magnoliopsida > Ericales > Theaceae > Camellia > Camellia japonica. Next base: position 205,583,636 of record JAPPVO010000002.1, on the reverse strand, counting down.
TTAGCGTATCACACACGAGAGGGGAAAAGGAAGCACCTTTTAGTGTATCTCACGCGAGAGGGGAAAGGGAAACACCTCTTAGCATATCACACGCGAGAGGGGAAAAGGAAGCACCTCTTAGTGTATCACATGCGAGAGGGGAAAAGGAAGTGGTACAAACACCGAAGGGTGGTATAAACATCGGAACACATCCCAATGCTACTAACCAAAACAAAGTGGCATAAGCGTCAGACACACGTCCCAAACACTTCTTACCAAAGGGGAAGGTACAAGCATCGGGCACACGACCCAAATGCTTTCAACAGGGTGTTAGTGTAAACATCAGGCGTACCCGGGTCTCTCTAACCAACGAGATGTCAGTGTAGACATCGGGCGTACCCGAATGTCTCTAACCAACGAGATGTCGGTGTAGACACCAGGCGTACCCGAATGTCTCTAACCAACGAGATGTCGGTGTAGACACCGGGCGTACCCGAATGTCTCTAACCAACGAGATGTCGGTGTAGACACCGGGCGTACCTGAATGTCTCTAACCAACGAGATGTCGGTGTAGACATCGGGCGTACCTGAATGTCTCTAACCAACGAGATGTCGGTGTAGACACCGGGCGTACCCGAATGTCTCTAACCAACGAGATGAGGGAGAGGAATGGTGTTACCCAGGATTCCTCTGAATGAACCGTACATACAATAGTTGCATGTCTCATGCGAGACGAATGATCGTAACACGATGTTTAAGGCATGCTCCATGCACAACATGCAAGAATCGAAATAGAGGCAAATTCTATGCAAGATGATCAGCGACGCACATCCAATGCAATGTGTACATTCTATGAAAGCATGTTAATGCTTGTTCTATGCAACCATTCAAAATACATGTTCAATGCAACGTGCATTCTATGCGACAACAAGAACAAGTGTAGTATAATGCAACACAGCATACGCATTCTATGCAGAAAGATAACAATATATGATTCAATGCAATGTGCATGGATATTCTATGCAATGGTGGCGATGCATGTATCTATGCAACAATTCAACATGCGCATTCAACGTGATAACAAAGAAATGTACGTTCTATGTAGCGACAAAGGCGCATATGATAGAGACAACTCAAAGGCAACTTTCGATTTACCTCTCGGAGAGTTACAATACATTAAAAAGGATACACCTTGTGTGTGTTGAGGGGCGATGACCATCGAGCACTGAGAACGCAATTTTGAGCTTCCACGAAGGCATTTTGAATTAAACTTTGAGAAGAACTTGCATTTCTTGGAGCCCAAGGACACATATCTGAGCCAAAGGGACATAGGAAGCTGGTGGGACCATGCCGACCACCTGGGCAGGTTGCCGGCCCCCTACTAGCCATCAGTGGCAGCTGCCGACCAACAATAAAGAAGTGCCAGCCATCGATGTGCCACTACCGGCCATCGATGGCAGATTTGAGCAATTTAGTCTTTTGACCAACGGGTCTTTAAGTCGAGGCAAAGACACTTCATTTCCTCACAACCCTTTGCATGAAATTGCTTTTTCTTGCTCTCTAGGTACTCCTTCTCTCTAGATCCGTGTGTTCTATGCGTTTCCCAACACCCTAGAAACATTTTCTTCGCAAAAATCCTCTTGTTCTCTTCACTTTGAACTGATCAGAATTTGGTTTCGACGTGTTTTTTGTCATTTCCACCGTTCAAGGCTCATTCCCCTCGAGTTTCTCCCAAGGTTAGTACACTTTCCGAGGTTTCGACCTTCATTGACTTTTTCCTCTCTCCTAGGGTTGACTTTTTTCAAAGTTTCACCATTTTCTTCATTTTTTTCTCACTTTGCTCATTTTGCACCCATTTCAGATGGCAGATGACGTCCCTTATGATGGGGGCTTCCTCGCACTTCCTCCGGTAGAGTTCGAGGCAGACTTTGGGGCCGAGCCAGGGGCCGAGCCTCAGCCATTACCACCGAGCATACGCCCTTTTGATCCGGCGAGGTATCACCCTGAGAGTCATATAGTACCTATTGTGGGAGGCAGCAAAGCCTTCATTGATTTTGCTGAGGATGTGCTAGACGACCTTTTACTGAGAGAGCCTGCGTCTCACTGGTCGGCCATTGCCGTGGAGGTACGATCTTCGCTTTTCTGCAGTACTACCTTAACTGTTTGCATTTCTTGCACTATTTTGATTTGATTGCCTTGACTGCCTTGATCTAATTGTATTTCATACCTTGTTGCTTCACATTCAAATGTACTTTCAACTGTACTTTCGTCGCTTGATCTGATTGCATCACATGCATTACCACAAGATGGATCATGCTCCTTCAGAGGCTATGGCATGATGATAGCTCGGGATTGGTACGACGAGCTTCCAGCCAGGGTCCGCGACATCATCAACGAGACATGCTTCGGTCTGTTTTGCTCCAGCTTGACACGGGTCGTAACGAGCCGCCCTCTCTTAGGGGCTTTCGTGGATAGGTGGTGGGATACCACCAACTCCTTCCACTTCTCCACCATGGGGGAGATGATGATGACTTCCTATGACTTCGCCATGATCATTGGCTTAGGTGTAGGGGGTGATCCGATCCCTCTCGACCCTGACATGGGCGAGTGGGAGGCTGCATGGGCCGCACTACTTGGGGCACGCCCAGCGACACTTCAAGCAGGTATGGTCCGATATAGCTGGTTCGAGGAGCAGTTTAGAGGGTCTGAGCCCGAGACAGCCAAGCCAGCAGAGCAGTATGCCAGGGGCTTCCTCATGTTCGTTTTCGGTACCACCTTGTTCTCGAACAGGTGGAATACCGTAGGTTTGTATCTATTGAGCGCATTGGTAGTGCTCCCACGAGTTCAGTTCTACGATTTGGGCGGAGCCGGCCTCACCACTCTGTATGGATACATGAGCTCGACCTCTCGTATGAGCGGGACCTTGATTGACGGCTACTGGCGGGCTTGGGAGGTACACAACTTAGTTTCGCCTCTTTTCACGTTACATTTTTTGTTTAGCAATTCTTGCTTTCCATTTGTTCAACACATGTACTATGCTGCTCTGCATTTTCTGTATCTGCTCATTCTCTGCATCTGCTCATACACTGCATGTTTTCTGCCTTGCATTTTCTATATTTACTCATACACTACACCAATCACATTTTCTTGCAGTTGTGGGTGTACGCATACTTCTCGGCTCTTGCTCCAGAGCCTATAGAGGAGATCCCAGCGACAGTCCCATTCTCTCAGGTATACGATGGCCAACTCCGTTGTAGGACCCGGGAGAACTTCATGTGTTTTCGTCGGTACTTCAACACGGTCACAGCGTATGAGGTAACCCAAAACACAGTCATGCCACTTTCAATCAACTTGATACACACATTAGTCAATTGACAATGATTAATCATCTCTTCATTTTCTTACTTTCAGATCACGTGGCATTCGTGGAACGCGATACCCTCAGGACTCCGAGCCTAGTATGACACAGCCAGGGTTGTCACTTGTTGTCATATCCTTCTTGAGGGCCCGATCTACCGTGCCTAGTTCTTGGGCGAGCGCTTTGCACGCCAGATTTTAAGATTAGCTACCCCATTCATTCCGATGGTGCCCCCAATGTCTATGAGAGAGACACACAGACTGTCTGCCGACTAGGTGATCCAGTTCATGGCAGGACTGGAGGCAGACTACTTCCATGTAGATGGTGATTATAGAACCTTCATTCCGACATATCTGATGCCGTCTCTGACTGGCATTCATGGGGGTGAGGGAGCGAGAGCTCCAGCTGCGAGAGGGAGAGGCAGATGGACCAAAGCGACCAAAGCGACCAAAGCGACCAGAGCCCGTGGCATGAGAGATCCTGAGGCGAGACAGGAGAGGGGATGGCCAGAGCTGCCTACCTCACTGACTTATCGGAGACGTTCTGGGGAGACTTGCCAGATCCCCATCGAGCCTGCACTAGCTAGTCATGCACTTGTCGAATTTCAAGGCCCGACTCCAGTATATACTAAACTTTACATTTCAATTATGTTTTATGGAATATTGATCCCTTTGATGCACTTGCAGGCACCCATAGAGTACATAGGGCAGGCCCTTGAGCTAGTGGCTTCCTTGACAGAGATGGTACAGACGAGCCTGGATCTCCTTAGCCTCTATAGGATCCCGGTACTTTTTTTCAATTTACACTTCACATCACGAATTTTTTTTTGCTAACACATTAGCATTTCAACTGTTCCACACTGCACTGATCTGATACATTGCATTAAAACACTGCATTGATACACTGTTCTCATACACTGCTCACGGCATACATTAATTGCATCCAATATACTCCATAACTAATGCATTCTAACAAACTGCCCTTTTCAGATTCCTTTCGAGATGCCAACCCCATCGGATGCCCTAGTAGGAGCAGCGGCAGGACCTTCAGCACCTGCTCCATCAGCAGAGGGGAGAGAGAGACAGGCTCCGACACACGGCTGAGGCAGAGTCAGGGGCACCCGTAGCGAGAGTGGCCCTTCAGAGCCCATTCTAGGCGATGATGATGATAAGATGAACGAGGAGGAGGGTGAGGTGGCGAGTGCACAGTCAGAGTCCTCTGAGGATGGAGATAATGACGCCGGCTCAGATTCTGCTAGCAGCGAGGCTGGAGAGACTGAGGAGGGCTCCAGTTCAGACTTTGATTCAGACAACGGTGCCGATTCAGACAGCGGTGCCGATAGTGACAATGCTCCAGAGTCTGCTCGGCCGAGGAAGAGGACGAAGAGAGCCTCTCGAGCTTGAGATAGTCGGCACCGATGCAGATGCTTTTTGCTTTGTTTCCTCTTTTTGCTAGTAGTATTAGCACATTGTACAGCCTTAGGCAGTTTTACTTTTCTTTGAAAACTTGTACTTTTTTTGCAAAAAGGAACCATGATTGGAATTAAAATAGCTTTTTGTTCAAAAAGTGTTACATCTTACATTCTAAGCATCACATCGCATCACGCTGCATGAAAATGAGATTGATCTTTGTTTGAAAACTGCACATTTAAATTGCATTATCTCAATCAGGTAGTGAACCAACTAACAACTGAAAGAACAAAACAACTTGATAAACAAGATACAACTCGATAAGCAAATTACAACAACTCGATAAACAACATACATACAACTCGATAAGCAAATTGCAACAACTTGATAAACAATCGTACACACAACTTAACAAACAAAACCAGATGATTACAACTTGAACAGGCATGCTCAAACCCGAAAAGAACCAAAACAAGACCCCGAAAGGTGCCGATAACAGAATACAACTATTGAAAGCAACTAGATCTTCACACAGGAGATCATTGAGCATGAAGGGAGGTTGCCGACCATGGGAAATGGCCTGCCAGTCATCATTTCCTTATGCCGGCCATCAATATGCCTATGACGGCCATTGATGAGCCCTTGTCGGCCAACAATGAGCCACTGCCGGCCATCGATGAGCAGTATCTCTGAAACGTTGACACATGTCCTCCACTCACTGCCTTATCTTCTATAAAGGTTCCAGCTTCATGGTTTCTTCATTTCAGCACCATTTTTGCCCCAAATGGAACCATTCTTCGCCGAAAAACTCTCCAATTGGATTGCGACTTTGGACGGCTCGGAAAAGTTGAATTTTCGAGGCTTTGGGATAAATGCACTATTCCCGCTAAGTTGCACTCTGCTGTGTTTTCCATTCCTCCATGCCACAGCTCAATGTTGGAATCCGGTCACACACGTTTTTAGCTTTGGCGGACAAGAGCTATGCCCCACAATCGAAGAATTTCAGGCTTTGATGGAATCCCAGCATGATGAGGAGATCCTGCCCCATTCTCGTTTTGGCCACATCCAAGCTTTAGGAAGGATGTGCGGGCTCACTTTACAGGATGCCTGGTCTTTGGTGCACAACGGGGAGTTGGACATTCTGAGCTTGATTCATCGTTTTTCTGATGCCGGTGACCGTGGTAACCGTCTTTGGCAAAACTTTCGGCAACATGCCCTCTGCCTATGTATGCTAGCTCATTTTCTGCTTGCTCCTGGGTTCGAAGGGTCTAGCATTCGCTTGATCGAGGTAGCTCAAGGCTTGAGAGAGGGCAAGAGCTACATCGGGTTGTCATTAGCCGAGACGTTGATGGGTTTGGATGCCTTCCATCGCCAGGAGACAACTAGGTTCGCAAGGAGCCCACTTCTGCTGCAGGTAATATTCCTCACCCTTCTCACATGTGTTTCTCACATCACTCGGCCCTCAGGCTCTATTTTTCTCTCAAAACCCTTTCCTTACTTTTCTCTCCACGTACACCTCTCTATTCTTTAATCTCTCTTATTTTTCATCCCTCCCAAGGCATGGCTGATGGATAAGTTGAAAGTAGTGGACGCTTGTCCCGCATATTCAGCACGCAGCTATTTCTTCTGCCCATAGCTAGTTAATTTCCCAAACGAGGGGTGGTGGTGCCACTGGATGTGTAACAGGTCAACTATTGACATCGCTTGGAGCTGCCCTTGGCTTGATCTGTCTGAGATGAGTTACAGCATGTCCTGGCAGCCTGGCATTCAGTTGGTTGGCTTGATGCACTGTGTGTTCTATTTCCCATTTCGGTTTCGGTGTCAGTTCAGTCATGATCAGACTTGCCCGGAAGATGGGATAGAGTACCTTGCTGCATTTCCAGTCCGAGGCTCACAGCTGGCTCGATATTCCATGGCATGGAGGATGAGAGAACTTCTGGCTCCAACTCCCAATTTTAGTTGGGCCCTTTCCGGCGAATGCATAGCTTGGCTTGAAGATGAGGCACAAACTGGGCCTACTTTAGCATCTGAGACTTCCACAAGCTCTGGGGGGGAACGCAGGAACACCTGACTATGCCCCAAGTTTATTGCTTTAATCTGTACTTTCAAGTTTTCTTTATGAATGTAATAAAAAGCAACTTCAATTTCTATCAAGAGTAGGAGAACTCTGTATTGAAATCAATGAAATTGAAGGTTGTAGGTACTGAAATTTTTTTGTTATGGTCCAAAAATGGTCGAAGTTGTAAAAAGATTAATTTGAACAAAATCAACTTTTATTAAAACTTTTCAAAACCATTTTCGATATGGATCACAACTGGACACGCCCGAGATCTATCCTTAAGATGTACAACCCCAAATCCGATAACTGGAAAGTTGCCCCTTGTTTGAACAGCACTGCACTGGGATCACAACCGAACTCTTGGATGCAGAAAAGACAAAGATGACCCAAAACAATCACACGGACAGAGTTGATTTGGAAGTGTTTATGGCTGGACTTCAGAATGAAGTTGCCTACATATCCCAAAGATGGAAATCAAGCCTTACGTAGTTTGGTTTAGGTTCACTCGTGTATTAACACTCTCCTTTTGTGCTATAACTTTTGCCAAGGCCGCCTTTTCTGGGATTTCAACCTTGCGAGCTCAGTTTTTCTTATTTCAAATTTTCTGTGCTCTAACTTTTGCCTAGGTCGCCCTTTCGGGTTTTCGACCTAGCGAGCCACTCAGGGATAGTATTTCTTCAACTTGTCTATGTTGATTGGCTGGGAGAACTCAAGGCCATCTAGGTCCATAAGAACGACAGCTCCACTCAATCAAATTGACTTGATGATATAAGGACCAATCCAATTAGGTCTGAACTTGCCCCTAAGGTCGTGGATGGGAGCTCAGTTGTTTTTGAGCACCAAATCTCCCTTCTTTCAAATTCCTAGACTTAACTTTCTTGTTGAAAGCCCTGACAATTCTTCGTTGATAACCTTGGACGTGATACAGTGCTTTCAGCCTTCTCTCGTCAAACAGCATGAGTTCCTTGAACCTGCTATGTTGCCAATCTGCCTCAGCTATTTGGCACTCAGCCATAACCCGTAATAACGGAACCTCAACTTCGATTAGCAGAACAACCTCCATCCCATAAACCAAGGAATACGGAGTTGCCCCAGTAGAAGTTCGAATTGATGTCCGGTAGCCCCAGAGAGCAAATGGCAGCTTATCTGGCCAGTCCCTATAGTTTCCACCATCTTCTGTAGGATGTGCTTGATGTTCTTGTTGGCGGCCTCAACAGCTCCGTTGGTTTGCGGCCGATATGTGGATGACTTATGAAAAGCTACGTTGTACTTCTCCAACAAGTCGATCACCTCCTTCTTGAAGTGGGAACCATTATCTGAAATAATCTCATTCGGGACCCCATAGCGACAAATGATGTTGTTCCTGATGAACTTAGCAACATGCAACGCTTTCAGCACTGCGTAAGATTGGCCTCTGACCCACTTTGAAAAGTAGTCTATCACCACCAGAATGTACTCATGCCCGTTCGACCCCTTCGGAGTGACTGCCCCAATCACATCAATCCCCCAGACTGAAAATGGCCATGGCGAAGTCATGTTGTACAGCTTCGATGGCGAAATGTTCATGCGATTTGCATGGATCTGGCATTTGTGGCATCGCCGAACAAAACCAATACAATCCTCCTCCATGGTTGACCAATAGTAACCCTGTCTGAGAATTTTTCGAGCTAGCATCACTCCACTCATGTGCGCTCCGCACTCTTCTCCGTGGATGGCCTCCATCAGGCACTTAGATTCTATAGCATCAACACACAATTTATGCATCCCAAGATGACCCTCTTGTACAATTTACCTCCACAGATGATGAATTGAGCAGCCATTCTTCGTATCACCCTCTTATCTTTGGCATTTGCCCCTGGTGCATTAGCCTCCTTTTCCAAAAAGTTCCAGATATCATGATACCAGGGGTTCTGATCTTGTACTTCGTCTATGGCGACAATCAGCTCATAGGCCGGCACATACCTCTGTTCAATGATGATCGGACGCATCCGGACTCCCAAAGAGATGTCTATCATAGAAGATAGAGTTGATAAAGTGTCAGCGAACTTGTTGCTCTCTCTTAACAGATGGGTGAAGGTTAACTTCTCAAACATGGGAATTAGAACGTCCAGGGTTTGGTGATAGATTTTCATCCTTTCTTCTTTAACCTTCCAGTCTCCTTTTGCCTGAGACACAACCAGGTTCGAGTCCCCAATGATGTCCAACCGTTTTGCCCCTAGTTCCAGGGTGGCTTTTAAGCCAGTGGTACATGCCTCATACTCTACCTCGTTGTTCAATACTTTAAACCGGAGTTTGAAAGCTAAGGGTATGTGGGAATTGTCGGGTGCTATCAGCAACACCCCTATCCCATACCCGTACTGATTAGACGCTTCGTCAAAGTACATAGTCCAGACCTCTTTTTCAAGCTACAGAATGGCCTCATTTGGGAACAGATATTCTACTGCTTCGCCTCCCTCCACTCGGTGATCGGCTAGGAACTCCGCTACCGCTCTCCCTTTTACAGACTTACGTGTCATGTACTTCAATCAAATTCGAAGAGAAGAAGCAACCAACGGGCTAGCCTACCCGTAAGCGCTGGTTTCTCAAAGAGATATTTGATGGGATCTAATCTCGAAACCAGTATTACAAAGTGAGCTAACAGGTAGTGCCTTAACTTCCTGGTAGCCCATACCAAGGCCAGACAAGCCTTCTCAAGAGGAGTGTAACGGGTCTCATATTCCAACATTTTCTTGCGCAGTAGTAGATAGTCTTCCCCACTTTATCCTCAGATTCCTGCGCAAGTATACAGCCCATTGTCGCATCGGTTCCTGATAGGTACAGAATCAACGGCTTCCCCGGCTCTGGCAGTGACAACACGAGTGGGTTCTGTAGGTACTGCTTGATCTGCTCAAAAGTAACTTGGCATCGGTCATCCCATTGGAATTTCTTTCCTTTCTTCAGGAGACCAAATAGTGGTTCACAAGTCAAGGTTAATTTTGCAATAAACCGTCTTATGAATTTCACTTTATCCAGAAAGCCTCACACCTCCTTTTCAGTCCTTGGTGGTGGCATTTCTAGTATGGCCTTGATTTTGGAAGGATCGACCTCGATACCCCTTTGTGTAATCAAGAACCCCAGCATTTTCCTTGCTGTAACACCAAAAGTACATTTGTGAGGATTCAGTCGCAACCGATACTCTCTGATCCGTTGGAAAAATTTCTTCAAGGCAGTGTAGTGGCCTTCTCTTTCCTTGGACTTGACAATCATGTCGTCCACGTACACCTCAACCTCTTTGTGGATCATATCGTGCAAGATCGTAGTTGCAGCCCGTTGATAAGTGACCCCAGCATTCTTCAAACCGAACGGCTTCACCCTATAGTAGTAAGTTCCCCATGGGGGTAGTGAAGGCAGTTTTCTCCCTATCTTCGGGTGCCATCAAAATCTGGTTGTAGCCTGAAAACCCATCCATAAATGAGAGCAGTGCATGCCTAGCAGTGAAGTCCACCAATTCGTCGATATGGCAGAGGAAAGTCGTCCTTCGGACTGGCTTTGTTCAGATCTCTGAAGTCCACACATACCCGAATTCTGTCGTCTTTCTTTGGCACCGAAACTATGTTGGCCAACCAAGTAGGATATTGAACCCTGCATCAATCTGCTTGGTGACCTCTTCCTTGATTTTCAAAGCCCAATCCGGGTAAATCCTTCGAAGCTTCTGCTTAACAGGTTGGGCCTCAGGGTCAAGAGGGATCCGGTGCTGTACAATCTCAGGATCGATTCCAGGCATGTCTTTGTAGGACCCCGCTAAAACATCTTTGAAATCTTTTAATAAAGTGACTATGCGCTTGCGTTCCTTTGAAGACAACGTGGACTTCATCTAGACCAGCCGCAGATCCTTCTCAGTATCAACGTTAATTGAAGTGATTTCATCAACCAAAGGTTGTACAAACCTCTCCTGCTCTCGATCAATCAAATGTTTCAGAACCGGAGGAATTTCTTCCTCGTCGTTTTTATCAAAGTTTTGAAAGTCCTGATTAATGCAATAAACTAAAGGCATAGAAAAGTACTCAGAAGCCACAGTGGTACCATTCTCATTAACAACATCTAGTTCGTCTGATTCTTCGGTTGCAACCGAAAAAGATGACCTGGACAAGACAACGGTATCCGGGTTATCAACCCCAGGAATACCGAACTCTGACTCAGAAGAACTAGAATCTGATTCCGACTCCATAGACTTTGTGGAATCAGATTCTGGTTTACTACCTGACCTAGAACTGCTCGAGAAAAAGCCTTCCTCGTATTGCTAGACGAAGGAGGGTGTGATGGATGCATCCAGAATGCTAGAAGAAGGGCCCATAGCCATTTGATCTGCAATCATGGAAACAGAGAAATCATCCCCTAAGCACTCCGATGTAATCTGAGGATCTGAGAGAAGACAAGCCAGCACTGCTCTTATCTCGAGTTCTGTGCTATCGGACTCATCCTCTTTGCACTGCTCAGCCTTAGCCGGTGGGTCAGTCTGCTCTTCCGTAACTTCATCCCCTTGCAACTAAAGGTAAAAAAAGATCTCAAAGCCGGGCAAACGCCACTTCTCTAAATTCAACCATGGCTTCAGAAAGTCGCAAAATGGGAAATCTTCCCCCTCCCGGACAAAGCGTCCGTTCAGGGTCCCTTGGATAGGTCTGTGCACCAGCTCGTAGTGCTTCCCAGCTTGCTTTGCCTTGGCTCTTCCGGCCATTTCCCTTCCTTTCCTTGCCCTGTCCTCTCTGGTAGGCGTGTAACCTAAACCAAAGGTATAAGGGTTATGTGGCACTTCAACCAATGCAGCGACGCCCTTCCGGCCACTCCATCCCAATCCCATTCCGGGCATGTGTTGAAACTTGTTCATGAAGTAGACAGATTGTGCACTGACATACAGTCCCTCATCAACAGCTAGCATATCCTGTACTACTCGAGCCTCAGCCAAGGTAAATCCCGACAGAAAGACATCCTCCACGCCGTGTTCAATTTCCAAAACTGGTATAGCAACCTCTGGCGGCGGATGTATTGAGGAGTTCCCAAAAACAATTGCTACCCCCTTTCCATAGGGGTACTTCAGCATCTGATGTAAGGTGGAAGAGACAGCCTTCACTTGGTGTAGCCACGGCCGTCCAAGGAGTAGATTGAAGGTGGCTGGAAAATCTAAGACATGAAACTCAATGTCTTGTTACGTCGGGCCAACCTGAGCTTTGATCTGTACCGTCCCCATCACCTCCCGACTAGTGTTATCATAAGCCCGTATCACCTGGGCTGTTGGTGCAAAATCTGCGGGCTTCAACCCAATGGCATACGCCGTTCGCGATGGACATACATTGATTGCAGATCCCGTATCGACCAGGATAACCGGTATCCATTTTTCCTTACACTCTATAGAGATATACAACGGCTTGTTGTGTTCAGAGCCCTCAGGCGGTAGTTCTTTGTCCGTGAAGGTCAAGGTTGGTGAAGCTCCACCCGGGAACACTAATCCCACCAACTGCTCGGGCGTTGTATCAATTGAAAGCTTAGCTTTGTCCATTGCAGATAGGACGGCTTGTCTATGCACCCTCGAGGCCATAAGCAGTCCCCAGATGGAGATGTCTGCTTGAATTTTCTTTAGCTACTTTAGTACAGCTTTCTGCTCTAGCAGTTTATCTTTCTGCTTTTCTGCTTCCTTGTCTTTCCCGGATGCCTCCGGCTGGTCCAAATGTGGGGGCTTGAAGTACTGCCCACTTCGGGTCATATGGTCGACCTCCTCGGTGTACCAAGTATTGTCTGGTTGATTCTGCCCCCAGTCTTCATCAGTATGGGTAAGACGCAAATCTTCGTCTTCCCACCACATCCCCTCGGCAACCAATAGACAACTGTCCGGTTCCACTACAACTATTTCTATGTTCACAACACATTTTGTCCCTACAGGACCCTTGGCTTTTCTAGCCCTCTCATCATTCTCGATTTTCTCTTGCTCAAACCGCTTCAGCGTGGCTTCTTGCTCCGTGTCAACTGTACACAAACTGCCCGATTCCTGAGCAAAATTCTCTGTACCAGTGCTCTCCGGCAGCTCCTCCTTGCTCTCGACCATTCCGGTAGTTATAGATGTTCTTGTCTCTGACTGACCCTGTTCTGATTGAGGCACCTCAACAACATCCGGCTCGTCACTAAGCTACAGCATTATCTGTCGATCCATTCATGTCAAACTAGTTGATGCTCACATCCCCCGGGTCCTGCTCGTTAAAGAACTGCAAATTGGCAATGTCCTCCTCCAGCTCTGCTAAATCATCCAACCCCTGGCTCGGCCCATCCTCCCGGACCACATTGATCTCTGCCCTAGTTGGCAATTCTACCATTGGCTTGGCCTGATCTGTTGACACAATATAACCGCACGGGTTATATGCTTCCTCCGTAAAGTTCCCAAATCCCTTAGGTTCTGAACCAACATTCCCATTCTCTTCGAAGGTCACCCTGGCTCTATTTTCAACAATCACCACCACTGGCTTGGGTTGGGTTAATGACGTGTTCATCATGCACAAGTTTGTGCTTTCTGGAATGAACACCGCCGGCTTGGATAGGTGGGAGGGAGTGATGTATATGCTTGGGTCGTATGTAATGGCCATAGTTTGGATCAGGTTTACTTGCCTGGGTGGAGGAAGGGGGTTATTATGTGGTCGGAGAGGGTTGGTGGTGACATTTGGCTTATCGGGAGGCTCAATCACCTTGTTGTCAATGAGATCTTGGATCTCATGACATAGTTTGAAGCAGAGGTCGGTGTCATGACCGTGTTGCTGGTGAAAGGCACAATATTTGGCCGGGTTATGTGTCGGAGGGAGGTTATTTGGTAGTGGGCGTGGTTCCAGGGGCTTCAGATGCCCTTTTCTAATCAAGACTTTCAAGGCCGCTGAGAGAGACATATAGAGCGGTGTGAAAGTTGTCTGACCCCAGGGTGGATATTTGGCTAGTTGTGAGCTGGTTCTGGACGCACCGGTGAAGGGTGTAGCTATTTTAGGCGTCGTGGTGACCATGCCAACATCTGAAGTTCTTGTGGCTGCAGTGCTACTCGTAGCTGCATTTGAACCGTGTGTAAACGCCCTCTTGGGCTGCTTCTTTTACTGGTCAATTAGACCTTGCTTCATAGCATCTTTTATCTATACCCCAATCTCATGCAAGTCAGCAAAGATGGGGAGAGGTAAGACAATCATTTTCGGTATCATCTTGGATTGCAGGTTTCGAACAACCATTCTTATCTAATCTTTCTCAAGTGGCCGAGTTGTCATCATGGAGGCCTTGGCCCTCCATCGAGTGACGAAGTCAGAAAAGCCCTCCTTTGGCTCTTGCTAGGTCGCCTCAAGATCACAAGTCGTGACCTCGATTTGAGTATTGTACGAATATTGGGTGACAAAGGCCTCAGCCATCTCCTCCCAACTCCTTTTCACTGAATCCTCCAGCTTGGCATACCAGATAGCCGCAATACCCGACAGGGTCCGACCAAAAAGTGATAGTTTCTGGAGTCTGGTCAAGCCCATCGGGTGCAAAATATCCGAGAATAGCCTCAGATGAACCATAGGATCGCCCAAGCCATCAAAGCGATCTATGTGAGGCATCTTGAACCTATTCAGCAATGTCACCGCCAAATCTATGTATCCATCTTCTATGTTTGGGATCGAGTTAACTCCCTGAGCTCGCTTGAACAGCTTTTCAAGCTTGCTTACTTTCAAAGCGGTTGGATCAACCTCGAATTTGAACGACGTGTCTATTGGGTTGGTCGGTGCTTTAAACATCTAAGGCGGGACTGGCCCTGTTGGAACATCTGTATTCTCCTGGACGTTAGCTGTTTCCCCGGGTACTGGAACCCTAGGTGGGGGTGGGGGTGGATGCAAAGCAAATGCTCCGACTTATTGTGGTTGCTACTATTGTTGAAGCCTAGCAATTAGTTCTGCCTGTTAGGCTACAACCTCTGCCTGACGAGCGGTAACCTCCGCCTGGCGAGCAACATCCCGATGCATGGTTTCCATGGTATGTTGGAGTTGACGCATCATGTCCTCCATACTGACTGTAAAGTGCTGATCTGTCTGAACAGGTGTATACCCTCTCTCGAGGTAGAAACAGAAATTTGATCCCAACTGCGCACAGGTGAGATAGACGATGACCGCTGAACTAGCGACTGCTGTACTGGTACCTTGTGCCTGACTGCCCTCCGTCTTGTAACTGGGAGTAATGAAGCAAACACTGGTTGTCTTCTCATAAGATCTCCAGATCGATAAAGCCTCCTTACTCTAGTCCAGAGTGCTTGGGAGGTAACAGCATCGTCGGAAACAATGATGCAATACTACCTTGCAAAAAGGAAAATAAAGTAAAAAAGGAAACAACAATCAGAAAACGGACAGCATCTCGACTTAGATAAAGACAACACACAGTTGATATCGTAAGCTGAACAAATTGCACTCAAACACTGATTTCTGCCCTCAAATTTTTGCCCCAAATCTGATACCCTCAAACACTGATGTCCTCAGACTGAAACCCAGACTTGCAACTGATACATACATTCCTGTAGAGACACACCCTAACAACACATATCAAGCAAGTGAGAGCCAAAACACCCCTATGGTGGGGTAGGGTTTCCCTGTCCTTATTTTTGTCAGGAGCTAGGGTCTCAGTAAGCACGTATGCGGTTTCAAACAATCCTGCATTCGGGTGAGCAACATGTCTTAGTTTGGAACAGTCTCTAAGGCTTCCGATATGCAACTAGGTCAATTGATCAAAAAGGATGCCTCAGCAAGACCACCTAATATACCTCTCGCTCTTAACACCGAGCAGTGAAAAAAGGATCAAGCGGTACAGCAGTAGTCCAGATTCAAGGTTTGTGTTCCCATCGTGACAGAGCCCGCAACCGGTCAGCCTTATGGCAAGCTTTTCCAAGCAAGCCTCTGGCAAACCGTTCAGGAATAGTAGATGGCAAACATTGTGACTTAGTCGCACCTATGCAAATACAATGCAAAGAAACACATAAATGTGGATAAAACAACATATCATGAGCTCGAGTCAAGTTCTCTAAATCCCCGGCAGAGTCGCTAGAAACTGTAGACTCGACTTTCTTCACTCACCCCCCTTTCGGAGAGGTGCGAATTGGTCCTCCTACAGTTTGGACTCCTGTTACGGTTCTGAATCTAATCTCACAAAGTGCAATGCGAGACTGATAAACACCAAAGAGTCCAATCCGGAAAACCATTTTGGAAAATCAGATTTTGAATCAAATAATGCCAAAACTGGACTGCTTTGCCAGATTACAGAGTTGCTACCTAAATATTTTGTTTTTGGAAAATTTAGGAAATCCTAACTCGTGCCAAAGGCCACGTGTCCGTCATCACCAAAGTTGCCTCGGCTTGGGAACTTGGGTATGAGAGGGGAAGGTCTTGAAATGAGCACCCCCGCTAGCCCGATCAAAGATCGGCCTCTACTAAGCATGATATGTTGTTTTATAAACACATGTGTTCTTATTCTGGTTATTAGCTAATTTACTATGTGATGTGCACAGTATACAAGTATAGACTAAGTCGCAAGACTTGGAACAAATCAATTCATGTTTGTTTTCGAAAAATAGTTTGAAAATGCCACCCTTACGGTGGGCTAAAGCGCGGATTTGCCACCAAACATGATGGGCTTTAAAACATGGTTTGCCACTTCGCAAAATGGGCTTAAAACATACATTTGTCGAATTGTTCCAATTCAAGCAACAAAGCCGTCATCCACAAGCATTCATGCAGTTAATCACTTAAGCACATAGCCTCATGGTAAGCATGCGAAACATGGCAACACTCACACTCATGCAAGTATGCTAAAGCATAAAGACTCACCGAGTACTCCAAGCTAAGGAAGAAAACAAAGTTAGAAATCAATGCATGGTCCTAACTATGTTAAATGACTAATGCAACACATGCAATATGATATTAATAGGCTCGACTACTAATATGGCATATGATTTGCAACACTTGATAATATGCTTTGAAACACGTATTCAAATAGGTATTGAAATACGATGCAGTTTGAATGATGCGCCGAGCCTCGGTGCATGCAAGAAAAATGAATGATGCAAACATGCAAGCATAAGGTATGCTAATCAAAATATGCCCTAATCTAACCATCGAAAGCAGTTGAATAAAAGGGAGAAAGACGTGGGGTTGGAAGACATGCACACACACACGCACACTTATTACAACATTGCGCCCTCGCGAAGGAGGGTCCAAATGAGAGAGCTAAGCTAAGCTAACTAATCTAATTAAACTAATTAGACTAATTATTACAGACCAAATTGAATAACTAGCAAACTACTTACTAATTATTACAATACTTAACTAATTAGCACACTAATTAATTAAATTACAAAACCATGCTAACTAACAAGTAAAGCATTAAAGCATGCTGCCTCAGCTCTGCTTGAAAGATAAATACGCATGCACTCAGTTTTTGCTTCGAAAAGCTCTCTGGTTTGCTCTTGAGAGGCTCTATTTGCAGGGTGTCTCTAGGAACTCTCTGCTGAACCCTACTAAATCACTGCTGGGAAGTGCACCAGTGGCCTGCCGGCCATGAGAAGCTGTTGCTGGCCATCTGCCGGCCAAGGATGTGTACTGCCGGCCAAGGATGAAGTAGTGCCGGCCATCAGTGAGGCACTGCCGGCCACTGGTGTGCTGCATCACCATTCTACAATAGAGCTCAAACAAGAGGAAAAGAGAGAGTCTCCCAAGGGTATATTTGTACTATGCCCTTCCTTATCATCTTAAAACATGAAAGGAGTTGCATTATCAAATCCAAAACCATCAATCAAGCATCTCAATGCATGATGGCCATAGATCCAACTTGTACTCATTCAATAAATGCAAGACAAACAAGACTCTAGGACCACTACCTTATCATGGATGATCAAAGGCAATAGAGACAAAAGGGATTGGCTCACTTTCATCACTTTGAGTATGAAATGGACCAATCCACCTTGTGTTCAATATATTGTCGGATTGAACACAATGCAATGCAAATACAATATGCTTATTTTGGCATGTTTTACTTGATTCAATTCTTGTTTACACATTTTAAGTTACCAAACCATTCTTTAATTGATTTGTCCAATGTGAAAGTCCTCTAATGAGAGGAAGGTCAATCAAAAGATGACTTAAGACATAAGAGAGACCATGCCTTTGACTAGGAGGAACCCTCGAAAGATGGTTAAAGCCATTTAAGCACAAGCCTCAATCTCAAGCTTAAACACAACTTTAAGACTAACTAAGCCTCAAAGCAAATAGAAAAATGAAGAAATGAGGGAGGTGGCAGAATTTCATTGCTGAAATGGCATGAAACACAAGACTCTAACATGCAAACAACTCATGTACAACATGTTAAGAGACTTAAGCATTGAAACTAGTGAAGAGCTTTACACTAGAACCATGCAATATCAAACTCAAATGGCCAAATCAGCTCTGGACAGACCTCAAACATACCAAAATAGAGGCTAAAATGTGCTGAGATGGTAGCATGAAAAGCAAGAAAATCATATTCATGTATTGGCTCACAAACAAGGCATAAAACACACCTCTCAAAAGTAATGAAATGGTGGACTATGTGAGAGTGTGACAGTGGTTTATGCACTGAAATCACATGCTAAATGATCCTATGGCATGCAGACAACACAAGCAAAGCATGCTAGAGGCTTTGACACACAAAGCTAGTGAGGCCAACTACATTATAGCTATACAAAGCAAAGCATATGTGACCAAGACTACCCAAAACAGAGCTAGAGCATGCTAAATCAGTAGCAAGAACATGCTGAAATAGAGCTAATACAAGCTAGAATGATAAGCTAACTCATTAGGCATGCAAGGCTAGTGAGCAAGATTACATTACAAGTGTAAGAAGCAAGCAAAAGGTGCTCCAACCAGCCAAAAACAGAGTTATAACATGTTAAAATAAGGCCAAAAACATGCTTGAACTAGGCTACAAAAAGGTAGAAAAGCATGCTCATATGCTAAGCCATCTACACATGCAAAGAAGGCACAAGGAGGGGAGGCCACCCCCTCCTATTTTGGACCTCAAAACCAAGTTTCTACCACTGAAAAATCTCTGAGTTTCAGTGGTAGAAATGCCAAACAAAGGGTGTTTCAAAAGCTTAGCAAGATGGCTCAAAAGGCTTTACAAGCCAAAGAGCCAAGGGTGAAAACCTCCCCCTAACCACACAAGGCTTAAACCAACATTTTAAGACCTTAAAAACATAACTTTTTAGAGGCCAAAACCAGCTTTAAAGTAGCATACAAAGGTGGCCAAGCAATGAACTAAAACAAAGCTTCGAAGAGGTAATTCCTTACCCTTGAAGCACAGCAAGAAATCAGCAAGAGTTCCAAGCTTAACAAGGCCTCCAAGAACCTCAGTCCCAAGGTCAAGGTGTTTGGCTAAGGGTGCTAATGCAAATGTGTAGAGAAAGCTCACTTTCAAGCACAAAATCTACAGAGAGAGGAATCTAGAGAGAGCGAGAGAGAGAGAGAGAGAGAGAAATTTTGCTCAGCCAAAATTTGTAACCCTTTGCATGCATATAGATGAGCTCTATATATAAAAGATACAAAAGCCCCTTGTAAAGATCGAACCATCCACATGGGTGCAGATGGGCTCATCTGTGCAAACAGTTGTCAAAATATCTACAAAAATATCTACTGATGCATTGGTGGCCGGCCAGCCATCAGTGGTGGCCGACAGTGGCTCATTGATGGCTGACAGGCCTCATCCATGGCCGACAAGCCAAAGCCTATGGCTGGCAAGCCTCAATGATGGCTGGCAGGCCATCAAGAACATCACTATGCAAAGACCAACACATGGTCCAAATATGAGACAGAATAGAAACAGGGTTTGGAAAGTGAAACTTGGGGCATTCCGTCGCGGAAGTCGAGTACTCGACGAGCAATCAAACTTGTCACCAGATGTACCTGCAAGCACATCCAAGTCATGAGGACGGTCAAAAATGGGGTGTCTACACTTGTATTGGCATGATGTTCTTAATCAGATAATGAGCCAACCAACAACCAAAATACAACTCAACAAACAAAAAAAAGCAAAGTAAAAGCAACTAAACATAGTTATGCACACTTGCTAAAACCAAAAGACTCAAAACAAGACCTTAAAACACAAAGATCAAGACAAAACCAAACTGCCGAAACTGCCAGGCCCACAAGTAGATGGCAGGCCACACAAGTGGGCGGCAGGCCACTAAAAGTGGGCAGTCGGCCACTTATGATGGATCCACCAGATAGCTAACAGTTGGCCTCCACTCACAGCCCTATCTTCTACAAAAGGACTTTCTTCATGATTTTTTCACCAGAACCTCATTTTTACTGTTATTTCTTCCACAAATGGAGATATTCCTTGCCGAGAAGCTCACGGATTGGATAGCCACTTTAGATGACACGAAAAAGGTAAATTTCCTAGGTTTCGGCATAAACGCGCTTTTTTCGTTGAGCCGTACTTCACTTTGTTTTTCGTTTCTACATACTGCGGTCCGATGTTGGGACCAGGTTACGCATGTGTTTCGCTTTGGCGCACAGGAAATGTGCCCGATTCTTGAAGTTTTTCGAGCATTGATGGAAACCCGGCGTGATGAGAAAGTCATGCTTCAGCCCAGTTTTGGCCATGTCCAAGCTTTGGGATGAATGTATGGGCTCACTTTGCACGAAGCTCGATCTTTCACCCATGATAGAGAGCTAGATATACCTAGCTTGATTCATCAGCTTTTTGACATCGGTGGCAGAGGCGACCCTCTTTAGTGAGGTTTTCGGCAACATGCCCTCTGCTTATGCATGCTTGCACATTTCTTTCTTGCCCCTAGTTGCGATAAAGCCAGCATTTGGCAAATTGAAGTAGCCCAATGTCTGAAAGAAGGTAAGAGTTATATTGGTTTGACACTGGCCGAGACTCTGATGGGTTTAGATGCTTTTCATCAGCGAGAGACCAGCAGATTTGCGGGGAGTCCACTACTTCTTTAGGTATTATTTCCTATCCTTTCTGATATATGTCTCGCACACCACTCGGCACTCATGCTCTATTTTCTCTCAAAGCCCTTTCTTTACTTTTCTCTCCATGTATATCTCTCTATTCTTTAATCTCTCTTATTTTTCATCGCTTCCCAGGTATGGCTCATGGATAAGCTGAAAGTGGTGGACTCTTGCCCTGAATATTCATCCCGAGCTTACTTTTTCTGCCAGCGACTGGTGGACTTTCCCAATGAGGGATGGTGGTACAATTGGATGTGTAGCAGATCTCTAACTGACATAGCTTGGCGTTGCCCCTGGCTTAATCTGACTAAAATGAATTACAGTAAGTCTCGACAGCTAGACATACAATTGATTGGCCTCACACATTGCGTGTTCTACTTTCCTTCCAGTTCAAATGCCAGTTCGGCACGATCAAACCTGCCCAGAGGAGGGGGTAGAATACCCGGCTTCATTCCCTATTCGTGCTTCACACTTAACTCGGTACCTTGCTGCCTGGAGGACAAGAGAGCTTCTGGCTCCTGCCCCTAGTTTCAATTATGCCCTTTCCGGCAAGTGCTTGGCTTAGCTCGAGAATGAGGCACAAGTCGGGCCCAGTTTAGCTACAGAGGCTTCCGTGAGTACGAGTAGAGGACACGGGAGCACCTGACTCACCCATGGCTCTAGTTTATTGCTTTGACCTTTCTTTTCAATTTTTATGATGTAAAAACAACTTTGATTTAGCTCAGAGAGTTAGAGAATGTACTTGTGTTGAAATCAATGGAATTAAAGTTGTGAGCACTAAAAATTTTCCTTTTGGTCCCAAAATGGTCTAAGTTGTAAAAGGAAAAATTTTGAGAAAGATCAACTTTTATTAAAACCTTTCAAAATCATTTTCAAAAATGATCACCACCTGACACATATAGAATCAACCCTCAAGTTGTACAACCTCGAATCAAAAGATCATAACTGCCCCTGATTGCACACCACTACTGCTGTGCGTTGTAACCGGCTATTCTGCCCAATGCGAAGATCACATCCAATGAAGATCACAACCAAGCTAACAGATAATGAACAAAGATGACCTAATTAGACAAATGGATAGGACAGTTGAATTGGAGATGGTTACGGCTGGACTTCAGGATGAAGTTGCCTACGTATTCTGAAGATGGGAATCAGGCCTTACGTAGTTCGGTTTAGGTTCACTCTAATATTAACTCTCTCCTTTTGTGCTCTAACTTTTGCCAAAGTTGCCCTTTAGGGTTTTCAACCTTGCGAGTTAGTTTTTCTTTATTTCTAATTTTTTCATGCTCTAATTTTTGCCTAGGTCACCCTTTCGGGTTTTCAGCTTAGCGATCCTCTGAAGGGTAATATTTCTTCAACTTATCCATATTGATCGGCTGTGAGAACTCCAGGCCATCTAGGTCCATAAGGATAATTTCCCTTCCTGACCAGATCGACTTGATGATGTAAGGACCATTCCAATTAGGTCTGAACTTGTCCTTAGGGTCATGTCTAGGTCCATGGATGAGATTTTTGAACTTAACCTTCTTGTTAAAAGTTCTAGCAATTCTGCGTTGGTAGCCCTGAACATGATATAATGCCTTTAGCCTCCTCTCATCAAAAAGTATCAACTCTTTAAACCTGCTCTGTTGCCAATCTGCCTTTGCTATCTGACACTCAACCATAATTCGCAGCGACAGTACTTCAATTTCAATTGGCAAAACGACTTCTATCCCATATACTAACAAATAGGGGGTTGCCCTTGTGGATGTTCAGATCGACGTCCGGTAGCCCCAAAGTGCAAACGACAGTTTATCCGGCCAATCCTTGTAGGTCTCAACCATCTTTCGCAAGATATTCTTGATATTCTTATTGGCGGCTTCAACAGCTCCATTAGTCTGTGGTCTATATGTCGATGACTTATGAAAGCCACGTTGTATTTCTCAAGCAGATCCAACACCTCCTTCTTGAAGTGCGAGCCGTTATCTGAGATGATCTTATTCGGAAACCCATATCGGCAGATAATGTCGTTTCTGATAAATTTGGCCACGTGCGATACTTTCAACACGGCATAGGACTGAGCTTCCACCCACTTAGTAAAATAATCAATCGCCACCAAAAAAAAACTCATGTCCATTCGACCCTTTTGGCGACACCACACCAATAACGTCGATTTCGTAGACTGAGAAAAGCCATGGCAAAGTCATGTTGTACAACTTTGACGGTGGGATATTTATGCGATTGGTATGGATTTGACATTTGTGGCATCGCCGCACAAAACCGACACAATCCTCCTCCATAGTTGACCAGTAATAACCTTGCCTGAGGATCTTCCGAGCTAGCATCACACCATTCATATACGCCCCGTATTCCCCGCCGTGGATAGCCTCCATAAGGCGTTTCGATTCTTCTTCTTCAACACACAACTTGTGCATTCCCAGATGGCCTTTTTTGTAAAGCTTCCCCCCACAGATAATATATTGGACGGCCAGACGTCGTATTCCCTGTTTGTTCTTGGCATTTTCCCCTGGTGGTTATGTTTCCTTTTCCAAAAAGTTCCAAATATCGTAATACCAGGGGTTTTTGTCTTGAACTTCATCTATCGCGGCAATGGTCTCATAAGCCGACGTGTATTTTGTTCGATGATAATCAGACGCATCTGAACCCCTAATGGGATGTCTACCATAGAAGATAGAGTTACTAAAGCATCAGTGAACTGGTTGTTCTCTCTAAGCAGGTGTGTGAATGTTAGTTTTTCAAACCTAGGAATCAGAATATCCAGGGTCTGATGGTAAACCTTCATTTTCTCTTCTTCGACTTTCCAGTCTCCGTTCACTTGAGAAACAACCAAGTTCGAGTCCTCGATAACATCCAACCTCATTACCCCTAGTTCTAGGGCAGCTTCTAAACCAGCAATACACGCTTCATATTCTGCTTCATTGTTGGACACTTTGAACCGGAGTTTGAAGGCTAAAGGTATATGGAATCATCGGGTGCTATCAGCAACACACCAATCCCATAACCGTACTGGTTAGACACTCAGTCAAAGTACATTGTCCATGTTTCCTCTTCCATATGCAGAATGTCTTCATCTGGGAACAAGTATTCTACTGCCTCATCTCCTTCTACCGGGTGGTCTGCTAAGAATTCCTCCACAACTCTTCCTTTAACCAACTAGCACGCAACATACTTGAGATCAAATTCAGAGAGAAAAAGCAACCAACGAGCCAGCTTACCTGTAAGCGCTGGTTTCTTAAAGAGATATTTAATGAGATCTAATCTCGAAACCAGGATTACAGAGTGAGCTAACAAGTAGTGCCTCAACTTTCTGGTAGCCCATACCAGGAAAGTCATCCTTTGAACTAGCTTCATTCAAGTCTCGGAAGTCTAGACACACCCGGATTCTACCATCCTTCTTCGGCACTAGGAGGATGTTGGCCAACCAGGTCAGATACTCGGATACTAACAAGG
Organism: Camellia japonica; assembly: GCA_030407325.1. Lineage (NCBI taxonomy): Eukaryota > Viridiplantae > Streptophyta > Magnoliopsida > Ericales > Theaceae > Camellia > Camellia japonica. The sequence continues at coordinate 205,559,369 of JAPPVO010000002.1, read as the reverse complement.
ATCCTGCGTCAATTTGCTTGGTGACCTCTTCCTTGATTTTTAGCGCCTAATCTAGATGAATTCTACGCAACTTCTGCTTGATTGATCGGGCCTCAAGGTCAAGAGGGATTCGGTGCTGTACATTCTTAGGGTCGATTCCAGGCATGTCTTCATAAGACTACGCGAAAACATCTTTGAAATATTTTAATAAAGCGATTAAACACTCGCGTTCCTCTGAAGATAACATGGACTTGATCTGGACCAGGTGCGGACCCTTCTCAATACCTACATTAATGGCAATGATTTCATCAATACAGGGCTTAGCAAACCTCTCCTCCTCTCAATTAATCAAGTCTTTCAAAGCCAGAGGAATTTCTTCATCTTTGTTTTCATTTAAATTTTGAAAATCATGGTCAATAGAATAAACCAACGGCACAGAAAAGTACACAGAATCTGCAGAGTTTTCATTCAAAAGGTCCAGATCTTCAATTACAGACTCAAAAGAAAAGCTGAATGAAGACCTAGATAGGACTTTGGTATCCAGGTTACCACCCCCAAAAATACTAGGCTCCGACTCAGAAGAACTTGAATTTGATCCCAACCCCACAAACTTAGTGGAATCAGATTTTGGCTCATCACCCGATTCAGAACTGGACAGATAACCTTTCTCTAGCTGCTAAGTAAGATGTAGTGCCCTTGATGCATCCAGAATGCCACCAGTTGGGTTCACACCCGGCTCTTCCCCGATCATGGAGACAGTAAAGTTATCCCCCAAGTTCTCTAGGTCGGTCACAGGATTCGTCAGGAGACTAGCCAGTGCTACCCCTACTCCAGGTTCACTGCCATTTGAGTCACCTTCCGTGCTCTGTTTAGCTTTGATGCTTGGTTCAGCCCTTTCCTTATCATCATTGTCCTGTAGCTGATGATCAAAGAAGATCTTAAACCCAAGGACATGCTGCTTCAAGGAATTTACCTAAGGCTCGGGAAAGCCACAAAAAGGGAAATCCTCTCATTCCTAAACAAAACGGCCATTCAATGTCCCCTGGATCGGCCTGTGATTGAGTTCATAGTGTTTTCCAACTTGCTTGGCCTTGGCTTTGCCTCTCATTTCTTTTCCCTTTCTGATCCAGTCTTCTCTGGTGGACACGTAGCCGAGTCCAAAAGCATACGGGTTGTGTGGCAACTCCGCCAGTGCTGTAATATCTTTTCGACCACTCTTCCGAAGTTCCATTCCTGGAATGTGTCGCAGTTTGTTCATAAAATAGATGGACTAGTCGCTGATGTACATGCCTTCGTCTGCGGCAGAATGGTTTCCACCACTCAGGCTTTAACCAAGGTGAATCCCAAGAGGAACACATCTTTCTCACCATGCTTAATCTCCAGCACTAGCGTACTCACTTCTTGCGGTGGATGGATGGATGAGTTCCCAAAAACAATTGCTACCCCTCCTCTATGGGGATACTTTAACATTTGATGGAGAGTGGAGGAGACAACCTTCACATGGTGTAACCAAGGCCTCCTAACAGCAAATTAAAGGTAGCCGGCACATCCAAGACGTGAAACTCAATCTCTTGCTCTGATGCGCCCACCTGAACTCTCATTTGCATTGTACCCATGGCCTCTCTACTTGTGTTATCATACGCCCGTATCACCTGGGCTGTGGGAACAAAGTTTGCCGGTTTGAAGCCAATTGCGTAGGCAGTATAGAGATGTATAATCCGGTGGCAGCTTTTTGTTAGAGAATGTGAGCATTGGCTTAGCTCCGCTTGGAAAGACCAGGCCCATAAGTTGCTCGGGTGTAGTATCAATGGATAATTTTGCCTTGTCCATTGTCGACAACACTGCCTACCGATGCATCCGTGAGGCCATGAGGAGCCCCCAGATAGAAATATCAGCTTGAATTTTCCTGAGCTGTTTCAACACTAACTCTTCCTCTAGCTACTTCTTTTTCTGCTTCTTGGCCTCCCTATCTTTTCCAGATGCCTCTGTTTGATCCAAGTGTGGCGGCTTAAAATATCATCCACTTTTTGTCAGATGGTTTATCTCCTCAGCATACCATGTATTATCCAGGGCGCAGTCTCCCCAGTCTTCGTCAGTATGGGCCAGATGCAGGTCATTGTCATTCCACCACTTGTCCTCAGCTGTTGATAACCAGTTGTCTGGCTCCACCTGAATCATCTTCACAGTACAAATATCCCTATCGGGGCGATATGTGGTTGCGATTTTCAAGTTGTCCTCAACTCTTTCCCTCTCGAACTGCCTCAGCATAGCTTACTGTTCAGCATCTGTGGTATTCACAATACCCACTTCTTGATTTAGGTTTCCCACACATGTGCCCTCTGGCAATTTCCTTTTCTTATCAGCCTTTCTAGCTACTATAGCTATCTCTATTTCTTTTCTCTCTGGTTTCATCCCAGTTTCTTCTTCCTTATCTAGCTCATCACTCAGCCATCTGGTATCATCAGTTGACCCATGCAAGTCGAACCACCCAATCTATACATCTCCCTGATCATGTTCATCAAAGAACTGCAAGTTGTCCAAATCCTTTTCAAGTTCTGCTAGATCATCTAACCCCTGGCTCGGGCCATCTTCTCTGACAACATTGATGTCTACCGAGATTGGTAGCACCACTTCAAGCTTGATTTGACTTGTTGGCACAATATAGCAACTTGGATCATACACCTTCTCAGATAAGTTGCCAAGACACTCCGACAATAGATTACTACTTTCCTCCAAGGTCGACTCCCTTCCTTTGTAAGTTTCTTTACCATAGGCTTGGGTTGAGGTTTGGACGTGTCCATCATGCATAGATCTGCACCTTCAGGAATGAACAACATCGATTTTAGTAGGTGGGAGAGAGTAATATATACGCTGGGGTCGTAAGAGGTGGCCAGTGTATGGATAAGATTAAGTTTTCGAGGTGGGGGGACTTGATTATGGGCTGGGAGTGGATTGGTGGTCACATTTGGCTTCTGGGGTGGTGCGATAACCTTATTGTCAATGAGATCTTGAATCTCATGATGTAATCGAAAGCATTGGTCCGTATCATGACCATGCTACTGGTAGAAAGCACAATATTTTGCGGAGTTAAGCTTGGGTGAAGAGGATCAGGAAGTGGGCGAGGTTCCAAGGGTTTTAGGTGCCCTTTCTTGACTAACACCTACATAGATTTGTAAAGGGTCGTGTATAGTTGGTTAAAAGTCCTCTGGGGTTAGGTAGGGTTGGATGATGTTTGTGAGCCTGGGTTAGCGAAAGGGTCAGCAGTCTTGGTTATGGTGACAACACTTACATCCGATGGCCTCGCAGCTGTGCTACCACTGGTGGCATTGGAACTACAAACAAATGGCCTCTTAGCCGACTCCTTCTCCTTAGTAATAAGTCCCTGTTTCATGGCATCCTCAATTTGCACCCCCATTTTATGGAGCTCTGTGAATGTAAATAGAGGTAAGAAAATCATCTTCTACAGCAACTTGCCATGCAAATTTTGAACAACCATCCTTATATGATCCTTTTTTGAAGGTCGAGTAGTCATCATTGAGGCTTTGGCCCTCCATCTTATCACAAATTTAGAGAAACCTCCTTCGGCTCTTGGCATGTCGCCTCAAGATCATGGGTTGTGACCTCGATTTGAGTGTTATAAGAATACTGAGCGATGAAAGCCTCGGTCATCTCTTTCTAATTCTGTTTGACGGAATCTTCCAACTTAGCATACCAAATGGCCGCTATACCTGACATGGTGCAACCAAAGAGGGACAGCTTCTGTAGCTGGTTAAGCCCATTGTCGCAAGATATCCGAAAACAGTCATAAGTGAACCATCAGATTCCTAGAATCATCAAAATGGTCAATATGCGGCATCTTAAACCAATCTGGTAATGTAACTGCAGAATCAGTGTACACATCCTCTATGTCTGGGATGGAGTTGACCCCTTTGCACTCTCTTGAACAACTTTTCCAAATTATTAACCTTGAGTGCAGTTGGATCAACCTCGAACTCGAACGGAGCCTCGGTTTGAGAAACTGGGGCTTTGGAGGCTTGGGCCGAAATGGGTTTTAGCGGGATCGAGAAAGCCGGATTACTTTGGGTTTGTGGATCTTGAGTAGTGGCAGTATTAGTAGTGGCATCGGGCATAGGCATAGCCGCATTGGGTGCATGAGATGCTGAGGTCGCAGTTGGCTATGATCGCTGTTGCTGTATCCTACTGATGACCTCAGCCTGACGGGTTGCAACCTCGGCCTGACGAGCCACATCATGCTGTAATGCATCCACTGTTTACTATAACTGGAGTATTAGTTCTTCCATATTGGCCGGAGGATACTGTGTTATTTGAACAAGTGACCGGTCTTGAGCTGGATTGGAAGTAGGCAACTATTTCTAAACTGGACTAAACACAGGTGAGCTGAGTGGTGATTGTTGTAAAAACTGGACTGGTCAATTATGCCTAACCCTCCTCTGTCTTGTAACCGGTGATAGCGAAGCTAACACGGGCTGTCCCCGAACAAGATCCCTGACTTTGCAAAGTCTTCTGACTCAGGTCTAGAGTACTTGGGGGATATCAGAACCATTTGAAGCTATGGTTTTAAACTAGCTAGCAAAAAGAAATAAAACAAAAAAGCAAGAATCAGAAATCACACGACGCCTCAGCTAAGATGTTTATCAACACAAACATGATCAAAGCTGTAGGACTGTATTCCACACTAAAATCTACCCCAAAATAGATACAAACTTTTGCAACTGTTATGCACATTCATGTACAGTTTTATTGTAAAGCACATACCAGTTAAAAGAGAGCCAAAACACCCCTGTGAGGGAGTAGAGTTACCCTGTCCTAGTTTCGTCAGGAACTAGGGTTCACTATTTGCAATCAAGCGGTTTCACGCAATCCTGTATTCGAGTGAGCATCCTGTCCTAGTTTGGAACAGTCATTAGGGTTTTACTATATACAGCTAGGCCAAATGGTCAAAAGGGGGGGTACATCCGCAAGACTACCTAATATACCTCTCACACCTATTACTGAGAAGTGAAAGGAGAATCAAATGGTATAACGGTAGTCCAGATCCAAGGATAGTGTTCCCATCATGGCAGAGCCCACGATCGGTCAGCCTTTTGGCAAGCTTTTGGGCAAGCCTCTGGCAAATCGTCCAGGAATAGCAGATGGCAAACACAGTGACTTAAGTACACCAATGCAAATGCAATGCAAAGAACATATAAGTGTAGATAAAATTTCACATCATGAAGTTCAAGTCAAGTTTTCTAACTTCCCTAGCAGAGTCGCTAGAAACTGTGGCTCGACTTTCGTGCTCCTTTCAAATACGAAAGCCCTACAGTTCGAACTCCTGTGGTTTTGAATCTGATTCCACAAGTGCTATGTGAAATAGATAAACACAAAAGAGTCCAAATCCGGCAAATCTTTTGAAAAATCGATGCTAAAAAAATGGACTGCTTTGCCAGATTTCAGAGTCGCCACCTAAATATTTTTCAAAAATTTAGGAAACCCGAAACTTTGTGCCAAAGGCCACTTATCCATCATCACCAAAGTGTCTCAGCTCGGGAACTTAGGTACGAGAGGGGAAGGTCACGAATTGAGCACCCCACTCGCCCGATCAAAGATTAGCCTCTACTAATCATGATGTGACTTTTATTTATATTATATGCTCTTGTTCCGATTATTAGGCTAACATTACTCTGTGATGCACACAAGTATAGACTAACTTGCAAAAATTAGAACATTTTGATTTCATATTTGTTTTTTGAAAATTGTTTCGAATATGTAGCACTTGAAAAAGTGATCTCATATGGACATTACTCAAATTATTCTAATTCAAGCAATTAGCCTTCTTCCACAAGCATTCAAGCAGATATATCACTTAAGCAATTAGCCGCATGGTAATCATGCTTAATATGTTAACAATCACACTCATGTGATATGCTAAAACAGTAAAGCTTACCCCAATTCCCAATGTGAGCCAAAAGAGAAACTAGTTAGAAAAATGCATGGTCCTAACTAATGCAAAATATGCCTAATGCGACATATACAAGATGCAATTAATAGGCTCGGCTACTAATATGGCATTTGAAACAACTATCGCATGCGGTTTAAACACATTTTCAACGAAATATGTAAACTACAATGCTTTGTTAGAATGATGAGTCGAACCTCATGCATGCAAAACAAATGGATGCAAACATGGGAAATGCTAAAAAAAGTATGATGTTCTAAGCTACCCATCATAAGCGAGTAAATAAAAGGGAAAAAGACGTGAGGTTGGAAGACACACACATTATTACATATTGGCCCTCGCACAAGAGGGTCCGAATGCATGGACTAGCTACGCTACTTAACTAATCTATTACAACCCAAATAAAACAAATTAACTACAGTAGCTAATTATTACAATGCCACAAATTAACTAATTACTCTAGCTAATTAATTACGTACAACGCAAAAATTAACTAGCTAGAACTTAAACTAATTAATTGACTACAAAACATCATTAATTAACTTAAGTAATTAACTACTGCAAGCATAAGTTAACGAGCCTCAAGAGACGAGGGATGACTCATGCATGCACGCGGATTCTCTACCCGAAGATGTCTCTATTTTGTTACCAAGAAGGTTTTGTTTTTATAGCCAGAAATTTGCACGGTTTTACCTCAGCCTCTACTCTGTTCTGTAAAAAAAACAAAAAAAGGGTACTACTTGGTGGACAAAGTGGCCTGCTTCTCACTAAAAGTTGCCTGCCGGCCACTAATGTTGGGTTTTTCTTACTGCAACAGATAACAAACAGAGCACAAACGGAGTATTCTCAAGGGATGTTTGTCCACCCTACCCCTCCTTATCATCAAACAGCTCAAAGGAGTGGTAAGCTCAATTCGCAAGCCCTCAATCGACGCAATTTCATTGCGTGATGACTTATGAATCAAGGGATACAATTTCAATAAATGGTAAGGAAAGACCAATAAAACCTCCTCTCTATCATGGATTGATCAAGGGAAGGGGTTGACATTGACTCTTGAACCCTTTTCATTACTAACAAGTATGAAACGACTCAAGACTCAATAGATTCAATTAACGTTCGATTGAACCCAAAACTTGATTTTATTATCTTGTTCCATTTTAGTTCAAGTTTTATTACTTCATTTTAACTACCTTCCATTCATTAGTCAATTAAGTCCAATAATGAGCTTTAAGTCCACTATTAGAGAGAAGTGTCAAACCAAATATTGTTTTAGGCATGAAAGGGAGATCATGCCATTGGTAATGAACCCTCACAGGATTAAACCATTAAGCACAATATCACCCTTCAAGCTTAAACAACACTCATTTTGAAGCAACTCTCAAAACAAAGAGAAAAAGCCAAGTAAGAGAGGAGATTGCAGAGATGCTTAGAGGTGAACACAAGTATGGAAAGTAAGAAATAAATGCTATCAACTCAAATAGGTTGGTGGCTAAGGCCTAAACCACCAAGCCTTTGAGGACTATTACACTACAAGCATACTATACAAAACATGAATGAAGCTAACTCATAAAAACAGTCCTAAAATAGTCACAAAAAAAAAGTGCTGGAATGAAAACAAAAATAGCTACAACAAGAAGCTAAAATATTGAGGGATTAAAACTAGCACGCAAGCACAAGGAGGGGTGGCTAACCCTTCCATTTTTCGGACTTCAAAACATAATTTTAGCCTCTAAAAAACTCTGAAATTCAGGGTTAAAAAGGCTCAAAAATAGTTGATGAGAAGATGGGAAACACAAGGGCAAAGGCTTAAGAAGTAATGTTCAAAGAAGGGTGGTCAACCCCTCTACATTTAATGGCCTTAAACCATAAGTTTCAGCCCAAAAATACAGGTGAGAAATAGCTCAAAAACCAGCAAGAGAAGATGGAAAAGAGATGGTACAAAGGAACTAGAATGTATACCTCTTGAAGAGGAATGATCCTTTGAATCACAAACCACTAATTTCACGCCCTCAAGAGCCTCAAGAGCTAAAATGCAAGCTCAAATCACCTCAGCAAAGAATTCTCTAGGTTTGGTTTAGAGTGTCTAGGCAAAGGCTATGGAAGTTGCAAGGGAGAGAGAGAAATGTAAAGAGAGAGAAATTATTTTCAAACTTTTTCTCTTCAAAAATTTTCTAATCCAAAATTTTTTAACCTCTACAACATAAGAGAGGGTCATCTATATATAGAAATATATGAGAGACCCTCGGAAATATCTATACAAACACAGCTAGAATGGTGCATGCATCTGTGGAGACAGTTGGCAAAAAAATCTTGGTTTTGCACTAGTGGCTGGCAAGCCACACTAGTGGGTCTGAAGGTCCCTGGATGCTCAGGCTTGAAAAACCATGGTTTTGGTCCGAAACAAGGCATAAGGTTTGTAGGCTCAAAACTGAGACTTTCTGCTAAGGAAATCAAGCATTTGACAAGCATGTACATTCATCTATGAGTGATCAATCAGTGGCACCCAAGTCTTAAGGGCAGTCAAAAATGGGGTGTCTACACCACTGTTGACTGAAGCGTTGACCTCTAACTCACTGACCCTGTAGCAAGCGTTTGTCCAAGTCACCAGCATAATCTGAGTCCACATATCCAACCAAATTCTGTCCGAGTCAATTATCTCTCTCAAACTTCAATCTCAGATGAACCATGCCATGCATGTACCTTAGGATCTATTTCACTGCCTACCAATAACCTTTTCCTGGATCATGCTTACCATACTCACAGCATGTGAGATGTCAAGCCTTGTACAAACCATAGCATACATTAATGCACCAACTGCATTTGCATATAGAACCTGTGCCATATGTTTCCGTTCTTGTTCTGTGTGTGGAGACATTGAAGCACTATGCTTGAAATGAGGGGCCAATGGTGTGCTCACAGCTTTTGTTTTCCTATTTATGCCAAATCTATCTAATATCTTTTTCAAATACTGGGTTTACGTCAGATAAACCGTGCCCTTCTTCCTATCTCTTTTGATCTCCATGCTAAGAATTTTCTTTGCTTTGCCAAGATCCTTCATTTTGAACTCTTCTGCCAATTGTGCCTTGAGTTTGTCAATCTCTAACTTGCTCTTAGATGCGATCAACATATCTTCTACATATAAGAGCAAATAGATGAAGGAACCATCAAAAAGCTTACGGAAATATACAAAATGATCAAATTGACGTCTTGTGTATTTTTTCTCTATCATAAACCGATCAAATCGCTTGTACCACTGTCTCGGGGATTACTTCAACCGGCACAATGATTTGTTCAACTTATAGGCCCAATTCTCTTTTCCAACAACTTTGAAACTATCTAGCTGGGACATGTATATCTTCTCTTCAAGATCTCCATGTAAGAAGGCAGTTTTGACATCGAGTTAGGCAAGCTCGAGATCAAACTGTGCAATCAAAGCTAGCAAGATACGAATAGATGTGTGCTTCACAACAGGTGAGAATACCTCATTGTAGTCTACTCCTTCCTTCTGGGCATAGCCTTTGGCTACCAATCTAGCTTTGAATATGATGTTGTCTTTACCTGGGATGCCTTCCTTCTTAGTGTAAACCCACTTACACCCAATTGCTTTTTTGCCTTTTAGAAGTTGCACCAAGTCCCAAGTCTGGTTCTTGTGAAGTAACCCGATCTCTTCATCCATAGCCTCATTCCATTTGACACTTTCTGCATTCTGCACGGCTTCTTTGAAAGTGCAAGGAACATTGTCATCAATGATTGGAAGTGCATAGACCACCATATCGGTCATCCAACTAGGTTGCTTAGTAATCCTTTTTCCTTTTCTGATTGAAATGGGTTCTGACTATTGTGGGGCCTCTGGATCTTCATTTTCATATGAACTCTCTTCAGAATCTTCTTCAGAGCTATCAACTGAAACTTCTTCAGGATGGTTGACTATCTGACTAGTCTTTGCTGGAGTCTCAAACTCCACCTGTACAGACTTCTTCCATGCGTCCTCATTCTCTTGAGGATTTGGCTGCTTCAGCATTATAGATTCAACAAAGGTAACGTCTCTTCTAGTGATAACTTTCTTCAATTCAGGACACCAGAATCTATATCCTTTGACACCATCACTAAAGCCCAAGAAGATAGCTTTCTTGGCTCTAGGATCCAACTTAGATTCTGTAACATGAAAATAAGCTGGACATCCAAAGATACGTAGCTGAACATAATCAGTGGCTAGCACTCCTGACCATACTTCCATGGGAGTCTTGCTATCTAGTGTTGCAACAGGTAGTCTGTTGACAAGATGACGAGCATAGTTCAATGCCTCGCCCCAAAATGCCTTGCTCAATCCTGAATGTGATAGCATACACTGGACTTTCTCTACCAAAGTGCAGTTCATGTGTTCTGCAACTCCATTTTGCTGTGGCGTTCCACTAACTATGAAATGTCTCACTATCCCTTCATTTTGGCAAACCTCAAAGAAGGGATCTGATGTGTATTCGCCACCATTGTCAGATCTAAGCTTATTGATCTTTCTGCCTATTTGGGTCTCAATCATTTTCTTCCACATATGAAAGATGTCTAATACTTCATCTTTATGCTTCATTGTGTAAACCCATACTCTTCTTGAGAAATCATCAATAAACGACCCAAAGTAGTGTTTACCTCCCAAAAAAGAATTTTTGGAAGGACCCCAAACATCTGTGTGAACGTAGTCCAGAATCCCTTTGGTACGATGAATGGCAGTACCAGACTTGATTCTTGTTTGCTTGCCCAGTACACAGTGCTCGCAGAACTTAAGCTTCCCTGTCTTGGCGCCTTTCAACAGGCCTTGCTTTACCAACCCTTGTGAAGCCTTCTCACCGATATGCCTTAGGCGCATGTGCCAAAGTCTGGAAGTGTCTGATGCATCATGTTCTGAGCTGGTAGAGACAGCCACTCTCCCTGTGACTATAGAGCCGTCTAGGAAATATAAATTTCCCTTCCGAGTACCCTTCATTGCAACAAATGCTCCTCGAACAACTTTGAGGACTCCACCTTCCACAGACTCTGTAACCTTTTGAGTCGAAAACTCCCACTGAGATGAGATTCTTCGTCAAATCTAGAACATAACGAACATCTTCGAGAATTCTTATTGTTCCATCATACATCTTTAGTTAAATTGTTCTAATCCCTTTTGTCTGGCAAGCTTGGTCATTGCCCATCAGTACAACTCCTCCATCGAACTCTCGTAAGCTCGAGAACTACTGCTTGTTAGGACACATGTGGTAAGAACATTCATAATCTAGAATCCATTCATCAGAATGGCTAAGTGAGGAAACTGTAAAGGCTGATCCTTCACCATTATCTCCATCTCGTGCAACGTTCACATTTTCCTCTTTCTTGTCTTTATTGGGACAATCTTTTGCCCAATGCCCCTTCTGGCGACAAGCAACACACTCGTCTTTTGCAAGACGTCTTCCAACTGATGATTTTCCTCTGGATTTTGAGCAAGACGTACCTCGCCCTGTATATCTTCTATTATTTGTCCTGCCTCTATGTCACGACCCCATTCCGTCCCTAGTAGAATGGTGCCATGATGGCCAGTAATTCGATATTACCCAAGGCCACTTACAAGAATTCGCACACAAATCAAAGTAAACACATGGGGCCTACAAATGCGGAAGCAATAAATAAAAGCTAAGTAGTCCATAAGAGCAGTGCTTAGGTTAAATGAAATGACATACATCTTATAATAGCTTTAGTACAAAAAAATGGGGCACAAAAATGACATCTTGACCAAAAGGCTTCTCAGCCATCAAATACAAAATACAATGAAGTAACTAAGAAGCATAATCTTCAAGATGTTGCAAAACACGAATCCAAAACACATCGGCAAGATACATCTAGGCGTCGCCGCCGCCCTGCTCATCACCTACATATATATAGAGAGGGTGAGCTTGGATACTCAGTGAATGGTATAAGTAATAAAGGGTTTACATGAATGCTATCCGAGATCTTTTAACAAAACAATACGTGGGATAAATCAAGTTTATCTATCAAATCTTTCGAAGCTTCAAGGGATGCTTACTAGCATTAATATAATACAAGAGATGACATTCCGGACAAACAAACCCACGCGGTAAAACCGTCAGTGGCAAGGCAAGACAAGACAAGAGAGATCTCGAAACAATGGTGTCGTTGCATTATAGTCCCCGGACACTAAGGACTTGTGCTACAAATGCTTATAGTCCCCTAGCACATACGGACTTCCAAACTTTGTGCTACAAATGCTTATAGTCCCCTAGCACATATGGACTTCCAAGAATGTCATTAAAACAAGATATCATACTTGATATACCAAAATAGGAATATTCATTCATGTTTACAAATACTTTCCAAAACAAAGCAAAGCAAGACTTTTATTAAAACATTGTAACATAACTTTATTAAAATACCACTCACATAGCTCTTCGAACGTCGGGGTCAAGGCGAGTCCAAGTCCTACAAACACATGGCAAGTCTATTGAATGCACTTTTAAACAAGCTTCACATGCATACAAATGGTCTCGGCATTCACCAAAACTAAGTCAAATCAAAACAAGCACTGTTTCTCATCTCGGGGAAAACATGCTGGGCACCGTCCAGGTCTTGGCCGAGGTCCCACACCTCCTCGCCGAGGTGTGGTCCCGAGGGCCACATTCAAGGATAAATGAAGTCGGGAAAAATCTGGGTTTCCCTCTGCTCAAGAACATAAAGAACATGGATTATGAAGAACATGAAGAACATGGAGGAAATGAATGCAAGGATCATAACTTATTATTAGAAAATCTGAGATTTCATGCTATGAGTTTGAAAACATGGACCTGGGTACCCATACTAGAAGATCTTGGGGAAACAAACACAAAAGCATGGATTTTAATGTAAGCTTTCGGATCAAATCATGGCTTTTCCTCAAGAACACTTGAATATCATATTCTCTTTCTAAAACCAACTTTAAATCAACGCATGACATGCAATGCAGCTAGATGATCAATAAGAACAGCGAGAGTTGATTAAGATTCTGACCTCAACACTTGAATCTAACGGTTTGAACCCTAAGGATCAAGCTTGCTATCTACTCTCTCACTCTAAAACTCCTCTTTCTCCTTCTAGAGCTTCTCTCTCCTCAAGAACAAAGATGTGATACAAAATGATACATCTCTAGGCTTGCCGGCTGACTTAACACTCAGTCCGGACACGTGGCAACGGTTGGTTGGCTCTACTAGAAAAGGTGACTGATTGAAAAGACAAGACTATGACAAGGTGTGCTCAACAAGCTAGGTGGCAAGGGACTCCGGCGAGTAATGACATCGGCTAATAACAAGACTTCGGCAAGCAATGGGACAATGACCTCGGCTAGAAAGGTCAACACTTGGCCCAGGTGTGCCACACCTCGGCCTAGATGTGCCACACCTCGGTCTAGGTCGTACCAGTCTAGGACGAGATCACTTGGGTTCAAGGGCAACATCTCGGCCCAGATAGTACACATCTCGGCCTTGGTGATGAACACCTCGGCCTAGATAATGACATCTCGGCCAACATGTCAGGGTGCGGGTGAAGGTCAACCAAAGAAATCCCAAGATGGTCCTAAGTGTAAAAGTATCAAAGGAGCGACCTAGGCTCAAGATGACCTCGGCTGAACACATACACACCAATAAGGAACATAGCATTCAAGTAACACTTATGCAAGACAAGTCAAGATTTAAAATGCAAGCTGAACAGAGCAAAATCATATAAAATGCATGTGAGTACAGTTAGGGCAGTGTGAGGGTCATTACACTCTACCTGTCAATGCCTCTAATGCTGAGTCCCTATTTGCAGACTTATCTTTCCTTTTGAACTCATTATTTACTAAGGCATTTGAAACATCAACATACTTGATCTTTTCTTTACCATACAGTAAAGTTATGGTGAGATGATCATATGTGTTAGGCAAGGAATTCAACAATAACAGTGCTTTATTTTCATCATCGATTTGAACATCCAGGTTTTTCAAATCAGCAAGAATTTTGTTGAAATTATTCAGATGTTCGTTCATCGAAATACCTTTCTTGTAGTCGAAACGAAACAACCTCTTCTTCAAGTAGAACCGGTTATCAATGCTCTTTGTCATAAACTTGTCTTCCAGCACCTTCCAAAGCTCATTGCAATATCATATTCTGTGAATGCGTACTTTTCTTCTTTTACAAGGCAAAGTCGGATGGAACTGCAGGCCAAGAGATTCACTTTCTTCTATTTTGTCTTGTCCAAGTCATCTGGTTTGTCTCCCAGAGTAAAGTGTAGGTTCATCTAGACAAGCATATCTTTAACTTCACATCTCCATATGCCGAAGTTGCTACTTCCATCAAACTTTTCTACTTTGAACTTAGCATGGGACACCGGGGTCCAATGCCTAGAGTTGCTTGTAGTCACTGGGTTACTTGTAGACTCGATTGATCTCATCTCTGTAGATTTTGCCATTGAGACTGCTCAATAATCTTCACCACAAACAATAACAAACGTTAGAAGTGCTCGAAACACGGCAAATTCTAAGCTCCTGAAAACTTCACTAAAAATCCAAGTCCAAATCTCAAAAACAGAATCCATAATTGTGTCTGGAATAGTTGATTTAGCTAGGACAGCACTTTCTTCACCTCTCCAGGGACCTCAATGAAATTTCTCCAAATCCAGGGGCCAAATTACAATTTCCCTAAACTCCTGGGACCTTACTGCAATTTAATGAAGTTTCAGTGGCTAAATTGTAATTTTAGCAAGATCAGCGGCTGAAATGCAATTTCTAAAACTTTTAGGGGCCTCCCTACAATTTCAAAATTTTCGGCTGACTGGGATGATGACGTGGTGATGATGTGTCCGCTAACTGCTACTAGTGTGGCTTCACACGTGGCATTACATGGCGCGAATATGGCAGTTGAGCTGTCGATGACGTGGCTTAACACGTGGCGGTACGTAGCACTGATGTGACAGTGACATAGCGATGCGTGGCAATGACTTGGCAGCTTCCAAAATTAATTTGGAAATTTGTTTGTAGAGGGTTTTGAACCCTTAACCTCAAGGCTTCGAACCAAAGCTTTAACCACTGTGCCAAGTATGAACTTGTGTTGTATTGGTGCACAAGTGAGTACTTAAAGCCTTTAGGATAGGTTGACTTCTTCAACCTTTGCTTCTTCGTCGGACTAAACTTTCCGGCAAGTCTCTGGAAAAACTCCGGAAGCGCGTAAGGGCGCGTGAAGTGTCCTCGTGGGTTGGTCTTTCTGGCTCTGAACTCCTCTCGTCGAGGCGGTCGTCCTGGTAAGCTAAAAACTCAATTTCAACAACTTCAAAATTTTCAGTTTGTAGAAAATTGCTCTGTTTTTCGCACAACAATGCCTCTGATACCAATTTGTTGTACTGAGGAGGCAGAAAACAATCACACACAAGCACACGAGCAAGAACACACAAGGATTTACATGGTTCAGCAAATCGCCTATGTCCACGGGCAGCGGATTTACTATATGGATATAAATACAAAATTACAACAATGGAGCATGAGAAGACACTACTCTCACTCAACTCTTGCTCACACTCTCTCTTGTTGCTTACACTCTATAATTCTCACACTCTCTTCTTTCACCACACAAAACTCCTCCCATGCACTACCTATTTATAGATGCAATGGGAGAGCCAAGCCACTAACAACATTAAAGGTAGCCACCAACAAGATCAGCCACCCTACCATGAGTAGCTCAGCTAAATCTCTAGCTTCTTCATTTGTCTTCAGTCAATAGCCATTGTTGACAAAGAAGATCTGAGCCAATCTTCAACATATAAATAATATTAAAAAAATTTAAAATTTTCTTTCCCATTACAGATCCTCTTAAGTTTTGTCTCTCTACTCCTAAATCTCTCATCATCTCCATTAGAAACCTTTGTGAATGGCCAGGTGGTAATTTGAAGAGAAATAGCTACTGCTTGATAACTACAAAGCATTTAAGTACTAGTGTATATGGTTGACAAATTGCAGCAAATAAATTCAAGCAAAGGCAAAGTTAATCTAATGGGAGGTAATGAAAAAACAATATATATTCTTTCTTGGTCTTGCCTGGGTTTGGTGAATATATTATGGACATTAGTGAATAGGTAGGCGTTCAGACATGACCACATCCTATACATAACACAACTAGTCTGTTCTCACCACAGTCACCATCACCTATTTAAAGCAAAGAAACACTTCAAACTAACACAATTATCCCCAATTCTGGGTTTTTACACACATTCTACACAGCAAAGAAGTCATTCCAAAGACCTCCAAATGGAAAAGCCATAACAACTTCCCAAACCAACAATTTATGGGGGGCCAAAGAAACAGAGTGAACTCAAAGTAGAAGAAGAGAAATAGAAAACCAAAATAATTGATGGAACCCATTAATCGGAAGCTAGAATTAGAGCAAAAAGTGAATGACCTAATAGATTATTATGCATTAAAAATCATACCTTATGACTATTTGAAGAACCCATGTGTGCACGTATATGTGAAGCTCTGTGGGTTTTTGTGAGTGAATGGTGAAAGAAAAAGGGACAGAAAAATAGAGTTGAGAGGGAGAGAGATAGAGAGAGTAACATAAATAGAGAGAGAAAGATAAAAACCTCAATGTTGAAGCAATGCAATGCAAGGATTTGCGAGGGAGGAGCCGTCGATCGAGCTTCCGTAGGTGATGGATCTTAGGCGACGGTGACCAACAAGGAGGTGAATTGGTGCTCTGGTTGCCAGTGAATGCAAGGAGGAGCGGCAGTGAGAGATGGAGGGTAGAGGAGCAGTGAAGAGGGAGAGAGAAAAGAAGAAGGACGCTGAATAGAAAAAGAGAGAGAGGTGCTGGTTTTGTTTAGGGTTTGGTTTGGAGATAGGTTCTCCTTGCGATGATAGCGGGCAACTCTCTATGGAATGAAAGAAAGAAAGATGAGAGAGGATGAGAGAGAAGAAAAGAGTGAGAGCGTGAGATAGTTTATATAGATCGTTATTGGTGCCTAAAATTTTTTAGTCATTGAAAGTATTTTATAAATCCCTCCAAAATATTTGAAATGTCTCCCTCAAAAAATTATAGTTCTTTGGCAACTAAAATTCTTTTTTGTCGCTAAAAATTTTGGTCGCCAAAGGTAAAAAAATAATTTTTTATTTTCCAATCGGCGACTAAATGGTTTTAGTAGCAAAAACTCAACAATCGACGACTAAAATTCTTTTTTATCACTGAAAATAAACTTTTGGCAACCAAAATTTTGGTCGCCAAAGGTTAAAAATAATTTTTTATTTTCCATTCGGCGACTAAATGGTTTTAGTAGCCAAAACTCAATATGCGGCAACTAAAATTCTTTTTTGTCGCCAATTCTGGCATTTTTAGCGACTAATTTTTTTTTAGTAGCTAATAACCAATATACCCCAACTAAAAAAAATTAGTAGCTAAATATTTTACTTTTGCTAACTAAAAAAGTTTTTGTCGCCAGTTCCACGACTTTTGGCGACTAAATTTTTTTTAGTTGCCGAAGGTGCACTTTGTTGTAGTGCTAAAAATTGACAATTAATAACCTTTTTTTTTTTATCATGGTTTTTATAAATTATCGCTAAAATTTACAATTAATGACATTTTGTGATGAATTTTTGAACTTGTCACTGAAAGTTGAAAATTAATGACTTCTTTGTGCCGATTTTTTTAAACTATCTCTAAAACTTATAATTAGTAATATTTTTTGTGACAAAATTTTCAAACTGTCGCTAAAAATTAACAACTACTGACTTTTTTAATAGGACCTACACGTAAGTCCGCTTATTATTAATCTTAGCTAAAACCTCTCAATTGGATCCTTATTGGATGAAAATGATAATTCAATTTATTTTGCTTCATAAACCCCTTAAGGAGGAGGCGCATAATTAAGTACGGGCATAGAAATATTTTCTTTTTTTTTTTCTTAGACAATTTTGCCCATGCATATATATATATATATATATATATCACAAAACTCTTTTGACGAGGACCATTTTAAAATATTGTGTGTGTGTATTTTTGGTTGGTTCATCGAGTAGGTACTCTGTTTTTTGTAACAGTAAAATGTTACTGTGAATTAGAGTAAGACAAAGTAACATGTTATTATTTACATCAATTTCAATGATATTTTTTTTATTATTGTTTTTGAAGAATTTCATAGTTAACATAGATCTTGTTTGATAGATCATGATAAGAGAATTTTAAAAATATTAATATTTTAAAAAATGGACATTTAAATCAAAAGTTATATTATTTAAAAACTTAAAATATTAAATTACTCACTAATTATATTTTGGTGATAGTGGTACGTGTTAGATTTTTCAAGAAAAACTTTTTATGGTTCTTCTTAGTGCATTAGAATTTTATTATGAGAGGGTTTTGACCAAATCTTATAATATCATTAATTAATAAAAAATGAAAAACAGTTGGATCGCTAAGATGAGATAGTTAAGTGATTTACTACAAGTTGTCAAATGATTGGATGGCAATGATTTTTAGAGAAACTAAAATAGGAAACAAAGTGCATCATGGAAGATAGCATTTGATAATAACAAAATCAACCCTAGATTTATTTATCAATAGAAGATAGCATTTGATTAACGTAGTTTACAAAGTACAAATTATTATTATTTCGCTTGTAATGCAAGCAAACTTATTACTGAAGAAAGAAATTCATCTAAAACCAAACACTACCCGACTTCAAAAACATAGTCGAGTGAGTTTCAAAGCCCTATATATTACTCTCTTCTCACTTTACTTTCTCATATTGTTTCCATAATCTAATCTCTCTCAAATTCTTAGTATTTCCCAAGAAACGGAAAAAAAAATCTTTAGTCTTTCAGTTACTTTTTTCGACTATTTTATTTCTCAAGAAAAATCAGCAATGGCAGCCAAGATTACAATAGGATACAAATTTATACCAACGGACAATGAACTTGTTCTTCATTATCTGATAGCAAAGGCCAAAGGACAGCCATTACCGGTAGAGGGTTTAGTGAATGAATGCAATCTCTACGACGATCAAGAACTGTCGAAGATATTTAGCAAGCCTATTCATGACAATGAAGGAAGGCTTACTGGATGCAAGCGAAGTTTCTATTATATCAACAGAGAATCGAGTGAACACAGTGTGTGGGACATGAAGGAGTTGTAACACTTTGTACTTTTGGGTCTAAAATTGATATGAGGTGTAATTGAATGTTGTTAAGGATTGATAGATATATATATTGTTGCTGTCATGCCTCATTAGTAGATTGGGGGTTGTTGCTATGTTTTGTTACTATTTTGAGAATGGATGCTATTTCGAGGATGAAATTCTCTAAGGGGGAGAGATTGTGACCGTCTGTCCAGGTGACCGCTCGAGCGTAGAATTGTTGCTCCCAGTATCTCGCGTATTTGCAGGCGGACCGCTCGAGCGCAGGAAGTGTCGCTCGAGCGTAGAAAGTGAGATTGCCCTTGACATTTTTATTAGTGTATTTGGAGTCTCCTTGTTCCATTTTGGGATGTTGATCGAAGTGGTAACATAATGGTAAAGTAAGAGTGAACCAAGAATTTTGATTCGGATAATTTTCCTATGAACAGCCATCACTCTTTTGCTCTTTTCTTTTTCCACACTTTGAATTTGTAGGTGAGGCTAGAACCAATAGATAGCTTGTTTCTGAGGCTTCGATTTGGACACAAGAACGACCTAAAACGGAGTTCGGATGAGAGAGTTATGCTTATTTGAAATTTTAGTATCTGTGCTGAAAGCAAGTGCGCTCGAGCGCAGAAAGTGGCGCTCGAGCAGACTGTGCGAATTCAGCAACTTAAAAAGTGCTTTTCTAAATCATTCTCTCCACTTTTCTTTTCTCTCTTCCTTCCCCTCATCCTAAGTCCGAAAACCCTTGATTTCTTGACCCAAATAGCTTCCATTTCTCAAAGATTTGGCCAAGATCTCTTACCAAAAAGTGAAGAATACTTGAAGTTTAACATTTTCAACCGATTGGATTTTGGAGTTTTGAAAGGAGGCTCTTGATCTAGCTTCTTTGCTTGGTCTTTGAGGTTAGAGTTTCTAGTTCTCCTTCAACACTCTCATTTATAGATAGATTTGTGGTATTTTCTTTATATAAACACAAAATTTATATTTTAAAGCATATTGTGGTAAATCATGAGATAGGGGGTTTAGGGATTGAAATACTAGGGTTTAATTGTTGCGTTATGATTATGGACTTATGAAATTGGGTGTATAATTAATAAAAGAGTTGGAATAAAAAGTGTTTGGGTGAAAAGCTTAATTTCTCTTAAAACCCTAGTTTGGTTCATGAAAATAAAGATGGTTTTGCTTAAATTGAAAGTAGTATTATGAAATTAGGGTGTTGAATTGTACATATACAAGTGCAATTGCATTTTGGAAGTGGTTGGAAATTTATGTAAAAGTTGCGATTGAATTCTTATTATTGATCTTTTAAATTATTTTATAATATGAAACTAAATTTGGGTAAATAAATTTGTTAATGGTATGGATGATATCAAATTTGTGATAAAATGATGAAGTGAATATTTAAGAATTTTATTGTGTTATGTTGAATTTCATTGAGTTATGTTAAAGTTGTGTTAAGTCTAGGTTGGATTAAGATGAGTGTGAACAATGATAAATGGGAGATTGTGAAATATAACAGTGTTATATGAAGGAGTTGTATCAAAGAAATTAAATGTTAGAGATTTAATTGATAACCTTGGGTAGTAATTGATAAGCAATGTGTTGTAAAAATTGAATTTGAAGACTTGATAATAATATGAAAAGTAAAGCAATAGTTTGAATCCAAGAATTGTGAACACTTTAAAAATGAATCTTTATACCTCTATGGATGTGTTGTTATATTTTTGTAACAAAACAATGAATGATTTGATGGATAATGAAGAAGTCATGGAACATATTTGTACTTGTTATGTAAATGAAATTTTAATATATGGTGGATGTGTATTGAACTAATGTGTTACGGAAATAATGGAAGATATGTTGGCATTGCCCACTAATTGTAACGATGGATTGTGATGTTACCTTGGGGTCCGTTTCCCATCGTATTTTGAGCCGGCAAAGCATCGCTTGAGATAGGTTCTGCCTTCCTTCCGAAGTAATGCCTGGTAAAGCGTGTGGTATGTTGAGGTTCCACGTTCCTTTCGGCTTGTGACCGGTAAAGCGTGAAGTTCCACATTCCTTTCGGCTTGTGACTGGTAAAGCGTGTGACTCATGGAGATGACTTGGTATTGGATCCGGTATTTGATATGAAATTAATTGAAGGAATGGAAAATGAAAGGGTAATTGGATTAGAGATTGGTGATGATGAACTCAATGGATTGCTTGTGACTATAAGGGAAGATTATGAGTTTTGTTTTGTAAATAATTGAGAAATTGAATTAAAAAGGGTTTTTTATTCTTGTGTTATGTTTGAACTCTAATCCTTTGGATTTTGATGTTATGGAGTATATTAATTGGAAATAGTATAAGGGAAAAATGGACATGAAATGAGGAATATTAAAATGGAAATGAAATGAGGAATAATTTTGGAATCAGGTTAATAAATTTAAGATGATGTTTTTTCTTAAATGTACTTGTTTTCAACGAGAATTTATGGTTTGCTAATGATGAGAGACTACATATATGGGAGGGAGTTTTCTTAAAGGTCCAAATAAAATTTTAAGAAAAAGATACTCTTCGTATAATATTTTGAACTTACAAAATGTCACCTTACTATATGGTACCACCCTCCATGCATGATCATTTCTATCTGTGTGTTAGCTATTGTTGTAGAACTATGAGATTCCTACTGGGCGTTAGTGCTCACCCCTCGTCGTTTTATTCTTTTTCAGGAAGAGAAATTCGGATTAATTAGTCAAAGAGTTATGGAGTCCATGTATCTTTTATGTATAATTTCATCATAGATGTGAAAGGAATGAATAATGTATCTTGTTGTTTGCAATTATTTATTTGTAACTTCACAGCAGAAACTTGGCATTTATTATTGTTATTATTGTATTCATTGAGAGAGAGAACATGTATTATTATGTTTCTGTTACTCAAGGGTAATGGAATTAAATTTTTTTTTTTTTTTTTTTAAAAAAAGGACCTAAATTATAGGTTTTGATAATATTTCTGAGTAATTAAAATTTGGGGCATGACAGGAGTACAGTCTTGAAGGTGTTTCTCTGGAAGATGATCAACTGATCAAAGTGAGTTCTTTCTCTCTAGTTCTATGTTTCTGATTATTTTTTTTTTTTTTTTGATTTTATTTGTCATATGTTGTTGTTTTGTTCAACGAAAGAGGTTTGATCATTATCCATATTATATATGGAAGTTTTGAGATCAAACTCACACACACAACTTATCACATGATAAAACAAAGATATAGTGCAAATCATGATATATAGGTCTTATCACATGATAAAATAAAGATATAGTGCAGATAGGTCTTATCACATGACAGAACAAAGATATAGTGCAGATCACAAAGACAGATCATTCGCACATGTTTAGATGATTTATGTTTTTATTGTTGTTTTCTAATGAAATTTTTTAGGGGTTATGGTTGCATGTCACACACACATAAATGTTTTAAAAAAAAAAAATTAGAATTGGAGTTTTGTAACAAAATGAACCCTTAATTTTTAATTTTTTTTTTAAATTTAAATCATAATCTTTTGATTTATTTTTAATTTAAATTATTTGTCTATTTTCAATAAGTAAAATTGTCAGAAAAAGTTTATTTTAATTATTAAACTCAATCAAAAATTCACTAACCTTTTTCTTTTCGCTTTTTTAATTTACTCAAATTTATAATCGAAACACAATATAAAAGAATAATATATGAATACAACACTTGCATGGTTTCAAAACTTTGTAACTTTTACTATAAAAAACTTAAAAGACAACTTTAGCAACTTTTAAATTTAGTCATCTTTCCGAATAGCATAAATCTTGAAAATTTGAGGAATAGACAAGACATTGTTTCCGTTTGTTGGCAGCAATTTAGAGCCCAACTCTACAGCTCCTGAACCCTTTTATTTTTTTTCACCTCCTTTGTTTTTTTGTCCCTCATTTGCAAAACTCATATCCATCCTATCTTTCTAGTTAAATTTAAAAAAAAAAAAAAAAAATGGTGTCAAGCATGATTTAATGTAAGATTTTATTTGTACTCAGAGTTACTATGAAACACTATCTAAACTTCTGAATCAAGTATTTAGTTATCTTTCTTGCACTTATTTCTATTTCATGCCTAAAATTGGGGTAATTTACATTTGTGATGACATTTGTCTTTGCTAGTTTAACCTTTCATGTTAAATTTCAAAGTTTTTTTTTCAAAAGTCATCTACATATTTTTGCATATTACAAATAATTACTAAACACCTATATTTATAGTTGCAGGACAAAAACTATGTCTACGTGCGATCAAAATGAAGCGTCACAGGGCAGAAATCAAACAAGAAGAGCAACCAATTTATGATTTTGACATTGATCATTACTCTGTCGAAGACAACCAACCTACTCAGTTATACAACAAGAAGAGCAACCTACCACAGTAGTTATACAACAAGAGCTAGCTCCACCTAATGATGATGATCACTTTGATTGGGACCAGTTTGTTTGGGATTCCACTTTGGCAGCTACTCCAGTTATATAACAAGAAAAGCAACCTACTGCAGCAGTTATGCAACAAGAGCTAGCTCAATCTAATGATAATGGCCACTTTGATTGGGATCAGTTTGTTTGGGATTCCACTTTGGCAGCTACTCCAGTAATACAACGGCTAGATGCTGATGATGATGATTTGTTTGATTAGGACCAGTTTGATTGGAATTCCACTTTGCCATCACTATAATGAATTGGATACACTTTGTTTCCTATTTTAGTCTCTCTTCAGAATCATTGTCATTCAATTATTGTATTTCACTACTAGTAGTAAATCACTTAACCGTCTAGTGTTTGTGATCCAACTGACTACTGAGTAACTGTTTTTTGTTTGTTACTAATTAATTAATGATATTACAATCAACCCAATTAATTATAATCGTTATGAAAATCAAATACAACACAATTAGAGATGTTTTAGGAAGTGCATTTTTTGCCTTTTTTTCGTTTGACTTATTTTCATCTTTAGTGAACTTTTTTTTTTATTTTTGAAAAAGTTTTTGGTTTCTAAATTTAGCTCGAAAAGACGAACCAGAAAATTATAATTTTTTTAGAAAAAATTCAAAAAAGACAAAAATAAGCCAAAATAAGCAATCTTTTTTTGTCTTATTTTCGTCTTTAGTTTTTTTTTTTTCCTAAAATTTTTCAAAAAAAAATGTATTTTTTAGATTCATCTTGATAAGATGGACGGAAAAAGTAAAAAATTTAGACATAATTTAAATAAGAAAAATCACTAAATACAAAAAATAAAAAAAAGAGGTGACTATTTTTGTTGCCAAAATGGGCCTTAATACAAACAAGATTTCAAACTTGAGGAATAAGACGCACACATATAACGATAATATTAGGTGACAATATTACCAATTAATGCAAATCCCATCAAATTTCATTTAAAATTTCTTATTAACACATTTTTTGGGTCCATAAAAAAACATCTTTTGTGATGACACCATTAATCATTGCAAATAAATTTGTAGCGACAACAAATCAGTAGGAAATGTGGTTGTCACATATAGGTATTGCAAAATGATGTTCATTTTGTTTCTCCCAAATCCGCATTTTGCACTGTATACATCATGGGAAGGGGTACTAGTGGATGCAATAGAGGATTGGGAATGACAGAGGTTGGGGATAAAGGAAGAGGGTGTTGGTGGTGGCAGTGGAGGGGCGGGGTTTGGAGAGGAGATGGAGGAGGAAGAGAAGGGTGTTGGTGGTGGCAGTTGAGGGTTAAGGGAGAGGATGATGGCGATGATTATAAGAAATAATTTGGAAAAACAGATTTTTCCACAACTTTAGTCTATTTTTTAGGTAGGACCCATTCGTCAAAGTTGGCGGGTGTAAATGGTAACGCATTCTATGTCGCGTTATGATTCACGTAGTATATTCGCATTATAAGGGGTACCCAAGTTTTGTGGAAGGGTAAGGTTATGGGCTAGATCCATTGGACCCAAAATAAACACACGCGCGCACCACCGCCGCAGCCCATCCAGTCGGTCGGGCGGGTGTGAGGTTGGGTTGGGCTTGTCCAGTCCAATACTTATCTTTTTGGGCCAAAAACATTTGAATTTAATTTTATTTTTTGGTAAAATAAAATCTATCCAGTTTTAATTTCAAATTTTGGTTGAAAAAATTCAAATTCTACTTGCACCTCTTCAAACCTTTTGTACAATTCATACCTATCTAAACAAGTTCAAGTTCAAACCCATATCTGTTTAAATTCAAATCAAACAGGTTCAGACCTGTTGAGTTCAAAACTGAACAGATTTTCTATCTGTTCAACACTATCCGAACAGGTTTCATACCTATTGGATTCAAATATGAACAGCCATGTTTTCTCGTATAAATAGATAAACCCTCATTTGGATCTTGCATTCAAAAAATTCGTTCTTGCCTCTACTATTACTCTCTACATTTTGCTGCATTAATTTTTCTTATGAGAAAGAGTGTAAACACAAAGTGTGTTCGTTGTGTGAATAGTTTATAGTTCTGCTACTATTCACTATTGATCATTTTATCCTGGAAGATAGACGTTCACAATCTAAAAATACTGTGGAGAGAACGAATCTGTCTTAAGGACATAGTGTTAAACACTGGACTTGATCAAAAATTTGTTCGACAAATAAATAAGGTAAGTAATTAATTTACTTTCTGTTTTATTTATTTTTATCAGATTCTGATTTTGTTTTTGTAACAAAATAAGAATCTGTTGTTTTATTCTATTTATATATTGTTTTGATTTTTGTAATAAAACAGTTTCTCTTATTTCTTTAATTCTTCGAATACAGTGAAGATTGTCCAACAATCTTAAGACAGATTATTTTGGGTGTCTTCATTGTATTTATTTTCTGTGCTTTTGCAAAGTGATATTCTGGTTGGAAAATGCAAATAGTAGTCATATACTGTTTGATAAATAGTAGTAATATACTATTTATTTTCTTTGACAAATAGTAGTAATATACTGTTTGTCATTAACAATTTTAGAATATTAATTTGTGTAAAGTGTGATAGAAAATTATTGTGTAATATTTTATTTTTCTAGTTTTAGTAACTAGAAAAGGAAAAATATTGTGTTATAATTTATTATCTGGTTTTAGTAACTAGAAAATTAATTTGTGTTTTGGTTTTTCTAATTTTTGTAATCAAATATTATGGCTACTGCAACTGAAAGTGGTACTCCAATTGTTACAACGACTCTGGTCCCTATCCAGAACCATGTTCAAGTTCCAATAAATCATGGAGAAAAATCGAAAAAATTTAATGGCATCGAGTTTAAGAGATGTTAGCAAAAAATGTTGTTCTATCTTACAACTCTAAATCTTGTCTAGTTTCTCCGTGAAGAGGCTCCAGTACTGAAAGATGATGAAAGTGATTGGCAAGTTATTGCCGCTGTAGATGCCTGGAAACATTCTGATTTTTGGTGCAAAAACTACATCCTCATTGGCCTAGACAACATGCTATATAATGTTTATAGCCCTTAAAAACAGCAAAAGAATTATGGGATTCTTTGTAGAAGAAATATAAGACAGAGCATGCCGGCACAAAGAAATTTGTTGTCGGTAAATTTCTGGACTTTGTAATGGTAGACTCCCAAATGGTAATTTCTCAAGTTCAAAGGTTTCAATTAATTTTGCATGATATTCATGTTGAAGGTATGTCTCTTAGCGAGTCTTTCCAAGTCACTGCGCAAGTTGAAAAATTATAACCGACTTAGAAAGATTTCAAAAATTATTTGAAACATAAACGCAAAGAAATGACCATAGATGAACTGATTGTAAGACTAAGAATTGAGGAAGATAACCGTAAGGTTGACAAGAGGAATGGTAAAAATCCCATTGAGTCCAAGGCTAATGTGGTTGAACAAGTTCCCAAACCACATAACAAAAAAGGAAGTTTGCTGGAGGTGGTCCTAAAGAAGGCGACAACAATGGCAATAAGAAGTTCAAAGGAAAATGCTATAATTGTGGCAAGACTGGACATCGTACCTTTGATTGCCAACGCCCAAAGAAGGATCGCGGAAGTTCAAGCAAGAAAGTCACCAATCAAGCCAATGTGACAGAGTTAGATTACATCTCTGACAAGGTAAATGACATCAATCTGTTTACTATGGTGTCTAAGGCTAATTGGGTTGGAAATCTTAAGGAATGATGGATTGACACTAGGGCAACTTGTCACATTTACGCAGATAAGAAGATGTTCACTACATATAATAAAGTTGCAAATGGTGAACAACTTTTCATAGGGAATTCTTCTACTTCTACTGTGGCTAGACAAGGAAAGGTGATCTTGAAGATGACATCGAGGAAGGAACTTACCCTTAACAACGTGCTGCATGTACGAGACATTTGGAAGAATTTAGTTTCTGGTTCTTTGTTAAGTAAAAATGGTTTTAGGCTTGTATTTGAGTCTGATAAATTTGTATTAACAAAGAGTGGTATGTATGTTGGTAAGGGATACATGAGTGATGGTGTCTTCAAGTTGAATGTAATGACTGTTGTACCAAACCTTTCTATTAATAAGAATAACACATTTTTTGCTTATATTCTTAAGTCAAATTTATGACATGGTAGATTAGGACATGTAAATTTTGATGCTTTGCGTAGATTAATTGGTTTGGATTATATATCAAAGTTTGAAATTGATCCTAATCACAAATTCGAGATTTGTGTAGAAGCGAAACTAACCGAACTTCTAGAATTAATTCATACTATTGTGTGTGATCTTAAATTTATTCAAACTAGGGGAGGCAAAAAGTATTTCATAACATTTATCGATGATTGTATAAGATATTGCTATATATACTTACTTAGAAGTAAAGATGAAGACTTAGAAATGTTTAAACTCTACAAAACTAAAGTTGAAAATCAACCTAGTAAAACCATTAAAATGGTTAGAAGTGATAGGGGTGGTGAATATGATACACCTTTAAATGAATTTCGTTCGCAACATGGCATTATTCACCAAACTACAACACCGTATTCTCTGTAGCAAAATGAAATTGTTGAAAGGAAGAATAGAACCCTTAAAGAAATGATGAATGCCATGTTACTAAGTTCAGGCTTACGCAGAACTTGTAGGAAGAAGCAATTTTGTCTGCTAATTATGTTCTTAACAGAATACCCCACAAGAAAACAAATAGCACTCCTTATGAATTGTGGAAAGGTCAACCAACTTCCTACAAATACTTAAAAGTGTGGGGGTGTTTGGAAAAAGTAGAAGTTCATGTTCTAAAAAAGACTAAGATAGGACCAAAAACAGTAGATTGTGTGTTTATTGGTTATGCTCATAATAGTAGTACATATCGGTTTCTGACTTATAAATCAGAAATACCTGATATACATGTGAACACTATTATAGAGTCAAGGAATGCTATGTTTTTTCAACATGATTTTCCTTATAAGAAAGGACATGAATTAAGTTCACATAAAAGAACTAATGATTGTACACAAAGTCAAGAGACTAATGACAATCAAACGCAAGAGACTAGTAATGATCTCGACCAATAGGATTTAATTGATGATGAACGAAGACAAAGTAAGAGAGCAAGAACATCAAAATCTTTTAGTCCAGATTTTCTGACATACCTGTTAAAAAATGAACCTCAAAGCTTAAGGAAGCAATGTCAAGTCCTGAAATACCTTTGTGGAAAGAGGCTGTTAATAGTGAAATTGAATCTATTATGCAAAATCATACTTGGGAATTGGTGGATCTTCCATCTGGTTCTAAACCTCTTGGATATAAATGAATATTCAAGAGAAAAATGAAAGTAGATGGTTCAATAGACAAGTATAAAACAAGACTTGTGGTAAAAGGTTACAGACAAAATGAAGATCTGGACTATTTTGACACATATTCCCCCATGACAAGAATAACATCCATCCTCATGCTTATTCTTATAGCAGTGTTGTATAATCTAGAGATACATCAAGTGGATGTTAAGACAGCTTTCTTAAACGGTGATCTAAATGAAGAGATCTATATGGAGCAACCCGAAAAGGTTGTAGTGTCAGGACAAGAAAATAAAGTTTGTCGGCTTGTAAAATCTCTTTATGGATTAAAACAAGCTCCTAAGCAACGGCATGAAAAATTTGATCATGCTATGCTTACTAATGGGTTTAAGATAAACAAATGTGACAAGTACGTCTATATTAAAAACACTAACAAAGGTTATGTCATCATTTGTCTTTATGTGGATGACATGCTTATCATTGAAAGTAGTCAAAACATGAAAATCAACTAAGCAAATGCTGAACAAAATATTTGATATGAAAGATATAGGGGTTGCAGATGTAATATTAGGAATGAAATTACTAAAACATCTGATGGATATGCACTATCTCAATCTCATTATATTGAGAAAATTCTTGGTAAATATATCAAGGATGATATGAATGTAGCAAGAACACCTATAGACATCAATCTTTATTTATCAAAAAATAAAGGCGATGCAGTGTCTCAGCTAAAATACTCCCAAATCATTGGAAGCCTAATGTACCTAATGAATTGCACTCGTCTTGATATAGCTTATGATATCAGTAAATTGAGTAGATACACTAGTAATCTTGGAGAAGACCATTGGAAAGTGATCATTCGGGTTCTTAGATATATAAGACTTACTTGTGATCACGGTTTGAACTTTACTCGATATCCAGCAGTACTCGAAAGTTATTGTGATGCAAATTGGATATCTGATACTATAGACACCCTATTTTTGACCGTCCTCAAGACTTGGATGTCACCGTTTGAACACTCGGTGATCATCCATGCTTGTGTTCGTTTTGAGTTCTCGGAGGTCTCGGCTACGCGCCTTGCCTCAGGATCTCTCAACTTGACTGTTTTGTGCTTGGTTGGACCAAACACTTGTTGGTTTTTGCTTTGGAGGGCAGGGAATGGCTTGTTGGCCATCCCCACACCTCACCGGCCATGGCTTGAGGCCACCGGCCTTGTTTCCTTGCCACCGGCCATTGGTGATGGCCGGTCGGCACTATTGATGGTCGGTCGGCATTGTGTTTGGTCGGCCGGCCACTGATTTTGGTCATTTGGCCACCTTTTCTGGCCAAGACCTTTCCTTGGGGAGGTTTGAACCTTTTGAACCCTTGGTTTTAGCTTCTTGAGGAAGCTTGAACCTTTTGAACCTTTGTTCTAGCTTCTCCAAGAAGCTTGAACCCTTTGTTCTAGCTTCTCCAAGAAGCTTGAACCTTTTTAGCTTCTCCAAGAAGCTTGAACCCTTTGCCTAGCTTCTTCAAGAAGCTTGGCCCCTTTGCTCCAAGCTTCTAAGAGAAGCTTGACCCTTTCTCTAGCTTCCTCAAGAAGCTTGGCCCTTTTGCTCCAAGCTTCTAAGAGAAGCTTGGCCCCTTTGCTCAAGCTTCTAAGGGAAGCTTGCACCTTTGTTCCTCTATAAAAGAAGAGCTCCTCTTCCATTGCAAGGGTTCCAAAAATCTGTCTAAGGCTCCATACATATATCTCTCTTTGTATCTCTACACTTAGGCTTAGAAAGAGTGAGATTCTTGGCCCCTTTGCACACCACTTCATAGCCACACACTTCCATCATTACTTGGAGGTTCTTGGAGATTGTTTTTAGAGGTTAAGGGTTGCATTTTTGGGTCTAGAGGCTACTGGTTCTTGCTGGTCTTCAAAGGTAACTCATTTTCCCTCTTTATTCCCCGTTTTTGCACACACTTTTAGCCTGTCTTGCATGCTGTTTTAAGCTTTGTCATAAACTGAAAAAAGTCTTATTTTGAGATCCTTTTGAAATTTGTTTAAGATCCCTTTTGTGTTTGGGGTTGTTTACCCCCTCTTAGGCCTTGTTTGGTCTCATTTTTGTGCATTTTTGGTGAGCTCCGGGACCACCTTGTCTTGGCCTTCCCACCGCTGAAATCCTGGATTTCAGTGGTGGGGATGGATTTTTAAGGTCCTAAGAAGGAGAGGGCCATCCCCTCTCCTTGTTGTCTTCAAAACTTGTCATTTTTGCCTCATGTGTGAGCACCTTGTTTAAGTTCATGTTGGCCATGTCTTAGGTGGTATTTGTGCTTATTTTGTCATGATATAGCACTATTTTAAGTTGGTTTAGACACACCATGCATGCTTTGCACACTTGTCTTGTAATGCCATGAAATTGCCTTAACATGCTTTGTGCTTTGAGCCTTATTTTTAGCATGATTTTGGCTTAGCTTTGTGAAGCTTTTATGCATGTTTTGATATGCTTGAGGTCTGATTTTGGTTGTTTGGGCCATCCATGACTTGCTTTGTATAGCTACCATGCAACTTAGCTTGTAGGCTTTGAGTATTGGACTCTCTAGCATGCTCTACTTGCATCATTTCAGTGGTTTGGCACCATTAGTTATGTCATTTCAGTCCATATGGCACGCTTGTTTACTCACATTTGATGCTTCTTTAATGCCTCGGATGGTTTGTGTTTTATGCTCCATATTTGGGTCATTTTACATGCCTCTAGGATTATGTCATTTAGATGTCATCTAAGTGGTTTTTGGGGCTTACTTTAGCATGATTTAGGACTATTTTGGTTCACTTTGGTCATTTGCTTCATATGTCACATGACCATGGTTTAAGCCCTTAGGCTAATTCCAAGCTTTTATGCATGACTTGCTTGCATTATTAGGTTAGTTTGGCATCATCTTTAACATGATTTCAGAGCCTTAACATGCTTGTCATTTGTCCATGTTTGTACCTTTTAAGTGTGCTTAAAAGTCCCTCTTTAATGCCTTAGTCTTTAGGCCAATTTGCATGCTTGTTTGCTTAGGTTGTGTGCCTAGTATACATTGCTTGTTTGCATGCTCATATTGCATACTTAGCTCGCATGCTTAGGTTGCATTTTGCATGCATGCCTTGCCTCTTGAATCACCATGATAGAGGTTGGGCCTCTTGTTTGTGTTTGTGTGCATTACATTTGACATTAAAATGCACAACTTGGTTTCTTGGGCCATCACGCATTGAAATGCACGATTGGTGGTCCAAGAATTGAGTACCATCCCCCTTTGAGTCATAAACGTGATAAGGGGTGTGGTGGTGCCAACATTGCTTGAAAATGCATTGCCATACCTTGCTTGTCCTCTGCTGCTGTCAAAACAGGATTCTGCAGGCATAGATGGCCGACCGACCTCATTAAGTGCCGACCGGCCATCCATTTCTGGCCGATGGCTTCATTTGTGGTCGATGACCACTTCTCTAGGGCCGGTGACCATCCCTCATGGCCGGTGGCATCCCACAGTGTTCAGAGAGTGTACCTTGGGACTTGTGCAGTCTTCAGAGGAGAAAAACAATGCAAACAGAGGCAGCTTGTGCATGGCATTGGATTTCCGAGCGGAGCCGAACATGCGTGCATTGGGCCCTCTTCCCGAGGCTATTTTACCGCTTTATTAGCTTAGTTAATTTGCTTAACTAGTTAATTGGTCTGTAATTATTTAATTAGCTTGATTAGTTAATCAAATTGTATTATTCTTTTGGTCCCTCCGAGCGAGGGCGAATTTGTAATAAGTGTGAGTGCGTGTGTGCATGTCTTCCAACCCCCACTTCTTTCTCCATTTTACTTACTTGATTTTGATGGTTAGTATTAGGACATATTTCAATTAGCATCCTTATGCTATGCATGCGTGCATCCATTCATTTGTATTGCATGCACCGGGCTCGGCGCATCATACTAATTGCATAGTATTTCAAATCTAACTTGAATACATGTTATCTGTGCATTTCATATGCCATTCTTAGATTAGCCGGGCCTATCTTAGTTGCATTTTGCATGTGTTGCATTAACCATCTTAACATGAACTAGGATCATGCATTGATTACTAACTAGTTTCTGTTTTGGCTCGGAGTACTCAGTAAGTGTTTATGCTTTAGCATCCTTGCATGTGTGTGAGTGACTGCCATGATAGCGTGCTTACCATGAGGCTAACTGCTTAGTTGATATACTGCCTGAATGCCTGTGGGTGAAGGCTGGATTGTTTTGAATTGGAATAATTCATTGAAATCCGTATTTTAGCCTACTTGCGAGTAGCAAAACTCAAACCATTTTCCAAACAAACGGATATGCAATGCTTTGTTCCAAATTAGGCGATCTAGTCTATACTTGTTTTGCTGCGCATCACATAATAATTCTAGGCCAATTAACTGGAATAAGAACGCATGTGTTTTCAGAAACTAGATATCATGGTTAGTAGAGATCGATCTTTGATCGGGCGAGCAGGGGTGCTCATAGCTGACCTTCCCCAATCGTACCCAAGTTCCCGAGCCGAGGCAACTTTGGTGATGACGGACACGTGGCCTTAGGCACGAGTCAGGGTTTCCTGAATTCCCCAAAACAAAATATTTAGGTGGCGACTCTGTATCTGGAAAAGCAGTCCATGTTTGGCACTTCTTTCAAAAAATCTATTTTCAAAAACGATTTGCCGGATTTGGACTCTTTGGTGATTTATCAATCTCACATTTCACATTGTGAGATCAGATTAAGAACCGACACAAATCGAGTCTGAACTATAGTGAGGCCCAAGGGCACGTCTACAGTTTCTGGCGACTCTGCTGGAGATTTAGAGAACTTGACTCGAACTCGTGATATCTTGTTTTGACTACACTTATGTGTTTCTTTGCATTGCATTTGCATTGATGTGCCTAGGACACCGTGTTTGCCATCTGCTATTCCTGAGCGGTTAGCCTGAGGCTGCGTGCCATAAGGTTGACCAGTTACGGGCTCTGCCAGTATGGGAACACAAACCCCGGTTTTACCGAGGCACCCTTTTCGACCATTCGACCTAGTGCATATTCGGAATCCATAGTGACCATTCCATGCTAGGACAAGCTGCTTACACGATAGGTTGTTTGAAACCGCTGCGTGCATAGTGAAACCCTAGCTCCTGACAAAATAGGGCAGGGAAACCCTACCCCAACATAGGGGTGTTTTGGCTCTCACTTGCTTGTTATGTGCTTTTAGAGTGCGTCTCTACAAGAATGCATGTATCAGTTTGCAAGTCTGGGTATCAGGCCTGAGGGCATCAGTATTTGGGGAATCAGTTTTACCTGAGGGTAGTAGTTTACAGGCAGAATTTTGGGGCAGAATTCAGTAGAGGGCACAGTCATCTTGTTATGCTCATATCTGTTTTGGCAAAATTGGGCTGAGATGCTGCATGTTTTCTCTTTTGCTAGGGTAGTCCTAGAATCATAGCTTCAAAAGGCTCCATCATCCCCCGGGTACATTGGATTTGTGCTGATAGACTTTGTCAGGTCAGAGACTCAGTTCAAGGGTAATCAGGGCCAAAGAAGGCTAGTCAGGCACAGACCACCAGTACAACAGCTATCAGATCAGTGATCTTTGAGCAGTCGGGTTGAGATTTCCGAGCCTACTGCAGGCACAGATATACTGGTTTCTCAGTTAGATCAGGACAATATGTCGGGTCTGGAAGAGATGGTGCGCCAACTCTAGGATAGTATGAAAGCCATTCAGCAAGACATTGTCTGTCAAGCAGAATTCGCCAAGCAACAGGCCATGGTCATAGCCCAACAGGCAGAGACAATTGCCAGGTTAGAGCAGCAAACTGGAGTATCTACTTCACACCAGGCTCCTCCGCCACCAAGAGTTCCCATACTCGGGGAGGCAACCCACGTCTAGAATGATACGGACATTCCAGTTGGGCCACCTCCACCCCCGATTCTACCCCAACTATCCAAGGCACCTACGCCTATCAATCAACCGGACTCTCCCTTTGAGTTCGAGGTGGACCCCACAGCATTGAAGTTGAGCAAGCTTGAGAAGTTGTTCAAGAAATCCTAAGGGGTAAAGTCCATCCCAGACATTGAGGACGGGTATACCGACGCAGCTGTGACGCTGCCAGACCAATTCAAGATGCCACAGATCGACCGCTTCGACGGATCCGGGGATCCCATGGTGCATCTTCGGTTGTTCTCAGAAATACTAAGGCCGATGGGCCTCACCAAACTATAGAAACTTTCATTATTTGGCCGGACCTTGTCAAGGGTGGCGGCCATCTGGTACGCAAAATTGGAAGATGATGTCAAGAGGAATTGGGATGAGATGGCCGAGGCCTTCGTTGCACAATACTCGTATAATACGCAAATTGAGATTACGACCCGTGATCTTGACACGACAAGGCAAGAGCCTAAGGAGAGCTTTTCTGACTTTGTGACCCGGTGGAGGGCCAAGGCCTCAATGATGACCATTAGGCCAACTGACAAAGATCAGATTCGGATGGTTGTGTGCAACCTCCAACCCAAGCTCATGCAGAAGATGATCGTTCTCCCCTTCCCAACCTTTTCAGATTTGCATGAGATAGGAGTACATATCGAGGATGCTTTGAAACAGGGCCTGATTGACAATGACAGAGAGCAGCCCAGGAGGGCGTTTTCCCGCAGTTCGAATGCGACCACCAGTGGTGATACAGCTGCAAGGTCTTCTGAAGTTGGAATGGTTACCACCAAAACAGCCACCCCCTTTGTTGGTACATCCAATCCAAACCCCCGAACCTCAGACTATCTACCCCGGGGCAAGAGGATTTTCACCCCGCTTTATATGCCTTTATCTAAAGCCCTGGGGATCCTACTCAGGAAAGGACATCTGAAACCGTTAGAACAATGACCTCTACCCGATCCTCTCCCTCCAAAGCATGACCCGACTAAGTACTGTTCTTTTCATCAACAAACCGGTCATGACACCGACAGTTGCGTCCGTCTCCGTCACGAGATACAAAATTTGATTGACAACGGGGTCATCCCCGCACCAGGTCCTACAAAGTCTATCGACGCTTGATCAGTGAACTTGTGGGAGATAATGTGACTATGTGATCGGCGGATGAACCACCTACGGGCGGCATTCAGTTTATTTCAGATGTGGTGTATGGCACGCACTGTTTTGAGCATTTGTGAATGCTGGGTTTTGTACGTTCTGGCTTGGGTATTGAGTCAGTTCTGTTGTTTTGTTTTGAGTCTGTCTCTTTGTTTTGAGTTAGTCTTTTCATATTGAGTCAGTCGGGTCTGTCTTGTTGTATCGAGTCAGTCCTGTTTTCTTAAGAGTCGGGTGATTTCAGGGATGTTACCTCAAACATCACTTGCTTGTTTTGTGTTTGTCTTTTCGTTTTCTTTTGAGTCTGTTTCTGCCTTGGAGCCAGTAATGCCAACAGATTTGAATGAACAACAGTGGTTTTTCATGCTTTTGTGTTTGCTTCTGCCGTGTGCCAGTTGTGCCAGAAATTCTAAATGAGATGGCAGTATTTGACTAGAAGCTGTGTCTTTTCTGTGCCTTGAATTCATTGCATCGACCTAAGTTTTCCAAAACTTTTTTTTCGAAACATTGTGATAAAAAACGAAGATGAAGGAATTCCTCGGGTTTTGCAAAATTTGATCAATTGAGAGAAAGAGAGGCATGCTAAGCCCTTAATGATCAAGATCATGCTTGTTACTGTGAGTACTGAGAAGGATCCTGACTTGATCCAAATTGGTTCTACATTGTCTTCAGCGCGAGCAATTTGTCGCTTTCTTAAAAGATTTCAAAAACTATTTTGCGCGATCTTGCGAAGACCTGTGTAGAATCACTCTTGAGATTGTGCAGCCTAAGATCGCTCCCAGCCTCAAGACTCGACCCCTCACTGTCAAACCTTGGACTTAAATTCGAAATGTTCAATGGTCAACTACAACGTGAGGCTTGTGTGGCCAGATTCAAAGCAGCCCTCGAACAAGAGGCAAGAAAGTCAGATCAAGAAGATCAGATGTCATCAAAAGAAGCTTGCAAAGCTAGATCAGAAACACCCCTGGAACTAAGGGCAAAGAATTTCAAATGTGCTCGAAGAGCCGAAGATGGATCATTCCACAAATCAAAGAAGATCGGCAAGAATGCCAAACCCCAGAAGGGAGGAAAGAAGAAGACATTGCTGAAGGACAACTGAGTTCCTATCCATAACACTAAGGGCAAGTTCAGCCCCATTGGATGGACTCCTACATCATCAGAGAACATCAACCATTCTCCTGGATTCAGATGACTTCAGGATCTCAAAACCATTTGACATGGACAAAGCTACACTTTTACCCTTGAGAGGCTCGCTGGGCCGAAAACTCGGAAGGGCAACCCAGGCAAAAGTTAGAGCAAGAAAAAGAAGAAAAAGAAGAGCAAGACAAAAAGAACAAAAAAAAGAATGAAAAATGCAAAGAATGAAAAAAAGAAAAGAAGAAAAATGAAGAAAATGAAAAGAAAAGATGAAAAAGAAAAAGAAGAAAAGAAATGAAAAGAATCGAAAAGAAAAACAAAGCCCGCAAGGTTGAAAACCCGGAAGGGCGGCCTTGGCAAAAGTTAGAGCGCAAAAGGAGAGATTAAATACACGAGTGTACCTTAACCCCGAACTACGTAAGGCTTGATTCCCATGTTTGGGATACGTAGGCAACTTCAGTCTGAAGTCCAGCCGTAAAACACTTCAAATTCGATTGTGTCCATGTGATGGTTTTGGTCATCTTTGTCTTCTCGTATCCGAGAGTTCGGTTGTGATCGTCACTCTGAAGACTGATTACAATGTGCTGGGTGCCATTCAAACAAGGGGCAACTTTCCGTTGCCATACAATGTGTGCGGTACTATTCAGACTAGGGGCAACTTTCAGTTGCCATGCAGTGCCGTTCAAACAAGGGGCAATTTTCCATTATTATGGATCTGAGGTTGTGCATCTCAAGAGTAAGTTCCGTGCTCGTTGAGCAGTGGCTATTTACAAAAACAATTTTTGAGAATTTTTACTGAGGTTGACTGATCTCTCAAAAATTATTCCATCTTTTCCGAAACTGGACCATTTCTTGGACCCAAAAAGGGAAAATTTTCAATGCTCATAACCTAACTTGCATGATTTTCAAATAAAAAATCGAACAAGTATGTTAATCTAACTCTCATGTTGGTCAAAATTGTTTTAGTAGAAAGCAAAAACAAAAAATGGTCAAAATGATGAAATAGGGGCACAGTTGAGTTAGGTTTTCTGTCCTTTCCCCTTCATCAACGCACTTGCCAGAAAGGGCACCATACCTACCGGAAAAGGGCACCACTAAAGCTAACCGCAAAGGGCAGAAAGCTCTCACATCCTCCAAGCAACGAGGTATCAAGCCAAGTGCGAAGCACGAACCGGAATGGGACAAGATATTCCACTCCCTTATCTGGACAGATCTGATCACATCCAAACTCCCCAGCAGAGCATCGTCAACCGATGTCAGCTACAGATTTGCTACACACCCAATTGTAGCGCAGCCCCTCTGTGGAAGAAACTCACTGTTATGAACAAGAAGAAGAATCTAGAGGAATGATAGGGGCAAGACCCCGCAATTTTCTGTTTATCCATCAACCACTCAAGGGAGGGATTAAAAAATGAGAGATTGAAGAATAGAGAGATGTGCGCTGAGGGGAAAAGTGAGGAAAAAGGCTTTTTCAGAAAAATAGAGATTGAGTGCCAGAGTGATATGAGAATCACAAATGAGAGAGGGTGGGAAACAATACCCGGAGAAACTGGCTCCTCGTGTACTAAGAGGTCTCTCATCTTTGTAACGCGTCTGTGTGTCGTGTCTTTTGTTTTGTCTCAATTCTTGCTTTGAGTCATTTCGAGTGTTACTCGATGTGTTTAGGTTGTTTACCTTTGTTTTTCCTTTGTCGAGTCGTTTTGGCTGTGGCCAGTCGTCGGCTCAATACCCGGTTAAGAACTCATTTCTCAATTTCAAAAAAATCATCTTGTGCTCAGAGTGCTGTGCCATTCTCCACATTTGTGCAAAACAGTATTTGTTCTTTCATAAAACTGCAGGGTCCACCCCCGATAAGTGTGAACAGTAAAACCAGGACCTATTTGAAGCTATATAGGTTCCAGACTGCAAAGCAAAAGAAAAGAGGAAAATTTGGAGCATCTTAGTGTGTTTTAACTTCGGCAAATTCCGAGACTGCATTCCAGGTGCACCTTCTCAGGCCTCACCATTTCTCTGGAGTATGAGTGTATCTCAACCCCAAGCTTAAGCCTGCTTCAAGTCAGAATCGCAATTAAAGCAACTGCAGATGTTATCTCTCGCCAATATAGACAGAGTGTCCCCTTTTGAGCTGAGTGTGTTGCCAAGTCCTTTGAGAGGTAAATCGGAGGCACCAGAGTACATGATTAATGCCCCCATACTTGCCTAGAAAATGCATTTTATCGCACTTCTCTTGCGCACCTTACCTACACTTGTTAGTGCATTGCATCGTGCTATCTTGCGCACCTTACCTGTACTTGTTAGTGCATTGCATGGCACTGTTTTGTGCATTTAATCTACATCGCACTGCCTTGTGCACCTGTATTGCATTGTTATGCACCTTTTCACTTGCGTAGTCACGCACATTCCACTTGCATTGTTATGCACGCCCTTTTCCGCCTTTCTGAAATACCGGGATACGTCCCTATGTTTTTATACCTTTTCTAAACCCTGGGATACGTCCCTAAACACTGGGATACGTCCCCAACAACTGGGATACGTCCCCAAACACCGGGATACGTCCTACGTTTCTCTCTATGCTTCTCCCCTTTGGTTAAGAGCATTTGGAATACGTTCCAATACTTATACCTTTTCGAAACACCGGGATACGTCCCTACGTTTCTCTCTCTCCGAAACACCGGGATACGTCCCTATGTTTTTCTCTCTTTCCAAAACACCGGGATACATCCCTATGTTTCTCCTTCCTTCTGAAACACTGGGATACGTTCCTATGTTCCTATCCCTTTTTCAAAACACCAGGATACGTCCCTATGTTTCTCTCTCCTTCCGAAACACCGGGATACGTCCCTATGTTTCTTCTTCTTTCCTAAACACCGGGATACGTCCCTATGTTTCTCTCTCCTTCCGAAACACCGGGATACATCCCTACGTTTCTCTCTCTCCGAAACACCGGGATACGTCCCTATGTTTCTCTCTCTTTCCGAAACACCGAGATACGTCCCTATGTTTCTCCTTCCTTCCGAAACACCGGGATACGTTCCTATGTTTCTATCCCTTTTTCGAAACATCGGGATACTCCCTATGTCTCTCTCTCCTTCCGAAACAACCGGGATACGTCCCTATGTTTCTCCTTCTTTCCTAAACACCGGGATACGTCCCTATGTTTCTCTCTCCTTCCGAAACACCGGGATACGTCCCTACGTTTCTCTCTCTCCGAAACACCGGGATACGTCCATATGTTTCTCTCTCTTTCCGAAACACCGGGATACGTCCCTATGTTTCTCCTTCCTTCCGAAACACCGGGATACGTTCCTATGTTTCTATCCCTTTTTCGAAACACCGGGATACGTCCCTATGTTTCTCTCTCCTTCCGAAACACCGGGATACGTCCCTATGTTTCTCCTTTTTTCCTAAACACCGGGATACGTCCCTATGTTTCTCTCTCCTTCCGAAACACCAGGATACGTCCCTACGTTTCTCTCTCTCCAAAACACCGGGATACGTCCCTATGTTTCTCTCTCTTTCCGAAACACCGGGATACGTCCCTATGTTTCTCCTTCCTTCCGAAACACTGGGATACGTTCCTATATTTCTATCCCTTTTTCGAAACACCGGGATACGTCCCTATGTGTCTCTCTCCTTCCGAAACGCCGAGATACGTCCCTATGTTTCTCCTTCTTTCCTAAACACCGGGATACGTCCCTATGTTTCTCTCTCCTTCCGAAACACCGGGATACGTCCCTACGTTTCTCTCTCTCCGAAACACTGGGATACGTCCTACGTTTCTCTCTCTTTCCGAAACACTGGGATACGTCCCTATGTTTCTCCTTCTTTCCGAAACATCGGGAAACGTTCCTATGTTTCTATCCCTTTTTCGAAACACCGGGATATGTCCCTATGTTTCTCTCTCCTTCCGAAACGCCGGGATACGTCCCTATGTTTCTCCTTCTTTCCGAAACACCGGGATACGTCCCTATGTTTCTCCCCCTTTGGTTTAGAGCATTTGGAATACGTTCCAATGCTTATACCTTTCCGAAACACCAGGATACGTCCCTATGTTTCTCCCTCTTTGGTTAAGAGCATTTGGAATACGTTCCAATGCTTATACCTTTCCAAAACACCGGGATACGTCCCTATGATTCTCTCCTTTTCCAAAACACTAGGGTACGCCCCTATGTTTC
Source organism: Camellia japonica (assembly GCA_030407325.1). Classification (NCBI taxonomy): domain Eukaryota; kingdom Viridiplantae; phylum Streptophyta; class Magnoliopsida; order Ericales; family Theaceae; genus Camellia; species Camellia japonica. The sequence goes on along the minus strand of JAPPVO010000002.1, from coordinate 205,518,136 downwards.
TCCTTCGTTCCGAAACACCGGGATATGTCCCTATGTTTCTCCTTCTTTGGTTAAGAGCATTTGGAACATGTTCCAATGCTTGTGCCAGTCTTTTTCCTTTCGCGTGCAACGCATCGGAATCTTGTTTGAGACCTCGGGTGTTCCCAATGGTCGCTCTTAGTCTTTCTTTGGTGCATAGTTGAGACTGTATAATTTTCTTACATCCTTTCTGCATGAGATGTAGTTTGGTTCGTGTTTACTTGCTTACATAGCATTCGTTTAAAATGTTTCATTTACTTTGCATAATTGTTTCGTTACAGTTTTCTTTGCATGATCATAAGTTCTGATCGGCTTTGTGCATTGTCCTGTATTTTGCCCCTGCCCTCGGGCGCATATCTTATCTGCTGCTTGCATGCTTTGTCTAAGTCTTCGGCCTTGTCAAAAATGGGTCGTCTCTAGGCTTTGACATTCACTCCCGTCATTGTTATGACTTTCGAGTTCTATCAAAGAGGGGCAACTGTAGACACCCCATTTTTGACCGTCCTCAAGACTTGGACGTCACCGTTTGAACACTCGGTGATCATCCATGCTTGTGTTCGTTTTGAGTTCTCGGAGGTCTCGGCTACGCGCCCTGCCTCAGGATCTCTCAACTTGACTGTTTTGTGCTTGGTTGGACCAAACACTTGTTGGTTTTTGCTTTGGAGGGCAGGGAATGGCTTGTTGGCCATCCCCACACCTCACCGGCCATGGCTTGAGGCCACCGGCCTTGTTTCCTTGCCACGGGCCATTGGTGATGGCCGGTCGGCACTATTGATGGTCGGTCTGCATTGTGTTTGGTCAGCTGGCCACTGATTTTGGTCATTCGGCCACCTTTTCTGGCCGAGACCTTTCCTTGGGGAGGTTTGAACCTTTTGAACCCTTGGTTTTAGCTTCTTGAGAAGCTTGAACCTTTTGAACCTTTGTTCTAGCTTCTCCAAGAAGCTTGAACCTTTTTAGCTTCTCCAGAAGCTTGAACCCTTTGCCTAGCTTTCTCCAGAAGCTTGGCCCCTTTGCTCCAAGCTTCTAAGAGAAGCTTGACCCTTTCTCTAGCTTCCTCAAGAAGCTTGGCCCTTTTGCTCCAAGCTTCTAAGAGAAGCTTGGCCCTTTTCTCAAGCTTCTAAGGGAAGCTTGCACCTTTGTTCCTCTATAAAAGAAGAGCTCCTCTTCTATTGCAAGGGTTTCAAAAATCTGTCTAAGGCTCCATACATATATCTCTCTTTGTATCTCTACACTTAGGCTTAGAAAGAGTGAGATTCTTGGCCCCTTTGCACACCACTTCATAGCCACACACTTCCATCATTACTTGGAGGTTCTTGGAGCTTGTTTTCAGAGGTTAAGGGTTGCATTTTTGGGTCTAGAGGCTGCTGGTTCTTGCTGGTCTTCAAAGGTAACTCATTTTCCCTCTTTATTCCCCGTTTTTGCACACACTTTTAGCCTGTCTTGCATGCTGTTTACAGCTTTGTCATAAACTGAAAAAAGTCTTATTTTGAGATCCTTTTGAAATTTGTTTAAGATCACTTTTGTGTTTGGGGTTGTTTACCCCCTCTTAGGCCTTGTTTGGTCTCATTTTTGTGCATTTTTGGTGAGCTCCGGGACCACCTTGTCTTGGCCTTCCCACCGCTGAAATCCTGGATTTCAGCGGTGGGGATGGATTTTTAAGGTCCTAAGAAGGAGAGGGCCATCCCCTCTCCTTGTTGTCTTCAAAACTTGTCATTTTTGCCTCATGTGTGAGCACCTTGTTTAAGTTCATGTTGGCCATGTCGTTAGGTGGTATTTGTGCTTATTTTGTCATGATATAGCACTATTTTAAGTTGGTTTAGACACACCATGCATGCTTTGCACACTTGTCTTGTAATGCTATGAAATTGCCTTAACATGCTTGTGCTTTGAGCCTTATTTTTAGCATGATTTTGGCTTAGCTTTGTGAAGCTTTTATGCATGTTTTGATATGCTTGAGGTCTAATTTTGGTTGTTTGGGCCATCCATGACTTGCTTTGTATAGCTACCATGCAACTTAGCTTGTAGGCTTTGAGTATTGGACTCTCTAGCATGCTCTACTTGCATCATTTCAGTGGTTTGGCACCATTAGTTATGTCATTTCAGTCCATATGGCATGCTTGTTTACTCACATTTGATGCTTCTTTAATGCCTCGGATGGTTTGTGTTTTATGCTCCATATTTGGGTCATTTTACATGCCTCTAGGATTATGTCATTTAGATGTCATCTAAGTGGTTTTTGGGGCTTACTTTGGCATGATTTAGGACTATTTGGTTCACTTTGGTCATTTGCTTCATATGTTACATGACCATGGTTTAAGCCCTTAGGCTAATTCCAAGCTTTTATGCATGACTTGCTTGCATTATTAGGTTAGTTTGGCATCATCTTTAACATGATTTCAGAGCCTTAACATGCTTGTCATTTGTCCATGTTTGTACCTTTTAAGTGTGCTTAAAAGTCCCTCTTAATGCCTTAGTCTTTAGGCCAATTTGCATGCTTGTTTGCTTAGGTTGTGTGCCTAGTATACATTGCTTGTTTGCATGCTTATATTGCATACTTAGCTCGCATGCTTAGGTTGCATTTTGCATGCATGCCTTGCCTCTTGAATCACCATGATAGAGGTTGGGCCTCTTGTTTGTGTTTGTGTGCATTACATTTGACATTAAAATGCACAACTTGGTCTTGGGCATCACGCATTGAAATGCGCGATTGGTGGTCCAAGAATTGAGTACCATCCCCCTTTGAGTCATAAACGTGATAAGGGGTGTGGTGGTGCCAACATTGCTTGAAAATGCATTGCCATACCTTGCTTGTCCTCTGCTGCTATCAAAACAGGATTCTGCAGGCATAGATGGCCGACCGACCTCATTAAGTGCCAACCGGCCATCCATTTCTGGCCGATGGCTTCATTTGTGGTCGATGACCACTTCTCTAGGGCCGGTAACCATCCCTCATGGCCGGTGGCATCCCACAGTGATCAGAGAGTGTACCTTGGGACTTGTGCAGTCTTCAGAGGAGAAAAACAATGCAAACAGAGGCAGCTTGTGCATGGCATTGGATTTCCGAGCGGAGCCGAACATGCATGCATTGGGCCCTCTTCCTGAGGCTGTTTTACCGCTTTATTAGCTTAGTTAATTTGCTTAACTAGTTAATTGGTCTGTAATTATTTAATTAGCTTGATTAGTTAATCAAATTGTATTATTCTTTGGTCCCTCCGAGCGAGGACGAATTTGTAATAAGTGTGGGTGCGTGTGTGCATGTCTTCCAACCCCCACTTCTTTCTCCTCTCTTACTTACTTGCTTTTGATGGTTAGTATTAGGACATATTTCAATTAGCATCCTTATGCTATGCATGCGTGCATCCATTCATTTGTATTGCATGCACCGGGCTCGGCGCATCATACTAATTGCATAGCATTTCAAATCTAACTTGAATACATGTTATCTGTGCATTTCATATGCCATTCTTAGATTAGCCGGGCCTATCTTAGTTGCATTTTGCATGTGTTGCATTAACCATCTTAACATGAACTAGGATCATGCATTGATTACTAACTAGTTTCTGTTTTGGCTCGGAGTACTCAGTAAGTGTTTATGCTTTAGCATCCTTGCATGTGTGTGAGTGACTGCCATGATAGCATGCTTACCATGAGGCTAACTACTTAGTTGATATAATGCCTGAATGCCTGTGGGTGAAGGCTGGATTGTTTTGAATTGGAATAATTCATTGAAATTCGTATTTTAGCCTACTTGCGAGTAGCAAAACTCAAACCACTTTCCAAACAAACGGATATGCAATGCTTTGTTCCAAATTAGGCGATCTAGTCTATACTTGTTTTGCTGCGCGCATCACATAGTAATTCTAGGCCAATTAACTGGAATAAGAACGCATGTGTTTTCAAAAACTAGATATCATGGTTAGTAGAGGCCGATCTTTGATCGGGCGAGTGGGGGTGCTCATAGCTGACCTTCCCCAATCGTACCCAAGTTCTCGAGCCGAGGCAACTTTGGTGATGACGGACACGTGGCCTTAGGCACGAGTCAGGGTTTCCTGAATTCCCCAAAACAAAATATTTAGGTGGCGATTCTGTATCTGGCAAAGCAGTCCATGTTTGGCACTTCTTTCAAAAAATCTGTTTTCAAAAATGATTTGCCGGATTTGGACTCTTTGGTGATTTATCAATCTCACATTGTACATTGTGAGATCAGATTAAGAACCGACACAAATCGAGTCCGAACTATAGTGAGGCCCAAGGGCGCGTCTACAGATACTAAAGATTCAAAATCTGCTAGTGGATACGTCTTTACTCTGGGAGGCGCTACTGTTTCTTAGAAATCCACGAAACAAACATGCATCGCATGATCTACAATGGAATTTGAGTTCATTGCTTTAAACAAAGTAGGAGAAAAAGCAGAATGCTTTCGCCATTTCTTAGAAGACATTCCAATGTGGCAAAAACCTGTGCCAGTTATTTGCATTCATTGTGATAATCAATCTGCAATAGGCAAGGCACAGAATCATAAGTATAATGGTAAGTCACGACACATTCGTCGTCGACATAATACCATAAGGCAATTGCTCTCAAATGGAATAATCTCAATAGATTATATAAAATCTAAAAAGAATATTGCGGATCCGTTAACAAAAGGTTTGACAAAAGAGCAAGGGTATAGTTCATCGAAGGGGATGTGATTTAAAGCCTATTACATAAGAGTCATCATAATGGTAACCCTACCTAAATGATTGGAGATCCCAAGAACTAAGTTCAAAGGGACAACTAAGTTATGTGTGGCTCGCCAGAAATCACCAAGGGATTAAAATTCCCCACCTATTCCTATGGTGAGAGTGATATCTGTAACATGTGTTGTATGTAGGGGTTTAAGGATAAGCTTCGCTTTTAATGATTACTTATATATTGATTTAGGCGTAAAAATCAAGACGAGTATAAGAGATACTCATAATAAGAATCACCTATATGAGTATCGAACTGGGGCCAGTTCTATGAGAATAAAGAGGCTAAATTCTCTAGAAGCACTCATGAACAACCAAGAGCGTTCAAGGCCAAAATGAATACAACCGTGAGAATCACAATATGTCAGAAGATATTTTGTGTGAAATCTATTGTCTTGGCTTACAAAAACGGCTAAACAATTCAAGGCATCGCGTCCATTGGTTAGCTAGTAAGTCCGATAGGTTATCACTAGGGAAGATTCAAGGCTGAAAGCTACCTATCCTGATGCAAGATATTTTCAATTTATACTCTTTTGACAAATTTTACATTTTGTTGCATTTCCGTTGTCATCAAATTCCATTCATGTGGGAGATTGTAAGGAATGGTTTTGGAAAAACATATTTTTCCTCAATTTTGGTCTATTTTTTAGGTGGGACCCATGCGCCAAAGTTAGCGGGTCTAAGTGGTGATGCGTTCTATGCCACGTTGTGATTCACGTAGTATATTTGGTTACTCAAAACCATTATTGGGTGAATGGGAAACTGAAGCCAAAGTGAGCTCCATGGAAATGGTGTTCTTGGTGAAATTTCCATAAAGGTTGAATTAAAGCTTGTCCTAGATTGGTTTGGTAGGCAAACTTTTGTAGGTTTATAAGGCTTGGGTTTGCAACTTGGGGAGGGCCCCAAGGGGCACCTAAGTTTTGTGGAAGGGTGAGGTTATGGAAAAAAATGGGCTAGATTTATTGAACCCAAAATAAACACACACGCGCACGCCACTCCTACCGCTGTTCGATCGGTCAGGCGGGCTGGGCTGGGCTTGGGCGCGAGTGCATGGGTGAGGTTGGGTTGGGCTTGTCTGGCCCAATACTTATCTTTTTGGGCCAAAAGCATTTGAATTTAATTTTATTTTTTGGTAAAATAAAATCTGTCCAATTTTAATTTCAAATTTTGGTTGGAAAAATTCAAATTCTGCTTGCACCTCTTCAAACCTTTTGTACAGATTCATACCTGTCCGAACAAGTTCAAGTTCAAACCCATATTTGTTTAAATTCAAATCAAACATGTTCAGACCTGTTGAGTTCAAAACCGAATAGATTTTCTATCTGTTCAACACTGTCCGAACAGGTACCATACCTGTTGGATTCAAATTTGAACAACCACGTTTTCTCCTATAAATAGATACACCCTCATTTGGATTTTACATTCAGAAAATTCATTCTTGCCTCTGCTATTACTCTCTGCATTTTGCTGTATTAATTTTTCCTATGAGAAAGAGTGTAAACACAAAGTATATTCGCTGTGTGAATAGTTTGTAGTGTTACTATTATTCACTGTTGATCGTTTTATCCTGGGAGATAGACGTCCACAATCTAAAAGCACTGTGGAGAGGATGAATCTGTCTTAAGCACACAGTCAAAAATTTGTTCGACGAATAAATAAGGTAAGTAATCAATTTACTTTCTGTTTTATTTATTTTTATCAAATTCTGATTTTGTTTTTGTAACAAAATAAGAATTTATTGTTTTATTCTATTTTATATATTGTTTTGATTTTTGTAATCAAACAGTTTATCTCATTTCTTTAATTCTTTGAATACAGTGAAGATTGTCCAACAATGATAGTGGAAGGGTGACAGTTAGAAGAGTCGTGGAGGGGGAGGAGGGTGTTGGTGATGGCATTGAGTGGTTGGAGAATGGGTAAAGGGTGTTGGTTGTGCCAATGGTTTAGCTGGTCAATAGAAATAAAATACATAACTTTTTGTAATTTATGAACTGAAATACACTATCAAGCTTGTTAACGGTTTAAATTAAAAGACTAAAATACTTTTATAACCATATCATCAATACTAATGCACATCACACCTACTACTGTTTCACTTCTGCCACAATCGACCGTGGTTCGAATTCCCTGACTAAAATTCATCCTACTACTATGTTTCACTTCCCCCCACACCACAACCGTCCATTGTTCGAATTCCCAGACTAAAAGTCATCCTATAAGAGCCAGTCCAAAAGTCCTTTCTTAGAAAGGTTCCTTGTTAAATAGAATTTTAAGCAAACAAAAAAAACCTAAATGCATCAAGTACTCTCTTTATTTATTATTTCCTTTTTAAATTTATTGTTTCTGCCAGAGAGGCAGAGCATGAGAGGAATCACCACCACTTCATACTCAAAAGCATTTAGATTTGGACAAATATTGGGTTTAATGCTAAGTGACTTCACAGATCATCAAATTAGAAACAAAGAAACACTGATAAAAGACATTGTCCCATGCCTAAATAACCAACAACATATAACCATGTAGCTACAAATTTCCCCATAAAACATTACTCAATATAGCTCAGTTTCCTTATGGGTGTGAATCACACAATCAAAAGTTGGGTAAGAGATACAAGTCAACACATACCCCTTCTTCATCTGTTTATCATCGAGGAACGATCTATCCGATTGGTCAACCAATCCAGAAATCATCAGCCCGGCACACGTAGAGCACGCCCTTGCCCTGCACGAGTATGGCAACTCAAGTCCTTCATTTCCAGCTGAGTCAAGGATGCATGCATCGTCAGGAGCCTCAAACTTACTCTCTTGGCCATCCGGTCCAATTAGCTTCACTTTGTACACTGCCATGGCCGATACTCTGAAGGCGAATGAGGATTTCAAGGCAAATTCTTTAGAAACACTCTTCAAGGAACACAAAGACTAGGGATTCTTAATCAATGCACAGGATTTGGTTGCGGGTGCACTTTTGAACATGCAAGGAGAAGAAATCGACTTAGTCGACATGTTTAGACCTAATTTTACAGCAAGAATACTTTATTAGTCAAAACATCAAAACATATAAACATTTATTAATTGTTACTGCAAACAAGGACCGTGTGAAATGTGCTCAAAGAAAAGGAGAAAAGTTAGTGGTTCATGGCTCTTCATCCAAGCTTCCATCTTTAAGTTAATGAAAACAGTACAAAACTAGGCTGATTACTATACAGAGGTGAATCTCTGTTTAATCCGATGGAATGGAATACAAATCTGTATATCCAATGAATTAAGGATTGTCGTGGACAGAAATCTAGCTACTACAAGTGAATTGGAAATTTATGCCGAAAGGTGGAAGAACTACACCGGCCCACAACACAAGAAGTGAATTGCTTCCACATTTACATAGAACTGCAAGTAACTGTAGAAGTGTCACCATGTTAACTTAAAAGGCTAACTATGATACTGACTCAAGAAAACAATTTCACCAAAGTGAATTGGATATTAAGGATATGCACCAGAGTGTTAACTCATATACATAGAACAAACATGACAGAGAATACTACTACATGAAAACTCATTAGAAATTGGGGTTCTTGTCATCTTCGAGAGCGTTGACATCGTAGACAAGCTATTCATGCATACAAGAACTTTCAAGACACAAAACAAAGAGATGAAAGAATATGATGTGTATGACTGGTGTGTGTGTGTGTGTGTGTGTGTGTGTGTGTGTGTGTGTGTGTGTGAGAGAGAGAGAGAGAGAGAGAGAGAGAGAGATTGAAATTTCAGTAGGAGTTACCAAAAAAATGCCTACACTCTAGTGGTTTACATTTGGGAAATCTTGTTTATAAGTAGGGTATGATTTCATTGCAACTTTGACTTTGTATACGTACGAAAAAGTAAGATATGGGACATCAGTAAGAGTTGCCAAAATTTGCCAAGACTCGCAGTGATTTACATTTTAGAATTCTTCTTTACTAATAAGTTACGACTCCATTGCAACTTCCAGTATACTAAAATGAGCAATTCCTAAAACCTCTTTCCACTTTTCTTAATTTTTCTTTATTCAAAAGAAAAAAAAAATTTGAATTCAAAGCAGACCTCGATCTAATAAGGTATAGGTGTTGTGGATCGTGGGCACACCAGGAAATACAAACAAGCAATAACACAAGAGTTTTAATGTGGTTCGGCAATCCGGCCTACGTCCACGGGAGCGATATCACTATATATGAATAAGAGGAGGATTACACACTCAACTCACACTCTTTATCTCTCTATATAGCTGATTCTCTCTCACTCTGATGACACAAACAGAGTATACACAACTCTTGTATATTACTCTCTCTTGTGTGTCCGTCTCTCTTTGTCAACTCCCCTCTCACCCGTCCATTTATACACATTAACAGAAGGTGGAGAGGAGCTGGCCTTTGCACATGGCCAGCTTGTTGCCAATTTGATCTTCCTCTTTTGTTAGTTAGAAGCTACCCCACCATGTGGGTAGTGGGTTGGTGCCACCCTTACCATGTGGCTGCCAACCTCAATAATGGGTTGATATCCTACAAATCACCCCCTCAACCCATGTGAGGTGATCCATAATAGCACCCCCTGGTTGGAGTGCCCGGCACCCGCTCACTGGGGTGCCATGCAAAGCTTACTTTGCAACTCTTTGTGATGGCATCTCTCTCTTCCATACAGTCTTGGAGAGATCGCAATATGTCTCTAAATCAGGAGCAAAAGAAACTCTTTTCTTCTCTGGGACATGCTTTGCTGTCTTGGTCTCTTTGCTCTGAGTTGTCTTTAAAATTGGCTGCAATGGCTCCGTTTTGTGCACCTTCGAACTGCCTCCATGCATTCTTGTACACTTTGGTTGCCATGTCTGCTGAGCCCTATGTCTTTTCGGTGCATGTCTTGTACTTCTTGCCTGGTAAGTGACAGTAGCTCTTTCTGTCACAACCTTTTCAACAAGCCTGTACAGATTCCCCTCCAGTCGTCCATGTAGCATCACCGTATCTCCATAGATAACTTTGAGATTTCCTTTGCTAGATGAGAAGCTATAACCCTTCAAGTCTAGCATACTTAAGGAAATTAGATTCTTCTTCAGTCTCGACACGTGTCGGACTCCATCCAATGTGAAAATTTTTCCATCTTCCATTCTGAGCCGTACTGTTCCCATGCCAACAATCTTACTCACAGTGTTGTTAGCCACTCGAACAATACCTCCGTCCTTTGCTTGGTAGGTGGAAAAAAGTTTTCTGTCCATGCATATATGGTATGTACTTTCGGAATCTAAAATCCAATCAGGTTTCGTCATACTTGACGAAACTGTGAATGCATACTCATCCTTAGCATTTACTGCAACAGCGACATTTGATGAGCTCGCCTGTTCCTTGTTTGCCTTGTCCTCCTTGAGCTTTGCACAGTTTTTGATGAGGTGATCCTCTTGATCACAGTAATAGCACTTTCTCTTGTAGCCTGGCCTTGATTGTGAACGTCCTCTTGATTTGTATCTACTCCGTCTATCATTAGACCTGCCCCTGCCTTGCTCATTTTCTGATGCAACCAAGGCATTTCCTTCTAGGTGCTTGCTACTTTCCTTTTTCTTCATCGACTCATGAGAAATAAGTGTAGCAACCACTTCATCCAGTCCAAGAGCATCCTTCCCGTACAATAGAGTAGTCATGAGATGCTCATATGATGAAGGTAAAGAGACCAATAAGATCATAGCCTTATCTTCCTCCTCGGTCTTCACTCCAATAGTGTCCAATTCCATTGTGATCCTGTTGAACTCGTCCAGATGTTCTGTAAGGTTCGCACCTTCTGGCATTTGAAGTGTATGTAGCTGCTTCTTCAAAGATAACCGATTTGTCAAAGACTTTGACTTGTACCTCATTTCTAACTTTGCCCATAGCTCTGCCGGATCTACTTCATTGATGACTTCTCGGAGTGTGTTGTTCCCAAGATATAACTGGATTGTACTGTTTGCCAATTCTCTCAACTCCTCCCACTTGTCATCCTTCATGTCTTCCGGTTTGTTGGACTTTTTGAGAAGAGCTTTTACCAGACCCTCTGGTGTTAGAATATTTTTCACCCTTTGCTACCACAGGGTAAAGTCATTATAGCCATTAAAAGGCTCTATCATGAAACTTGCACCTTTTCCTGCCATTTTAAATTTCTTCCTTTTTATAGAAATTTTGATTCAAGAATCTGACCGTACGGATGTGTCCGCAATATTCCAAATAGTTGGAAAACACTATTGGATCGCCAAAAACGGACACAGAATGGCTCAGATCAAGCCAAAACAGTTTGGACAGTTCAGATCTGCGAGTGTACCTTAGCCGCGCAGCAGCGGATAACGCTCTACCCCTGTGTTGACTGGTCAACGTCGGCTGACGTGGCTGCCACGTGTCTGGCTGTCTGACACGTGTTTCACCGACGTGGCACTAACGCGGCGATGACTGGACGCTGACGTGGTGCTGACGTGTCAATGACGTAGCGCTGACGTGTCTCGTCTTCTTCCTACAGACGCGCGTGAGGTGCGTGGTTGCGCGTGGTGTGACGCGTGACTCTCCACCGGGGCGTGGAGGCGCGTGCTGCGCGTGGATTTAACGCGCTTCTTCTGTGTGGCGCGTGAGGGCGCGTGATAGGGATTCTGGGGCTGTTCTTTGCAGTTTTGGACTCCTCTCCTCGAGAGCTTCCTCCTGGTATGCTCAAAAGTGGATTTCAGTCATTTCAAAATCTGGACACTTTCGGAAAAAACTCAATTTTTTCACCACTCGAGCTCTGATACCAATTGTTGTGGATCGTGGGCACACTAGGAAATACAAACAAGCAATAACACAAGAGTTTTAACGTGGTTCGGCAATCCGGCCTACGTCCACGGGAGCGATATCACTATATATCAATAAGAGGAGGATTACACACTCAACTCACACTCTTTATCTCTCTATATAGCTGATTCTCTCTCACTTTGATGACACAAACAGAGTATGCACAACTCTTGTATATTACTCTCTCTTGTATGTCTGTCTCTCTTTGTCAACTCCCCTCTCACCCGTCCATTTATACACATTAACAGAAGGTGGAGAGGAGCTGGCCTTTGCACATGGCCAGCTTGTTGCCAATTTGATCTTCCTCTTTTGTTAGTTAGAAGCTACCCCACCATGTGGGTAGTGGGTTGGTGCCACCCATACCATGTGGCTGCCAACCTTACAATGGCTGCCAACCTCAATAATGGGTTGATATCCTACAATAGGTTCCTTGGAGAAGATTGGGGAAACAAGGTAGGCAACAAAACTGCTAGATTTATAAGCATATGATTTAGGCTTTGGGCAGCTCTACTTCCATACTTCAATCGACAATTTTTCTATTGTTCTATTAGATGAATATGCACCAAGAAATTTTTTCCAAATCAATACTTTAGGTAGCGTTTGGTAATGTTTATGTTTTTTATTTATGTTTACAAAAATTTTATAAATTGGGTTTTGTTTATTTTTAGAAAAAACATAAACTACAAACACGTTTGGTTTGAAATTTTATAAACTTGTTTTTTGGCTAAAATCCTTAGAGCAATTCCACTCAAACCTTCAATCTTAGAGATGTCAAATTTTTTTAAACACTTAAGTGGCAATTTGACATAGAAGCTCTCTACTTAATATGTCATCTATTATTCTATTATTTTTAAAATTTTAATTCTTTTATTTTACTGATTAAAATAAACTTATTTTTAAAAGAGGTTTGATGCCATTTAAATAGTATTTTATTTTTTAAAAATTATATATTTAGAAAATAATTTTTTAACAAAATTCAAAATTTCTATTCACTGCTACTTAAACATTTTTTTTAATTTGGTGAAAAAAGAAAAATTACAATACATATT